>CM056725.1:33256787-33856787 GCA_029844215.1 Przewalskia tangutica
TTTTCTAAAGTAATGAGACTTGATAATTGAAATTAGGCAAACTGGAACTCTAGGAAAAGAAAGGCATTGTTTTATCTTAAATTGGTTTTAAAACATAAGTATTATAAGCAGTTTTATGGGAAGTTAGTTATAACGACTTTATGAGAACAAAGAAGGGTTTTATCATTGGTTTTAATGCTTGGTAAATTGACTTTAAAGAAGAAGTATTTTATTCGACAAAGAAGGCATGGCATTGCCTTAATTTTGGTTTTAAAAGGAAAAGTATGGAAGTTGTATTGATTTACTTAAAGATGTAAGTCACTCTTTATTTTTATACTCACAGATGGTGACTTTTATAAAGAGATAGATCTCTTAAAGGAATTTAACTTACGTAGTACTTTAGAGTTAAAACCGGACTTTGTATAAAATGAAAGTACCTTGAGTTATGTATAACACCCTATACTTGTTGTTATGAAACTTGCCTATATCTTGTTGTTGTGAAACACCTACTTGTTGTTATGAAACTTGCACATGCTTGTTGTGATAACCTTGGTTGTCTAGAATTGTGTTTCACATACTCTTAGTGTCTCGATGGAGTGTATGGTGCTAGTCAGGGAGATTTGTTGTTTTACATGTGGCGCCCCGGCGGGGGCTATTTTGGGGCGCTGTGAAGCCGAGAAGTGTGTTGCCCAGTAGGATAGCCTTCCACCAGGACTCTACGGTCGATTGCGGGTTCTTCACCTTCAGTAGCTTGAGAGATGTTGCCGTGCCTGAGCGGAGCGGGCCACCAGTAGTAGAGTCGCGGTGGAAGTTCCAGGTTTTGCGGTCCTTTGAGCACCATATATTTCAGTATATCCTTAACACATCTAGAGTTTTGTATGTTATGATAATGTATTTAGAGTGTTATGTTCCAGATAACTGTGCTAAAATGTGACTTAGAAACATGCTTAGTGAAAAAGGGTGGCTTTTGAGGGTGAGAAAATGATGAACCTTAGAATATTCGTTGAGACCTTAGATGTAAAATGGCCGTGCTTGAGTACAAGTTTTTTTTTTTTTTTTTTTTTTTTGCAAGTGATCCTTGTCGGAGATTGCATTTTATGCCACAGAATGTATTGTGTGATAAGTCACCAGGTGTGTGAAATGGAGTGGTAGCTTTCATGACTGTAGAAATAAGATTGTTAGGATCGGGATCAAGGCGTAATGCGCGTTAGGAGTGGGTCGGGTTGGGGCCATGTTGAGGGGCCAACCCGCGGCTTTGTTGGCCGAGGTGGGAGTCGGGGCTGCTGGGTGGTCGCTTCAGGTGGTAGGAGTCACGAGGTGCTAGGCCCGATTTTAGATGACCATCGTGTGAGTTTGTGGATATGTTAAACGTGAGAATGTCAGTTCGTGAAGGCCAGAATGGCCTTAGAGGAAAGTAAAGCTAGTAAGATGACCGAAGTTTGGGTTGTGACTCCCAGTGTTAGGAAGCCTGGCGATGGCGGAAGTGTGGTATGTATCTTCAGAAGAGTTCGAAGTGTTCGAGAAGGGCCACGGACGAGTAAGGAGGAAGAAGAGCGTGTGTTGTTACGTGGCGAGGTGTGGCGTTGGCGATTGCTTTGTTAGAAGAACTTCTTCGTTATACTGTTTTTCGGAAGGAACATTCGGGACGGTCATGTTACACAGAGGAGAATGTTATACCACGTATTTCCCGGAGTATGTCATTGAGGCGTCGTAGTATAATTGTTGAGCACTTAAAGTTGGCTAGTTTCAGGGGTGGGCACAAAGTGCCAAAAGAATCGATTTTTAAATGAAGCGTTTTACTAAACTTGCGAAGGGAAAATTCCGGCTATGTCATTTATAATTTTTGCGGATTTTTTTTTAGAGAGGCAGAAACATTTTGGACCAAGGGAGGGTGGCGTGTGTCACCCTCACATTGGAAGGACTTAATGGGCGGTTTGGAGGCGAAGAAATAGGTGGCATGGTTAGGTAGGATATTTTTGTGCACGAGTTGTGTGGTAGATGGATAAAGGTGCACATGGCTTAATCCTGGCCCTACACTTGCTTTGTAACTGCGGAAGAATCTTGGTCATTGGTTGTGAATTCAGCCCGAGCTTTATAAATACCCCTCTAAGTTGAAGACTTTCTTGTCAAACTGAGCAATGCTTTCCTAAGTCTCAGCACCTCCTCATAACACATTTGCTTCGTCCAAGCCCTCCCTACATAAAGCCCGTGAAGCTTTGGCAGAGGGCTATCTCCTTTGTAGAGGAGCTTGGGCGGTAGAAGGGTAAATTTTTACCTGCACTGCCTAGTTGTTTTCGTATAATACCCCACTTTGTGGTATGGGAAATACTCTCACAAGTATTGTTATAATGCCTGAATACCTTGGCTGAGCCCCAAATACCTTGTAGTATTCCCCGAGGTTACACTTATACAAAAGCCGAGAAAATACTAATTTATACTTCACTTTTAGCCTCTAGCGAAAACCACAGGAAATCTTCATTGTTAGTTTAGAAGTATTTAGAGTGAGAAGTTAGTTAGAAGCTTCAAGGGTTTGTTTTGGAGGAGGCGGGTTAGGCGCCGGTGTAGGAGCTAAACCTTGCTCGAGGATCGGCAATTTAAACTCGGAATAATTTTGGGCTTATAAGGTAAACACTCTTACGACGCCATACATTGTAATTGGAAATTACATGTTGTTGATATATAGTTGAAGTATACTATATAAATTGAATAATACTTACGGCAATGTCTTTTGACTTAAGCTGAATAATACTTACGGCAATGTCTTGCGACTTAAGCTTTGAACTAAGAAAGGCGAGCGTAATTACTTAGAATTTGTATTACAGTGATGAAGCTTGTATAGCATTCTTTGTGAAGTATAATTGTACCACGTCAGGTTAAGCGTGCCCCGCCCATGGTTTGGCTTGGTAGCCGGCCTCGATAGAGAGAGGAGAATTACGGCTGTTTGTTGCGGGAGAGTGCTTGCCAGGAATTTTACGTAGAATATTCTCGTCGGGATCTAAAGATATTAATAGAAGTATGTGGCCTCTACATAGGATTTGTAGTACTACGTGTGGGTGATCTGGCAGCTTAGAAGTGTAGTAAGCGGTTTGAGGTACTTGGGCGTTTGCTGTTAGTCGATGTCGTCAGCGGTATGAACCTCTTCACTATACATTCTAAGCACTTGATATGTGTATAACTATGTAGTCACCGGTGAGCGTGCGTGTGTTAACGGCTTTATGGGAAGTTGGTTATAACGACTTTCACATGTAAATGAGAAATGCTTTGTGGTTTTAAAGATAAGCGGATTTGACTTATAACCGACTTGATGTGTGATAATAAAGAACCTTGAAGTATTCTAAAAGATTAGAAACCTTTTTTGAAAGAAGTGTATACTTGGTTTGAAAACATAAAAAAGAGTTATACCAGCTTTTTATGAGAAGTTAGGTGTAGCGTCTTAAGAGAAGGAATAAAAGAATGGTTTTAATGGTTTAGAGTTAAGGAGACTTATTCTTAAAGATAAGAGACTTGACTTAATATGGATGTTTGTGTGAAACCTCATTCGTGAGTAATGAGTACTTGGTTTTAAAGGGAATAATGTTTCTTGATTTGAATCAGAATGAGTATCGACAAACCAGCTGCGGCGTTAATAAGAAATGTATTGAATAAAGAAGTATTATTAAAACCCGGTAGAAACCTCCGATGCTGCATAGAAGCTAAGATGAGACAAAATGATATTACATTTCTAGATCATGGGTACTACACTAAATAAGATTTATGAACAAGAATAACCTGCTACGCCTATGGCATATATTTACTCGATTGTTTTAAAGGAAATTAAGACATCAGACTATGGAAACTTTTCTAAAGTAATGAGACTTGAGTAATTGAAATTAGGCTGAAAGCTGGAACTCTAGGGAAAAGAAGGCATTGTTTTGTCTTAAATTGGTTTTAAAACATAAAGTGTTATAAAGGACTTTATGGGAAGTTGAATTATAACGACTTTATGAGAACAAAAAGAAGGGTTTTTATCATTGGTTTTAATGTGGTAAATTGACTTTAAAAGAGAAGTATTTTGGTCGACAAAGAAGGCATGGCATTGCCTTAATTTTGGTTTTAAAAGGAAAAGTATGGAAGTTGTATTGATTTACTTAAAAGATGTAAGTCACTCTGTTTTTATCACTACGGAGTAGCAGGTGACTTTTATAAAAGGAATAGATCTCTTAAAAGGAATTTAACTTCATTAGTACTTTGAGGGTTAAAACCGGGACTTTGGCATAAAATATAGAAAGTACCTTGAGTTGTGTATAACTTGCCTATGCTTGTTGTTGTGAAACTTGCCTATCTTGTTGTTGTGACTTGCTTTATGCTTGTTGTTATGAAACTGCCTATGCTTGTTGTGATAGCCTTGGTTGTCGCGAGAATTGTGTTTAGCTATACTCTGGTGTCTCGATGGAGGTCGGTTGACTTGTTGAGAACTTATTTGGAGCGTCACCTTGGCGTGTGGAGAAATTCCGCGGAGTGCGTTCACGGTGATAGTGTTACTTTTGCTAATGTCAGCTTTTGGACATGCTGACCCACGATGCGTGGCGCGCGGGTATGCTTCCAGTTTTTACGATTGCCGCCTTGTTGTTCCGCTTTTGGACATCACGATGACACGATCGTAAGCGCGCGGGTATGCTTCTATTTGGAATCTTTGTCTTATTGTTTCCCTTTGGACATCGCCACCGACGATCGTGGCCTTGCGGGTATGCTTCACATTGGAATGTTGTCTTAGTGTTTCCGCTGGACATCTCTGACACGATCGTCAAGCGCCTTGCCCGGGTATGCTCCACTTTTGGATTAACTGTCTTATTGTTATCATATTATAGGCTAGTAGAAGCGGTGAGGAAGGAATTCCGCAGCGCGAGTGATGATTTGGAGCGTGAGTCACGACTTGATATGACTATTTATATGTTGTGTCGCATGTAGTTTGGTTATCATACATGTCTCTTGCTTTATATAAATGCTATGATTTGCATTTCTGATATTTTATGATTCACATACTTGATGTACACTGTTATGCGACCTCGCCGGAAGCTGCGTTCATGCATGTAGTGAAGTGCGTACAGTGGTGTCGATCTGACACTTTTAGGATCACCTTTGGCGTGTTGGGAAGCTCCGATTAAAGCCCGGAGGCTTATCTTGGAGTATGTTACCACGAGTTACATGTAGGTCCTTGTACATTCGGGGTATAAGCGGGGCCACTGTCACGTCATATTTGTTAATATAAATCTTAGAGAGTGCAGCTAGCTTTATTTAGTTGAGCGATGCGCCAAAAAAAGGATAAGCTGATTAAGATGTTTATGTATATATCTTGACAGCGCAAGCTATGGCCCATTTTAGTTGCTGTTTATTTAGCATGTCTTTTAAATTCATGTTAAATTGTTTTTATTTGATTTTCTCTGATGTTGATTCACTAGGGTGCGAGGTAAGGCACGATCCGGGCGAGGTTGAGTGTGTGAGAAAATGTATTGACTAATTAAGTATTATTAAAACCGGTATGAAACCTCCATCTTGCAATAGAAGCTAGATAGACAAAATTGTATTACATTTTTTTCTAGATCATGGTACGCTTTAATAAGATTGTTATAAACAAGAATGAACTACTCTACACATAAGATATATGTTACTCAATTTTGTTAAAGAAGAAATTACATTGTTAGGACTATGAACTATGAAATCTTTCAAAATAGAGACTTAAGTATTTAGAATATACAGCTGACTTGAACTTTGGAAAAGAATGTTGTTACTTGACTTTAAAGCGGGAAAGAAAATGTGTTGGTTTAAAAATAAAGGCATGGTATTGTCTTAATCGTCTTAAAAGAGAGTTTAAATGTTATGGCGATTTGATCTGAGAGTCCATGAGATGGGCCGGAATGTATTCCACGTTTTGATCACAGGAGTCCGTGAGATGGGCCGGAATGTATTCCACCGCGTTTGATCTGAGTCCAGGATGGGCCAGAATGTATTCCACCACGTTTTGTCTGAGTCATGAGATTGCCTTTGCGGCGAAGGGAATGTATTCCACTGCGTTTTGATCACGAGTCCGTAGGATGGGCCGGGAATGTATTCCACCACGTTTTGATACAGGAGTCCATGAGATGGGCCAGAATATGACCATGCGATTTCACCTCGAGTCCGTAGGATGGTAGAGACATTTATCGTATCCACGATTTATACCTGAAGGCTGGCGGTGAGGAAGAGTTCCACGCGTGAGGATGACTTGAGGTGTGAGTCACGACTTGACATGGCTTTTATATGGCTGTATGATTTCATTCTGATATTTTTGATTTCACATACTTGGTACCTATTATCTTGACCTCGCCCGGCTGCGTTCCTGCATGAGTAGAGGTACATCGGTTGATCCTCGCTCTTAGGATCACATTTGATGTATTAGGAAGCTCAGTTTCTCGGAGGATTATCTTTTAGTATGTTTTCCCGAGTTTGTAAGTTCTTGTACATTCGGGGTATGGCGAAAACCGTAAAGTCATAGTTGTTGTAAAAATCTTAGAAGTGCATGTAATCTTTGTTGTGGCGAAATTGTAAAAGGATGCTATTCGGGTTCAAGTTTTATGTATATATACATGCGAAAGGCAATCTTCTCGATAAAGCGTTCTCGTTCTATAATTGTTTCATGTCTTGTTTTTATATTAGTGATTTCTCGATGTATATATGGGTGCGGGTAAGGCACGATCCAGGCAGGTTAGTCGTAACAAGCGTGGTATCGAGCGATTAATCCTCGGAAAGTGTCTATAAGCCGTATCTAGTAGAGTCTTGATTATCGATTGTGTTGTGCGCCACGCGATGTCAGAGGCTATAGGATATTTAGGATTGGTTTCCATTCTTCTCACTCGAGATCGTGCCTTAGAAGTGTTATAAGTTGGACCCTACAGCGTATTTCGTTTTACGATTATGTCTCCGCGCAAGGCAGCACAGTCCAGATGGGCAGGAAGCGGAGGCTGCTAGTAGAGATCTGAGAGAATGCGAGCGCGAGCCGGTCATTACACGAGATAGTGCTTGAGCGAGTTTTGCGGCACGCCGGCCCAGTGAACTTTAAGCGCGATGGCTGCTGAGACCTGATACTGAGCCTCCGGTCCGCGGCTGGAAGCGAGAGGAGATGGGTTACAAGGAGATGGCGATTATTGGCGAGGATAGTGGCGAGGCACGAGGATAAAGTGGATCTGCGATTCGATGCCGGTAGTACCGTAGTTCACGAGCGCGGATAGTTTGAAGGCTGCGGGACTTTATGAGTTACGACCGCGGTGTTTTATGGATCGAGCACGAGGATGATCGCGGGGAGTTCATCAGGCATTTGTGGATTATGAGAGTGATCGAGGCTTGGGGGCAGTGCGGTATTTTGGTCTTAGGTTCGCGTCAATTTGCGTGATCATGTAGTTGGCCGTTTGATTACGTAGGTGCCCGGGAGAGTATGCACTTCGGCCGTATGGGGCGAGTTATCGAGGCATTTCTTGCGCATTGTGCCTCGCGGATGAGAGGATCGGGCGACATATTTGCAGCGTTGAGGCGAGCCGCGTCTGATTCGGGAGTACAATGTAGAGTTTGACTCATTAGCTCGATGCGTCCCGCATTAGTGGCCGACATGGAGGATAGAGTGCACCCGATATGTCACGAGGACTTGGCGATTATCTGGCGAGTTGCTGGTGTAGCTCTTGGTAGATGGACATTGCGTCACTGCGAGCTTATGCACTTGGATGTGAGCGGAGGTGGCGGAATGGCCGAGATCAGCGAGAAGAGGCGGGGCGGGGTCGCTGGTAACTTCGGCGGACGCCTCGGCGAAGTTAGTTATGTACCTCACTTGATGCAGTGGTCCTCCGCGATCGGGGCGTTAGGTATTCGGGAGCTGGTGAGCTCGAGGCTTAGTTTCTGAGATATACATGGGTTCTTGCCGAGATTCATGTCCCCCCGGTGTACGATGTGGCGGCGTCATCCGAGAATGTCGTCTTTTACGGGTGCTTGTTTTACTGCGGCCGTCGGGGGCCATGGCAGGCGTGCTTATAGGAGAGTACAGCAGAATGGCGCAGCCTAAGGTCGATGTAAGTTCATCGCCTTCTATAGCTATGCGCGTGAAGCGGATTAGGATTAAGCGGCGAAGGAAAATGGCGGATAATACGGTATATTCTTACCCCTAGAGACTAGTATCGTTGATGATATGATGAAGTGCTAAGTATTATGTTCGGATAGCATTATGTTAAAAATTGTGTTTAGAAAACATGGTTAGTTAGAAGGGTAAGTTTGGGGGCGGAAATTGTGAGCCTTAGAATATTATACGTAGAGACCTTAGATGCAGAGACCATGCTTAAGTAAAAGATTTATTTTATGTTTTGACCTTTATCGGAGTGCATAGTATACGTGGGATATATTTGCGTGATAAGTCCCTGAGTGGTATGAAATGAAAGAGGGTAGTTGAGCTAAGGAGACCACTAGGTTTTCGTGAATTGATTAGTGAGATTGTCCCGGATTGGGGGAACAAGAGTTTGGCGCGATAGCGGGTCGGGTTGAGGACCGATCGCGGGTCAACCCGCGACCTGTAAGGTGGTGGGGTCAGTTCGAGGTGGTCCCGCCAGGTGGTAGGGTCACGAGGGCGCTAGGCCCAAGTGTAGATGACCGTTGTACGAGTTCGTGGATGCGTTCGACCAATAGCCGGGCCGATGAGATCAGCCTATCTTGTCTTTCAGTCAGGACTGTTTACTCGGTGGAGGGTTACGCAAGATGTTATATATCAGGAAGGTTGTAAGACTGCACGGGGTTCCTGCTTTTACTTTATGAGAGGTAGTGGAGCCCAGTATGCGGCTATTTCTTTTTATGGAGGTCTTACCAGGCAAGGTTAGAAACTCAGGTGAGTCTCAGTATTGCATTCACCCTCGGGCCGGTGTTTTTGATTTCAAGGGTAGCAGCGAGGATTGTGTGCCTCTTGTTGAGTGAGTATTATAATAGCTACCATTTCAGTATTCGGATGTCGCCTTATGAAGCCTTGTATGGGCGGAAGTGTAGGTTGTCGGTCGATTGGTTCGATGTTGGCAAGGTTCAGATAGTTGGTCCAAACTTGATCCAGCAGGGTGTGGATAAGGTGGAACTTATGCAGAAGAAGTTATTGGTAGCTCAGAGTCAACAGAAGTCGTGCGGATAGTCGGCGTCGCCACTTGGAGTTCAGGTTGACGGTGGGAGCTTTTGTGATGATAGAGGTAATTCCTTGTGGACTTGGATTTAAGTATTTGCGCGTGTTGTATTGTGGCCATGTGTGGCATTTGCAAACTGTTTAAGTTATGAGGAACTTTATCGTTATCTGTCTTGAGAAGGAACATTCGGGACGAATGTTTCTAAGGAGGGAAGAATGTTATACCCCGTATTTCCAGAGTATGTATGTGATTCTTCCTATCCTCTTGAGCATGATATTTTGATATATATATATATAGTACGGTAGACGTACGTGTGTTAACTAAAAAGGGTTTTACTCTGATGTCTTTTGACTTGAGTTTTAAATAATAAGAATCTTGAAGTATTTCAAAAGAAGTATGAATCGTTTTTGAAAGAAGAGTAATACTTAGTTTTAAAAGCTTAAGAGTTATACTAGCTTTATGGGAAGTTAGGTATAACGACTTAAAGAAGAAAAAGGAGCAGTTTACTTAATTGTTTATGGAAGCCTTGTATTGATTTGGAAATGAGAATAAGTATCGAACAAACCATGCAGTAGCTAATAAAGGAAAATGTATTGACTAATTAAGTATTATTAAAACCAGTAGAAACCTCAAATCTGCGTAGAAGCTAAGATAAGACAAAATTGTATTACATTTTCTAGATCATGGCTGCTTTAATAAGATTGTTATAAACAAGAATGAACTACTCACACTTAAGATATATGTTACTCAATTTTGTTAAAAGAAGAAATTACGTTGTTAGGACTATGAACTATGAAATCTTTCAAAAATAAGAGACTTAAGTATTTAAGAATATGCAACTTGAACTTTTGGAAAAGAATGTTGTTACTTGACTTTAAAAGCGGGAAAATGTGTTGGTTTAAAAATAAAGGCATGGTATTGTCTTGTCTGTCTTAAAAAGAGAGTTTAAATGTTATGGCCAATTTGATAAGTCCGTAGAGATGGGCCAGGAATGTATTCCACCACGTTTTGATCTGAGTCCGTGAGATGGGTGGGAATGTATTCCACCGCGTTTTGATACAGAGTCCGTAGGATGGGACGGAATGTATTCAACCACGTTTTGATCACGAGTCCATGAGATGGGCCAGAATATATTCCACGCGTTTTGTCTTTATGCGACGTTGCGGGGCGGTTCTGGTGCCTTACCGGGCACCCTAGTGATACATACATCGAGAAAATCAGAACATAAAACATGAGTCATTTAACAAGAGATATAATAAATGAATAGGCCAGCAGCGATTGCCTTAGTATCTATATAAAACACGAGCAGTTTAATCCTTTTACAACCACGCCTACGCGACTACTGACCTAAGATATCTGATGACTATGGCGGGACGGGGCCCGCCATACCACGAATGTACAGAACCTCTGGCTCGGGAACACGTACCAAAAGATAAGCCTCGGGAAAGCGGAGCTTAGCATGCGCTTGATTTGTGATCCATGGCGAGGATCACGGCCGATGTACCTCTACTGCGGCGTGAGCGGCCCAGGAGAGTCGGTACAACGGTACCAAGTATGTGGCGTACAATCTTTGTAAATGAAATCATAACGATCTATACAAAGCGAGGAGACATGTATGATAGCCAAACTCTGACACCACATATGATTATATCAAGTCGGTCTCGCGCCCCAGCATCAATCATGCGCGTGGAATACGCTTCCTCAGCGGCGATGCGATGATATGATAACAACAAGACAGCAATCCAAATGGAAGCATACTGCGTGCGCTACGCATCGTGTCGGTATGTCGAAGAAACAATAAGACAACTTTCCAAATGGGCGCATACAGTGCGCTACGCGTCGTGTCGATATGTCGAAAGAAACAATGAACAACTTTCCAAATGGGCGCGTACGCGTGCGCTACGCGTCGATGTCGGTATGTCAAGGGAAACAATAGAAGCATTCCAAATGGGCGCATACGTGCGCTACGCATCGTGTCGGTATGTCGAAAAGGAAATCCTGGCGATAATCAAAATGGAAACATACGTGCGCTACTGGCGTCGTGTCGATATATCAGCGATTAACCACAGACCTTAACCAAAATGGAAGCATGCGATGCGCTACGCGTCGTGTCGGTATGTCAGCGATTAACAACAATAATACTATCAGCGAGCGTACGTGGAATTTCTCCGTCGCTGCAGCGCGTCCAGTAAGTTCTCAACGATCAACCGACCTATCGAGAGGCAGCGGTAACACGAAACACAATGCATGTACAATAAAGGCTATAAATCACGAAGCATAGGCAAGTTTCACAACAACAAGCATAAGCAAGTTTCACAACAACAAGCATAGGCAAGTTTCACTTCAAAGTACTTTCATTTTATGCCAAAGTCGGGTTTTTAACCCCAGTACTACGTCGTTAAGTTCTTTTAAAGAGATCCATTACTTTTATAAAGTCACGATGCGTAGTATTAGAATGACCAACCCACCTTCCTTTTCAAAATCAAGTAACAACATTCTTTTCCTAAGTTCGGTTTGCCTAGTTTGATTACTCGAAACACCGTTTCAAATGGTTTCATAGTTCCCAAACTTAATCACTTGATTCCTTTTTAGAACAATTGAGTAACATATGTCATATCGTGAGTAGTTTATTCTTGTTTATAACGATCTTATTACGACCGTGATCTAGAAAATGTAATATCATTTTGTCTCGTCTTAGCTTACATGCGGATGGAGGTTTCTACTTGGTTTTAATACAACCATCATTATTCAATACATTTTCCTTTATTAGCATTGCGGTGATGCAGCCGATACACGTTACGATTCGAAATCGGTAAAACATTATCCACTTTAAAAACCAAGTACTCATTACTCACGAATGAGGTTTCACACAAACGTCACATTAAAACAAATAAGTTAAGTCTCTTATCTTATAAGATCAAGTCTCTTAACTTCTAACATCGATAAACCATTTTCACTTACATAAATTCGTTATAACTAACTTCCCGTAAAGCTATTATAACACCTATGTTTTAAACCAACCAAATCACTTAGCACGTATGCGTCTACCGTACTACATAGTTCATAACAATCATGCTAGAAAAGATAGGAAGAGGTTCGCATACCTCGCGACGATTTATCGACGATAAGCAAAATGCTCCAAGTCTTCAACGCACTAGCCCTTTCCATCATAAGTAGAATCGCTACTCTTGAAATCTTTCACCTAAAAGGCCACAAATTCTATTAACCTCAAAACACAAGTTCCATTCTACAGAAAATTGGCACCTCACATGGCGTAAATCTCTCCTCTATCGTAGGCTGCAGCTGCAACCGAGGTTTGCGTCTAACGGGCGTGTACAATTCTACTGATGTACTACAAAGTCTGCGCAATCTGATCTATGTAAATCTGATTCGATTCGATTCTTTATTCTTGGGCTTAAGTCAAAAGACATTGCGAATACTAAGTATAGTTCCATATATAGTATCTTGACTATATATTCTAACAAGCATGTAATTTCCAATTACAATAGAGGACAAGATAATTACCTCGATAAGCCCAAAATTATCAAGTTATAATGTCGATCTGAGCAAGGTTTGGCTCGCTCAAATGCGCTCAAACCACTCCAAACAACCCTTAGAAGTTCTAACCAACCTGCTCAAAAACTTCAACCAATTATGAAGATTTCCTTAGGGTTTCGGTTTGAGACTAAAAAGGACAAAGGTAGTATTTCGGACTCTACGTAAAGAGGTATCTTTGGAATCTTACAAGGTCTGAGCTAAGGTATTTTGGGCGTTATAACGATACTAGGGAGTATTTCTATACCTGACAAGGGTATTATCACGAAAACAACTAGGCTAGGGGTACCCAGCTAGCACCTGAGGGAGGGGACTCATCGGCCAAAGGCCTTAACTAGGGAGGGCTCTTGGGCGAGAGTCGAACAAAGAGGAGGAAGGATAGCAAGACTTGGAACATTTTGGATGAATGAAGTCTTGAGCGAGGTATTTATAGCAAAACCAAAAGCCAACCAATGGCCAAGATCAAGCCATGTGCAAGGCAAGTGTAAGGCCAAGATCAAGCCAAGTGCACCTAACCCTACTCGCAAATCCTACAAATATCTACACAAATATCTACCTGACTTGCCCGTCCATTCGGCCTAATTCGCGCCGAGTCCACGATGAGAGGGTGCCAGTGTTGCCTCGTTGGTCCAAAACATTTCGTCTCTCGGAAAAATCCGCCAAAAATACTAAATGACATGGCGGAATTTTCCCTTGCAAACTTCTGTAAGCGTTTCGTCAACGACTCTGCAGGGTGTTGTGCCTGATTGTAAAATCGGCCAAGGGTGCCACATGGGGTGACACGTGTCGCCCCGATTCGCCGAATATTTAGTCTTAGAAAATATCCAAAATCGAAATCTCAAAAACAAGCGGGCCCCACAAAAGTAAATTTCTCCGTGGGCCAGCGTGACCATTTAGAAAATAAAATCTCAAAATTCTAATATAATCTATGAAGTCCAAATACCAAATCGGAATCAATTCCCGTTAACGAACCTTTTTCTTCACAAATAGCAGGAAACTTTTAGTGAAAACTCGCGTCTTTCTTTCTTTTCAACATTTTCTGCGTACTCGTGCGTGCGTCCTCGCATACATACCCTGGAACTACGGGGTATAACATTCTCCCCTCCTTAGAAACATTCGTCCGAATGTTCCTTCTCAAGACTGATATCGATGAAGTTCCTCTAACAAGTTATCAGCGCCACGGCAGCCCGCGAAATAACACTGCGTTATCTTCCTTCCTTACTCGTCGTGCCGCTTCTCGAACACTTGAACTCTCGATCGTACCATAATTCAGTCATTACTTCCGTTCGAAAATCTCTGGAGTCACTACCTCGAACTTGGTCATCTTACTAACCTCGAACTTCGTAAGGCCATTCCGGCCTTCTGAACGCTTCTGGTCGAGCGTCCACGAACTCATCGTTGGTCACACAAACTTGGGCCTAGCATCCTCGTGACCCTACCACCTGGCGGGACCACCCAGAACAGCCCCACCTTAATCAGGGCTGCGGGTTGGCCCGTATCACGTCCTCAACCCGACCAGCCGCGCGCCAAACTCTTGTTCCCGATCCGGAACAATCTTACTAATTCACGTCATGAAAGCTACCACTTCCGTCTCGCACTACCCCGGACTTATCACACAAATAAATCCCACGTATACTACTACTGCGATAAGGTCAAAAATAAATCTTTAACTTTCAAGCGACCTTACCCTAAGGTGCCGGTCGTGACATAGTCTAAGGTTACTTACCGTGCCACAATGTAACCTCGACTAAGCATGTATTCTAACTCACACGTATCACGATGCTATCCGTACATAGCACACAATAATGAGATCATCATAACAAGCATACCAAAACTCTAGAGGTTAAGGATATACACAAGCTACGGCTCGCTCTAATCATAGGCACTTACTGCGTAGCATGCGTATGAAGGTGATGAACCAGCCACGAATCACGAAGGTGAGTCGTAACATCCGCTTCCCTTAGTCGGACGGTTCCTCGCAAAATGGCCTGCTGTGCATGCAAAACAAACTCCCAATCTACGACACTCTCCAAAATGGAGTCTACCACGATAGTCCTGGCGAGGTAGGGGTGGCCGGTGGTTAACACCTGCTTCTCGAAAATCTGAACCCTTGGAGCCACGACTGCGTCTAAAGGCGGTGGAGGACCACTCTCTGTCTTGGTGGGGGTATATAACTAACTCTTCTTTGAGGCGGTCCGCCTCGAAAGTCACGAGGACCTGCTGTCACGACCTCTTCTGCGATCGGTCGTTCCTTCGACCCTCCGTGCCTCGCGTCTGGTGCATGAGCTGCGTGCGGGCAATGTCCGTGCGGTGAAGAAAACACCCGCCAAGACTCGACCATATAATCATCTAGCGGTGGCGTGGCGATGCACCACATCCTCCATATCTGCAACTAAGCGCAGTGCATGCTCGAGCAGAATCGAACTTCGACATTGTACTCCACTGACGGTCGCCTCTCTGTCTCGGTAACAAAAATGCGCCGGCGTGCCCTCCTCGTCTATGGAAGCGAAGTGCGTGAGAAAGCCCCGAAAACTCATCGTCTGCTGGAGGTGCGTACTCTCCGGAAAGCTCCGTGAATCAAACGATCGGCTGCGGTATCACGCGGCCGATCACGAACAAAGATCCTGATTCGGTCTCTGAAGCCTTGATCACCGCGTGATCGTAGCTGCGGATGAACTCCTGCGGATCATCCTCGAGCCTCGACAGTAAAACTCTGGCGGGCTACAACTCGGAAAGTCCGTAGCCTCGAACTATCTGCTCGGGGTGAACCTGGTGCTCTTTGGGCCAGGCTGCTGCATCCGGCTATCCCATATCGGCCCGACCACGGCCAATAAGCTGAGCCATCTCGCGTGACCCGTCTCCTGCTCGGTGTGGGGTGGAGGCTCGAGTCTTGTAGTCTCGGCCCGCTGCTGCGGCTTTAAACTCTGCTTTGGTCTTTGGCGGCGTCGCGAAACTTCGCCGTCGGAAGCAACATCTCAGTCTTGGCCAGGGCTGCGCCTCGAACTCCTCTGTATCTCGCTTGACCCGCCGGCTGCCTTGCCACTCTCGCTCTGGTTGCACTTGCGGAGGCATAAGCGTAAGCGAGATCGTCGGAGGGTCGACTCCTGTTTCTGACTCTAGGCACGATCTCGGAATGAGAAGAAATGAAACCGATCCTAAATGTCTTATAGCCTCACGATTATAGATGTGGTGCGCGACAGCGATAATCGAACTCTACTAGACGCGATGCGTAGACACTTTCAGAGGATTAAGCGCTCGATACCACTTTTGTAGCGACCGTTCGGGGCGTTCTTTGGTGCCTTACCGGGCACCTGGTGATACATCATCGAGAAAATCAGCGGAACATAAAACATGAGTCATTTAACAAGAGATATAATAAATGAATAGGCCAACCAAAGCGATTGCCTTAGTATATATAAAACACGAGCAGTTTAATCCTTTTACAACCACACTTGCATTTACTACAGACCTCTAAGATATCTGATGACTATGGCGGGGCGGGCCGCCATACCACAGAATGTACAGAACCTGACTCGGGGAACACATGCAAAAGATAAGCCTCGGAAAGCGGAGCTTGTCTGTTGGCTTGTGATCCTATGGCGAGGATCCACGGCCGATGTACCTCTACTGCGGCATGAGCGGCCCCGAAGGAGTCGATGCAGCAGTACCAAGTATGTGGCTATGCAATCTTGTAAATGAAATCATAACGATCTATCAAGCGGGAGGCATGTATGATAGCCAAACTACGACACGCCATCCTATGATTATATCAAGTCGGTCTGCGCCAGCATCAATCATGCGTGGAATACCTTCCTCGCTGGCGATCGATGATATGATAACAACAAGACAGCAATCAAATGGAAGCATACGTGCGCTACGCATCGTGTCGGTATGTCGAAGAAACAATAAGACAACTTTCCAAATGGGCGCATGCGTGCGCTACGCGTCGTGTCGGTATGTCGAAAGAAACAATAAGACAACTTTCCAAATGGGCGCATGCGTGCGCTACGCGTCGTGTCGGTATGTCGAAAACAATAGGCGGCATTCAAATGGGCGCATGCGTACGTCTGCATCGCTAGCGTCGTGTCGGAAATCACAAATCAGCGATAATCAAAATGGAAACATACGTGCGCTACGCGTCGTGTCGATATATCAGCGATTAACCACAAGACCTTAACCAAAATGGAAGCATGCGTGCGCTACGCATCGTGTCGGTATGTCAGCGATTAACAACAATAATACTATCAACGAGCGTGCGTGGAATTTCTCGTCCTTTGGCCGGCGTCCAGTAAGTTCTCAACGGTCAACCGACCTCTATCGAGAGGCGGTAACCACGAAACACAGCGCTTGTACAATAAAGGCTATCATCACAAGCATAGGCAAGTTTCACAACAACAAGCATAAGCAAGTTTCCTGACAACAAGCATAAGCGAGTTCGCATGACTCAAGTACTTTCATTTTATGCCAAAGTCGGGTTTTTAACCCCAGTACTCATCGTTAAGTTCTTTTAAAGAGATCCATTACTTTTATAAAAGTCACGATACGTAGTATTAGAATGACCAACCCACTTCCTTTTCAAAATCAAGTAACAACATTCTTTTCCTAAGTTCGGTTTGCCTAGTTTGATTACTCGAAACACCGTTTTCAAATGGTTTCATAGTTCCCAAACTTAATCACTTGATTCCTTTTTAGAACAATTGAGTAACATATGTCATATCGTGAGTAGTTTATTCTTGTTTATAACGATCTTATTACATGACCGTGATCTAGAAAATGTAATATCATTTTGTCGTCTTAGCTTACATGCGGATGGAGGTTTCTTTGGTTTTAATACAACCGTCATTATTCAATACATTTTCCTTTATTAGCGCTGCGGTGGTGCAGCCGATACACATTACGATTCGAAATCGATAAAACATTATCCCTTTAAAACCAAGTACTCATTACTCACGAATGAGGTTTCACACAAATATCACATTAAAACAAATAAGTTAAGTCTCTTATCTTATAAGATCAAGTCTCTTAACTTCTAACATGATAAACCATTTTCACTTACGTAAGGTCGTTATAACTAACTTCCCGTAAAGCTATTATAACACCTATGTTTTAAACCAACCAAATCACTTAGCACGTATCGTCTACGTACTACATAGTTCATAACAATCATGCTAGAAAAGATAGGAAGAGGTTCACGTACCTCGCGGCGATTTATCGACGATAAGCAAAATGCTCCAATCTTTACAACGCACTGGCCTTTCCACTCCTCGAGTAGAATACGCTACTCTTAGTACTTTCACCTAAAAGGCCACGACTTCTATTAACCTCAAAACACAAGGTTCCATTCTCTAGAAAATTCGGCACCTCCATGACAGCGTAAATCTCCTCTCTATCGAGGCTGGCTACGAAGCCAACGAGGGTTTACACGTCTACCGGGCGTGTACAATTCTACTCGATAATACTACACAAATCTCTGCCAATCTGATCCTATGTAAATACGATTGATTCGATTCTTTATTCTTGGGCTTAAGTCAAAAGACATTGCGAATACTAAGTATAGTTCCGTATATAGTATCTTCAACTATATATTCTAA
This sequence comes from Przewalskia tangutica, assembly GCA_029844215.1. Classification (NCBI taxonomy): domain Eukaryota; kingdom Viridiplantae; phylum Streptophyta; class Magnoliopsida; order Solanales; family Solanaceae; genus Przewalskia; species Przewalskia tangutica. The sequence goes on from CM056725.1 coordinate 33,275,068, forward strand.
CAAGCGTGTAATTTCCAATTACAATAGAGAACAAGATAATTACCTCGATAAGCCCAAAATTATCAAGTTATAATGTCGATCTGAGCAAGGTTTAGCTCCATTCAGTGCGCTCAAACCACTCCAAACAACCGCTGAAGTTCTAACCAACCTGCTCAAACTTCAACCAAGTATGAAGATTTCCTTAGGGTTTCGGTTTGAGACTAAAAAGGACAAAGGTAGTATTTGGGACTCTACGTAAAGAGGTATCTTTGGAATACTACAAGGTACAAGGCTAAGGTATTTTGGGCATTATATGATACTAGGAGTATTTCTATACCATGACAAAGGGTATTATCGAAAACAACTAGGCTAGGGGTAATTGCGGCTAGCACATGAAAGGGGAGGGACTCCTCGGCCAAAGGCCTTAACTAGGGAGGGCTCTTGGGCGAGAGTCAAACAAAGGAGAGGGAAGGATAGTAAGACTTGGAACATTTTGGATGAATGAAGTCTTGAGCGAGGTATTTATAGCAAAACCAAAAGCCAACGATGGCGAGATCAAGCCGTGTGCAAGGCAAGTGTAAGGCGAATCAAGCCGAGTGCACCTAACCCTACTCCGTCCCTCACAAATATCTACACGAATATCTACCTGACTTGCCCCGTCCATTCGGCTTAATTCGCGCCGAGTCCGCTGATGAGAGGGTGCCAAGTGTTGCCCTCTCGTTGGTCAAACATTTCGTCTCTCGGAAAAATCCATAAAAATACTAAATGGCGGAATTTTCCCATGAACTCTGTAGCGTTTACGTCAAAAAGCGACTCTAGATTGTTGTGCCTGATTGTAAATCGGCCAAGGGTGCCACGTGGGGTGACACGTGTCGCCCCGGTCGCCGAATATTTCGTCTTAGAAAATATCCAAAATACGGAAATCTCAAAAACAAAGCGGGCCCTTGGCCGTAAATTTCTCCGTGGGCCCAGCGTGACCATTTAGAAAATAAAATCTCAAAATTCTAATATAATCTATGAAGTCAAATACCAAATCTGGGAATCAATTCCCGTTAACGAACCTTTTTCTTCCAAATAGCGGAAACTTTTAAAGTGAAAACTCATCTTTCTTTCTTTTCAACATTTACTGCAGTACTCTCGTGCGTCGTCCTCACATACATACCACCTACGGGTATAGCGAATCTAAGTCCGTAGGATGGGCCAAGAATGTATTCCACCGCGTTTGATCTGAGTCCGTGAGATGGGCCAGGAATGTGACCGTCGATTTCACGCCGAGTCCCGTAGGATGGCGGAGACATGTTATACGTATCACATGATTTATACACTGCTGAGCGGTGAGGAAGGAGTTCCACGGCGTGAGGATGACTTGAGGTGTGAGTCACGACTTGACATGGCTAACTTTTATGTTGTAGCTGTAGTTTGTTATCTACGTATGTCTCTGTTTTATATAGCTGGTATGATTTCATTCTGATATTTTGATTTCACATACTTGGTACTGTTATGCGGCCTCGCCGGCTGCGTTCATCTGCGAGTAGAAGTGCGTCAGTTGATCCTCGCTCTTGAGATCATGATTGAGTATTAGGAAACTCCGTTTTCTCGGAGGCTTATCTTTTGGTATGTTTTCCCAGTTTGTAAGTTCTTGTACATTCGAAGTATGGCGGGGCCTGTCCGTCATAGTTGTTATAAAAATCTTAGAGTGCATGTAATCTTGTTGTAGGCGGGAATTGTAAAGAGATGCTTATTGATTCAAGTTTTATGTATATAAATGCGAAAGCAATCTTCTCTCGATAAAGCTGTTCTCGTTCTATAATTGTTTCATGTCTTGTTTTATATTCTGATTACTCTGATGTATGTCTACTTTGGTGCCCGGGGTAAGGCACGATCCACGAGCTTGGTTGGTCGTGACACCTCGAGCAAGCAGACGAGCGGGCGTACTATCGAGACTTGAGGAAATCTTTGGATCTGTGTTATTGATTTCAGGGGTAGCTGGGAGGATCATTTGCCTCTTGTTGGGTTTTCTTATAACAATAGCTACCATTCTTGCATTCAGATAACTCCATATGAGGTTTTGTATGGGCGGAAGTGTAGGTCATCGATTGGTTGGTTCGACGTGGGCGAGGTACAGTTAGTTGGCCTAGACATGATTCAGCAGGTTGTGGATAAGGTGAAGCTTATCAGGAAAAGGTTATTAGCGGCTCGAGTCGCGAAGCTTTATGCGGATAGCAAGCGTCGACAACTTGGAGTTCAGGTTGACATTCTGGTATAAGTATTGTTATGTGGCCACGTGTGGCATTATTGGTGTTATACCCCGTAGTTCCTGGGTATGTATGCGAGGACGTACGTACGAGAATACGACAGAAAGATTGGAAAGGAAGAAAGAGGTGATTTCTCCACGGAAAAGTTTCCGGTTTTTGTGAAGGAAAAAGGTTAGTTAATGGGGTGGATTCCCAGTTTGGTGTCGGACTTCTGGAATATTAGAGAATTATGGAATTTTATTTTTGGAAATGGTCACGTGGGGCCAGGAGAAATTTGCGGTTTTGGGGCCCAGTGGGGCCCCTTTGTTTTGAGATTTTGGCCATTGTGGATATTTTGGAAGATGTTTTATTTTGGGCCAATATGAGGTGACACGTGTCACCCCTAAGTGGCTTAGTAGAATGGCATTTGTGCCTGTGGCCGGTTAGAGTCGTTTTTGTAAAGCGTTTTACATAACTTGCGAGAAAATTCCGGCTATGTCTTTTCTTATTTTTGCGGATTTTAGAGGCGGAACATTTGGACCAGCGAGAGGCGGCGTGGCACCTCTCATTGGTGGGCAAGTGGGCGGCTTGGGCGACTTTGGGGTGTCAGTGGTAGATATTTTTGTGTAGATATTTGTGAGGTTTTAAGGAGTAGTCTAGGGCACTTGGGTGAATCTTGGCCTTACACTTGTGTAACTTGGCTAGATCTTGGCCATTGGTTGGCCTTGGCAGTATAAATACCCTCCCACTGATGAACTTCCCCGTCCGTAAATTTGCCTAAGTCTTGAAAGCTCTCCTTCTCCCTCCACTTGTGTTGAGTTCGGCCAGGGCCTCCCCGTGGCGAGCACCCCCTCTAGGGGTGCTAGCCAGAGTGTAACCCACAGCCTAGTTGCTTTAGTATAATACCCACTTTGTGGTGTAGAAATACTCTCAAAAGTATTGTTATAATGCCCAATTACCTTAGCAGTATACGCTTGTTGTATTCTAAGGTTATACTATCTGAAAAGCCGAAATACTATTATACTTCCGTCGGTCCAAAACCAAACCCTAGGAAAATCTCCATAGTCCGTTGGAGTATTGTGTAGAAGTTGGTTAGAACTTCTAAGGGTGGTTTAGAGCGGGTTGGGCGCTCGGAGTTGGAGCTAAGCGATTGCCGGGATCGACTTTAAACTTCGGATAATTATGGGCTTATCGAGGTAATTATCTTGTCCCTCTATTGTAATTGGAAATTACATATTGTTAGAATTACATATTGTTAGAATATATAGTTGAAGTATACTATATAGAAGCCCGTGTAGTTATCGCGATGTCTTGCGACTTAAGCTGAAGTTGTTTTTACATAGGGTATTCTGATGAAGCTTGTGTAGCTTTTACGTGAAGTAAATTGTACCGTTCGGGTTAGATGTATAACCCACAGTTGGCTTGGTAGCCGCCTCGTTAAAGGAGGAGATTTCTGTATTTGCGGGAGTCTTTGCGAATTTTCGGTAGAATGTTCTGCGATAAGGTCTAAATGTTAATAAAGCGCCTTGTGGCCTTATAGGTTGAAGTACTCGTATGGCGCGATCTTGGCTAGGAGTAAGCGGTTTGAAATACTTGGGCGTTTTGCTATTAGTCGATGCTAAATCGCGAGGTATGTGAACCTTTCCTACCTCTTACAGCATGATATGTGTGAACTATGTGATGCGGTGAGCGTCGTGTGCTAAGCGTATTTGATTGGTTTAAAACATAAAGTGTTATAACGGCTTTATGGGAAGTTAGTTATATGACTTTATGTTGGTAAGAAAGTACTTGTGGTCTTGAAAAGGTAAGCGATTTGAACTATAAGCGGCTTGTTATGTGTTAATAAAGAACTTGAAGTATTTCAAAATATTTTGAATCATTTGAAAGAAGAAGTAATATTTGGTTTTGAAAACTTAAGAGTTATACTAGCTTTATGGGAAGTTAGGTATAACGGCTTAAGAATGTTTCTTGATTTGGAAATCGAGAATGTGTATCGACAAACCAACTGCGGCGTTAATAAAAATGTTTTGAATAATTAAGTATTATTAAAACAGTAGAAACTTCATCTGCGTAGAAGCTAAGATGAGACAAAATGATATTTCCTAGATCATGATTCTTTGTAATAAGATTGTTATAAACAAGATATCTACTCGCATATAAGGCTTATGTTTCTCAGTTGTTTAAAGGAGAATTATATTCTTAAATGAATAAGACTATGAACTCTGAACCACTTTCAAAAAATGAGAAACTTGAACATTGGAAATTAGGCAAACTTGAACATTGGAAAGAATGTTGCTACTTGATTTTACAAGAGAAGTAATTGATTTCTTGTAAAAAGATAATCACTCTATTTTCATATACTACGGGTATTGTGACTTTTGTGAATATAGCGTATCTTTTAAAGAGTTAATGTATGAAGTACTTTGGGGATAAAACCGATCTTGTTAATCGTATAGTAGAAGGTACCTTGTGTGAACAACTTGATTGTATTGGTTTGTGATAGCCTTGTAATACTTTCTTGATTGCTTTGATAAGTAAGCGTGTTAGGATCTTCGTGTGTTAGTATCTTGTGATGTTTGGGTAAAGGGTTTCCCTTGATTGCTTATTAACTATCGATCGTTATGATAGTATTGTGGCATTCGCCTCTTGAGATGATTAGGGGTTAAGGCGCGCCCTCCGATGCGGGGTAGACTCGGGCGGTAGTCGATGGACTATGATTGAGAATACCTGCATGCGAGTCCGGGGGCCTATCGCGGGCTTCGAGTTCGAGTTAGTGTCGTCTTTTATGGGCATGCGGTCCGTATGGCGTGCAGTGCGAAGTCGGGGCGATCTTGGGAGTAGCTACCCTCGTCTGAGAATACCTCATGCGGGCGATGAGATTGGCCTATGCGGTGCGGGAGTTCGAGTTGAAGCAGCGTACGTTGATCTGCGGGCAAGTGGCGGCTTTGATCATGTGGCGGTCTAAGCGAGATCTTGTAATCTGATTCGACCTTGTTGATGCTGTGGGTTTTAGTAGTCGGCTATGCCTTCGTGCTTACCGTCTGAGAGATATTATGACACGAGTGGGACACAGTGTTCATGTGTGTTCCATGGTGCTTTTATATCATGAAACTGCGGTGAGGAAGGTATTCCACGGGCATGATTGATGTTGTGGGCACGAGACCCGTTGTTATACTTGAGTGATGACTTGAGGCGTGAGTCCCTAACGACATAATGACTTGTAAGCCCAGTAGTTTGGTTATCATCATTGTCTCTTGCTTTATATGGTGCTATGATTTCATTTGATGTATTTTCAGTTTCACATACTAAATTTTTGTTATCTTGACCTCGCCGAGCTGCGTTCATCTGCGAGTTGAGGTACACCGATCGTTGATCCTAGCTCTCGAGTCCACGATTTGATTTGGGAAGCTCCGTTTCTCGGAGGCTTATCTTGGTATAGTCCACTGTTATCGTAGGTGCTTACATTCGGGGTATGGCGGCCACTGTCCGTCGTTGTTATCATATCTTTCGTAAGTGCATGTAATCTTGTTGTGGCGGGGTTGTAAAAAGTTAAAGCATTCATGTTGAAAAAGTTGTCATTTTTATATATCAGAAAAGCGAGTTTTCTCGAATCATTGTTTCATATTTCATAATATGTCTTGTATCGTTTATGTTCGATTACTACGATGTTGTATCACTAGGTGCGAGGTAAGGCACGATCCGCGGGCAGGATGGAGTCGTGACAAAAGTAGTATCGAGCGATTAATCCTCGGAAAGTGTCTGAGCCGTATCGATGTCTTGATTATCGGTGTGTTGTGCACCACGCGATAATCGAGGCTATAGGATATTTAGGATTGGTTTCTATTTTCTCACTCACGAGATCGTGCCTTGAATTTGTGTTGTAAGTTGGACCCTCGTGAAATTCATTCCACTTATCGTTATGCCTCGTGTAGAGCCGGCCGGGGAGGCAAGCGAGGAGGCTGCGAGTTGAGTTGAGGTTGCGAGAGCACGGCAATCATTACCTAGGGTAGTGCCGTTCGGGGATTTTACTGCGGCGTCACTAGCCCAGCGAGTTGCTGCAGCGGCGGCGGTTCCTCTGCGTCCGTGATATTTGAACCTTGATTCCACGGCCAGAGCAGTGAATATAGATTGCAAGCGACCACTGTTACTAGCTATGTATTTGGCTACGAGTTATCGATGTACCACGAGTCTTGATGACTACAGAGAGGGTGTGCAAAGTAATTCTTGATTGGGCTTGAGCATGGCACGTATGCGGGCTTATGTGCGGCGTAGCGTAGAGATCGGCGGGTTAACGAGGGCCCGGAGAAGGCGGGCGTGAGGTCGCCCGGTAACTTTCAAGGTGAGTATACCTTAAGTGCTATGTTACGATAGCGATTGTGTTAGTTGTGATTTGAAATCATGGTTGTTTAGCGAGTAAGATTTTGGGGATAGAGAAAGTGTGAGCCTTAGAGCTTTATCGTAGAGACCTTAGAGGTGAGGCCGTCTCGAGAAAAAGGTGTAGGTATGTTTGACCACTGTCGGTGCATAGTGCGTGAGTTATGTTGGGACGGGTCCAGTAGTGTGGAATGAAAGAGGTAGTTGAGCTAAGAAGGCCAGCTAGGTTTTAAATAGCGTGATTAGTGAGATTGTTCGGTTGGAGAAGCTAGTATGATGCGGCGTTGCGGGTCGGGTTGAGCCACGTTGCGGGTCAACCAGCGGCGATTTTGGTGGTGGGGTCGGTTGTGGTGGTCGCGCGTGGTAAGTCACGAGGTGTTAGGCCCGTATTCGATTAACGGTGTCTGAGTTCGTGGATCGTTCGGCCGGTGGTGGTCGATGGAGCAGCCCATGTGTTCTTCGTTCGGGTTTACTGGTGTGTTGAGTTATCGAAGGTTGAAAGGCTGCGGGGTGCCTACCTTCACCTTATGTCGACGGTGAAGCCCGAGTTGTGGCTATTTTCGTTTTCTAAAGTTTACGGCGGGGTTAGGAACTTCGGTGAGTCTGAATCGCGTTCGCCTCGGGCGGTGTTTGGATTTGAGGATAGTTGTAGGGATTGTTGTCTCACTGTGGAGGTAGTGTTTGATCTACCATTTCGGTGTTCGGATGTCGCCTTACGAAGCCTTGTAGAAGCGAAGTGTAAGTTGCGGTCGATTGGTTCGATGTTGGCAAGAGTTGAGATAGTTGGATCGAGCTTGTTCCGGCCGTATGAATGAGGTAAAGCTTCGTCTAGAAGAAGTTACAGCGGCTCGGAGAATCGTGCGGATAATCGGCGGCGCTTAGAGTTGAGTTGGCCAGTCGGTCTTCTTGAAAGTACCACCGGACGAGTGTGGCGAGTTTTGAAGCAGATGGAACTTAGCAGAGTTACTTTGGGCCTTTAGAGTTCATGTGAAGAATAGGCGGGTTGCCTATATGTTAGCTTTTGTCCGGCTTAGGAGGCGGGGCGTCGGTCTTTCGTATTGTGATGTTGGGAAATATCGAAGATCCGTCAGTGTTCGATTAATGATGCCAGCGTAAAGAGATAGTAACGAGTTTTGGAAACTAAAGCGATGCTCGAAATGTGGTAAGGGTTAGTGTCTGGCGGCTTGATGATCGCATGCGGCCGGTACCATTTGTTGGAGTCGTCGAAGGCTCGCGACAAAGTGACAAAAGTGGTGATGTTAGAGGTGTTTCCTCGTAGACTTGGATATAAGTATGTTGCGCAGTATTTTACGTGGCGGTATGGCGGGATTGTTTCGTAAGTATAAAAGTGAAGACTATCTTGGCGCGTATGTTTTGAGACTTAGAAGGAACATTCGGAATGAATGTTTCTAAGGAAGAATGTTATACCCGTAGTTCACTGGTATGTATGCGAGGGCGTGCGTGCGAGAATCTGACAGAAAGATTGGAAAGGAAGAAAGAGGTGATTTCTCCGGAAAAGTTTAGGTTTTGTGAAGGAAAAAGGTTCGTTAATGAATTGGATTCCCAGATTTGGTGTCGGACTTCTGGAATATTAGAGAATTATGGAATTTTATTTTTGGAAATGGTCACGTGGGGCCCAGGAGAAATTCTGGTTTTGTAGGGCCAGCTTTGTTTTTGAGATTTTGGCCATTGTGGATATTTTGGAAGATGTTTTATTTTGGGCCAATATGAGGGTGACACGTGTCACCAGCTTGGCTTAGGAATGGCATTGTGCCTGACACCGGTTAAGTCGTTTTTGGACGAAGCGTTTACATAACTTGCGAGAGAAAATTAGGCTATGTCTTTTCTTATTTTGCGGATTTTTAGAGGCGGAACATTTTGGACCAGCGAGAGGCGGCACTTGGCACTCTCGTTTGAGCAAGGTGGGCGGCTTGGGCGACTTTGGGGTGTCAGTGGTAGATATTTTTGTGTAGATATTTGTGAGGGTTTTAGGAGTAGGGTCTAGGGGCACTTGGGTGAATCTTGGCCTTACACTTGTGTAGCACTTAGCTAGATCTTGGCCATTGGTTGGCCTTGGCTTGTAGTATAAATACCCCTCACTTTGATGAACTTCTTCGTCCATAAATTTGCCTAAGTCTTGAAAGCTCTCCTTCTCCCTCCCACTTGTGTTGAGTTGCCCAAGGCCTCCCCACTGTGGCAGAGCACCCCCTCTAGGGTGCTAGCCGAGAGTGTAACCCACTGCCTAGTTGCTTTCGTATAATACCACTTTGTGGTGTAGAAATACTCTCAAAAGTATTGTTATAATGCCCAATTACCTTAGCCAGTATACCTTGTTGTATTCAGGTTATACTATCTGAAAGCCAAATACTATTATACTTCAATCGATCCTGGCAAAACCACAGGAAAATCTCCATAGTCAGTTGGAGTATTGTGTAGAAGTTAGTTAGAACTTCTAAGGGTGGTTTAAGCGGGTTGGGCGCTCGGAGTTGGAGCTAAGCGATTGCCGGGATCGACTTTAAACTCGGATAATTATGGGCTTATCGAGGTAATTATCTTGTCCTCTCTATTGTAATTGGAAATTACATATTGTTAGAATATATAGTTGAAGTATACTATATATAGAAGTGAGCGTAGTTATCGGCAATGTTATTTATACCAGTAGTTCGGTATGTATGCGAGGGCGTGCGTGCGAGAATCTGACAGAAAGATTGGAAAGGAAGAAAGAGGTGAATTTTCCACGGAAAAGTTTCGGTTTTGTGAAGGAAAAAGGTTCGTTAATGGGGTGGATTCCCGTATTTGGTTTTGGACTTCTTAGATTATATTAGAATTATGGAATTTTATTTTGGAAATGGTCACGTGGGGCCCACGGGAGAAATTCTGGTTTTGTAGAACGCTTTGATTTTGAGATTTTGGCGTTATAGATATTTTGGAAGGCGAAATATTTTGGGCGAATCGGGGCGACACGTGTCACCCGTGTGGCACCCAGGCGAAAATATGTTTGTGCCTGACACGGTTAAGTCGTTTTTGGCGAAGCGTTCTACCTAACTACGAAGGGTAAATTGCGGCTATGTCATTTAGTATTTTTGCGGATTTTTCAGAGGCGAAGCGTTTTGGACAGCGAGAGGCAACGCGCACCTCTCGTTGGTGGACTGAAGAAGCGTTAGGGCCGATTGAATGAGCAAGTCTTGGTTGATTTTTGTGTAGATATTTGTGAGGTTTTAAGGAGTAGGGTCTAGGGGCACTTGGGTGAATCTTGGCCTTACACTTGCTATACACTTGGCTAGATCTTGGCCGTTGGTTGGCCTTGGCTTGTCTTATAAATACCCTCTCCTTTGATGAACTTCTTAAATCCTAAATATTTCCTAAGTGTTAGAATCCTCCCTCCCTTCCTTATGGTTTCGTCCTCCTCTTCGCTTTGTGAGGCCTTGGCCGAGGGTGCACCACTCCAGAGGCCTTGGCCGAGGGTACACCACTCACAGTAGTGTGGCGTGGGGTACCCATGCTAGTTGCTTTAGTATAATACCCATTTGTGGTGTAGAAATACTCTCAGTATTGTTATAATGCCCAAATTACCTTAGCCGTATACCTTGTAGTATTCTAAGGTTATACCTATCTGAAAAGCCGAAATACTATTATACTTCCCGTCACAAAACCTGGAAACCACAGGAAAATCTCCATAGTCAGTTGGAGTATTGTGTAGAAGTTAGTTAGAACTTCTAAGGGTGGTTTAGGCGGGTTGGGCGCTCGGAGTTGGAGCTAAGCGATTGCGGGATCGACATTAAACTCGGATAATTATGGGCTTATCGAGGTAAATATCTTGTCCTCTATTTGTAATTGGAAATTACATGTCGTTAGATTATATAGTTGAAGTATACTATATATATATATGAACATAGCTTGTGGCAATGTCCTTGGACTTAAGCTGAAGAAGCGAGTGACGTAATTACATGGGGTGTATTCTGATGAACTTGTGTAGTAGTAGTGGAGTAGAATTGTGCAGTTAGGGTTAGATGTATAACCCACTGGTTGGCTTGGTAGCCGGCCTCGTTAGAGGAGGAGGTTTCTGTTGTTGCGGGGAGAGTCTTTGCCGAATTTTTGGTAGAATGTTCTACGATGAGATCTAAATGTTAATAAAGCGCCTTGTGGCCTTATAGGTTGATGTACTACGTGTGGCGCGATCTGCGTGGCAAGGGGTAGGCGTTTGGAAGTACTTGGGCGTTTTGCTGTAGTCGATACTGCGTCGCGGTATGTGAACCTCTTCCTATCTCTTACAGCATGATATGTGTGAAACTATGTAATGCGGTGAGCGTCATGTGCTAAATATGTTTGAGTGGTTTAAAACATAAAGTGTTATAGCGGCTTTATGGGAAGTTGGTTATAACGACTTTATGTTAGTAAGAAAATACATGTGGTTTTAAAAGGTAAGCGATTTGAACTATAAGCGGCTTGTTATATGATAAGAAAGAACTTGAAGTATTTCAAAGATTTTGAATCATTTTGAAAGAAGTAATACTTGGTGTTTGAAAACTTAAGAGTTATACTAGCTTTATGGGAAGTTAGGTATAGCGGCTTAAGAATCTTTCTTGATTTGAATCGGAATGTGTATCGACAAACCAACTGCGGCGTTAATAAAGGAAATGTTTTGAATAATTAAGTATTATTAAAACCGGTAGAAACTTCCATCTGCATAGAAGCTAAGATGAGACAAAATGATATTTCTAGATCATGCATCTTTGTAATAAGATTGTTATAAACAAGAATATCTACTCACATATAAGGCTTATGTTTCTCAGTTGTTTAAAGAGAATTATATTCTTAAATGAATAAGACTATGAACTCTGAAACCTTTCTAAAATAAGAAAGCGTGAGCATTTGAAATTAGGCAAACTTGGGCGTTTGGAAAATAATGTTGTTACTTGATTTTACAAAGGTAAAGTTTTAGTTTTCTTAAAAGGGCAGTCCTCTATTTTATACTACGGGTATTGTGTGACTTATGTGAAAAAAGCAGATCTTTTTAGATTTTAATGTGTGAAGTACTTTGGGGATAGATACGAACTTGTTAGTAGAAAGTATCTTGTGTGAATAACTTGATTGTATTGGTTTGTGATAGCCTTGTAATACTTTCTTGTTGCCTTGATAAGTAAGCGTGTTAGGATGCTCGTGTGTTAGTATCTTGTGATGTTTGTGTAAGGGGTTTCCCTTGATTGTGCTTATTAACTATCGATCGTTATGATAGTATTGTGGCATTAAATCTCTTGAGATGATTAGGGTTAAGCTGCCCTCCGTCGCGGGGTAGACTCGGTGATGCAGGACCGTGATTGAGAATACCTCATGCGGGTCTGAGGGCCTATGCGAACTCTGAGAGTTCGAGTTAGTGTCGTCCTTTATGGGCATGCGGTCGCTTGTGGCCGTGCGGACTCGAAAGTCGGGGCGATGCGGGAGTAGCTACCCTCGATGCGGGGAATACCTAAATGCGGGCGATGAGATTGGCCTATCGCGGTGCGGGAAGTTCGAGGACTAGGCCGCGCATTAGATCTGCGGGCAAGTGGCGGCTTTGATCATGTGGCGATGCAAGCAGATCTTATAATCTGATTTATGACCTTGTTGATGCGTAGGTGTTAGTAGTCGGCTAGGCCTTACTTACCTGTGCAGTTTTATTAGGACACGAGTGGGACTGGTGTTCATATGTATTCCTTGGTACTTGTATATCATAAGCTGGCGGTGAGGAAGGTATTCACGAGCACGATTGATGTTGTGGGCGTGAGACCCGTTGTTAAATTGGTGATGACTTGAGGTGTGAGTCACGACTTGACATATTTGCTTATTTATAGTGAGCGTAGTTTGGTTATCATACATGTCTCTGCTTTGTATAGACTACTATGATTTCATTTCTGATGTTATCTTTAGTTTCACATACTCGGTACTGTTATGCGACCTCGCCCGAAGTGCGTTCAATCTGCGCGAGTTGAGACATCGATCGTTGATCCTAGCTCTCGAGTCACGATTCGGCGTTTGGGAAGCTCCGTTTCTCGGAGGCTTATCGTGGTATAGTCACTGTCGTCGTAAGTGTTTACATTCGGGGTTTGGCGGGGCCACTGTCCGCCATTGTGGTCGTATCATTCTTAAGTGCATGTAATCTTGTTGTGGCGGGGTTGGTAAAAAGGATTAACATTCATTTGTAAAAAGAGTTGATGGTTATATATATATGCGAAAGGCAAGTTTCCTGATTATTGTTTTATATTTACTGTTATCTCATTTGTTGTTTTATGTTCGTGATTACTCGATGTTGTGTCACTAGGGTGCGGGCTAAGGCACGATCAGGCGATTTGGTCGTGACAAAAGTGGTATCGAGCGATTAATCCTCGGAAAGTGTCTGAACCGTATCGGTAGAGTCTTGATTATCGGTGTGTTGTGCACCACACCAATGTCGAGGAGGCTATAGGATATTTAGGATTGGTTTCTATTCTTCTCACTCACGAGATCGTGCCTTAGAGGCGTGTTGTAAGTTGGACCCTCGGCGAAATTCATTCCACTTGCTCGTTATGCCTCGCGTAGAACAGCCGGGCCCGGGAGGCGAGCGGCGAGGAGGCTGCGAGTTGAGTTGAGAAGGTTGCGAGGCACGAGCCCAATCATTACCTAGGGTAGTGCCGTTCGGGGATTTCTGCGGCGTCACTAGCCCCGAGTTTACGCAGTGGCGGTTCTCTGCGTCCACGATATTTGAACCTTGATTCCACGGCCAGAAGCAGTGAATATAGATTGCAAAGCGACCACATTACTAGCTATAGATTTGGCTACGGAGATTATATCGATGTACCACGAGTCTTGATGACTACCTAAGAGAGGTTGTGCAAGAGTAATTCTTGATTGGGCTTGAGCATGGCACGTATGCGGGCTTATGTACGGGCGAAAAGCGTAGAGATTGTGGGTTAACCAGGGCGAGAGAAGGGCGAGCGGCGAGTCCTTGGTAACTTTCAAGGTGAGTATACCTTAAGTGCTATGTTACGATAGCGGCGTGGTAGTTGTGATGAGAAATCATGGTGGAGTTAGCAGGTAAGATTTTGGGGAATAGAGAAGGTGTGAGCCTTAGAGTGTTATCGTCTGGACCTTAGAGGTAAGGCCGTCTCGAGTAAAGGTGTAGTGTTATGTTTGATCCTTATCGGAGTGCATAGTGCACGTGAGCTATGTTTGGGATAGGTCACTAAGTGGTATGAAATGAAAGAGGGTAGTTGAGCTAAGAAGGCGTTAGGTTTAGTAGCGTGTTTAGTGAGATTGTTCCTTGGGAGCTAGTGTTTCTTGCGATGCGGTCGGGTTGAGGCCATGTTGCGGGTCAACCAGCGGCATGTTTGGTGGTGAAGTCTGGTTGTGGTGGTCCGCCTTGTGTTAGGAGTCACGAGGTGTTAGGCCCAGTTTAGTTGACCAGTCTGAGTTCGTGGATGCGTTCGACGATGGTCGATCGATGGGAGCAGCCCGTCGTGTTCTTGATCGGGGCCGTTCACTCAGCGATGTTGATTTGTCGAAAGGTTGTAAAGGCTGCAGGTGCCTACCTTCACCTTATGGCGACAGTGGAGCCAGTTCTGGCTGTTTTGTTTTGGAAGTTTTACGAGCGGGGTTAAGGACTGGTGAGTCTCGAGAATCGCGTTCGCCCTCGGGCGGTGTGTGAATTTGGGAAGTTGCGAGATTGTTGTCTCTGTGGAGGGGCGTTTAAGCTACCATTTCGGTATTTGGATGTCGCCTTACGAAGCCTTGTTGGGGCGAAGTGTAAGTTGCGGTCGATTGGTTCGATGTTGGCGGGGTTGAGATAGTTGGATCGGGCTTGTTCCGGTGGTGTGGATAGGGTAAAGCTTCGTCTAGAAGAAGTTACGGCGGCTCGGAGAATCGTGCGGATGATCGGCGGCGCTTAGAGTTGAGTTGGTGGTCGGTCTTCTTGAAAGTACCACCCGGTCGAGTGTGGCGAGTTTTGGAAAGCGAAGGAACTTAGCGAGTTACTTTTGGGCCGCAGAGTTATGTGAAGAATAGGCGGGTTGCCTATATGTTAGCTTTTAGTCCGACTTAGGAAGCGGGGCGTCGATCTTTCGTATTGTTATGTTAGGAAAGTATCGAAGATCCATCGAGAATGTTCGATTAATGATGCCGCGTAAAGAGATAGTAACCGAGTTTTGGAAACTAAAGCGATGCTCGAAATGTGGTAAGGGTTAGTGTCACGGCGGCTTGATGATCGCGTGCGGCCGGTACCATTTGTTGGAGTCGTCGGAGCAAGGCTCGCGACAAAGTGACAAAAGTGGTATTATTTGTGGTGATGTTAGAGTGTTTCCTCGTAGACTTGGATATAAGTATGTTGCGCGGTATTTACGTGGCGGTATGGCGAGGATTGTTTAAGTAAGTATAGTAGTGAAGACTATCTTGGCGCGTTTGTTTGAGACTTAGAAGGAACATTCGGGACGAATGTTTCTAAGAGGAAGAATGTTATACCCGTAGTTCCGGGGTATGTATGCGAGGGCGTGCGTGCGAGAATCTGACAGAAAGATTGGAAAGGAAGAAAGAGGTGAATTTTCCACGGAAAAGTTTCGGTTTTGTGAAGGAAAAAGGTTCGTTAATGGGTGGATTCCCGTATTTGGTTTTGGACTTCTTAGATTATATTAGAATTATGGAATTTTATTTTGGAAATGGTCACGTGGGGCCCACGGGAGAAATTCTGGTTTTGTAGGGACAGCTTTGATTTTGAGATTTTGGCGTTATAGATATTTTGGAAGGCGAAATATTTTGGGCCGAATCGGGCGACACGTGTCACCCGTGTGGCACCCGGGCGAAATATGTTTGTCTTGTGACACGGTTAAGTCGTTTTTGCGAAGCGTTCTACCTAACTACGAAGGGTAAATTACGGCTATGTCATTTAGTATTTTTGCGGATTTTTAGAGAGGCGAAGCGTTTTGGACCAGCGAGAGGGCAGCAGCACACTCTCGTTGGTGGACTGAAAGAGGCGTTAGGGCGATTGAATGAGCAAGTCTTGGTTGATTTTTGTGTAGATATTTGTGAGGTTTTAAGGAGTAGGGTCTAGGGGCACTTGGGTGAATCTTGGCCTTACACTTGCTATACACTTGGCTAGATCTTGGCCGTTGGTTGGCCTTGGCTTGTGCTATAAATACCCTCTCCTTTGATGAACTTCTTCATCCTAAATATTTCTAAGTGTTAGAATCCTCCTCCCTTCCTTATGGTTTCGTCCTCCTCTTCCTTTGTGAGGCCTTGGCCGAGGTGCACCACTCCTGAGGCCTTGGCGAGGTACACACTCACTCTAGTAGTGTGGCCGTGGGGTACCCACTGCTAGTTGCTTTCGTATAATACCCCACTTTGTGGTGTAGAAATACTCTCAGTATTGTTATAATGCCCAATTACCTTAGCCGTATACCTTGTAGTATTCTAAGGTTATACCTATCTGAAAAGCCGAAATACTATTATACTTCCGTCGATCCAAAAGCGAAACCACAGGAAAATCTCCATAGTCAGTTGGAGTATTGTGTAGAAGTTGGTTAGAACTTCTAAGGGTGGTTTAGGC
Source organism: Przewalskia tangutica (assembly GCA_029844215.1). Classification (NCBI taxonomy): domain Eukaryota; kingdom Viridiplantae; phylum Streptophyta; class Magnoliopsida; order Solanales; family Solanaceae; genus Przewalskia; species Przewalskia tangutica. Next base: position 33,291,205 of record CM056725.1, read on the forward strand.
GGGTTGGGCGCTCGGAGTTGGAGCTAAGCGATTGCCGGGATCGACGTTAAACTCGGATAATTATGGGCTTATCGAGGTAAATATCTTGTCCTCTATTTGTAATTGGAAATTACATGTCGTTAGATTATATAGTTGAAGTATACTATATATATATAGCGAACATAGCTTGTGGCAATGTCCTTGGACTTAAGCTGAAGAAGTGAGCTGTAATTACATGGGGTGTATTCTGATGAGACTTGTAGTAGTGCAGTGGAGTAGAATTGTACAGTTAGGGTTAGATGTATAACCCCACTGGTTGGCTTGGTAGCGGCCTCGTTAGAGAGGAGGTTTCTGTTGTTGCGGGGAGGTCTTTGCGAATTTTGTAGAATGTTACGATGAGATCTAAATGTTAATAAGCGCCTTGTGGCCTTATAGGTTGATGTACTACGTGTGGCGCGATCTACGTGGCTTAAGGGTAGCCGGCGTTTGGAAGTACTTGGGCGTTTTGCTGTGAGTCGATACTCGTCGCGGTATGTGAACCTCTTATATCTCTTCTAGCATGATATGTGTGAAACTATGTAGTGCGGTAGGCGTCGTGTGCTAAATGTGTTTGAGTGGTTTAAAACATAAAGTGTTATAACGGCTTTATGGGAAGTTGGTTATAACGACTTTATGTTAGTAAGAAAATACATGTGGTTTTAAAAGGTAGCGATTTGAACTATAAGCGGCTTGTTATATGATAGAAAAGAACTTGAAGTATTTCAAAAGATTTTGAATCATTTTGAAAGGAGAAGTAATACTTGGTGTTTGAAAACTTAAGAGTTATACTAGCTTTATGGGAAGTTAGGTATAACGGCTTAGAATGCTTTCTTGATTTGGAAATCGGAATGTGTATCGACAAACCAACTGCGGCGTTAATAAAAGGAAATGTTTTGAATAATTAAGTATTATTAAAACGATAGAAACTTCCATCTGCATAGAAGCTAAGATGAGACAAAATGATATTTCTAGATCATGCATTCTTTGTAATAAGATTGTTATAAACAAGAATATCTACTCAATATAAGGCTTATGTTTCTCAGTTGTTTAAAGAGAATTATATTCTTAAATGAATAAGACTATGAACTACGAAACCTTTCTAAAATAAGAAGCGTGAACATTTGAAATTAGGCAAACTTGGGCGTTTGGAAAATAATGTTGTTACTTGATTTTACAAAGGTAAGAGTTTTAGTTTTCTTAAAAGGGCAGTCACTCTATTTTATACTACGGGTATTGTGTGACTTATGTGAAAAGCAGATCTTTTTAGATTTTAATGTGTGAAGTACTTTGGGGATAGATACGAACTTGTTAGTAGAAAGTATCTTGTGTGAATAACTTGATTGTATTGGTTTGTGATAGCGCTTGTAATACTTTCTTGTTGCCTTGATAAGTAAGCGTGTTAGGATGCTACGTGTGTTAGTATCTTGTGATGTTTGTGTAAGGGGTTTCCCTTGATTGTGCTTATTAACTATCGGTCGTTATGATAGTATTGTGGCGTTAAATCTCTTGAGATGATTAGGGGTTAAGCGCCCTCCGTCGCGGGGTAGACTCGGTGATGCAGGACCGTGATTCGAGAATACCTCATGCGGGTCACGAGGGCCTATCGGGCTACGAGAGTTCGAGTTAGTGTCGTCCTTTATGGGCATGCGGTCGCGTGGCCGTGCGGACTCGAAAGTCGGGGCGATGCGGGAGTAGCTACCCTCGATGCGGGGAATACCTCATGCGGGCGATGAGATTGGCCTATCGCGGGCTGCGGGAAGTTCGAGGACTGAAGCGCGCATTAGATCTGCGGGCAAGTGGCGGCTTTGATCATGTAATGATGCAGAGCGGATCTTATAATCTGATTTATGACCTTGTTGTGCGTGGGTGTTAGTAGTCGGCTAGGCCTTACGTGCCTACATGCAGTTTTATTAGGACACAGGTGGGACACGGTGTTCATATGTATTCCTTAGTACTTGTATATCATAAAGCTGGCGGTGAGGAAGGTATTCCACAGACACGATTGATGTTGTGGCGTGAGACCCGTTGTTAAATTGAGTGATGACTTGAGGATGTGAGTCACGACTTGACATGGCGCTTATTTATAGTGAGCGTAGTTTGGTTATCATACATGTCTCTGCTTTGTATAGACTACTATGATTTCATTCTGATGTTATCTTTAGTTTCACATACTCGGTACTGTTATGCGACCTCGCCGGAGCTGCGTTCATCTGCGCGAGTTGAGGCACGTCGATCGTTGATCCTAGCTCTCGAGTCACGATTCGGCGTTTGGGAAGCTCCGTTTCTCGGAGGATTATCGATGGTATAGTCCCGCATCGTCGTAAGTGTTTACATTCGAGGTTTGGCGGGGCCTGTCGCCATTGTGTGTCGTATCATTCTTAAGTGCATGTAATCTTGTTGTGGCGGGGTTGGTAAAAGGATTAAAATTTGTTCATTTGTAAAAAGAGTTGATGGTTATATATATGCGAAAGGCAAGTTTCCTGATTATTGTTTTATATTTCTGTTATCTCGTATGTTGTTGTTTTATGTTCGTGATTACTCGATGTTGTGTCACTAGGGTGCGGGCTAAGGCACGATCCACGGGCGATTTGGTCGTGACAAATGTCTTGCGACTTAAGCTGAAGAAGCCCAGGCTGTTTTTACATAGGGTGTATTACTGAGGCTTGTGTAGCTTTTACGTGAAGTAAATTGTACCGTTCGGGTTAGATGTATAACCCCACTGGTTGGCTTGGTAGCGGCCTCGTTAAAGGAGAGATTTCTGTTGTTGCGGGGAGAGTCTTTGCCGAATTTTGGTAGAATGTTACTGCGATAAGGTCTAAATGTTAATAAAGCGCCTTGTGGCCTTATAGGTTGAAGTACTACGTATGGCGCGATCTTGGCTAAGGAGTAGCCAAGCGGTTTGAAGTACTTGGGCGTTTGCTATTAGTCGATGCTGCGCGAGGTATGTGAACCTTTTCCTACCTCTTCTAGCATGATATGTGTGAACTATGTAGTGCGGTGAGCGTCGTGTGCTAAGCGTATTTGATTGGTTTAAAACATAAAGTGTTATAGCGGCTTTATGGGAAGTTGGTTATAACGACTTTATGTTGGTAAGAAAATACTTGTGGTCTTGAAAAGGTAAGCGGATTTGAACTATAAGCGGCTTGTTATGTGTTAATAAAGAACTTGAAGTATTTGAAAGATTTTGAATCATTTGAAAGAAGAAGTAATATTTGGTTTTGAAAACTTAAGAGTTATACTAGCTTTATGGGAAGTTAGGTATAGCGGCTTAAGAATGTTTCTTGATTTGGAAATCGGAATGTGTATCGACAAACCAACTGCGGCGTTAATAAAAGGAAATGTTTTGAATAATTAAGTATTATTAAAACGGTAGAAACTTCCATCTGCATAGAAGCTAAGATGAGACAAAATGATATTTCTAGATCATGCATTTCTTTGTAATAAGATTATTATAAACAAGATATCTACTCACATATAAGGCTTATGTTTCTCAGTTGTTTAAAGGAGAATTATATTCTTAAATGAATAAGACTATGAACTACGAACCACTTTCAAAAAATGAGAAACTTGAACATTGGAAATTAGGCAAACTTGAACATTGGAAAGAATGTTGCTACTTGATTTTACAAAGAGAAGTAATTGATTTCTTGTAAAAAGATAATCACTCTATTTTCATATCTACGGGTATTGTGTGACTTTTGTGAATATAGCGTATCTTTTTAAGAGTTAATGTATGAAGTACTTTGGGGATAAAACCGATCTTGTGTCGTATAGTAGAAGGTACCTTGTGTGAACAACTTGATTGTATTGGTTTGTGATAGCTTTGTAATACTTTCTTGATTGCTTTGATAAGTAAGCGTGTTAGGATCTCGTGTGTTAGTATCTTGTGATGTTTGGGTAAAGGGGTTTCCACTTGATTGTGCTTATTAACTATCGGTCGTTATGATAGTATTGTGGCGTTCGCCTCTTGAGATGATTAGGGGTTAAGGCCCTCCGTCTGGGGTAGACTTCGGCGGGTCGATGGACCTATGATTCGAGAATACCTGCATGCAGTCGGGGGCTATCGCGAACTCACGAGTTCGAGTTAGTGTCGTCCTTTATGGGCATGCGGTCCGTGTGGCGTGCGGACTGCGAAGTCGGGGCGATCTTAGTAGCTACCCTCGATGCGGGAATACCTCATGCGGGCGATGAGATTGGCCTATCGCGGGCTGCGGGAGTTCGAGGTTAGGCAGCGTACATTGATCTGCGGTTAAGTGGCGGCTTTGATCATGTCCGGTCTAGGCGAGATCTTATAATCTGATTCGCGACCTTGTTGATGCGTAGGTTTTTAGTAGTCGGCTATGCCTTCGTACTTACCGTCTGAGAGATATTATGACACAGGTGGGACACGGTGTTCATGTGTGTTCCATGGTGCTTTTATATCATAGGCCGGCGGTGAGGAAGGTATTCCACGGGCGTGATTGATGTTGTGGGCTGAGACCCGTTGTTATACTTAGTGATGACTTGAGGCGTGAGTCCACAACTTGACATAGCAGCTTGGTTGTAAAGCGTAGTTTGGTTATCATCATTGTCTCTTGCTTTATATTTGCTATGATTTCATTTCTGATATGTATTTTGATTTCACATACTAATTACTGTTATGCTTGACCTCCTTGAAGTGCGTTCATCTGCGAGTTGAGAGTACACGATCGTTGATCTAGCTCTCGAGTCCACGATTTGACGTTTGGGAAGCTCCGTTTCTCGGAGGCTTATCTTGGTATAGTCCCCTGTTATCGTAGGTGCTTACATTCGAGGTATGGCGGGGCCACTGTCCGTCGTTGTTATCATATCTTTTCGTAAGTGCATTAATGCTTTGTTGTGGCGGGGTTGTAAAAGGATTAAAGCTATTCATGTTGAAAAAGTTGTCATTTTTATATATCTTAGAAAAGCAAGTTTTCTCGAATCATTGTTTCATATTTCATAATATGTCTTGTATCGTTTATGTTCGTGATTACTCGATGTTGTATCACTAGGGTGCGGGGTAAGGCACGATCCACGGGCAGGATCGGATTCGTGACAAAAGTGGTATCGAGCGATTAATCCTCGGAAAGTGTCTCTGACCGTATCGATGAAGTCTTGATTATCGGTGTGTTGTGCACCACACGCGATAATCGAGGAGGCTATAGGATATTTAGGATTGGTTTCTATTCTTCTCACTCTGAGATCGTGCCTTAGAGGCATGTTGTAAGTTGGACCCTCGGCGAAATTCATTCCCTTATCGTTATGCCTCCGTGTAGGCGGCCGGGCCGGGAGGCAAAGCGGCCAGGAGGCTGCGAGTTGAGTTGAGAGGGTTGCGAGGCCGGGCAATCATTACCTAGGGTAGTGCCCGTTCGGGATTTTCTGCGGCGTCGCTGCCCGCGAGTTTGCAGCGGCGGCGATTCCTCTGCGTCCGTGATATTTGAACCCCGGTTCCACGGCCAGGAGCGATGAATATAGATTGCAAAAGGCGACCTGTTACTAGTATGGATTTGGCTACGGAGATTATCCGATGTACCACGAGTCTTGATGACTACCTAAGAGAGGGTGTGCAAAGTAATTCTTGATTGGGCTTGGCATGGCACGTATGCGGGCTTATGTGCGGCGGTAAAGCGTAGAGATCGGCCGGGTTAACCAGGGCGAGAAGAGGGCGGGCGGCGAGGTCGCGGTAACTTTCAAGGTGAGTATACCTTAAGTGCTATGTTACGATAGCGATGTGTTAGTTGTGATTTGAAATCATGGTTGTTTAGCAGAGTAAGATTTTGGGGATAGAAAGTGTGAGCCTTAGAGGCTTTATACGTAGAGACCTTAGAGGTGAGGCCGTCTCGAGAAAAGGTGTAGGGTATGTTTGACCACTTATCGGAGTGCATAGTGCACGTGAGTTATGTTGGGGACAGTCCACAGTAGTGTGGAATGAAAGAGGGTAGTTGAGCTAAGAAGACGCTGGGTTTTAGTAACGTGATTAGTGAGATTGTTCGGTTCGGGAAGCTAGTATGATGCGCGTTGCGGGTGGGTTGAGCCACGTTGCGGGTCGACCGCGGCGATTTTAGTGGTGAAGGTCGGTTGTGGTGGTCGCCTTGTGGTAAGTCACGAGGGTGTTAGGCCCGTATTCGATTAACCGTCTGAGTTCGTGGATGCGTTCGGCCGGTGGTCGGGTCGATGGGGGCAGCCCGTCGTGTTCTTCGTTCGGAACCGTTTACTCGGTGTGTTGAGTTATCGAAGGTTGAAAGGCTGCGGGGTGCCTACCTTCACCTTATGTCGAGCGGTGAAGCCCGAGTTGTAGCTATTTTCGTTTTCTAAAGTTTACAGGCGGGGTTAGGAACTTCGGTGAGTCTCGAGAATCGCGTTCGCCCTCGGGCGATGTTTGGATTTGAGGATAGTTGTAGGGATTGTTGTCTCTGTGGAGGTAGTGTTTGATCTACCATTTCGGTGTTCGGATGTCGCCTTACGAAGCCTTGTAGGGGCGAAGTGTAAGTTCTTGGTCGATTGGTTCGATGTTGGCAAGAGTTGGATAGTTGGATCGAGCTTGTTCCGGTAGTATGGATAGGTAAAGCTGCGTCTAGAAGAAGTTACAGCGGCTCGGAGGAATCGTGCGGATAATCGGCGGCAGCGCTTAGAGTTGAGTTGGCGGTCGGTCTTCTTGAAAGTACCACCGGACGAGTGTGGCGAGTTTTGGAAAGCAGATGGAACTTAGCGAGTTACTTTGGGCGCTTTAGAGTTCATGTGAAGAATAGGCGGGTTGCCTATATGTTAGCTTTCTAGTCCGACTTAGGAGGCGGGGCGTCCGATCTTCGTATTGTGATGTTAGGGAAATATCGAAGATCCGTCAGTGTTCCCGATTAATGATGCCGCGTAAAGAGATAGTAACCGAGTTTTGGAAACTAAGCGATGTCGAAATGTGGTAAGGGTTGAGTGTCACGGCCGGTGATCGCGTGCGGCGGTACCATTTGTTGGAGTGCGTCGGGCAAGGCTCGCGACAAAGTGACAAAAGTGGTGATGTTAGAGTGTTTCCTCGTAGACTTGGATATAAGTATGTTGTAGTATTTTACGTGGCGGTATGGCGGGATTGTTCGTAAGTATAAAAGTGAAGACTATCTTTGGCGCGCGTATGTTTGAGACTTAGAAGGAACATTGGGACGAATGTTTCTAAGGAAGAATGTTATACCCGTAGTTCACGGGTATGTATGCGAGGGCGTGCGTGCGAGAATCTGACGAAAGATTGGAAAGGAAGAAAGAGGTGATTTCTCACGGAAAAGTTTCGGTTTTGTGAAGGAAAAAGGTTCGTTAATGGGAATTGGATTCCCAGTTTGGTATTCGGACTTCTGGAATATTAGAAATTATGGAATTTTATTTTTGGAAATGGTCACGTGGGGCCACGGGAGAAATTCTGATTTTGTAGGGCCAGCTTTGTTTTGAGATTTTGGCCATTGTGGATATTTTGGAAGATGTTTTATTTTGGGCCAATATGAGGGTGACACGTGTCACCCCGCCTAAATGGCTTGGCGAATGGCATTTGTGCCTGACACGGTTAAGTCGTTTTTTTCGGCGAAGCGTTTTACATAACTTGCGAGGAAAATTCGGCTATGTCTTTTCTTATTTTGCGGATTTTTAGAAGGCGGAACATTTTGGACCAGCGAGAGGCGGCGCAGCACCTACCGTTGGTGGGCAAGGTGGGCGCTTGGGCGACTTTGGGGTGTCAGTGGTAGATATTTTTGTGTAGATATTTATGAGGGTTTTAAGGGTAGGGTCTAGGGGCACTTGGGTGAATCTTGGCCTTACACATGTGTAGCACTTAGCTAGATCTTGGCCATTGGTTGGCCTTGGCTTGTAGTATAAATACCCTCCACTTTGATGAACTTCTTGTCCATAAATTTGCCTAAGTCTTGAAAGCTCTCCTTACTCCCTCCCACTTGTGTTGAGTTCGGCCAGGGCCTCCCATGTGGCGAGCACCCCCTCTAGGGGTGCTAGTAAAGTGTAACCCACACTGCTAGTTGCTTTAGTATAATACCACTTTGTGGTGTAGAAATACTCTCAAAGTATTGTTATAATGCCCAATTACCTTAGTAGTATACCTTGTTGTATTCTAAGGTTATACCTATCTGAAAAGCCGAAATACTATTATACTTCCGTCGGTCACAAAACCGAAACCACAGGAAAATCTCCATAGTCAGTTGGAGTATTGTGTAGAAGTTAGTTAGAACTTCTAAGGGTGGTTTAAGCGGGTTGGGCGCTCGGAGTTGGAGCTAAGCGATTGCCGGGATCGACTTTAAACTCGGATAATTATGGGCTTATCGAGGTAATTATCTTGTCCTCTATTGTAATTGGAAATTACATATTGTTAGAATATATAGTTGAAGTATACTATATATAGGCGAGCGTAGTTATCGGCGATGTCTTGCGACTTAAGCTGAAGAAGCCCAGAAGCTGTTTTTACATAGGGTGTATTCTGATGAAGCTTGTGTAGCTTTTACGTGAAGTAAATTGTACCCGTTCGGGTTAGATGTGTAACCCCTGGTTGGCTTGGTAGCGGCCTCGTTAAAGGAGGAGATTTCTGTTGTTGCGGGAGAGTCTTTGCGAATTTTGGTAGAATGTTCTGCGATAAGGTCTAAATGTTAATAAGCGCCTTGTGGCCTTATAGGTTGAAGTACTACGTATGGCGCGATCTGGCTAAGGAGTAGCCGGCGGTTTGAAATACTTGGGCGTTTTGCTATTAGTCGATGCTGCGTCGCGAGGTATGTGAACCTTTTCCTACCTCTTACAGCATGATATGTGTGAACTATGTAGTGCGGTGAGCGTCGTGTGCTAAGCGTATTTGATTGGTTTAAAACATAAAGTGTTATAACGGCTTTATGGGAAGTTGGTTATATGACTTTATGTTGGTAAGAAAGTACTTGTGGTCTTGAAAAGGTAAGCGATTTGAACTATAAGCGGCTTGTTATGTGTTAATAAAGAACTTGAAGTATTTCAAAAGATTTTGAATCATTTGAAGAAGAAGTAATATTTGGTTTTGAAAACTTAAGAGTTATACTAGCTTTATGGGAAGTTAGGTATAGCGGCTTAAGAATGTTTCTTGATTTGAAATCGAATGTGTATCGACAAACCAACTGCGGCGTTAATAAAAAAATGTTTTGAATAATTAAGTATTATTAAAACCGATGAAACTTCCATCTGCATAGAAGCTAAGATGAGACAAAATGATATTTCTAGATCATGATTTCTTTGTAATAAGATTGTTATAAACAAGATATCCTACTCATATAAGGCTTATGTTTCTCAGTTGTTTAAAGGAGAATTATATTCTTAAATGAATAAGACTATGAACTCTGAACCCTTTCAAAATGAGAAACTTGAACATTGGAAATTAGGCAAACTTGAACATTGGAAAGAATGTTGCTACTTGATTTTACAAAGAGAAGTAATTGATTTCTTGTAAAAGATAATCACTCTATTTTCATATACTACGGGTATTGTGTGACTTTTGTAGATATAGCGTATCTTTTTAAAGAGTTAATGTATGAAGTACTTTGGGGATAAAACCCGATCTTGTGTCGTATAGTAGAAGGTACCTTGTGTGAACAACTTGATTGTATTGGTTTGTGATAGCCTTGTAATACTTTCTTGATTGCTTTGATAAGTAAGCGTGTTAGGATCTCGTGTGTTAGTATCTTGTGATGTTTGGGTAAAGGGTTTCCGCTTGATTGTGCTTATTAACTATCGATCGTTATGATAGTATTGTGGCATTCGCCTCTTGAGATGATTAGGGTTAAAATTTGCCCTCCGTCGGGGTAGACTTCGGGCGGGTCGATGGACTATGATTCGAGAATACCTCATGCGAGTCCGGGGGCCTATCGCGGGCTACGAGTTCGGGTTAGTGTCGTCCTTTATGGGCATGCGGTCCTTGTGGCCATGCGGCTGCGAAGTCGGGGCGATGCGAGGAGTAGCTACCCTCGATGCGGGAATACCTCATGCGGGCGATGAGATTGGCCTATGCGGGCTGCGGGAGTTCGGGTTAGGCAGCGTACATTGATCTGCGGGCAAGTGGCGGCTTTGATCATGTGGCGGTCTGAGCAGATCTTATGTCTGATTCGCGACCTTGTTGATGCGTAGGTTTTTAGTAGTCGGCTATGCCTTCGTACTTACCGTCTGAGAGATATTATGACACGAGTGGGACACGGTGTTCATGTGTGTTCCATGGTGCTTTTATATCATAGGCTGGCGGTGAGGAAGGTATTCCACGGGCGTGATTGATGTTGTGGGCACGAGACCCGTTGTTATACTTGAGTGATGACTTGAGGCGTGAGTCCCTAACTTGACATAGCGGCTTGGTTGTAAAGCGTAGTTTGGTTATCATCATTGTCTCTTGCTTTATATATGGTGCTATGATTTCATTTCTGAGTATGTATTTTGATTTCACATGCTCGGTACTGTTATGTCTTGACCTCGCCCGGGGCTGCGTTCATGCGCGAGTTGAGGTACACGATCGTTGATCCTAGCTCTCGAGTCACGATTTGGCGTTTAGGAAGCTCCGTTTCTCGGAGGCTTATCTTGGTATAGTCCACTGTTATCGTAGGTGCTTACATTCGGGGGTATGGCGGGGCCTGTCCGTCGTTGTTGTCATATCTTTCGTAAGTGCATGTAATCTTGTTGTGGCGGGGTTGTAAAAAGGATTAAGCTGTTCATGTTGAAAAAGTTGTCATTTTATATATCTTGAAAGGCAAGTTTTTCTCAGATCATTGTTTCATATTTCATAATATGTCTTGTATCGTTTTATGTTCCGCTGATTACTCTGATGTTGTATCACTAGGGTGCCCGGGGTAAGGCACCAGTCACGGGCCCGGGATCGGGTCGTGACAATTGGTATGTAGGGGTTGTAAAAGGAGACTATGTCGCTATCCATAAGATGGACCCCAAAAGAACATTCGAGGACGAATGTTTCTAAGGGGGGAAGAATGTTACACCCCGTAAATTGCAGGACATGTTTATAAGAACGTACGTAAGAACTCAAAAGTGTTAAGATTTGAGACTAGTAAACATTTATCGGAATTTTGGAATTGTCGGAAAAACGAAATATTGCGATGAATGGGAGAGCGACACGTGTCACCCCCTTAGTGGTCTTGGATGAAATGTACATGGATAGAATGGTCATTTGACCAATATTAAGATGACCAAGTCTTGCTAAGGGCTAGAGCTTGATATTGTTGACTTAGTCAAGAGCCACTTGATCGCTTGTGAAATGCATCAAGCCACCCATTTGTTTTAATCTTGACCGCCCGTATTTCTATATAGTAACACTACTAGCAAGACAAGCTCCACACTTTGTCAAATTTTAAGAAATCTTGATGAACACAAAGGAGCTCGGCTTTACAAGGGTTTGAAGAAATTTTTTGTTTGTTGTCAATAAGCTCCACACTTTAAAACAAGGTTCTAAGGGTATTGTAAGGGTATCTCGATAGAAATATCGAGAAAAGTGGTGTTTTTCGTATTAGTGCAAGGTGAAAACCTAGTCACGTTCCTAGGTTTGGATTGGGAACTTAAGGAAAGTTGTTTGTGATCTTAAGGGCTTGAGTGGCGGATTGGAGTGTCAAGGAGAGGCTTTAAGTTGCTAGAGAGCGACTTTGGATCTTGAAGTGGATTAAGGCTCACTAATGTAACAATCTTGTTTTCTTAATTGTTATAAGATTACATATTGTTGTAGCCTTACATTTTGACTAGCATGAAGTATATGTATTAAATATTGATAAGTGTTATGAATATTTGAAGCCTAAAATCCGAAATGACATGTTGAGCCATTGGAAATTGAAATACAATTTGGTCGCTAACTAGAATCATCGCATGTTATCTACTTGAAGATTATTGTTGTTATAATCGATTGCGGCTTTATAACATGTTATACTAAAAAACTTGTATTGAAAAGGAATTGGAAAGGAAAGATATGTTGTGACACCTTTTGGCCGAGAATGGCATTGTCGTTTGGACTAGTTTGATATCAATTGTGGGGCGAATTTTACCGTCACATTGTCGTGTAATACCGCTTTATATTGATGAATTGTTGAGCCTTAAATGTGGTGTTATACCGTATTTCAGTATATGCGTGGGAATACGTCTGAAATCTAGCCTTAAAGTTTAGCGCAGGCGTTTTTGGCCTGACTCACAAAGCGAATAGTTTTTAGGCGAAAGCGTTTCCCACGACTTTCGTAGGGTAAATTCGGCTATGCCATTTCTAATTTTGCGGATTTTTAGAGAGGCGAAACATTTTGGACCAGCGGGAGGCGACACTTGGCACCCTCAATTGGTGGACTTGAAATCGTCCGTTGGGCGAATTGGGGATAGATTTGCGTTTTTGTGCCTTGGCACAAGTCAAAGGAGTTAGTAGGATATTTTGTGTGCAAGTTGGCCAAGGACACTTGCCTAATCTTGACCTTACACTTGCACTAGCACTTGGCTAAATCTTGGCCCTTGGTTGGCCATGTCTTGACCTATAAATACCCGCAAGATGAAGAGTTCTTCGTCCATAAATTCCTTTCAGTCTTGAAAATCCTCTCCTCTCCCTTGTAGCCTTTTTAGTCAACACCCCTTTTTTTAGTGAGCTTGGCGAGGCAACCTCACTTGGTAGAAAAGTTGCCTTCTAGTATTGTTATAATGCCCAAAATACCTAGCCCAAATCCTTAGTCCTTACTAGAAGTTGTGAAGAACACAGGTTTCTTAGACTCTGGGAGCGTACAACTTAGGAGCTAAACCTTGCTCGGTGCGACTTTATCTAGGATATTATTGGGCTTACAGAGGTAAATAATCCTAACCCTCTTTTGAATTAGAGAATACATCTTGTAGTAGTATAAGAATAAGTATAAAATACTTAGAAGAATATCACGAGAATAGAATTGGCTGTTATCACGATGAAGGGTTTAAAGAAGAATAATCAAATTGTACTTACATAGAATTTATTTTCACGATGAACTTGAGTAGCTCACGGGTAGGAAATCTTGCCTAATTTTCCGTAGGATATAGAACCCTCTGTTTAGAAGCGTTTACAAAGTAGTCTGAGCGTTGATAGGCGTGTCGACTATTATAAATTTGATTCTCTGCGCGACATATTGACTTGGCGGTGGTTTTATTTGAGAAGGTATGTGATTCTTCCTAAAGCATGATATTTTACAATATATATGTAATGCGGTAGGCGTACATGTGTTAATGGCGAATAATAACTACGGCAATGCCTCGGCTTAAGCTGAATAATACTTACGGCAATGCCTCGGCTTAAGCACGAATAATACTTACAGCGATGCCTGTAACTTAAGCTTTGAATAATAAGAAGCGAAAGCATTTCAAAGAATCTTGAATCATTTTTAACGAAGAGAACTAATTGGTTTTAAAGCGAAGCTTAAGAGTTATACTAGCTTTATGGAAAGTTAAGTATAACGGCAAGAATGATAAAAGAAGCAGTTTGCCTATGTGTTTATAACGGACTTATATTGAATTGTGAAAGAATAATAAGATGGTTTGATAAGTAGACATGATATGATGCTATGTGTGTTAGTGTCTTGTAGCGTTCTTGTTGTGCTTATGTTGTTTAAAGATAAGTTGTTATGTTAGTGTACTATCACTCGCCTCTTGACATATTCACAGGGGTTAAGGCGCCTCCGTCTGGGGTAGACTCGAGTGATGCAGGACCGTGATTCGAGAATACCTCATGTGGGTCGAGGACCTATGCGGAACTACGGGAGTTCGGGTTAGTGATGCGGGGTTATACCTCATGCGGTCTATGTGGCCGTGCGGACTACGAGTCGGGGCGATGCAGAGTAGCTACCCTCGATGCGGGGTTATGTACCTATGCGGGCCTATGTGAGTGGCCTATGCGGACTACGAGTCGAGATTAGGCTTGCATGGTGATACTACAGGCGGTGGCCTGCTTGATCATTCGCGACCTAGAAAAGACACATTCTGATTTACCTATTGTTGCTCTTGTTTATGATGTGGCCTTATGTGCAGTCCCTTGGTTGTTTCATACATACTTGCAAAAGCGATTTTAAAATGATATGTTTTCATTTAAGTATTTCTGATTTCATATACTTAGTACATTGTCTTGACCTCGCCCGAGGCTGCGTTCATCTGCATGGTAAAGCGGCAGTGCTAGATCCACGATCTTATGATCTACGTTGGTGTGGGAGCTCCGTCTTTTCGGAGACTCTACTTTTAGGTATGATCTCCACTGTTGTAGATAGTTTTGTCTGATCGGGGTATGGCGGGGCACTGTCGCCATAGTTGTATATTTCCTTAAGTGCATGAGTAAGTATTTATGCGATGTCGGATGTAGCTTGCTAAACCGTATTTATATATATATATATCTTAGAAAGCGATGTTTTCTCACGTAAAGCGTGTCTTATTTTATAAAATGTTTCATGTCTTGTTTTATATTTCCGGATTACTACGATGTATGACTACTTGGGTGCCGTGAGCACGATCCACGAACCGGAATGGGTCGTGACAAAAGTGGTATCAGAGCAGTTAATCCTCGGAAAGTGTCTACAGACCGTATCTAGTAGAGTCTTGATTATCGGTGTGTTGTGCACCACACCAATTGTTATACCCCGTAGTTCCAGGGTATATAGGTGAGGATGTACGTGCGAGATTACGACATAAATTTTGGAAAGAAAGAAAGATGTGATTTTTCGACGGAAAAGTTTCCGGTTTTTGTGAAGAAAAAGGTTCGTTAATGGGAATTGGATTCCCAGATTTGGTATTCGGACTTCTTAGAATATTTGAGAATTATGGAATTTTATTTTCCGGAAATGGTCACGTGGGGCCACGGGTGAAATTCTGGTTTGTGAGCAAGCTTAGTTTTGAGATTTTGGCCATGATGGATATTTTGGAGATGAAATATTTTGGGCGAGTAGGAGGCGACACGTGTCACCCCTAGGTGGCCGCTTGGCCGAAATTAGCTAGACAGTGGCAAGGCAGTGGCGAGTCTTGCTAGATATTTTGTGTGGACAAGTGGCTTGTGGGTCCCACCCACACTTGTCCCAATCTCAACCACACACTTGCCTTCATCCTATCCCTTGGTTGTCACATATATGCACCCTTAGTTGATGAAATCTTCCCACTTAGACATTTGAAGACTTGAAAAACCCTCATTCTCCCTTGACACAGAGCTCTCGGTTTGCCCCGTTTCTTGAGCAAAATTTGTCCAACAATTCTTAAACTCTCAAGTGTTCTTCCCTAGGTGTTAGGAAGATTGTGTACCAAGAGTTGGAAAAGATTTCACACCACAGCCTTGAAGGGATGCCTTGGCGAAAGTTGTCATCTTGAAACCCTAAGTGTTCTTCACTTTTTGGAGTTGAATCTTGAAGAGAAGTTGGTTAGGAGCTTACATGGGTTGCTTGTAGCGGATTGGAGCGTAAAGATTTGGAGCTAAGACTTGCTTGGGCGACTTTAAGAACTTGGATATTTTGGGCTATTTGAGGTAGTGGAACTTAAACCTCTTTGTGAATTGGTTGTTATACATATATTATAAGTATATTATGGATTATATAATATATGGAGTAAGTTTGGAAGAGTTGGATCTTGTTAACTTGTTAAAAGAAAAGTTGGCCGTTTGCCATTAAAATGGTAAGCATTATCTTACTTGCTAAGAAGCTAATAACAAAGTAACTATAACTTATATTAAGAATGGAAATATAAGTTGGATGACTAATGAGTAAATTGGATAAGTAAAATGGACAAAGTTGGCCGAGGACTGACTTAAGAATTTGTATTTACTTTGGGTATGTTACTTTGGGTAGTATTTACTTTGGGTATTTACATTGGGTGTATTTACATTTACATTGAGGAAGATTTTTCAATCGCGTTCGTTTGGGCGTGTGATCCCTTTTAATTATTGTATTGTTATGAAGGCGTGATAGTAAACGCGTTCACAGGTTGGCGCGTAATCCCTTCTTTTACTTATTGTTGTTATGGGCGTGATAGTAAACGCGTTACCGTTTGGGCGTGTAATCCATGCTTTATGTTGTTTAATTATTCGCCTTATATATATATATGGTATATATATTACGGTTGTCGGGCCTTGGTAAAAGATGGAAAAGTGAGTATAAGCGGGGAAGTCTTTGTAGAAATTTCCGTAGATTTTGAGGGCTTTTTATTGGTATAAGTCTTGATGATAAGAAAGGTTTGATAGAATTACCATGACCATTTTAGGAGTGGAGTACTACGTGTGGCGTGATCTACTTGGCAGGAGTAGCCAGCGGGTTGAAGTACTTGGGCGTTTTGCTTATTGTCGATAAATCGTCGCGGTATGTGAACCTCTTCTATCTGTTCTAGCATGATATGTGTGTAGCTATGTAGTACGGTGGGCGTCAGTGCTAAGTGTATTTGTTTGGTTTAAACATAAAGTGTTATAACGGCTTTATGGGAAGTTGGTTATAACGACTTTATGTAGGTAAGAAAAATGGTTTCTTGATGTTATAAGTTAGAGACTTGATCTTATAAGATAAGAGACTTAACTTATTTGTTTTAATGTGGATGTTTGTGTGAAACCTCATTCGTGAGTAATGAGTACTTGGTTTTTAAAGGGATAATGTTTCTTGATTTGGAAATCGAGAATGTGTATCGACAGGACCAACTGCGGCGTTAATAAAGGAAAATGTATTCAATAATGATGTGTTGTATTAAAACCGGTAGAAACCTCAATCTGCGTAGAAGCTAAGATGAGACAAAATGATATTACATTTTCTAGATCATGTCTTTGTAATAAGATCGTTATAAACAGAATAAACTACTCGCATATATGACATATGTTACTCGATTGTTTTAAAAGAGATTAAGACTATGAGTTATGAAACCTTTCAAAAATAAGTGACTTTAGCAATTGAAAAAGAGAAGCTTGATTAATTGAAACTAGGCAATCTGGAACATAGGAAAAGAATGTTTTTACTGGATTTTGAAAAGGAATGTGGGTTTGTCATTCTAATAATACGGGTATAGGGTGACTTTTATAAAAGTAATGGATCTCTTTTAATAGAACTTACCGTATGTAGTAATTTGGTGTTAAAAACCAGGTCTTTGTCATATATTTAAAGTACTTTGAGTTGTGTGAAACTTGCCTATGATTGTTTTTGTGAAACTTGCCTATGCTTGTGATGATAGCCTTTGTTGTGCAAGTATGGTATTTTTGTATTCTGGCGTCTCTCGATAGAGTAGTCGACTTATTGAGAACTTACTTGGGCGTCTTTGGCGGTGATGGAGAATTCCACGGGTATGTTTCCATTTTGATTCTTGTCTTGTTATTGATGTCACGTGGGCGTATCTGCCGTCTGATGTTAGGGGCATGCGGCCGTGCGGCGGGTTGATTACGATATATTGTTATTGTGGTTACATGGACATGTCTGCAGAGTAAATTAGGGGCATGTGGCCGTGCGGCGGGGTTGATCACCGATATATTATTGTTGATGTCACATGGGCGTGTCTGCAGAGGTAGAATTAGGGGCATGTGGCCGTGGGGCATTGGTATTATTGTTGCATCATGGACATGTCTGCAAGCCTTGAATTAGGGGCATGCGGCCGTGATCACGAACATGATTGATGTTGTGGCGTGAGACCCATAGTTATATTTGAGTGATGACTTGAGGCGTGAGTCACTTTGGACATATTTGCTTTTATGTTGTGAAGCGTAGTTTGGTTATCATCATGTCTCTCTGCTTTATATAGACTAGTATGATTTCATTCTGATATTTCTGATTTCACATACTTGGTACTGTTATCTTGACCTCCTTGGGGCTGCGTTCATCTGCATAGTAGAGTACATCGGTAGTGGATCCTCGCTCATAGGATCACGATTCGGCGTATTAGGAAGCTCCGTTTCTCGGAGGCTTATTCTTTGGTATGTGTTCCACTGAGTTGTAGGTTCTTGTACATTCGGTATGGCGGGGCCTGTCCGTCATAGTTATTGTAAATCTTAAGTGCATGAAATCTTGTTGTGGGCGGGGTTGTAAAAGGATTAAAGCATTGGGTTTTATGTATATAACGGCAAGCTATTTTAGTTGCTTTGTTTATGATCATATATCTTGTTTCATGTTTATGTTTTATTTTCCATTTGGTTTTCTCGATGTTGTATCACTAGGGTGCGGGTAAGGCACGATCACGGGCGGGATCGTGCGTGACAAAAGTGGTATCGAGCGATTAATCCTCGGAAAGTGTCTGACCGTGTCTAGTAAGTCTTGATTATCGATGTGTTGTGCACCACGTCTATAATTAGGAGGCTGCGAGGACATTTAGGATTAGTTTCCATTCTTCTCGTTACGAGATCGTGCCTTAGAGTTGTGTTGTAAGTTGGACCCCTGCAGCGTATCTCGTTTTACGATTATGCCTCGCCTTGAGCAGCGAGCCACGAAGGGCAAGGCGCGGCCGAGAACCGCTAGTGAATCTGAGAGAATGCAGCGCGCGAGCGATACACGAGGTTGTGCTTGAGGCCCGGGTTTTGTAGCGCCCGCCCAGCGAAGGTTAGGCGCGGCAATAGGCTGAGACCGCGATACACAGGCCTTGATCCGCGATGCAGGCGGAGGAGATGGGTTACAAGGAGATAGCCCGATTCTTGGCGAGTCGTGGTCGAATATGAGATAATTTGGATCACGGCGATTCGATTCGATGCACGATGGTTCACCCAGGCGAGATAGTTTGAGGCTACGGGACTTTACGAGTTGTAGCCCGCGAGTTTTATGGGTGAGGCACGAGGATGATCGCGAGGAGTTCATCGGCGATTCTGATGGATCGTCACGGGTGATCGAGGCTTGAGACGATGCGTGACCTTTGGTTCGCGTCGGCTGCGTGATACCCATGATCGATTGGTTTGATTCATGGGAGCTTTCGGGAGAGCATGCACCTCAGCGGTATGGGATGAGTTTTGGGCGTTCCTCACGCCTTCTTGCCTCCGCGGATGAGAGAACGCGGGCGGCATTTTTGATGCTTAAACGAGGCGGGCGTGCGGTTGGGAGTACAATGTGGAGTTCGACTCATTGGCGATGCGTCGGCGTTAGTAGCTAGTATGGAGGATCGAGTGCGCGATATATTCTGAGGCTCGATGATTACATGTCGAGGCATGTTCGGGAGTAGCTCTTGTAGGGCATGGACATTGCCGCGTCGAGCTCGTCTGCTGGGATGTGAGGCACGGAGAGGTCGGCGGAATGACGAATCGGCGAAGAGGCGAACAACGAGGTCGCTTTGGTGACTTTGGCGGACCGCCTCGGCATACTAGTTTTGTACCTCGCCCGGTCGCAGTGGTCCTCGCGACCTTGAGTATTCGGGGCGGTCGGGGCTCGAGGTTGAGTTTCGAGGAAGTAAGGTGTTGGCGGATCGGTCACCCTACCTCGGTGTGGTCGATGTGGTAGACGCGTTTGGGAGTGTCGTGGTGCGAGGAGCTTGTTATTTTTGCGGCGGCGGGGCCATTTTGCGGCTGTCAGGCCAAAGGGTACGGATGTTACGACTCGGCTACGGATCGATGGTGGTTCATGCGCCTACGATTATGCACCTGCGAGTGGGCCTATGATTAGAGTGGGCGGTAGCTTGGTATATCATAACCCTCTAGAGTTTGGTTTGCGCGATATGATGATCTTATTATTGTGTGCTATATGCGGATAGCGTTGTGTTGTTTGTAAGTTAGAAAACATGGTTAGTTGGAAGGATAAGTGTGGGGCATGGAAAGTGTGAACCTTAGAGTTTTATCGTGGAGACCTTAGAGCGAGGCGTCTTGAGTGGGTGATTTTACGGTTGGTCTTTGGATGTACTTGGTATGCGGGGAAATATTGTGGGATAATTACATGGGTAGTGTGAGATGGAAGTGGTAGCTTTCGTAGCGTGAATTAGTAAGATTGTTCGGATCGGGAACAAGAGTTGGCGCGTTTAGGGGTCGGGTTGAGGGCCGTTTGCGGGTCAACCGCGGCCAGTATTGAGGTGGGGTCGGTTAGAATTGGTCGCGGTGGTAGGGTCGCGAGGTGCTAGGCCCAGTTTAGGTAACCATCGTGCGAGTTAGTGGATGCGTTCAACGAGTCGGATCGTGAAGGCGGAATGGCCTTAGAGTAATTGAAGCTAGTGGGAGCTGTTGTAAGATTAGAAATGATTCCTCGTTGGCTTGGATTTGAGTTTTGCGCACATGTTATATTACGGCCATTGGTGGCGTGATCGGTTTGTAAGTATAGTAGTGAAGACTATCTGCGAGCACACAAATCGTTTGGAGACTTAGAATGAACATTCGGGACGAATGTTTCTAAGAGGAAGAATGTTATACCCGTAGTTCCGGGGTATATAGGTGAGGATATGCGTGCGAGATTACGACATAAATTTTGGAAAGAAAGAAAGATGTGATTTTTAAACGGAAAAGTTTAGGTTTTGTGAAGAAAAGGTTCGTTAATGAATTGGATTCCCAGTTTGGTGTCGGACTTCTTAGAATATTTGAGAATTATGGAATTTTATTTTCGGAAATGGTCACGTGGGGCCCACGGGTGAAATTCTACGGTTTTGTGGGCAGCTTAGTTTTTGAGATTTTGGCCATGATGGATATTTCGGGAGATGAAATATTTTGGGCCAGTAGGAGGCGACACGTGTCACCCCACAGGTGGCCACTTGGCGAAATTAGCTAGACAGTGGCAAGACAGTGGCGAGTCTTGCTAGATATTTTGTGTGGACAAGTGGCTTGTGGGTCCCACCACACTTGTCCCCAATCTCAACCACACACTTGCCCGTCCTATCCCTTGGATTTGTCACATATATGCACTTAGTTGATGAAATCTTCCACTTAGACATTTGAAGACTTGAAAAACCCTCATTCTCCCTTGACCTAGAGCTCTCGGTTTTGCCCCATTTCTTGAGCAAAATTTGTCCAACAATTCTTAAACTCTCAAGTGTTCTTCCCTAAGGTGTTAGGAAGATTGTGTACCAGAGTTGGAAAAGATTTCACACCACAGCCTTGAAGGGATGCCTTGGCGAAAGTTGTCATCTTGAAACCTAAGTGTTCTTCACTTTTTGGAGTTGAATCTTGAAGAGAAGTTGGTTAGGAGCTTCATGGGTTGCTTGTAGCGGATTGGGCGTAAAGATTTGGAGCTAAGACTTGCTTGGGCGACTTTAAGAACTTGGATATTTTGGGCTATTTGAGGTAGTGGAACTTAAACCTCTTTGTGAATTGGTTGTTATACATATATTATAAGTATATTATGGATTATATAATATATGGAGTAAGTTTGGAAGAGTTGGATCTTGTTAACTTGTTAAAAGAAAGGATTGGCCGTTTGCCGTTAAAATGGTAAGCGTATCTTACTTGCTAAGAAGCTAATAACAAAGTAACTATAACTTATATTAAGAATGGAAATATAAGTTGGATGACTAATGAGTAAATTGGATAAGTAAAATGGACAAAGTTGGCCAAGGACCCTGACTTAAGAATTGTATTTACTTTGGTATTTACTTTGGACCGTATTTACTTTGGTGTATTTACATTGGGTTTGTATTTACATTTACATTGGGGAAGATTTTCAATCGCGTTCCGTTTGGGCGTGTGATCCGCTTTTTAATTATTGTATTGTTATGAAGCGTGATAGTAAACGCGTTCTGGTTGGCGCGTAATCCCCTTCTTTTACTTATTGTTGTTATGGAGGCGTGATAGTAAACCGCGTTACCGTTTGGGCGTGTAATCCCCTTCTTTATGTTGTTTAATTATTACGCCTTATATATATATATGGTATATATATTACGGTTATTCGGGCCTTGGTAAAAGATGGAAAAGTGAGTATAAACGGGGGAAGTGCTGCCGAAATTTCCGTAGATTTTGAGGGCTTTTTATTGGTATAAGTCTTCAATGATAAGAAAGGTTTGATAGGAGTACCATGACCATTTTAGGAGTGGAGTACTACGTGTGGCGTGATCTACTTGGCTTAAGGAGTAGCCGACGGGTTGAAGTACTTGGAGCGTTTTGCTTATTGTCGATAAATCGTCGCGAGGTATGTGAACCTCTTCCTATCTGTTCTAGCATGATATGTGTGTAGCTATGTAGTACGGTGGACGTACAGGTGCTAAGTGTATTTGTTTGGTTTAAACATAAAGTGTTATAACGGCTTTATGGGAAGTTGGTTATAACAGCTTTATGTAGGTAAGAAAATGGTTTACTGATGTTATAAGTTAAGAGACTTGATCTTATAAGATAAGAGACTTAACTTATTTGTTTTAATGTGGATGTTTGTGTGAAACCTCATTCGTGAGTAATGAGTACTTGGTTTTTAAAGGGATAATGTTTCTTGATTTGGAAATCGGAATGTGTATCGACAGGACCAACTGCGGCGTTAATAAAGGAAAATGTATTCAATAATGATGTGTTGTATTAAAACCGGTAGAAACCTCCATCTGCGTAGAAGCTAAGATGAGACAAAATGATATTACATTTTCTAGATCATGGGCTTTGTAATAAGATCGTTATAAACAAGAATAAACTACTCGCATATATGACATATGTTACTCGATTGTTTTAAAGAGATTAAGACTATGAGTTATGAAACCTTTCTAAAATAAGTGACTTGAGCATTTGAAAATGAGAAGCTTGAGTAATTGAAACTAGGCAAAAGCGGAACTTAGGAAAGAATGTTGTTACTTGATTTTGAAAAGGAATGTGGGTTTGTCATTCTAATACTACGGGTATAGGGTGACTTTTATAAAAGTAATGGATCTCTTTTAAAAGAACTTAACGTATGTAGTACTTTGGGGTTAAAAACCCGGACTTTGGCATAAAATGAAAGTACTTTGAGTTGTGTGAAACTTGCCTATGCTTGTTGTTGTGAAACTTGCCTATGCTTGTGATGATAGCCTTTGTTGTGCAAGTATGGTATTTTTGTGTTACCGCGTCTCTCGATAGAGGGCCGGTCGACTTGTTGAGAACTTACTTGGACGTGCTGGCAGTGATGGAGAATTCCACGGGTATGTTTCCATTTTGATTCTTGTCTTGTTATTGATGTCACATGGGCGTATCTGCCGTCTGATATTAGGGGCATGCGGCCGTGCGGCGGGTTGATTACCGATATATTGTTATTGTGGTTACATGGACATGTCTACACAGGTAAATTAGGGGCATGTGGCCGTGCGGCGGGGTTGATCATGATATATTATTGTTGATGTCACATGGGCGTGTCTGTAGAGGTAGAATTCGGGGCGTGTGGCCATGGGGCATTGGTATTATTGTTGCATCATGGACATGTCTGCAAGCGAGAATTAGGGGCATGCGGCCGTGATGCGAACATGATTGATGTTGTGGGCGTGAGACCCGTAGTTATATTTGAGTGATGACTTGAGGCGTGAGTCACATTTGGACATATTTGCTTTTATGTTGTGAGTAGTTTGGTTATCATACATGTCTCTGCTTTATATAGACTAGTATGATTTCATTCTGATATTTCTGATTTCACATACTTGGTACTGTTATCTTGACCTCGCCCGAGTGCGTTAAATCTTTGCGGTAGGAATGCGTGGTAGTGGATCCTCGCTCATAGGATCACGATTCGTATTAGGAAGCTCCGTTTCTCAGGAGGCTTATTCTTTGGTATGTGTTCCACTGAGTTGTAGGTTCTTGTACATTCGAGTATGGCGGGCCACTGTCCGTCATGGTTGTTGTAAATCTTAAGTGCATGAAATCTTGTTGTGGGCGGGGTTGTAAAAAGTTAAAGCTATTGGGTTTTATGTATATAACGAGCAAGCCATTTTTAGTTGCTTTGTTTATGATCATATATCTTGTTTCATGTTTATGTTTTATTTTCATTTGGTTTTCTCGATGTTGTATCACTAGGGTGCCGAGGTAAGGCACGATCCACGGGCGAGGATCGGTCGTGACACAATGTCGAGGAGGCTATAGGATATTTAGGATTGATTTCCATTCTTCTCGCTCACGAGATCGTGCTTTAGAGTGTGTTAAAGTTGGACCCCTCTAACGTATTCCTTTTACATGCTGATTATGCCTCACGTAAGGCAAGCGGGCCCAGAGGGCAAGGCAGCGAGGAGGCGCTAGTGGGACACCTAGAGTCACGAGGCTCGGGCCGATCTATACGAGGCGGCGAGTTCTGCGCCGCCCGGCCCAGCGAGACCACGGTACCCGCCTCACATCCCACGGCTGGGCGGAGGTTAGGGTACAAGAGATGGCCCGACCTGCGCGGGATCGTGGCGGAACATGAGGCAATTTGGATCCGGCGATTCGATCCAGCCCGGTCGTACCGTGGTTCACCCGAGGCGAGAGAAGTTTGAGGCTCGAGACTTCACGAGTTGTAGCCGCGAGTTTCTGGTCGAGGCAGGAGGATGATCGCGAGGAGTTCATCCGTCGGCTACTGAAGGATTCTAAGAGTGATCGGGCGTCGGAGCCGGTCGTGATCTTTGGTTCACATAAGGCGTGATACCACGATCGATTGGTTTGATTCATGGGAGTTATCGGGAGAAACGCAGCGTCCCGGTACTTGGGATGAGTTCTCGGAGGCTTTCCTCGCTCACTTCTTGCCTCGCGGATGAGGAGGGCGCGGGTGATAGATTTTTTTCTTTGAGGCGAGAGGGGCGCCTTGTCGGGAGTACAATGTCGAGTTTGATTCATTGGCTCGATATGTCCCGGCGTTAGTAGCGAATATGGAGGATAGGGTGCTGGCTGCTCGTCAGGGCTAGATGACTATATGGCGAGTCGTATGCGGGTGTTTCTCTTGTGGGTATGGACATTACCGCGTGCGAGCTCATGCTCTTGGATGTGAGGCGTAGAGGCAAGCGGGTT
Organism: Przewalskia tangutica; assembly: GCA_029844215.1. Lineage (NCBI taxonomy): Eukaryota > Viridiplantae > Streptophyta > Magnoliopsida > Solanales > Solanaceae > Przewalskia > Przewalskia tangutica. The sequence goes on from CM056725.1 coordinate 33,316,001, forward strand.
GTGACGGCAGCGAAGAAGGCCGGGGCGGGGTCTTTTGGTGGCTATCGTGGTGGCGGCCTCAGCGGCGATCTAGATTTTCACCGGCCGGCTCGAGCACTCGCCGCGTCCTCGGCCACGGCCCGGGACATTCGGCGAACCGAGGCGAGGACTTGAGCGTCGAGCGGCGAGTACTTATCACGGCGAACGGGCAGTGGTAGTGCCTACCGGGCACCCTAGTGATACAACGAGTAATCGGAACATAAAACAATAACATGAAACCAATGCAATAAGGCGGTGAAATAAGAAAGCGCTAACCCAGCGGTTACGCCGTAATATATAACAATTTGAGCGATTCGTCCTTTCTGCAACTACGCGCAGCGATTACTACAGACCTCTAAGAATGATACGACAACAATGGTGGGGCGGGGCCATGAAACCCACGAATGTAAACACCTACTCTGACGGGGACTATACGGCTGATAAGCCTCGGAAGCGGAGCTTCCCAATGAGCTGTGACCACGAGAGCTAGGATCGGCGGGTGTACCTCGACTGCGGCGTGAGCGCGGCCCGAAGAGTCGGTACAATAGGTACCAAGTATGTGGCCCGAAAATCACGTAAATGAAATCATAATAGTCTATAAGCGGGAGGCATGTATGATAACCAAACTCTGATTTACAATTAAATAGCGATCATGTCAAGTCGGGGACTCGCGCCAAAGTCGTCACTCAAATATAACTATGGGTCTCGAGCCCATAACATCAATCATGCGTGGAATACCTTCCTCACTTCTTTGGCGGTTTATGATATAAAAGCACCGAAATACACATGAACACGGGTCCACTTTGTGTCCTAATAAAGCGATGCAGGTAAATCTGAAGGCATAGCAGGCTACTAACACCGCGGTACTAACGGTCATAAAGCGTATCATGATATCTGTCTGAACCGTCACATGATCAAAGGCGGTCACTGCGCGCGATGCTCGGATGTGCGCGTCTAGCCACTGGAACTCTCCGCGACTCGCGTAGGCCAACCTCGTAGGCGCGTGAGTTATTCCTCGCGTCGAGGTAGCTCTCCGGCGTCGTCACGGACTCGCGATCGCGTAGCCACGAACCGCGTGACCCACGAGGGCCGCTAACACGGAACTCCGTAGTTCGCGTGGATCCACGGACCGCGTAGGTATTCTCGAATCATGGTCCCGGACCGCTGAGTCTACCCGCGTCGGAGGCGACAACCTCGGAAACAAGTCAAGGTGGTGGTACAATACCAGCATGCGGTGAGAGTCAAACAACTTTAAAAAGCGCGATCGAAACCCGCTTTACACTAACGTCACGAATACTATCACCGTAGCATCTAGCATGTTTACTTAACAAATCAACAAGAAAGTATTACAAGGCAATCACAAACCAACATAATCAAGTTATATACCACGAGGTACTTTCTCTTATATGATTAACAAGATCGGGTTTTATCCCCAAAGTACTTCATACATTAACTCTTTAAAAGATCGTTACTTTCACAAAAACCACAATACGTAGTATATGAAAATAGAGTGATTATCTTTTGAAGTAAATCAAAACACTTACCACTTGTAAAATCAGTAACAACGTTATTTTCCAAGCGTCGAGTTTGCCTAATTTCAAATGTTCACGTTTCTTATTTTAGAAAGGTTTAGTAGTTCATAGTCTTATTCATTTAAGAATATAATTCTCTTTTAAACCATCGAGAAACATAAGCCTTATATGTGAGTAGGATATTCTTGTTTATAACAATCTTATTACGACCATGATCTAGGAAATATCATTTTGTCTCGTCTTAGCTTATGCGGATGGAAGTTTCTCTTGGTTTTAATAATACTTAATCTGTCAAGACATTTCCTTTTATTAGCATTGCGGTGGTTTGTCGATACACGTTCGATTTAGAACTCGATTAAAACATTCTTAAGTAGTTATACCTAACTTCCCGTAAAGCTAGTATAACTCTTAAGTTTTCAAAAACTAAGTATTACTCTTCTTTCAAAATGATTCAAAAATCTTTTGAAATACTTGGATTCTTTATTATCACATAACGACCGATTATAGTTCAAATCGATTACCTTTTAAAAACCATAAGTATTTTCTTACATACGTAAAACATTATAACCAACTTCCCGTAAAGCGTTATAACACTTTATGTTTTAGACAATCAAATACATTTAACACGTATGCGTCTACCGTACTACATAGTTACCACGTATCATGCTAGAAGAGATAGGAAGAGGTTCGCGTACCTCGCGGCGATTATCGACTAATAGCAAAATGCTCCAAGTACCTCAAACGGCTACTCCTTAAGCCAAGTAGATCGCGCCACGCGTAGTACTTCCGCTATAAGGCCACAGTGACATTAACATTTAGGTCTCTTCGTAGAACATTACAGAAAATTGACGGCCTCCCCCACATGACAGCGTAAATCTTCTCTCTATCGGGGCGGCTACCAAGCCAACCGAGGGTTATCGTCTAATCGGACGTGCACAATTCTACCTCACGAAAAGCTACACAAGTCTCTTATGTCTGATCTATGTAATTCTGATTCGGTACTCTTCTTTGAAAAGGTTTCTTATTATTGGGCTTAAGTCAAAAGACATTGCGATAACTACGTTCGATTCTATATATAGTATACTTCAACTATATATTCTAACAACATGTAATTTCCAATTACAATAGGGGACAAGATAATTACCTCGATAAGCCCGTAATTATCCAGTATAAAGTCGATCTGGGCAGCGTTTAGCTCGACTCAGTGCGCTCGACCAGCTCCAAACCACCCTTGAAGTTCTAACCAACTGCTTAATACTCGACTAACTATGGAGATTTTCCTTAGGGTTTGGTTTTGTAGTGAAGGAAGTATAATAGTATTTACGGGCTTTTAGTATAAGTATAACCTTGGAATACTACAAGGTATAAGGGCAGGTATTTTGGGTATAGTAACAATACTTTTGAGTATTTCTACCAAGGTGGGTGTGTATGTATACGAGACAACACCACAGAGGGGGTGCATACCCGCCGGCCAGCTAGGAGGGTACTCTCACGAGGGCCTCGCGAGGGGAGGGGGTGTTGGGCGAACACCAAGATAGGGGAGGATTTTAGACTTAGCACAATTTTTGGATGAAGAAGTTCATCAAAGGGAGGTATTTATAGGTCAAGCCATGGCTAACCAATGGCGAATCAAGACAAGTGTGGTGCAAGTGTAGGGCGAGATCATGCAGTGCACCTTATCCATCTACCACAAAATATCCTACCTGCTACTTGACAAAAATGTCAAGGAATTAGTCCCGCTTTACTCCACACTCCTTTGATGAGAGGGTGCCAAGTGGCGCCCTCTTGTTGATCAACACGTTCGTCTCTCGGAAAAATCTGCAAAAATTAAAAATGACATAGCGGAATTTACCTACGCGAGTTATGTAAAGCGTTTAGTCGAAAGCGACTCTAGCAGGGTGTTGTGAACAAAAATAATTTCGGCGAAGCACTTTAAGGCACAAACTTTTCTCGTGCGTCCTTACGTGCATACTGCAAATCGGGTATAACATTCTCCTCGCCCGAAACGTTCGTCGAATGTTCCTTACAAATCTCAAACCAAGCGTGCGCGGTATAGTCTTCACTCTTATACTTACACGAACAATCTGCCTGGCTGTCCACAATGACACATGCAAAATACTTACATCAAGTCCGAGGAAGCGCCTCTAACATCGCAGCGCTCCCGTCAGTCTAAAATATAATTCCTTCGCACTTTCTCCATACAAAGAAATGGTCACGTCTGCTCGCGATACATGCTCGCTTCTCCTTTACTCGTGATACCACTTTTGTCACTTTGCGCGAGGTTCTAGTGTCACTCGGCGACCTAACAAATGATGCCGGACTGCGTACTATCCACGAAATGTCGTGCCTCGAACTCTTACCACATTTACGATCTTGCCCGGTTTCCAAAACTTCGGGGTTACTATCTCTAGCGTGGTCATCATTAGCGGGAACACTCTGGATGGATCTCGATACTTTCGATCATAACAATACGAAATAGGACATCTTGCCTCTAAGTCGGACGGCAAATGCTAACATATAGGCAACTGGCCTATTCTTCACATGAACTCAAAGGGCCCCAGTAACTCGGGCTAAGTTCCTCTGTTTTCCAAAACTCGTCACATGACCGGGTGGTACTTTCAAGAAGACCGGCCGTCGGCTTTGAACTCTGGCGTCGTCGCCGATTATCCGCCGCGGTTTCTGCGAGCTGCGAACCTCTTCTAGACAAGCTTTACCTATCCGCGATCTGTGGAACAAGCTGAACCAACTATCGAATCTTGCCAACATCGAACCAATCGGCCGTGACTTACACATCCGCCCCACGAGGCTTCATGGCGACATCAGAACAACGAAATGGTAGCTTAAACACTCCTCCACGGAGACAACAATCCTCGCAACTACCGCGAAATCCAGCGCGGCAGGCGAATGCGGTCTGAGACTGCTGAGTTCTTAACCACCTTGGTAAAACTTCGGAAACAAAAGCAGTAGTACCACAGGCTCGCATGCATCATAAGGTGAAGGTAGGCACCCGTGCAGCCTTACAACCTTTACGATAAATCAACCTTTGCCAAGTAAGCGGTCTTTGCTAGAAGACAAGGCGGTGACCTCGCCGACGACTACTGGTCGAATCGTCCACGAACTTCGTCTGGTTAACTAAACTTGGGCCTAACACCCTCGTAACCCTAACCCAGCGGGACCACCATGACCCCCACCACCATCGGGCGCGGGTTGACGCAGCGTGGCCTCAACCCGACGTGCATGAACATTAGCTCCGAGCGGAAAACTCTCGCTAATCGCGTTACGAAAACCTGGCGGTCTTCTTAGCTCGGCTACCCTCTTTCATTCCACGCTACTCGGGGACTTATCCACTGAAACATAGCTCGCGTGCACTATGCACTCCTATAAAGTCAAACATAAACATCGTCTTTTACTCGAGATGGCCTTACCTCACAAGGTCTTGCGTATAATGCTCTAAGGCTTACGTTTTCTCTAGAGGTTAAGGATATATCTATATCTCTTTCTTCCTCCTTAGTCGTTCTAATCAAACTTGCCCGTGAAGCGCAGCTAAGGAAGATGACGAACTACCGCGATCACGAAGGCTAAGTCCTCTCTGAGGACACTCTTACGACATCGGACCACGGCGGTCGTAGGTGCAAGTACCCGACTAAAGGCGACATTCCCGGGATGGCGTGCATCGCTGTGAATCTGGGGAGCAGAATCGGTGGTGGAACTGCGTGTAGCGTGAGCGGAAGCTGCGGAGCTCGACCAACTCCTGCGTACCGAGCGTCCACGAACCCGTGGAGGACCTCTGCAGCGGTGGATGTGCAAATCTAATCCATTGGTGAGGTGACTCGCCTCGAAAGTTACCAAAGGACGCTTCTTTGCTCGGCCTCTTACCTGCGTCGCCGTTAACGTTGATCTCTCGTTTCTTGGCACATTGCGCGTAAGCGTACCACGAGCCATGCTCAACTGGCGAAGAATTACTCTTGTACAACCTCTCTTAGATAGTCGTCAAGACTCGCGGTACATCGGTATACTCTCTGGTAGCCAAATCCATAGCTAATGTGAAGTCGCCTTGCGATCTAAATTCCTTGTTCGATCGTGGGCGAGGTTCAAATATCATGGCGCGATGAGCTGCTGCCGCAGTGCTAAACTCTGCTGAAGTGGTGGCGTAGCATAACTCCCGAATGAAATACCACCCGGTGATGATTGGGCTGTGCCTCGTAACCTACGAAGTCTACTCGCGGCTCCGCGGCTGCCTTGCCCTCTGGGCGGGTTTGCCCTGGCGGGCATAGCGGTAAGGAAAGAAATGCGTGAGAGGGTCGACTTACAACACGGCTACAGGCACGATCTCGAGTGAGAAGAATAGAAACCAATCCTAAATATCATATAGCCTCACGATTATTGGTGTGGTGCACAACGCGATAACGAACTCTACTAGATCACGGTGCGTAGACACTTTCAGGATTAAGCGCTCACGATACCACTTTTGTCACGACCGAACCGGGCGTGGTGGTGCCTACCGGGCACCTGGTGATACAACGTCAGTAATCGGGAACATAAAACAATAACATGAAACCAATGCAATAAGGCGGTGAAATAAGAAGGCAGGCTAACCCAGCGGTTACCTTCGTAATATATAACAATTTGAGCGATTACATCCCTTTCTACAACTATGCCAGCGATTACTACGGACCTCAGAATGATCGACAACGATGGTGGGGCGGGGCCCAAACCACGAATGTAAACACCTACTCTGACGGGGACTATACGGCTGATAAGCCTCGGAGAAGCGGGCTTCCCAATAGCTGTGACCACGAGGCTAGGATCACGGCGGTGTACCTCGACTGCGGCGTGAGCGGCCCGAAGGAGGTCGATCTGGCGGTACCAAGTATGTGGCGAAAATCGTAAATGAAATCATAATAGTCTATAAAGCGGGAGCATGTATGATAACCAAACTACGATTTACAATTAAATAGCGATCGTGTCAAGTCGGGGACTCGCGCCCAAGTCATCACTCGAATATAACTATGGGTCTCGAGCCCGTAACATCAATCATGCGTGGAATACCTTCCTTCTTTGGCGGTTTATGATATAAAAGCACCGAAATACACATGAACACGAGTCCCGCGTGTCCTAATAAAGCGATGCGGGGTAAATGCGAAGGCATAGCAGGCTACTAACACCAGCGGTACTAACGGTCATAAAGCGTATCATGATATTTGTCTAGGCCGTCACATGATCAAAGGCGGTCACTCGCGCGATGCTCCGGATGTGCGCGTCTAGCCACAGAACTCTCCGCGACTCGCGTAGGCCAACCTCGTAGGCCGCGTGAGTTATTCCTCGCGTCGGTGCTACTCCGGCATCGTCACGGACTCGCGATCGCGTAGCGCGAACGCGTGACCACGAGGCGCAAACTAACACGGAACTCCGTAGTTCCGCGTGGATCCCTGGACCCGCGTGAGGTATTCTCGAATCATGGTCCCCGGACCGCTGAGTCTACCGCGTGGAGGCGACAACCTCGGAAACAAGTCAAGGTGAGTGGTACAATACCAGCATATGGTGAGAGTCAAACAACTTTAAAGCGCGATCGAAACCGCTTTACACTAACATCACAAGATACTATCACCGTAGCATCCTGGCGTGTTTACTTAACAAATCAACAAGAAAGTATTACAAGGCAATCACGAACCAACATAATCAAGTTATATACACGAGGTACTTTCTTATATGATTAACAAGATCGGGTTTTATCCCCGAAGTACTTCATACATTAACTCTTTAAAAGATCGTTACTTTCACAAAACCACACAATACGTAGTATATGAAAATAGAGTGATTATCTTTTGAAGTAAATCAAAACACTTACCACTTGTAAAATCAGTAATGACGTTATTTTCCAAGCGTCGAGTTTGCCTAATTTCAAATGTTCACGTTTCTTATTTTAGAAAGGTTTAAGTAGTTCATAGTCTTATTCATTTAAGAATATAATTCTCTTTTAAACCATCGAAACATAAGCCTTATATGTGAGTAGGATATTCTTGTTTATAACAATCTTATTACTGACCGTGATCTAGGAAATATCATTTTGTCTCGTCTTAGCACATGCGGATGGAAGTTTCTCTTGGTTTTAATAATACTTAATCTGTCAAGACATTTCCTTTTATTAGCATTTGCGGTGGTTTGTCGATACATTCGATTTCGAACTCGATAAAACATTCTTAAGCCGTTATACCTAACTTCCCGTAAAGCTAGTATAACTCTTAAGTTTTCAAAAACTAAGTATTACTCTTCTTTCAAAATGATTCAAAAATCTTTTGAAATACTTCAAGTTCTTTATTATCACATAACTTGACGGTTATAGTTCAAATCGATTTACCTTTTAAAAACCGTAAGTATTTTCTTACATACATAAAGTATTATAACCAACTTCCCGTAAAGCGTTATAACACTTTATGTTTTAGACAATCAAATACATTTAACACGTATGCGTCTCCGTACTACATAGTTACACACATATCATGCTAGAAGAGATAGGAAGAGGTTCACGTACCTCGCGGCGATTATCGACTAATAGCAAAATGCTCCAAGTACCTCAAGCCATGGCTACTCCTTAAGCCAAGTAGATCGCGCACGCATAGTACTTCCACCTATAAGGCCACAGTGACTTATTAACATTTAGGTCTCTTCGTAGAACATTCTACAGAAAATTCGCGCCTCCCACATGGCGTAAAATCTTCTCTCTATCGGGGTAGCTGCGAAGCCAAGGGGGTTATCGTCTAATCGGGCGTGCGCAATTCTACCTCACGGAAAAGCTACACAAGTCTCTTATGTCTGATCTATGTAATTCTGATTCGGTACTCTTCTTTCGAAAGGTTTCTTATTATTGGGCTTAAGTCAAAGACATTGCGATAACTACGTTCGATTCTATATATAGTATACTTCAACTATATATTCTAACAACATGTAATTTCCAATTACAATAGGGGACAAGATAATTACCTCGATAAGCCCATAATTATCCAAGTATAAAGTCGATCACAGGCAGCGTTTGGCTCGACTCCGTGCGCTCGACCGCTCAAACCACCGCCAGAAGTTCTAACCAACTTCTGCTTAATACTCGACTAACTATGGAGATTTTCCTTAGGGTTTCGGTTTTGTAGTGAAGGAAGTATAATAGTATTTACGGGCTTTTCGTATAAGTATAACCTTGGAATACTACAAGGTATAAGGGCAGTATTTTGGGTATAGTAACAATACTTTTGAGAGTATTTCTACCAAGGTGGGGGTGTATGTATACGAGACAACACCACAGAGAAGTGCATACCCTCGGCCAACCAGCTAGGAGGGTACTCTCGACGAGGGCCTCGCGAGGGGAGGGGGTGTTGGGCGAACACCACAAGAGGGGAGGATTTTAGACTTAGCACAATTTTTGGATGAAGAAGTTCATCAAAGGGAGGGTATTTATAGGTCAAGCCATGGCTAACCAATGGCGAATCAAGACAAGTGTGGTGCAAGTGTAGGGCGAGATCGTATGCCAAGTGCACCTTATCCATCTACATGAAATATCCTACTGCTACTTGACAAAAATGTCGAGAATTCGTCCCCCTTTGCACTCCACCAATGAGAGGGTGCCAAGTGGCGCCCTCTTGTTAGTCAACACGTTCGTCTCTCGGAAAAATGCGCAAAAATTAAAAATGACATAGCGGAATTTACCTACGCGAGTTATGTAAAGCGTTTAGTCGAAGCGACTCTAGCAGGTGTTGTAAACAAAAATAATTTCGGCCAAGCACTTTAAGGCACAAACTTTTCTCGTCGTCTTACGTACATCTGCAAATACGGGGTATAACGATCTTGGCCGTCGGGACCACACCGGTGTGGCCGTCACGGTAGATCCCACTTTGGGAGTTGTGGTGCTACGGGAGCTTGTTTGATTGTGGCGGGGTCACTATGCGGCTGTCAGGCCAAGGCGATCTTGATGGTAGAGTCGACTACGAGTTAACTTTGTAGGTCTGCCGTCCGGCATTTCTGCGCACGGAGGCAAGGTACTCATGGACCAGCGGTGGCGGCGAGAGGTCGTGGCGCGGGTCCCGATTCTAGCGGTCCTCGAGAACCGCATTTATGCTTTGTCCGGTAGAAGCGGGATCGGAGGCCTCGCTGATGTCGTCCGAGTACTTATCGGTTCACGGGTTTGATGTGTATGCTTTGATAGATCCGGGTTCTACTCTGTCCTATTTATCTCCCCTTGTTGCTAGTAGGATAGGGATAGAGCCTGAGTCCTGTTATACCCCGTAGTTCCAGGGTATGTATGCGAGGACGTACGTACGAGAATACGACAGAAAGATTGGAAAGGATGAAAGAGGTGATTTTTTCCACGGAAAAGTTTCCGGTTTTCGTGAAGGAAAAAGGTTCGTTAATGGGAATTGGATTCCCAGTTTGGTGTCGGACTTCTGGAATATTAGAAATTATGGAATTTTATTTTGGAAATGGTCACGTGGGGCCACGGGAGAAATTCTGTTTGTAGAACCAGCTTTGTTTTGAGATTTTGGCCATTGTGGATATTTTGGAAGATGTTTTATTTTGGGCCAATAGGAGGGTGACACGTGTCACCCCGCCTAAATGGCTTAGTAGAATGGCATTTGTGCCTGACACCGGTTAAGTCGTTTTCGGCGAAGCGTTTTACATAACTTGCGAGGAAAATTCGGCTATGTCTTTTCTTATTTTTGCGGATTTTTCGAGGCGGAACATTTTGGACCAGCGAGAGGCGGCAGCACCTCTCGTTGGTGGGCAAGGTGGCGTGACTTGGGCGACTTTGGGGTGTCAGTGGTAGATATTTTTGTGTAGATATTTGTGAGGTTTTAAGGAGTAGGGTCTAGGGGCACTTGGGTGAATCTTGGCCTTACACTTGCTATACATGGCTAGATCTTGGCCGTTGGTTGGCCTTGGCTTGTCTTATAAATACCATTCTCATTTGATGAACTTTGCGTCTAAATATTTCCTAAGTGTTAGAATCCTCCCCCTCCCTTCCTTATGGTTCTCGTCCCTACCCCTTGTGGGCGAGAGCACCCACTCTAGGGGTGCTAGAGAGTGTACCCACTGCTAGTTGCTTTAGTATAATACCACTTTGTGGTGTAGAAATACTCTCAAAGTATTGTTATAATGCCCAATTACCTTAGTAGTATACCTTGTAGTATTCTAAGGTTATACCTATCTGAAAAGCTTGGAAATACTATTATACTTTCCGTCAGTCCTGAACCGAAACCACAGGAAAATCTCCATAGTTAGTTGGAGTGTTATGTAGAAGTTGGTTAGAACTTCTAAGGGTGGTTTGGAGGCGGGTTGGGCGCCGGAGTTGGAGCTAAACCTTGCTCGGGAGCGACATTAAACTTCGGATAATTATGGGCTTATCGAGGTAATTATCTTGTCCCTATTGTAATTGGATATTACATGTTGTAGGAATATATAGTTGAAGTATACTATGTATATAACTGAACATAGCTTGTGGCAATGTCTTTGGACTTAAGCTGAAGAAGCTGACTGTTTTTACATAGGGTGTATTCTGATGAGCTTGTGTAGCTTTTACGTGGAGTAAATTGTGCAGTTCGGGTTAGATGTGTAACCCACTGGTTGGCTTAGTGGCCGGCCTCGATAAATGAGGAGATTTCTGTTGCGGGGAAGTCTTTGCAATTTTCGGTAGAATGTTACTGCGATGAGGTCTAAATGTTAATAAAGCGCCTTGTGGCCTTATAGGTTGAAGTACTACGTGTGGCGCGTTCTACTTGGCAGGAGTAATGAAGCGGTTGGAAGTACTTGGGCGTTTTGCTATTAGTCGATACTCGTCGCGAGGTATGTGAACCTCTCCTATCTCTTACAGCATGATATGTGTGAACTATGTAGTGCGGTGAGCGTCGTGTGTTAAATGTATTTGATTGGTTTGAAACATAAAGTGTTATAACGGCTTTATGGGAAGTTGGTTATAACGACTTTATGTAGGTCAGTAAATACTTTGTGGTTTTAAAGGTAAATGATTTGTTTATAAGCGGCTTGATGTGTGATAATAAAGAACTTGAAGTATTTCAAAGATTTCTAAATCGTTTTGAAAGAAGAGTGATACTTGGTTTCTTTTGAAAACTTAAGAGTTATACTAGCTTTATGGGAAGTTAGGTATAACGGCTTAAGAATGTTTTCTTGATTTTGGAAATCGGGATGTGTATCGACAAACCAACTGCGGCGTTAATAAAAGGAAATGTTTTGAATAATTAAGTATTATTAAAACGGTAGAAACTTCCATCTGCATAGAAGCTAGATGAGACAAAATGATATTTCTAGATCATTTCTTTGTAATAAGATTGTTATAAACAAGAATATCCTACTCATAAGACTTATGTTTCTCAGTTGTTTAAAAGAATTATATTCTTAAATGAATAAGGCTATGAACCATGAAACCTTTCTAAAATAAGAAGCGTGAACATTTGAAATTAGGCAAACTTGGGCGTTTGGAAAATAATGTTGTTACTTGATTTTACAAGGGTAAGGATTTTAGTTTTCTTAAAAGGGCGATCACTCTATTTTATACTACGGGTATTGTGTGACTTATGTGAAAAGCAGATCTTTTAAAGATTTAATGTGTGAAGTACTTTGGGGTTAGATACGAACTTGTTAGTAAGCACCTTGTGTCAATAACTTGATTGTATTGGTTTGTGATAGCCTTGTAATACTTCTTGTTGATTTGAGAATGTCGTGTTAGGATGCTACGTGTGTTAGTATCTTGTGATGTTAGTGTAAAGGGTTTTCCTCATTGCGCTTAAAGTTGTTTGACTATCGGCCGTTATGTTGGTATTGTACCACTCGCCTTGACTTGTGTCGGAGGTTAAGCTGCCTCCGTCTGGGGTAGACTCGGCGATGCAGGACCGTGATTCGAGATACCTCGTGCGGGTCGAGGATCCGTGCGGAACTACGGGAGTTCGGGTTAGTTCGACCGCGTGGTCATGCGGTCTTTGTGGCCATGCGGTGCGAGTCTAGGGCGATCTTGGGAGTAGCTACCCTCGATGCGAGGTTATACCTCATGCGGGCCTATGAGGTTGGCCTATGCGGCTGCGGAGAGTTCGGGGCTAAAGCGCGCATTTGATCTGCGAGCGGTGACCGGCTTTTATCATGTGGCGATGCAAACGGATATCATGACACGTTTATGACCTTGTTGATGCGTAGGTGTTAGTAGTCGGCTATGCCGCCGTGCCTACTGTACTATTTTATTAGGACACAGGTGGGACACGGTGTTCATGTATTCCTTGGTGTTTGTGTATCATAAGCTGGCGATGAGAAAGGTATTCCACAGCACGATTGATGTTGTGGGCGTGAGACCCGTTGGTAAAATTGGTGATGACTTGAGGCGTGAGTCACGACTTGACATGTTGCTTATTTATGGTGAGCTGTAGTTTGGTTATCATACGTGTCTCTGCTTTGTATAGACTACTATGATTTCATTTATAGTATTTATTTTGATTTCACATACTTGGTACTGTTATCTTGACCTCCTTGGGCTGCGTTCATCTGCGCGGTAAAGTACACGATCATTGATCCTCGCTCTTAGGGTCACGATTCGGCGTTTGGGAAAGCTCGTTTCTCGGAGGCTTATCGATGGTATAGTCCCTGTTGTTGTAGGTGTTTACGTTGAGGTATGGCGGGGCCACTGTCGCCATTGTTGTCGTATGATTCCTTAAGTGCAGAAATCTTGTTGTGGCGGGGTTGTAAAAGGATTAAAGCGTTCATGATTGGAAAAAAAAAAGTTGTTATTTATATATATGCGAAAGGCAAGTTTTCTCAGTTATTGTTTCATATTTCATAATATGTCTTGTATTGTTTATGTTCGTGATTACTCACGATGTTGTATCACTAGGGTGCGGGGTAAGGCACGATCCACGGGCAGGAATCGGGTCGTGACAAAAGTGGTATCGAGCGATTAATCCTCGGAAAGTGTCTGAGCCGTATCGATGAAGTCTTGATTATCGGTGTGTTGTGCACCGCGATGTCGGAGGCTATAGGATATTTAGGATTGGTTTCTATTCTTCTCACTCTGAGATCGTGCCTTAAGGCGTGTTGTAAGTTGGACCCTCGGCGAAATTCATTCCTTGCTCGTTATGCCTCGCGTGGGCAACGGCCGGGAGGGCAAAGCGGCCAGGAGGCTGCAGTAGAGTTCGAGAGGGTTCGTGGGCGCGAGCGATTATCACCTTGGATGGTGCCGTTCGGGGATTTACTGCGGCGTCGCTGCGGTAAAGTTTAGCGCGGCGGCGATTCTGCTGCGGCCGTGATATTTGAACGCCGATTCCGCGACGAGCAGAGAATATGGGCTGCAAAGGCGACCTTACTAGCTATGGATTTGGCTACGAGAGTATACCGATGTATCGCGAGTCTTGATGACTACCTAAGAGAGGTTGTGCAAAGTAATTCTTGATTGGGCTTGAGCATGGCACGTATGCGGGCTTATACCGTCAGAAAAGCGTAGAGATCGGCGGGTTAACGAGGCGAGAAGAGGACGGGCGGCAAGGTCCTTGGTAACTTTCAAGGTGAGTATACCTTAAGTGCTATGTTACGATAGCGATGTGTTAGTTGTGATTAGAAATCATGGTGGGTTAGCAGAGTAAGATTTTGGGGATAGAGAAGGTGTGAGCCTTAGAGTGTTATCGTCTGGACCTTAGAGGTAAGGCCGTCTCGAGTAAAGGTGTAGTGTTATGTTTGATCCTTATCAGTGCATAGTGCCACGTGAGCTATGTTTGGGATAGGTCACAAGTAGTATGAAATGAAAGAGGGTAGTTGAGCTAAGAATACGCTAGGTTTTAAGTAATATGTTTAGTAAGATTGTTCCGGGAGATAGTATTTTGCGCCTTGCGGGTCGGGTTGAGGCCGCGTTGCGGGTCAACCAGCGGCATGTTTGGTGGTGAAGTGCAGTTGTGGTGGTCACTTGTGGTAGGGTCGCGAGGGTGTTAGGCCCGAGTTTAGTTAACGTCTGCGAGTTCGTGGATCGTTCGGCCGGTGGTGGTCGATGGGGCGACTCATCGTGTTCTTGATCGGGGCCGTTCACTCGGCGATGTTGATTTATCGGAAAGGTTGTAAGGCTGCGGGGTGCCTACGTGCACCTTATGGCGACGATGGAGCCAGTTACGGCTGTTTTGTTTACGGAAGTTTTACCATGCGGGGTTAAGGACTCTGGTGAGTCTCGAATCGCGTTCGCCGCCAGGCGTGTAGTTTGAGGGTAGTTGTGAAGATTGTTGTCTCTGTGGAGGCGTTTAAGCTACCATTTCGGTGTTGAGTGCCTTATGAAGCCTTGTAGGCGGAAGTGTAAGTTCTTGATCGATTGGTTCGATGTTGGCAATGTTGAACGATTAGTTGAGCTTGTTCCGGCGGTGTGGATGAGAAAAGCTCATCTAGAAGAAGTTACAGCGGCTCGGAGAATCGTGCGGATAATCGGCGGCGCTTAGAGTTGAGTTGACGGTGGTCGGTCTTGAAAGTACCACCGGACGGTGTGGCGAGTTGTAAACGAAGGAACTTAGCGAGTTACTTTGGGCCTTTTGAGTTCATGTGAAGAATAGGCGGGTTGCCTATATGTTAGCAATTGCGTCAGACTTAGGAAGCGTCGTCCGATCTTTCGTATTTATGTTGGGTGGCGTATAAAGAGGCGAGCCTGCAGCGAGAACAGGGCCGACGTGGCTCTCCGTATGGTGCGTCGAGAAGATGGCGTGAGGCATGCCTCGAGGATCATGGCGACCGGTACCATTTGTTGGAGTCGTCGGAGCTAGGCTCGCGGCAAAGTGACAAAAGTGTATTTGTGGTGATGTTAGAGGTGTTTCCTCGTAGACTTGGATATAAGTATGTTGCGCGGTATTTACGTGGCGGTATGGCGAGATTGTTTACGTAAGTATAGTAGTGAAGACTATCTTGGCGCGCGTTTGTTTGAGACTTAGAAGGAACATTGGGACGAATGTTTCTAAGGAAGAATGTTATACCCGTAGTTCGAGGTATGTATGCGAGGGCGTGCGTGCGAGAATCTGACGAAAGATTGGAAAGGATGAAAGAGGTGATTTTTCCACGGAAAAGTTTCGGTTTCGTGAAGGAAAAAGGTTCGTTAATGGGGTGGATTCCCAGTTTGGTATTCGGACTTCTGGAATATTAGAGAATTATGGAATTTTATTTTGGAAATGGTCACGTGGGGCCACGGGAGAAATTCTGATTTTGTAGAACCAGCTTTGTTTTGAGATTTTGGCCATTGTGGATATTTTGGAAGATGTTTTATTTTGGGCCAATAGGAGGGTGACACGTGTCACCCCGCCTAGGTAACAGTAGAATGGCATTTGTGCCTGGCCTTTGGGTTAAGTCGTTTTTCGGCCAAGCGTTTTACATAACTGCGAGGAAAATTCGGCTATGTCTTTTCTTATTTTGCGGATTTTTCCAGAGGCGGAACATTTTGGACCAGCGAGAGAGCGGCGCTTGGCACCTCTCATTGGTGAGCAAGGTGGGCGGCACTTGGGCGACTTTGGGGTGTCAGTGGTAGATATTTTTGTGTAGATATTTGTGAGGTTTTAGGAGTAGGGTGCAGGGGGCACTTGGGTGAATCTTGGCCTTACACTTGCTATACACTTGGCTAGATCTTGGCCGTTGGTTGGCCTTGGCTTGTCTTATAAATACCCCTCTCGCTTTGATGAACCTTCATCCTAAATATTTCTAAGTGTTAGAATCCTCCTCCACTTCCTTATGGTTCTCGTCCTCCAGCGTGGTAGAGAGCACCCCACTCTAGGGGTGCTAGCGAAGTGTACCCACTGCCTAGTTGCTTTCGTATAATACCCCTTTGTGGTGTAGAAATACTCTCAAAAGTATTGTTATAATGCCCCGAAATACCTTAGTAGTATACGCTTGTAGTATTCAGGTTATACCTATCTGAAAAGCAGGAAATACTATTATACTTTCCGTCAGTCCACAAAGCGAAACCCTAGGAAAATCTCCATAGTTAGTTGGAGTGTTATGTAGAAGTTGGTTAGAACTTCTAAGGGTGGTTTGGAGGCGGGTTGGGCGCCGGAGTTGGAGCTAAACCTTGCTCGGGGCGGCGTTAAACTCGGATAATTATGGGCTTATCGAGGTAATTATCTTGTCCCCCTATTGTAATTGGATATTACATGTTGTAGGAATATATAGTTGAAGTATACTATGTATATGTCACGACCCGTTCGGGGCGTGGTAGTGCCTTACCGGGCACCACTAGTGATACAACGTCAGTGTCAGTGGAACATAAAGCGATCTGAGACATATTATGAAATATGAAACAATAATCGAGAAAAACTTGCCTTTCGGCATATATATAAATAACAACCTTTTCAACATGAGCAGTTTAATCCTTTTACAAACCACGCGCAGCGATTACTCTGGACCTAAGAAATGATCGACAACGATGGCGGGCGGGGCCACGCCGTACCACGAATGTAAATACCTGCAACGAGGACTATACGGTGATAAGCCTCGGAGAAGCGGAGCTTTCCCAATGACTGTGACCACTAGGCGAGGATCAGCGGCGGTGTACGCTTTTCTGCGGCATGAGCGGCCCGAAGGAGTCGATCTGCAATTGCAGTATGTGGCGAAAATCGTAAATGAAATCATAGTAGTCTATAAAGCGGGAGATATGTATGATAACCAAACTACGATTCACTGATAGCGATCATGTCAAGTCGGGGACTCGCGCCGCCAAGTCATCCTGATAAAGCCGTGCGGGGTAAATGCGAAGGCATGGCGAGCTACTAAGACCCGGTACCACAAATGCCATAAAGCGTATCCGAGGTCTTTCTAGACGCACCGTATGATCGAAGGCGGCCACTTTCGCGCGATATCGCGCGCGTCTATTCACGGAACTCGCGACTCGCATGGGTCACGCGGACCGCGTGAGGTATCCCTCGAATCGTGGTCCCGACGCTTTGAGGTATACCGCGTCGAGGCGGCAACCCGGTATCCGCAGGCTCCGCGACCGCGTAGTCTCAAAGGCCGCGTAGTCTCAGCGGACGCATAGAATCCCCGCGTCAGGCTAAACACCGGAATGATCAATCCTGGAACTCTGGCGCTCCGCGTAGTCACAAGGACCGCGTAGGCCGTATAGACCGCATCAGGGTGGCAAGCCCTCGGTATAATAAGTCAAAGGGTATGTGATACAATAACAATACAGCGGGCTTAACGTTTAACAACGTAAGCCTGCAAGAATGACCCCTTACGTCACGATCACGCAGATACTAACGAGTAGCCTCACTGCATGTTTACTTATCACGTGACAAGAAAGTATTTACAAGGCTATCTCGAACACAATCAAGTTATTCACACAAGGTACTTTATGCTAACAAGTTGGGTATCTATCCTAAAGTACTTACATCATTAAATCTTTTAAAAGATCAGTTGCTTTCGCATAAGTCACATGATACGTAGTATAAAATAGAGTATTGTCTTTTTAATTAAACCAAAACATTTACCTTTGTAAAATCAAGTAACAACATTATTTTCCAAGCGTCGAGTTTGCCTAATTTCAAATGTTCACGTTTCTTATTTTAGAAAGGTTTAGTAGTTCATAGTCTTATTCATTTAAGAATATAATTCTCTTTTAAACAATCGAGAAACATAAGCCTTATCTGTGAGTAGGATATTCTTGTTTATAACAATCTTATTCTGACGTAGTGATCTAGGAAATATCATTTTGTCTAAATCTTAGCTTACATGCGGATGGAAGTTTCTCTGGTTTTAATAATACTTAATTAGTCAAAACATTTCCTTTTAATGTATTGCGATGGTTTGTCGATACGTTCGATTTCCGAAATCGATAAAACATTCTTAAGCGTTACACCTAACTTCCCGTAAAGCTAGTATAACTCTTAAGTTTTTCAAAAACCAAGTATTACTTCTTTCAAAATGATTCAAAAATCTTTTGAAATACTTCAAATTCTTTATTAACACATAACAAGCGATTATAGTTCAAATCGATTACCTTTTAAAGACCCATAGTATTTTTAGTACCAACGTAAAATTGTTATAACCAACTTCCCATAAAGCGGTTATAACACTTTATGTTTTAGACAATCAAATACATTTAACACGTATGCGTCTACCGTACTACATAGTTACACATATCATGCTAGAAGAGATAGGAAGAGGTTCACATACCTCGCGGCAGTATCGACTAATAGCAAAGCGCTCAAGTACTTCAAACCGTCGGCTACTCCTTGGCGGAAGATCGCGCCATCGTGATACTTGACTATAAGGCCACTGGCGCTTATTAACATTTATATCCCGCCGTAGAACATCCTACAAAAAATTCGCGGCCCCACATGGCGGCGTAAATCTTCTCTCTATCGGGTAGCTATCGAAGCCAACGGGGAGTTAAATACATCTAGCAAATGTCGTGCAATTCTACCTCACGGAAAAGCTACACAAGTCTCTATGTCTGATCCTATGTAAAAAGCGATTCGATACTCTTCTTTGAAAAGATTTCTTATTATTAGGGCTTAAGTCCAAAGACATTGCCGACAACAGCGTTCGATTACATATATATAGTATACTTGACTATATGGTCTAACAATCATGTAATTTCCAATTACAATAGAGGAACAAGATATTTACCTCGATAAGCCCGTAATTATCAGAGTATAAAGTCGATCTGGGCAATCGTTTAGCTCGACTCAGTGCGCTCCAACGCTCCAAACTACCCTTAGAAGTTCTAACCAACCACATACTACTCCGACTAACCATGGAGATTTTCCCTAGGGTTTCGGTTTGGTGGTGGGAAGTATAATAGTATAAGCGGGCTTTTTGTAAGTATGACCTTAGAATACAACAAGGTATCGGCTAAGGTAATTTGGGCATTATAATGATACTTTTGAGAGTATTTCTACCAAGAGGGGTATATACGAGACAACACCACAAGGGGTGTATACCTCGGCCTGCCCAGGGGTACTCTCGACGAGGGTGGGGAGGGCTCTCGGCCAAAGTGCCAACTCGAAGGGGAGAGGGTGTTGGGCGAATACACGCATGAAGGGAGGAGGATTTTTAACACTTAGGAAATATTTGGAATGGATGAAGAAGTCTTCCAGGGGGTATTTATAGGTCTAGCAAAGGCCAACCAATGGCGAATCATGCCAAGTGCATAGCAAGTGTAGGGCGAATCTTGCCAAATGCACCTAACGACTAACACGCAAAATATCCTGCCTCTCTTGACAAAATTGTCACCAAATCGTCCGACCAACCGCCCGCTCCGTATTGAGAGGGTGACAAGTGTCGCCTCTCGTTGGTCAAAATGTTTAGTCTCTCGGAAAAATCCATAAAAATTAAAAATGACATAGCGGAAATTCCCTACGAAAGTGTGAAAGCGTTTAGTCAGCGACTCTAAGCGGGTGTTGTGAACAAAATAAATTCGGCCAGCCACTTTACACTTCAAAAAATTTCTAACGTCGTCCTTACGTACATACTGGAAATCTGGGTATAACATTCTCCTCGCGAAACATTCGTCGAATGTTCCTTCAGAATCTCAAAACAAGCGCGCGCGGTATAGTCCTCAACTGCTATACTTACGAAAACAATCACGCGCGTAGCCACGGAACCAACTTGCGCCAAAATACTTACCTCGAGTCACGAGGAAACACCTCTGCATCACCACAAACACCTCTCTCGGGGTCTAAAATATCTTCATTCGCACGCCTCTTTACAAAGAAATGATACCACTTTTGTCACTTTGCGCGAGTTCACTCCGGCGACCCGACAAATGGTGCCGGGCTGCGTGCGATCCACGAGGTGGCGTACACTCGAACTCTTACCACATTTACGTCTTGCTTTTCCAAAACTGAGGTTACTATCTCTAACGTGGTCATCGTGGCGGGAACACTGCGGATGGATCTCGATACTTTCCAAACATAACAATCTGAAAGGCCGGACGTCTGCCTCCCAAGTCGGACGGCAAAAGCTAACATATAGGCAATCGGCCTATTCTTCACATGAACTTAAAAGGCCCAAAACAACTCGGGCTAAGTTTCCTCTGTTTTTCAAAGCTCGTCACACCTGATCAGGGTGGTACTTTCAAGAAGACCGGCCGTCGGCTGAACTCTGGCGTCGTCGCGATTTTCATACGATTTCTCGAGTGCGAACTTCTTTAGACAAGCCTCATTATCCACGGTCTGTGGAACAAGCTTTGAACCAGTATGCGAACCTTGCCAACATCGAACCACTCGGCCGTGACTTACACATCCGCCCTCTGAGGCTTTATAAGGCGACATCAGAACAACGAAATGGTAGCTTAAACACTCCATCACGGGAGACAACAATCTCGCAACTACCGCGAAATTCAACCAGCGGAGGCGAATGCGGTCTGAGACTGCTGAGTTCTTAACACATGCTTGGAAAAGCTTCCGGAAACAAAAGCAGCGTAACACGGGCTCGACATGCGACATAAGGTGAAGGTAGGCACCGTGCGACGCACAACCTTTACGATATAACAACAACTGCTGAGTACATGGTCTGACCGAAAAACCACGGGCTGCCCCGTGGCCCGACCAGGTCGACGCGTCCACGAACTCGTCTGTTGGTTAACTAAACTTGGGCCTAACACCCTCGTGACCCGCGCCGGCGGGACCATGGCCCGGCCCGCTGACAAGCGAGCGCGGGTTGACGCGCGCGCGCCTGGCGACCAGCTCGCGTAAAACACTTGCTCCGGTCGAACAACTTTTCTAATCGCGTTACGAAAACCTGGCGGTCTTCTTGCTCGACTACCCCTTTCATTCCACGCTACTCGGGGACTTATCACCTGATATATCTCGCGTGCACTAAGCACTCAGATAAGGATCAAGCATAACACTGCGCCTTTACTGAGATGGCGCACCTCTAAGGTCTGCAGCGTAGAACTCTAAGGCTGCGCCTACATCCCCCAAATCTTACTCGGTTAAACAACCACGATCTAATCACACTAACACTTTGCTATCGAACATAGCACTTAGGTATACTCGCTTATCACGTAAACAAAACTCTAGAGGTTAAAGATATATCTATATCTCTTTCACTCCTTAGTCGTTCTAATCAAACTGCCCACGTAGAGCGCGCATAGCTAGGAAGATGACGAACTACCGCGATCTGAAGGCTAAGTCCTCCTGCGAGGACATTACATCGACATCGGACCACGGCGGTCGTAGGTGCAACAAGTACCCGACTAAAGGCGACATTCCGGGATGGCGTGCATCTGTAATGAGCGGAAGCCACGGGTTACGACGACTCCTGCACCCGACGTCACGAAATCCGTGGAAGACCACTGCTGCTGGCGGAGGTGCATATCTAATCTGGCGGTGGTGACTCGCCTCGAAAGTTACCAAGGACCTTGCTTTGCTCTGGCCCCTGCTGTCGCTGTTAACGCGTTGATCTCTACGTTTCTCGGCTGCTGCGCATAAGCGTACGAGGCCATGCTCGAGCCCAGTGAAGAATTACTCTTGCCTGACCCTGCTTTTAGATAGTCGCCGAGACTCGCGATGCGTCGGTATACTCTCTGGTAGCCAAATCCATAGCTAATGTGGGGTTGTCTCTTGGCGATCTATATTCTGTTCGGTCGTGGGGTGAAGGTTCAAATATCATGGCGCGATGAGCCCTTGCGCCGTACTAAACTCTCTTGGGGCTAGTGGCGTGTGAGAACTCCCGAAAGAAGCACTACCTAGGTAATGATTGGGCTGTGCCTGCGCCACCTCTGAACTCTGCTCATGACTCCGCCATTTGCCTTGCCCTCACGGGCGGGTTGCCTGCGCGGAGCATAGCGGTGAGGGAAAGAAATCGTCGGAGGGTCCGACTTACAACGGCTCTGAGGCGCGATCTCGAGTGAAGAATTAGAAACCAATCCTAAATATCCTATAGCCTCACGATTATTGGTGTGGTGCGCGACAGCGATAATCGAACTTCTTGGATACGATGCGTAGACACTTTCAGAGATTAAGCGCTCACGATACCACTTTTGTCACGACCGTTCGGGCGTGGTAGTGCCTTACCGGGCACCTGGTGATACAACATCAGTGTCGTGGAACATAAAGCGATACAAGACATATTATGAAATATGAAACAATAATCGAGAAAAACTTGCCTTTCGGCATATATATAAATAACAACCTTTTCAACATGAGCAGTTTAATCCTTTTACAAACCACACTTGTGCGGTACTCTGGACCTCTAAGTAATCGACAACAATGGCGGGGCGGGGCCCGCCGTACCACGAATGTAAATACCTACAACGGCGGGGACTATACGTGATAAGCCTCGGAAAGCGGAGCTTTCCCAATGACGTGACCCTAGGCGAGGATCGGCCCGGGTGTACCTTTTCTGCGGCATGAGCGGCCCCGAAGGAGTCGATCTGGCGGTACAGTATGTGGCGAAAATCGTAAATGATATCATAATAGTCTATAAAGCAGGAGATATGTATGATAGCAAACTACGATTCACAATAAGCGATCATGTCAAGTCGGGGACTCGCGCCTCAAAGTCATCCTGATAAAGCATGCGGGGTAAATGCGAAGGCATAGCCAACTACTAAGACCCCGATACCACAAATACCATAAAGCGTATCACAAGGTCTTTCTAGACGCACCACGTAATCGAAGGCGACCACTGCGCGGTATCAGGCGCGTCTATTCTTGGAACTCGCGACTCGCATGGGTCACACGGACCCGCGTAGGTATCCCTCGAATCATGGTCCCCGGACGCTTTGAGGTATACCCGCGTCGGCGGCTTAACCCCGGTATCCGCTGAGGCTCCATGACCAGCGTAGTCTCAAAAGACCGCGCATAGTCTCAGCGGACCGCGTAGAATCCCCGCGTCGGGCTAAACACCGGAATGATCAATCACGGAGCTCTGCGCGCTCCGCGTAGTCACGAGGACCGCATGGGCGTATAGACCGCATCGGTGGCAAGCCCTCGGTATAATAAGTCAAAGGGGTATGTGATACAATAGCGATTACAAGCGGGCTTAACGTTTAACAAGCGTAAGCCTGACAAGAATGACCCCACTTACATCACGATCACACGAAGATGCTAACAAGTAGCCTCTAACGTGTTTACTTATCACGTCAACAAGAAAGTATTTACAAGGCTATCTCAAACCAACACAATCAAGTTATTCACACAAGGTACTTTATGCTAACAAGTTCGGGTATCTATCCTAAAGTACTTCATACATTAAATCTTTTAAAAGATCAGTTGCTTTCATAAGTCACATGATACGTAGTATAAAATAAGTGATTGTCTTTTTAATTAAACCAAAACATTTACCTTTGTAAAATCAAGTAACATTATTTTCCAAGCGTCGAGTTTGCCTAATTTCAAATGTTCACGTTTCTTATTTTAGAAAGGTTTAAGTAGTTCATAGTCTTATTCATTTAAGAATATAATTCTCTTTTAAACAATCGAAACATAAGCCTTATCTGTGAGTAGGATATTCTTGTTTATAACAATCTTATTCTGGTAGTGATCTAGGAAATATCATTTTGTCTAAATCTTAGCTTACATGCGGATGGAAGTTTCTCTTTGGTTTTAATAATACTTAATTAGTCAAAACATTTCCTTTTATTAGCATTTGCGATGGTTTGTCGATACACGTTACGATTTCGAAATCGATAAAACATTCTTAAGCGTTACCTAACTTCCCGTAAAGCTAGTATAACTCTTAAGTTTTCAAAAACCAAGTATTACTTCTTCTTTCAAAATGATTCAAAAATCTTTTGAAATACTTCAAATTCTTTATTAACACATAACAAGCGATTATAGTTCAAATCGATTACCTTTTAAAGACCATAGTATTTTAGTACCAACGTAAAAATTGTATAACCAACTTCCCATAAAGTAGTTATAACCTTTATGTTTTAGACAATCAAATACATTTAACACGTATGCGTCTACCGTACTACATAGTTACACATATCATGCTAGAAGAGATAGGAAGAGGTTCGCATACCTCGCGGCAGTATCGACTAATAGCAAAAGCGCTCAAGTACTTCAAGCGTCGGCTACTCCTTGGCAGGAAGATCGCGCCATACATAGTACTTGACTATAAGGCCCTGGCGCTTATTAACATTTATATCCGCCGTAGAACATCCTACAGAAAATTCGCGGCACTCCCCACATGGCGGCGTAAATCTCTCCTCTCTATCGGGCGGCTATCAAGCCAACCGGGGGTTCATACATCTAACAATGCGTGCACAATTCTACCTCACGGAAAAGCTACACAAGTCTCTTGTAATGTCTGATCCTATGTAAAAAGCGATTCGATGCTCTTCTTTCGAAAAGATTTCTTATTATTGGGCTTAAGTCCGAAGACATTGCGACAACAACGTTCGATTCTATATATATAGTATACTTGACTATATGGTCTAACAATCATGTAATTTCCAATTACAATAGAGGACAAGATATTTACCTCGATAAGCCCGTAATTATCAGAGTATAAAGTCGATCTGGGCAATCGTTTAGCTCGACTCAGTGCGCTCGACCGCTCCAAACTACCCTTAGAAGTTCTAACCAACCTACATACTACTCCGACTAACCATGGAGATTTTCCCTAGGGTTTCGGTTTGGTGGTGGGAAGTATAATAGTATAAGCTGGGCTTTTGTAGGTATGACCTTAGAATACAACAAGGTATCTGGCTAAGGTAATTTGGGCATTATAGCAATACTTAGAGTATTTCTACCAAGAGGGTATATACGAGACAACACCACAAGGGGGTGTATACCTCGGCCTACCCCACTAGGGGTACTCTCGACGAGGGTGGGGAGGGCTCTCGGCCAAAGTGCGACTCGAAGGGGAGAGGGGTGTTGGGCGAAAACACCGCAAAGGGAGGAGGATTTTTAACACTTAGGAAATATTTGGAATGGATGAAGAAGTCTTCGGGGGTATTTATAGGTCTAGCAAAGGCCAACCAATGGCGAATCATGCCAAGTGCATAGCAAGTGTAGGGCGAGATCTTGCCAAGTGCACCTAACGACTAACACAAAATATCCTACCTACTACTTGACAAAATTGTCACCAAATCGTCCAAGCCAACCGCCCGCTCCGTCAATGAGAGGGTGACAAGTGTCGCCCTCTCGTTGGTCCCAAAATGTTTCGTCTCTCGGAAAAATCCATAAAAATTAAAAATGACATGGCGGAAATTCCCTACGAAGGCGTGAAAGCGTTTAGTCAAGCGACTCTAAACGGGTGTTGTGAACAAAATAAATTCGGCCAAGCCACTTTACACTTCAAAAATTTTCTACGTACGTCCTTACGTACATACTCTGGAAATACGGGGTATAACAGTATATAACTGAACATAGCTTGTGGCAATGTCTTTGGACTTAAGCTGAAGTAAATGATTGTTTTTACATGGTGTATTACTGATGAAGCTTGTGTAGCTTTTACGTGGAGTAAATTGTACGTTCGGGTTAGATGTATAACCCCACGGTTGGCTTGGTAGCGGCCTCGATAAAGGAGGAGATTTCTGTTTGTTGCGGAGAGTCTTTGCCAAATTTTGGTAGAATGTTTGCGATGAGGTCTAAATGTTAATAAAGCGCCTTGTGGCCTTATAGGTTGAAGTACTACGTGTGGCGCGTTCTGCTTGGCTTAGGTAATGTAGCGGTTGGAAATACTTGGGCGTTTTGCTATTAGTCGATACTCGTCGCGGTATGTGAACCTCTCCATCTCTTCTGGCATGATATGTGTGAACTATGTAATGCGGTAGGCGTACATGTGTTAAATGTATTTGATTGGTTTGAAACATAAAGTGTTATAGCGGCTTTATGGGAAGTTGGTTATAACTGACTTTATGTAATCAAATAAATACTTTGTGGTTTTAAAGGTAAATGATTTGTTTATAAGCGGCTTGATGTGTGATAATAAAGAACTTGAAGTATTTCAAAAGATTTCTAAATCGTTTTGAAAGAAGAGTGATACTTGGTTTCTTTGAAAACTTAAGAGTTATACTAGCTTTATGGGAAGTTAGGTATAACGGCAGAATGTTTCTTGATTTTGGAAATCGGGATGTGTATCGACAAACCAACTGCGGCGTTAATAAAAGAAATGTTTTGAATAATTAAGTATTATTAAAACGATAAACTTCGTCTGCGTAGAAGCTAAGATGAGACAAAATGATATTTCTAGATCATGATTTCTTGTAATAAGATTGTTATAAACAGAATATCTACTCACATAAGACTTATGTTTCTCAGTTGTTTAAAGAAATTATATTCTTAAATGAATAAGGCTATGAACCACGAAACCTTTCTAAAATAAGCGTGAACATTTGAAATTAGGCAAACTTGGGCGTTTGGAAAATAATGTTGTTACTTGATTTTACAAGGGTAAGAGTTTTGGTTTTCTTAAAAGGGCGGTCACTATTTTTACTCTACGGTATTGTGTGACTTATGTGAAAAAGCAGTCTTTTAAAGATTTAATGTGTGAAATACTTTGAGGTTAGATACGAACTTGTTAGTAAAGCACCTTGTGTCAATAACTTGATTGTATTGGTTTGTGATAGCCTTGTAATACTTTCTTGTTGATTTGAGAATAATCGTGTTAGGATGCTACGTGTGTTAGTATCTTGTGATGTTAGTGTAAAGGGGTTTTCCTCATTTGCGCTTAAAGTTGTTTGACTATCGGTAGTTATGTTGGTATTCTACAAATCACCTTGACTTGTGTCAGTAGGTTAAGCTGCCCTCCGATGCGGGGTAGACTCGGTGATGCAGGACCGTGATTCGAGGATACCTCGTGCGGGTCGAGGATCCGTGCGGAACTACGGGAGTTCGGAGTTAGTTTCACGGCCGCGTGGTCATGCGGTCTTTGTGGCCATGCGGTGCGAGTCGGGGCGATCGGGAGTAGCTACCCTCGATGCGGGGTTATACCTCATGCGGGCCTATGAGGTTGGCCTATGCGGAGCTGCGGAGAGTTCGGGGCTAGGCGCGCACATTTGATAATGCGAGCGGTGACGGCTTTTATCATGTGGCCAGTGCAAACGGATATCATGACACGTTTATGACCTTGTTGATGCGTAGGTGTTAGTAGTCGGCTATGCCTTACGTGCCACTGTCTTGTTTTATTAGGACACAGGTGGGACACGGTGTTCGTATGTATTCCTTGGTGTTTGTGTATCATAAGCTGGCGTGATGAGAAGGTATTCCGCAGGCACGATTGATGTTGTGGCGTGAGACCCGTTGGTAAAATTGAGTGATGACTTGAGGCGTGAGTCCACGACTTGACATATTTGCTTATTTATGGTGAGCGTAGTTTGGTTATCATCATGTCTCTGCTTTGTATAGACTACTATGATTTCATTCTGATGTTATTTTGATTTCACATACTTGGTACTGTTATCGACCTCGCCCGAGCTGCGTTCATCTGCGCGAGTAAAGTACATCGATCGTTGATCCTCGCTCTTAGGGTCTGATTCGGCGTTTGGGAAAGCTCGTTTCTCGGAGGCTTATCGATGGTATAGTCCCTGTTGTTGTAGGTGTTTACATTCGAGGTATGGCGGGGCCCTGTCCCGCCATTGTTGTCGTATGATTCCTTAGAGGTATGTAGTACTGTTGTGGGCAGGGTTGTAAAAAGGATTAAACTGTTCATGATTGGAAAAAAAAAGTTGTTATTTATATATATGCGAAAGGCAAGTTTTCTCAGTTATTGTTTCATATTTCATAATATGTCTTGTATTGTTTATGTTCGTGATTACTCGATGTTGTATCACTAGGGTGCGAGGTAAGGCACGATCCTGGGCGGAATCGGGTCGTGACAAGTCCATAGACCACTTTCGAGTAGCTACGCGATGGTGATTCGGTGGTAGCTCGGCGGGTATATAGAGCTTGTCTGTGACCGTTCTGATCGTCGGACCACTGGCACTTGATAGAGTTGGAGATGATTGACTTGGCGTGATCATGGGGATGGATTGGCTAACTTCTTTCGCCAATGTAAGCTGAAGAGAAAGTAAATGCAGTTCGATTTCACGAGGCGGTTGTTGAGTGGGAGAACGCGGTATCGCCTAGGGTAGGTTTATTTCCTACCTCGAGGCTAGGAAGATAGTGCGAAGGGTATATCTACCATCTCGTTCGGGTGTTTGATCTGAAGGCTGCGGTACCAGATTTTCGTCGATTCGGTGGTGAGAAGTTCCCAGGCGTGTTTCAGGCGACCTCCGGGTATCCCTCACGAGAGAGATTGAGTTTTGTATTGACATATTGCGGACACTGGCCTATTTCCATTCGCCATCTGAGAATGGCACCTGCCCGATTGAGAGAGTTGAAGAGATCGGCTTAGGGATTTCTTTGGAGAAAGGGCTTCATCGGGCCTAGTGTTTCTCCACAGGAAGCGCCGGTATTGTTCGTGAAGAAGAAGGGCGGGGCCAGCTGCGCATGTGTTGATTCTGAGCGGTGAGCAGGTGACCATTAAACGAATACCCGCTTCCCGGGATTGATGATTTGTTCGACCCGATTGCGAGTGCGAGATGTTTTCTAAGATTGATCTGCGATCGGGCTATCATCAGTGCGAGTCGAGAGGTGGATGTCCTAGGGTGCATTCGGACGATGCGAGCATTATGAGTTGAGTCATGTCTTTTGGGTTGACGATGCTCGCGATATTCATGGATTTGATGAGCCGAGTGTTCAAACCATTTTTGAACGCGTTTGTGATAGTGTTCATTGATGATATCTTGATTTATTCGCTCGAGCGAGAGCATGCGGGCATTTGAGGCTGTCTTGTGATTCTCGAGACCGGCGGTTATGCGCCAAGTTTTCCAAATGTGAGTTTTGGTTGACTTGATGGCGTTTCTTGGGCATATTAGCCGGGTGATGGCATTCAGTGAATCGGCGAATCGAAGCGATCGAGACTTGGCCTGAACTCTTACTCAAGCGAGGTTCGCGATTTTACAGGCCTTGCGAGGATATTATCGGCGGTTCGTGGAAGTTTGCTTCTATCTACGCACCATTGACTAGGGTGACTCGGAAAGCGGCCAAGTTTGATGGGTGATGCTTGTGGCGGGGTTTCGATTCTTTGAAAAGAAGTAGCGGCCGCCCCGTTCTTACTCTTCGGAGGTCGGATGGTTATGTCGTGTATTGTGATGCGTCGGCGTCGGGTTAGGATGTGTGTTGATGCGGCATGGCGGGGTTATAGCATATCGTCCGGCGGTGAAGAAACACGAGAGGAACTACCCAGCGTGATTTGGAGTTGGCGGTGTGATTCACGCTTTGAAGATCTGGAGGCACTATTTGTATGGGGTTCACGTGGATATTTTCAGACCACAGAGCCTCGGTATATCTTGACGGAGGAGTGAACTTACGGCGAGGCGGTGGTTAGAGTTGCTTAAGGATTACGATGTTGATATCTGTACCACAGGGAAGGCGATGTTGTGGCGGATGCTCTTAGTCGTAGGCGATGGGAGCCTATCGGATGTGCGGCTAGAGAGGAGGACACAGTTCGTGATTTGCATCGATTCGCGAGCCTTGGTGTCCGTTTGATTGATTACGATAGCGGTGGGGTTAGAGTTCGTGAGGTTGTCGAGTCTTCCGTCGTCGAGGAGGTTAGAAGCGGCGATTCGAGATCGGCTTTGATTCGATATCGTGATCTGACTCTTACGTGAGGCAAGGGCCGCACGAGTAGCACGATGGGGTGCTAAGGTTTGGCGGTGTGTGTTCGGATGTTTGAGGACTTGGCGTGAGTTCTTGGGAAGCACCGCGTAGCGCGTTACTCTATCCGTCGGGTCGACCAAGATGTACCGCGACGCTTAGATACGTGTATTGGTGGGATGGCGAAGAGGGCGTTGCGAGTTCGTAGCTCGGTGTCAGTGTTGTCGGAGGTAAGGTAAAGCACGAGGCACGGTGGTTTTATTCTGACGATTGAGATCGACACGGAAGTGGGAGGTAATCAACATGGACTTTATCACGGGATTACCTCGCTTTCGGAGAGACATGATTCTCTATGGGTTATCGTTGTGGTGTGAAATCAACCCACTTTCTTCCGTCGGGCGACTTTTGGTGAGGATTATGCTAGACTTTACATCAGAGATCGTCGGTGCGTGATCCCTATTTCGATCATATCAGACGAGAGCCCGGTTCTGGCTAAGCTTACGGAAGTCTTTCGAGAGGAGTTTAGGGGCCTTGGTGAGCACAATCTTGCATTCCATCCACGCAGACGGACGGGCGGCGCCTTATCCGGACTCTTGAGGATATCTGCGAGCTTTGTGTTATCGACCGAGGGTAGCTGGGAGGATCATTTGCCTCTGGTTGAGATCGCGTACAATAATAGCTACCACTCCGGTATTGGATGGCTCGCATGAGGCCTTGTATGGGAGGAAGTGCGAGTCGCCTATAGGTTGGTTCGATGTGGGCGAGTGCGGCTAGTGGGACCAGATTTGGTGCGTGAGCGATGGATAAGGTGAAGCTTATCAGAAGCGGCTATTAATGACTCGAGTCGGCAGTCGTATCACGAGATCATCGTCGTCGGCATGCAGGTTCGCGATTGATGATTGGGTTTTCTGAAGGTGTCACCGTGAAGGGTGTGATGAGATTCGGGAAGAAGAAACTTCGGCCCAGTACATTGGGCGTTTGGTTGTCGCGAGGTAGGCAAGGTTGCCTATGAGTTGAATCTGCCGTCCGTCTGGAAGCGGTACATCCGATTTTCACGTATCTATCTTTGAGAGATGTATCGAGGATCCATCTAGGTGCGCCCGATTGGCGATGTCGGTGTGGGGTTATCGTATGAGAGGTTCCGTAGTGATGTCGATCGTCGGGTTAGGCGTCTGCGGACGAGGGCGTGGCTTCCGTCAAAGTCTTGTGGCGGAGCGAGCTCGAGGAGAGATGACTTGGGGCCGAGGAAGACATGAGGCGAAGTATCCTGCTATTCCCAGCCTCCGGGTAATTCACTTTCTACTTGTAAATCTTCATTATCGTTTATGCCTAAGTGTTGTTACGTGGCGTGTGTGGCATTTGCAGCTATTTAAGTTATGAAGAATCTTATCGTTAAGCATCTTGGGAAGGAACGTTGGGACGAATGTTTCTAAGGGAGAATGTTATACCGTATTTCGGGTATGTGCGTGAGGGAATCGTCTGAAGTCTAGCCTTAAAGTTTAGGCACAAGGCGTTTTTTTGGCACAACTCACCAAAGCGAATAGTTTTTTAGAAGCGTTTCCACGACTTTCGTAGGGTAAATTCGGCTATGCCATTTCTAATTTTTGCGGATTTTTCCTAGAGGCGAAATATTTTGGACAGCGGGAGGCGACAACGGCACCCTCCGATTGGTGGACTTGAAATCGTCCGTTGGGCCGAATTGGGGATAGATTTGCGTTTTTGTGCCTTGGCGAAGTCAAGGAGTTGGTAGGATATTTTGTGTGCAAGTTGGCCAGGACACTTGCCTAATCTTGACCTTACACTTGCCTAGCACTTGGCTAAATCTTGGCCCTTGGTTGGCCATGTCTTGACCTATAAATACCCACTTAAGATGAAGAGTTCTTCATCCACAAATTCCTTTCAAGTCTTGAAAATCCTCTCCTCTCCCTTGTAGCCTTTTTAGTCCAACACCCCACTTTTTAGTGAGCTTGGCAGGCAACCCCTCACTGCCTAGCCGAAATCTACCCCCATGGTAGAAAAGTTGTCTTAGTATTGTTATAATTCCCAAAATACCTAGCCCAAATCCCTTAGTCCTTAGTAGAAGTTGTGAAGAACTTCTAAGGTTTCTTGGACTCTGGGAGCGTCTGACTTAGGAGCTAAACCTTGCTCAGTGACTTTATCTAGGATATTATTGGGCTTATCGAGGTAAATAATCCTAACCCTCTTTTGAATTAGAGAATACATCTTGTAGTAGTATAAGAATAAGTATAAAATACTTAGAAGAATATCACGAATAGAATTGAGCTATTATCACAGTAGAAGGGTTTAAAGAAGAATAATCAAATTGTACTTACATGAATTTGTTTTCTGATGAACTTGAGTAGCTCACGGGTAGGAAATGCGCCCGATTTTCCGTAGGATATAGAACCACTGTGTTTAGAAGCGTTTACAAAGTAGTGCGAGCGTTGATAGGCGTGTCGACTATTATAAATTTGATTCTCTGCGCGACATATTGACTTGGCGGTGGTTTTATTTGAGAAGGTATGTGATTCTTCCTAAAGCATGATATTTTACAATATATATGTAGTGCGGTGAGCGTACATGTGTTAGCGAATAATAACTACGGCAATGCCTCACGGCTTAAGCTTTGAATAATACTTACGGCAATGCCTCACGGCTTAAGCTTTGAATAATACTTCTGCGATGCCTGGCTTAAGCTTTGAATAATAAGAAGCGAAAGCATTTCAAAAGAATCTTGAATCATTTTTAACGAAGAAACTAATTGGTTTTAAAGCGAAGCTTAAGAGTTATACTAGCTTTATGGGAAGTTAAGTATAACCACAGAATGATAAAAGAAAGCAGGTTGCCTATGTGTTTATAACGGACTTATATTGAATTGTGAAAAGAATAATAAGATGGTTTGATAAGTAGACATGATATGATGCTATGTGTGTTAGTGTCTTGTAACGTTCTTGTTGTGCTTATGTTGTTTAAAGATAAGTTGTTATGTTAGTGTACTATCACTCGCCTCTTGACATATTGCAGGGGTTAAAGCGCCTCCGTGCGGGGTAGACTCGGTGATGCAGGACCGTGATTGAGAATACCTCGTGCGGGTCGAGGACCTATGCGGAGCTCGGGAGTTCGGGTTAGTGATGCGGGGTTATACCTCATGCGGTCTATGTGGCCGTGCGGACTACGAGTCGGGGCGATGCGAGGTAGCTACCCTCGATGCGGGGTTATGTACCTATGCGGGCCTATGTGAGTGGCCTATGCGGACTCTGAGTCGAGTTAGGCTTGCATGGTGATACTACGGGCAATTGGCCTGCTTGATCATTCGCGGCTAGAAAAGACACATTCTGATTTACCTATTGTTGCTCTTGTTTATGATGTGGCACTATATGCGGTCCCATGGTTGTTTCATACATCTTGCAAAACTGATTTTAAAATGATATGTTTTCATTTAAGTATTTCTGATTTCATATACTTAGTACTGTTATGTGACCTCCTTGAGGCTGCGTTCATCTGCATGGTAAGGCAGCGGTGCTAGATCCACGTTCTTAGGATCTCTACGTTGGTGTCGGGAGCTCCGTCTTTTAGGAGCTCTGCTTTTGGGTATGATCTCACTGTTGTAGATAGTTTTATGCGATCGAGGTATGGCGGGGCCTGTCGCCATAGTTATATATTTCCTTAAGTGCATAGTCGTATTTATGCGATATCGGATATAGCTAACTAAACCGTGTTTATATATATATGCGAAAGCGTGTTTTCTCCATAAAGCGTATCTTATTTTATAAACTGTTTCATGTCTTGTTTTATATTTCCGCTGATTACTCTGATGTATGACTACTTGGGTGCCCCGGTAAGGCACCAGTCACGGGCACCGGAATGGGTCGTGACATGTGGCGTGTTTGGTTATTGAATTTGGGCCTTGAAAAAGGTGGAAAAGTATGTAGAAACAAAGGAAGTGTTGTCCGATTTTCCGTAGAATATAGTGACTTTGCACTTAGAATATTCTCGTTTGAAGTTAGAAGTTAATATACATATTATGGTCATTATAGGTTGACATACTAAATGCGACATATTGGACTTGGCAAGTGGATTGAGCAGAAGAGGTATGTGGAACTTTCTTATCTCTTGAGCATGAATAGTTGCAAATATATATATGCGGTGAGCGTCTGAGATTTTTACAATCTAATCCATTTGATATCCTTGGCTTATATTAAGAATGTCCAAGTTGGTTGAGTTAGGGACTTAACTCACTTGTTTCAGAATATTAAGGATATCTTAGTTTCTAAAAGTTAAGAGACTTAAAGTATTTTGAAAGTATATGATACTTGTTTTGTTTGGAAAGTTTAAGTCTCTTGGTTATAAAGAAGAATGCAAGTATCTAAGGTATAAAGCTAGTATAACGGCTTTATGGGAAGTTGGTTATAATAGCTTTATGGAAAATTAAAAAGAGTGGTTTACTCTAAGTAATGTAAGTATGATAAATGACTTGAAATAATGAAAGGCAAATTGATTTTAAGGCATCAATTGCTTAAGGTTTTAAAAGAAAGAAGTCATTTGATTTAGAAGCCTAAATGTATTTCTAAAATGTATTGTGACTTGTCTTGAAAAGCAGATATGACTTGATACTACGGTTATTAGTATCTTGGAAGTTTTATATGAAAAAGAGTCATTTTAAAAGAATAGAAGTACGTAGTACGTTGGGTTAAATTCCCAGATTTTATAATGACACGTTAGTGCCTTAAGTAAACTAAAATGAGAGTGTATATGAATAAGGCTAATAAGAAGTTAGGGGGATTTCTTAACTTGCTTATGTTATGTATGATAAGCCGGTAGTTCTTATGTTATTTATGATAAGCCGGTAGTGCTTATGTTATGTATGATAGCCGGTTGTGCTAGTTTATGTTATTAACTACGAGGTAAAGCCAGGGTTACTACTAATTTCATGGATTTGCTACTCATGATGCGAGTGCGGCGTTTGTACTCATTGCGGGCCCATTGGGCCTAAGCGGGTGAAATAGTCTGTCTTGGGTGAAATAGTCGATCACGAGGAATACCTCATGCGGGTCCATCGACCTATGCGGCGGATCTGACTATCACGAGGAACTTACCTCATGCGGGTCCATCGACCGCTGCGGGTGAAATAGTCGAGTAGGATTGTAATGATACCACGGGCGGGTGGCCTACTTGATCATGAGCCTCTATTTTTATGCGATAAAGTATACTCTTATTTACTCGTTGTTAGTAAGGCCACGATTATCTGTTAATTGAGTTATCATACGTGTCTCGATTTTATTTTAGACTTATGATTTCATTCTGATGCTTTGATTTCACATATGCACGGTACATGTTATCTTGGCCTCGCTTTGAAGCTGCGTTAAATCTGCATGGTAGAGTATCTGAGTTGTTGATCCTCACTCTTAGGATCAATGTTCAGCTCTTGAGAATCTCCATTACTCCGGAGGCTTATCCCTGGTATTGTCGGTTGTTGTACATTCAGGGGTATGGCGGGGCCATAAATCGTCACGTTATTATTCTTAAGTGCATGAGTCATATCTTGTGGATTTGGGTTGTAAAGAAAAAAAAAGAGTTGTACCGTTTCATTTGTGGATTATGTATATTTACGGAAGGTCACCTTATTGGCTATCCTGTTGATGTTTATTGTCTTAGTATTTATATGTGATGTGTATGTTCCGCTGCTATTCTCTGATGTATACCTGAAAGGGATGCCCGGAGTAGGAGCACGATCGCGGGCAGGGTCGGAGTCGTGACAAAGTCTTTGCCGAATTTTGGTAGAATTAGAGGGCATTATTTGGTATAAGTCTTATACTAAGTAACTATGATATTGATAGAAGTGCTATCGTCATTATAGGTTGAAGTACTACGTGTAGCATTGTCTACTTGGCTTAAGGAATAGCCGATAAGGTTAAAGTACTTCGGAGCATTTTGCTACTTGTAGATAATCGTCGCGAGGTATGTGAACCTCTTCCTTCTTTTGGCATGATTCTACGTTGAAATATACATGTGGTATTATTTTATTACTCATTCTACTCTTAGAAGTTAAGAGGTACGTATGTTGATTTACTCTATGTAAAAGGTAGGTCTAAGTTATCATAAGTTCTTACCAAGTCTTATGGGGGATGTTGGTAAGAGTCATTAGGAAGTATTTGGAGTCGAGTTGACTTTGCTAATTTACTGCACGAATGAGAATAAGTATCGAACAAGTCATTGCAACGTTAATAAAAGAAAATGTATCGACAATCAATTATATTAAAATGAGTAGAATTCTCCATCTGCATAGAAACTAAGATAAGACAAAATTGTATTACATTTTCTAGATCATGGCTGCTTTAATAAGATCGTTATAAACGAGTATAACCTATTCACAACTCATAAAAGTATATGCTACTTATATTAAAAGAGTTTATGTTATGAAGTTTTAAGACTATGAACCTTGAATTCTAAAGAGACTTTACTTTTCAAGTTATGAGACTTGATTCTTAAAGGAAGAAATGACTTGATTTAAAAAGTATGGTTTCTATGATTTATTTCAAAAGTTAAGAGGCTTGATTTCAAAAGAGAATGTAACTTGAGTTTTCAAAAGAAGAAGTTTATTGATTTAAAAAGAGAAGGAGTTTTAAGATTCTTTTTAAGTATGTATGTACGTAGTACTTTTGGGTTTAATTTTCCCTAAAGTAATAAGGAATAAAAGTGTCTTAAGTTCTCTAAAGTGAAAAGGTTGTTATAATAGCTTTATGGAAGTTTTTATAACGACTTAAGAAGAAGTGAAAAGAGGATTTAAAATGTTATGTAAATATGACTTTATTGCATCCCAGGAATGGGTCGGACAGTATACCTTTATGGGCAGACTATATGACATTATCGCGTCGAGAATGGGCGGGCGTATAACTTTATGGGCGGACTATATGACATTATCGCGTCGAGAATGGTAGGCAGTATACCTTTATGGGCAGACTATATGACATTATCGTGTCCCAAGAATGGGCCGGGCAGTATACCTTTATGGGCAGACTATATGACATTATCGCGTCCCAGGATGGGTCGGGCAGTATACCTTTATGGGTAGACTAGATGACATTATCGTGTCCCAGGAATGGGCCGGGCAGTATACCTTTATGGGCAGACTTACATGACTTTATTGTCACGACCCGACCCCGGGCATGGCGGTGCCTACCTAGGCACCCTTTGGTATCATCGAGAGAATAGCGGAACATACGACTTATAAAATGCTTAAACATAAAATAACAACGAGCTAGCCGATAAGGCCACCCAGTAAACTATACATAATAAAGCAGTACATTTTTTCTTTACAACCCAATCCACAAATGTGACTACAGACCTCAAGAATAACAAGCGTGATGGGACGGGCCGCCGTACCACGAATGTACAACAACCGACCATACCGAGGATAAGCCTCGGAATAAAGGAGCTTCTCAGCGGTGAGCAGTGATCCTAAGAGTGAGGATCGGCAACGTACTCTACTGCGGCGTGAGCGCGGCCGAAGGAAGTCGATACAACGTGTACTAAATATGTGGCCCGAAATCTTGTAGTGTAATCGTAAGTCTAAAATAAAACCGGAGACATGTATGATAACTCATATAACAGAACACTGTGCCTTACTAACAATGAGTAAATAAGAGTATCTTACGGATAAAAATAGGAAGCTCACGATCAGCGGGACCGCGCGCCCGCGATATCGTTAAGCAATCCTACTCGCGGGACTATTTCACCGCGTAGGTCGTGTGGACCGCGTGGTATTCCTCGCGCCATTGTACCGCGCGTAGGACTATTTCACCGCGTAAGCCACTTACGGACTCGCGTGAGGTATTCCTCGCGTAAAGGTATCCGCGCGTGGGACTATTTCACCGCGTAAGTCGCCACGGACTCGCGTGAGGTATTCCTCGCGTAGGTGTATCGCCCGCGTAGGACTATTTCACCCGCGTAAGCCCTTATGGACTCGCGTGAGGTATTCCTCGCATAAGGCTGTATCCGCCGCGTGGGACTACTTCACCGCGTAAGTCTTACGGACTCGCGTGGTATTCACGCATAGGTTGTATCGCCCGCGTGGGACTATTTCACCGCGTAAGTCATACGGACTCGCGTGTATTCCTCTCATGGTGTATCCTCGCGTGGGACTATTTCACCGCGTAAGCCCTTATGGACTCGCGTGAGGTATTCCTCGCATAATTTGTATCCGCCGCGTGGGACTATTTCACCGCGTAAGTCATACGGACTCGCGTGAGGTATTCACCGCGTCGTGGGTAGAAAATCCACGGAATATGCAAATGCCACAAACCAGGAATGACCCGTAATGAATAACATACCACTAGCACAAAGCGGCTATCACACATAACATAAGCACTACCGCTTATCATACCATATATAAGCAAGTTATGAAATCCTAACTTTTTATTAGTCTTATCATGTACTCTCTCGTTTTAGTTTACTTAAGGCACTAATATGTCATTATAAAAATCCGAATTTAACCCAAAGTACTATGTATACTCTTTTAAAATGACTCTTTTCATACAAAACTTCCAAGATACTAATAACCATAGTATCAAGTCATAACTACTTTTCAAGACAAGTCACGATGCCTTTTAGCAATCTGATTATAGGCTTCTAAACCAAGTGACTTCTTTCTTTTAAAACTTTAAGCAATTGGTGCCTTTAAAACAATTTGTCTTTCATTATTTCAAGTCATTTATCATACTTAAATTACTTAGAGTAAATCACTCTTTTTAACCTTCCATAAAGCTATTATAACCAACTTCCCATAAAGCCGTTATACTAGCTTTATACCTTAGAAACTTACATTCTTCTTTAAAACCAAGAGGCAAACTTTCCAACAAAACAAGTATCAAAAATACTTTGACATACTTAAAGTCTCTTAACTTTTGAAAACCAAGATATCCTTAATATTTAAACAAGTGAGTTAATTCTCTAACTCAACCAACTTGGACATTCTTAAAATAAGACAAGGATATCAAATGGATTAGATTGTCAAAATCTTGTACGTCTACCGCACTATACATTTACAACTTATTCATGCTCAAGAGATAAGAAAGTTCCACATACCTCTTGGTTTAATCCACTTGCCAAGTCGATATGCCGTGCTTAGTATGTCGACCTATAATGACCATAATGCGTCTATCGACTTCTTACTTCAAGCGTAGAATATTCTAAGTGCAAAGTCACTAAATTCTATGGAAAATCGGGCGACTTCCTTTGTTTCTACATACTTTTCCACCTTTTCAGGCGAATTCAATAACCAAACACGCCATTTAAGGCTCGACAAAGTAGTTAACAATGGGGATTACGGCTTAATCAAGACTTGTAAAATTCCGCCCCACGATTGACATTAAACTAGTCCAAAAATACAATGTCCATTCGTGATTAGGACAACAATACCAATTCTTTTCCAATTTCTATTCAATCCAAATAGTTTAGTATAACATGTTATAAAGCGCGATTGATTATAACAACTATAATCTTCAAGTAGATAACATCGGCGATTTTTAGTTAACGACCAAATTGTAATTCAATTTCAAATGACTCAGCGTGTCATTTTCGGTTTGAGCTTCAAATTTCCATAACACTT
Organism: Przewalskia tangutica; assembly: GCA_029844215.1. NCBI lineage: Eukaryota > Viridiplantae > Streptophyta > Magnoliopsida > Solanales > Solanaceae > Przewalskia > Przewalskia tangutica. The sequence continues at coordinate 33,355,744 of CM056725.1, forward strand.
ATCAATCTTCATAACACGTATCACAAGATCATTTCTAACTTATAAAAACATGGAATCTTGATTACAAAGTAAGGCGAAGATTATACCTCATTTAGCCCAAATATGATCCAAGATTACAAGTCGATCCTTAGCAACCTTAGCTCATCCTTTCGACATTCCAATCCACTCCAAGCAACCTTTAGAAGCCTATGAAGAACTCCTCTTCAAGTTCCATCTTCAAAGTTGAATAACTCTTAGGTTTTCGCCTTGCGACTAATACGAAAACACCATATTTCGGGATCTTTCTATTGAGATACACTTACAATACCCTTAGGTACCTTGGTTTAAAGTATGGAGCTTATTGAATGACAAACAAAAAAATTCTCTCTAATGTATGCCAAGCGAGAGCCTCACTTTGTTTTCTCTCGATTCTTGAAAAAATTCTAAGTATGGAGACTAGTCTTGCACTAGTAGTGGTATATATAAATAAAACAAGGGCTAGGATTCATCCAAATGGAAGGTCAAGATGTGGTCGATTATCTCAGCTATTGACTTAACGGCTTAGTCAAACTTATCAAGCCAAAGTCTTTTGCAAGACTTGATCATCTCATTAGTGGTCAAATGACCATTATATCCATGCCCAATTCGTCCAAGGCGATAAGGGAGACGCGTGTCGCCTCCCGTTAAATCATGATATTTAGTTTCCGACAAATTCCAAAAATTCCGATAAATTGTTACTCGTCTCGAATCTTAACATTTGTGAGTTCTTACGTATGTTCTTATAAACATATCCGTAAATATGGGGTGTAACATTTATCGCGTCCCGAAATGGCAGGCGATATACCCGTGGGAAGATTCTTATTAATTCAGTGTCCATGAATGGGTGGTTACGTTATAGCGTATGGATAATCAAATTGAACTCCAAAATAAAGGCGTCCTCCAAAAGGGCCGGATTATGTTATGCAAGATATGTAAGTTATACGTTTATGAACTCGATGATTTTTCCTAAGTATGTACGTAAGAATTTGACTATAACTCTTATTGAAAAATGAGAAAAGATAATAAAGTGCGATTAAGTTCACGAGATTGTAATGACACGGTAGGATCTGGTATTTATTTTTATATACTTGTCCCTGTCATTCTTTTGTACAGTTATGATTTGTTTACTGTACCTTATTTCTGTTCCATACTCAGTTTTGTTATGCGGCCGCCGAGGCTGCGTTAAATGCCGCGAGTTTTAGGTACACAGGTTGGTGATCCTCGCTCTAGGATCTCTGTTCAGTTTTGGGTAAAAGTTCCATTCACCCCGGAGGCTTATCTTTGGTTCGGATCCTTGGTATTGTCGGTTGTTGTACATTCAGGGGTATGGCGGGGCCCTGTCCCGTCACAGTTGTTATGTCAAAACTGTTAGAGGTCTGTAGTCATATCTTGTGGGTCAGCTTGTAAAGAAAAAGGATATAGCTTCTTTTGGCTATATATGTATATATATGTCGGGGAGGTAGCCTTATCGGCTAACTTTGTTGTTTATTTCTTGTTGAATTATTTTATAAGTTTGATGTATGTTCCGTGATTATCTCGATGTATACTTGTAAGGTACGGGTAGGGCACGATCGCGGCGAAGTCGGGTCGTGACAAAAGTGGTATCAGAGCAGTTAGTCTTCGGCATGTCTACAGACCGTGTATAGTAGAGTATTGTTTATCGATGAGTTGTGCATCACATCTATAAACAGGAGGCTATAGTACATTTAGGATTGGTTTCCCTTCTTCTCACTCTGAGATCGTGCAATAGAATTATGTCGTTAGGGTAGTCTCTCTCTAACATATTATTGTGGTTGCAGCTATGAGAAAGACAATAGTGGCCCAGGAAGGATTATATGGATTGCGTATCCAGGTTGGTAAAAATTGTCGTATAGATGGTATTATGATGATGTATATCTGTACGAGCGTATTTACTTGGGTTCATATGTGTGTTGCCTAGAATGACTATGAGTTACCATAAGTTGGTAAAGTCTTGATAAATACTTGGAGGGTGTGAAACAGTTTATTTAATCCACACCTAGGCTTTATGTATGTACTGACTTGGAATAGTCAGAAGGTAATAAATGGTCTGAGATTGTGATAGACTCTTAAAAGAGACCATGTTTTATTGATTTGAGAGCATACCATGTTGTTGGATTAAGTTGTGTTGTACGCTTGAGTGATTATGTGAATAATAATGGTATGGAGTAATTAGAGTTGTTGTGAGTAAGACAACATGATTATGAGATATTAAGAAGCTATATTTCCCGTATGTGGGGACTGATAATGTAGGCTTGCGGCATAGAAAAAAATTATGAACCTTAGAATATTGATAACCGCTGAGACCTTAGATGTATAAGGCCTTCTCGGGTAATAAGATTTATTTCAAACAAAGAATGAGAATTAAGTGCGAAAATGGGTCGGGTTGTGGGCTGATTACGGGTCAACGTGGCACAGAATGGAGTGTGATCAGTTGGAGGCGGTCCCGCTATGTGATAGGGTCACAAGGGTGCAAGGTCCAAGTCTAGTCAATCGTTGTACGAGTTCGTGGACGCGTTCCACCCGAACCGGGTCGCGAGAGCCAAAAATGGTCTTAATTTGTTGGATGTAGTAACTCCAAGGATTTGAAAACAGAAGCTATGATTGAAATTATGTACGTATACTAGAATAAGTTTGGAAGTACGAGAAGAGTACGACAAGTAAGAAAAGAAGCGAACAAGTGTTAAAAGAATTGAAGTGTTTATAGTTATGACTAAAGAAGGTACGAAAGAAGAATCCTTTTAGGCCATAAATGGGAGTTAATAGTGGTGATACTCACCTTAGATTTGATTCCTCGTTGGCTTTGACTTAGGTATATTCATGTGTGATATATTGTGGCCATATATGGCAAAATAGGTTTCGTAAGTATAGTAGTGAAGACTATTGTCACGACCCGACCCCGGGCCCGCGACTGGTGCCCTACCTGGGCACCCTTACAGGTATACATCAGAGAATAGCAGCGGAACATACATGAAACTAAAAAATAGAACAACAGAAGTAAAACAACAGGTTAGCCGATAGGGCTACCTCCCTGGACATAAATATATCTGGCAAAGCAGTTGTCTCATTTCCTTTTACAAAGCGACCCACGATATGTGACTACAGGACCTCTAAGAGTTTTAACATAACAAGCGTGGCGGGACGGGGCCGTCATACCACTGAATATCGTGAATCTACAACCTCGGGAAAGCCGTACGAGAGATAAGCCTCGGAGCAAATGGAGCTTTTTCCCAGCGAGCGAGATCTAGAGCAAGGATCACGACACAGGTACCTAAAACTGCGGGCATGAGCAGCCCCGAAGAAGTCGATCTACAACAGTGCGAATATGGAGCGAAATAACATCTGATGCAGATCATAAGCGTACAAAATAATGACAAGGACAAATATCTGAGTACTTACGGATCTGCCGTGTCATTACGACATGAACTTAATCGTACCTTATTATCTTTTCCATTTTCAATAAATGTTATAGCCATATCTTACGTACATACTTAGAAGAAGTCATTAAGTTCATTTCCATCTAACTTACTTACCTTTCATAACACAATCCGACCTTTATGGAGGGGCGCGTATACTACCCCCGATCGGGGCGCGATCAAATCACAGCGATATCAAAGCGTGTCGTGGAATCCCCATCACTCAAGCGGTATAAGCGTAAAATATAACCATGTGCGCGCCGTGGCATCCGCTCTGTCACGACCGAACGGGCGTGGTGGTGCCTTACGAGCACCCGGAGTCGTACATCGGAGAAATCGCGGAATATAAAGATAATACATGAAACCAATGTAATAAGGCGGTCTGATAACAAGATAGGCTAACCCAGCGGTTACCTTCATTATATATATAAATAACAATTTGAGCGATTCATCCCTTTCTGATTCTGCCGCGATTACTCTGGACCTCACAGAATGATCGACAACAATGGCGGGATAGGGCCCGCCATACCACGAATGTAAGTACCTACAACAACGGGGACTATACGTGATAAGCCTCGGAGAAAGCGGAGCTTCCCAAGCTGGCTGTGACCACATGGCGAGGATCAGCGGCGGTGTACCTCGACTGCGGCATGAGCGGCCCGAAGGAGGTCGATCTGACGGGTAACAAGTATGTGGCGAAAATCACGTAAATGAAATCATAGTAGTCTATATAAAGCGGAGACATGTATGATAAGCAAACTACGATTCCTGATAAATAAGCGATCGTATCGAGTCGGGGACTCGCGCCGAAGTCATCACTCAAATATAACTATGGGTCTCGCGCCATAACATCAATCATGCGCGTGGAATACCTTCCTCTTGGCGATCTATGATATAAAGAACGAGGAATACGCATGAACACGGGTCCCGCGTGTCGAATAAAAACGATGCAGGGTAAATGCGAAGGCATGGCGGACTACTAACACCAGCGGTACTAACAAGGTCATAAAGCGTGTCATGATATCTGTCTAGGCCGTCGCATGATCAAAGGCGGTCACGCGCGCGGTATCGATGTGCGCGTCTGGCCGGAACTCCTCGCGACTCGCGTAGGCCAACCTCGTAGGCCCAGCGAGGTATAACCCGCGTCGGTAGCTACTCCGGCGTCCGCCTTGACTCGCGATCGCGTAGCCACATAGACGCGTGACCATAAAGGCGCGCGGCTAACACCGGAACTCGTAGCTCGCGCCGGTCCCTGGACCCGCGTGAGGTATTCTCGAATCATGGTCCCGGACGGCGAGTCTACCGCGTGAAGGCGACAACCTCCGGAAGCGTGTCAAGGTGGTGGTACAATACCAGCATGGTGATAGTTAAACAGCTTAAGCGCGATCGAGGAAACCCCTATGCTCGAACATCGCGAATCTAACACTGCGTGGCATCTGGCGTGTTTACTTAACAAATCAACAAGAAAGTATTACAAGGCTATCACGAGCCAACCTGATCAAGTTATACACACGAGGTACTTTCTACTATATGATTAACAAGATCGGGTTTTATCCCCAAAGTACTTCATACATTAACTCTTTAAAAGATCGTTACTTTCACAAAAGTCACACAATACGTAGTATATGAAAATAGAGTGATTATCTTTTGAAGTAAATCAAAACACTTCTCTTTGTAAAATCAAGTAACACGTTCTTTTCCAAGCGTTCAAGTTTGCCTAATTTTATTTACTCAAGTTTCTCATTTTGAAAGGTTTAGTAGTTCATAGTTTTAATCCTTTAAAACAATTTGAGAAACATATACCTTATGTGTGAGTAGGTTATTCTTGTTCATAACAATCTTATTCTGACCGTGATCTAGGAAATGTAATAACATTTTGTCTAAATCTTAGCTTCATGCGGATGGAAGTTTCTTGGTTTTAATAATGCTTTATTAGTCAAAACATTTCCCTTTTATTAAGCTTCTTTGTGATTTGTTCGATACTTATTACGATTTACAAATCGGTAAAACATTATTCCTTTTAAAACCAAGTACTCATTACTCATGAATGAGGTTTCACACTTTTAACAAAATTCAATTAAGTCAAGTCTCTTATCTTTTAAGATCAAGTCTCTTAACTTCTTAAATCAATAAATCATTCCTTTTATCTCTCTTAAGCGTTATACCTAACTTCCCATAAAGCTAGTATAACTCTTAGCTTTTAAAACAGTATTGCTCTTACATTAAAAGCGATTGATTAACTTTTGAAATCTTCAAGATTATTAGGGCTTAAGTCAAAGACATTGCCGTAATTATTAATCGAGCTTAAGTCAGAAGACATTGCCGTAATTATTATTCGATTAACAAATCGTCTAAGTACTATATATATATTCTTTAAAATATCATGCTTTCGAGAGGATAGGAAGAATCACGTACCTCGTGACGATTTATCGACTAAAAGCAAGCGCTCCAGCGTCTTTGTCAGGCTAGCCTTTTCCACCCTCAGGTAGAATCGCTACTCGCGATGCTTCAACCTATAGCGGTTATACAAGTCTATCAAAGTCTAGACTACTCTGCGAGTTAATCTTACGATGTGATTTGATTCGAGTCTTTTACGTAATATCCTTCATTACGATTCGATTCTCTTATATACTTTCCTTGTATATACCTTATACTTAATTCTTATACTTGATAGTATATACTCGATTACAAAAGGAGACAAGATATTTACCTCGATAAGCCCATAATTATCCAAGTTAAAATGTCGATCTGAACAGCGTTTAGCTCACTACTGCAGGCGCTCGACCGCTCCAAACAACCCTTAGAAGTTCTCGCAACTTCACTTATCTTCAACCAAGTATGAAGATTTTCCTTAGGGTTTCGGTTTGAGACAAAAAGGACATCTGGTAGTATTTCAGACTCTACGTATAGATGTATCTTTGGAATACTACAAGGTATACGGCTAAGATAATTTGGGTATAGTAACAATACTTTGGAGAGTATTTCTACCAAGAGGGTGGGTGTATTTATACGAGACAACACCACAAAGGGGTGTGTACCTCGCCAACCCCACTGGGAGGTACTCTCGACGAGGGGAGGGGCTCTCGGCCAAAGGCCTTCTCGAAGGGAGAGGGGCCGAAACCAACAAGGAGGAGGAGGTTTTCAAGACTTGGAATTTATGGAATGGATGAAGAAGTCTTCAAAGGGGAGGTATTTATAGGAAATCAAGGGCCATGATCTAGCCAAGTGGGGCAAGTGGAGGGCGAGATGTGCCCGAGTGCCCCTGGTCCTACTCATTAAAACCCTGCAAATATCTACCAACAACTTGCCCGTCAATCGGCCCTAAAGCGCGCCTTAGAATCCACTGATGAGAGGTGCAAGTGTAAGCCTCTGCGTTGGTCCAAAATGTTTCGTCTCGGAAAAATCCAAAAATTAGAAATGACATGGCGAATTTTCCGCTTATGAGATTGTGTAAAGCGTTTAGTCGAACGACTCTAATCGGGTGTTGTGCATAAAAATAATTCGTCGAAGCCAACTTTAAAGTTCAAACTTTTCTCGTGCGTCATACGTACATACTGCGGAAATACGGTATAACATTCTCCCCTCGTAGAAATATTCGTCGAATGTTCCTTGAAAGTCTCGAACAAATGCGCGGTATAGTCTTCGCTCTATACTTACGAGAAAGATCTGCCACGCTGCCGCGAAACACCTTCGCAAATACTTACATCCAAGTCACGAGAAACACCTAACATCACAAAGCCGCACGAGGTCTAAAATATACTTCCCGCGCCTCGCCTTATAAAAGAAATGATCGCATCTATGCTCGCGATACATGCTCGCTTCTTCCACAGCGTCGTGCCGCTTCCGTACCTCGAACTCTTTCTTACCGTATCTCATTGCAAATCTACGGGTTACTATCTCTAACTTGGTCATCGTTAGCGGGAACACTCTGGATGGATCTCGGTACTCTTAGAACATAGCAACACGAAAGGCCAGGACATCTTGCCTCTAAGTTGGACGACAAATGCTAACATATAGGCAACTGGCCTATTTCCTCAAATGATCTGAAAGGCCCAGGTAACTCGGGCTAAGTTTCTTACATTTTAGAATCTAGTCACACCCAGGTGGTACCTTGAAGATCCTCGTCGGCCTAAACTACGGCGTAAATGCCGATTATCCATGCGACTTAGTTTGACTCGGTGCGATAACCTCATCTGGATAAGCTTCACTTTATCCACGTTCTGTGAACAAGTATGAACCAACTATCAGAACCTTGCTACGTGAATCAATCAGCCGGCAACTTACACTTCCGCCCTGCGAGGCCGTGGCGATATCAGAATCTTGAAATGGTAGCTAAAAACACTCCTCAGCGGAGACAACAATCCTCACAACTACCCACAAATCAAAACACTGGCAGGGGCGAATACGATCGGAGACTGCTGAGTTCCAAACTGCTGGTAAAACTTCCGGAAAAAGCAGTAGTGCCACAGGCTCCATGCATGCGTCATAAGGCGAAGGTATGCACCTCGTGCAACCTGACAACCTTCTTGATATAACATCTCGCGTAACCTGCCGATGCGATCTGGCGGAAGGACAAGATGGTGACCTCGTCGGCCCGACTCACGGTCACGTCGTCCACGAACTCGTCGTTGGTTAACTAATCTTGGGCCTAACACCCTCGTGACCTACCCCTGGCGGGACCACCATAAACCGACCAGCGTAAAAGCAGTCGCGGGTTGGCCGTGGCGTAGCCTCAACCCGACCACTCGCGTAAAACACTTGCTCCGATCGGAACAATCTTACTAATCACGTTATGAAAACCTAGCGGTCTTCTTAGCTCAACTACCCTCTTTCATTTTCCCACAACTCAGGGACTTATCACACAAACATATCTCACGTGCACTATGCACTCCAGATAAAGTCAAACATAAAATACCTCTTTTACTCGAGATGGCCTTACCTCTAAGGTCTCTACGTATAAGACTCTAAGGTTCACACTTCCTCTATCCCCCAAATCTTACTCGGTTAACTAACCATGATATCTAATCACAATTTCCACTTATGTTATCTGAACATAATACTTAAGATATACTCATCTTACACGTACTAATCTCTAGAGGGTTAAGGATATACCTGTATCAAGCTTCACTCACTAAGTCGTTCTAATCAAACACGCCGTGAAGCGCATAGCTAGGAAGATGACGAACTACCCACGATCTGAAGGTGAGTCCTCTGCTTGCATCCCTCCTATTAGGACATCCTTTCGACACATGGCGGCGGCGCGGTGCAATAAGTACCGACTAAAGATGACATTCCGGGATGGCGTGCATCTGCGTGAGCAGGAAGCCACGGAGCTCGACCGACTCGGCTTACGAAAGTCACGAAACAGTGGAAGACCACTCTGCACTGGCGGAGGTGCATATCTAATCTGTTGGTGAGGCGATTCGCCTCGAAAGTTACCAAAGGACCCTGCTGTTCTGGCCCTCTTCTGCTGTCCTTCGTTAACTCATCGATCTCTACGTTTCTTGGCTGCGCGTAAGCGTACCGCAGGCCATGCTCGCTAGCGAAGAATTACTCTTGTCAACCATCTCTTAGATAGTCGTCAAGACACGCGGTACATCGGTATACTCTGGTAGCCAAATCCATAGCTAATGTGAGGTGCGCCTCTTTCTGATCTATATTCTCTGTTCGATCGTGGGCGAAGGTTCATATATCATGGTCATAGTAAACCTTTGCTGCATTGTGCTAAACTCTCTGGGGCTGGTGGCGTGCATAACTCCCGAATGAAACACCACCCGGTGATGGCGGGCACTGTGCCTCGTAACCTGCGTGCTCGACTCGCGGCTCCTCGGTGCCTTGCCTACAGGCGGGTTGCCTTACGGAGGCATAGCGGTAAGGAAAGAAATCGTTAGAGGTCCGACATAACCAGCTCTAAGGCACGATCTCAGAGTGAGAAGAATGGAAACCAATCCTAAATATCCTATAGCCTCCTGATTATTGGTGTGGTGCACAACACACCGATAATCAAGACTCTACTAGATACGGTTTGTAGACACTTTCCGAGGATTAACTGCTCATACTACCGTCCTTAGGGCGGTGTTGTTCTTAGGTTGCTAGGAAGTTCCTGTTACTCTGTTTGAATTCCTGTAGAGCTACCAGTATAGTGACCCTGTTCGCTAGTAGTTATACTGTTCTTAGTTTACTGTAGTTACCGATGTCGTAACCCTGTTCCGTTAGAAGTCATACTATTTAAGTTCCTGTAGTTACCGATGTTGTTACCCTGTTCCGTTAGGAGTCCACTATTCCGGAGTAAGTTTAATCACTTAGAGGTCGCACTGTTCTGTTTGAAAGATTGACTAAAAGTACTACTGAAGTAAGCTTTCATGACGATATTGAAGCAGCTAGGCGAGGTAGGCGGAGGTATGGTGTTGGATGTCATTTGAAGAGCGTAGGAGATGGTCTCGGACAAAGCGAGGCAGTCACTCGCTTAAGTTATTAAAAAGAGTAGGAAATAGTGTTGATAAATTGGATAGGAGAACTATTTAGGTAGTTATAGTAATTGAAAACTAGTATGATAACTACGGTAGGAGAACTATTTAGGTAATTATAGTTAATAAAGAACTAGTATGAACAACTAGGATAACGGTACTATTTAGGTAGTCGGAGGAATAGGAAAAGAGTAGGATTGAGTCCTAGTAACAAGATAGAGCAATGACACAGGAAAGGATGGTAGTTTCCACGGCTTGTCAGCGGACCTTGGTTAAACCAAGTAAGTCTATAAATGAGGATGCGTCAAGAATTTAATCATATAAGAAGATATAATTCTCAAACTATTAAATTTGTTACAATTAGTAATGAGTGTAATAGAAGGATAAAGACAAACCTAAAAGGATTAGGGTATTATAAAATTGCTAAACCAATTGAAGGTTTGGATGACTTTCATCAAGTCATTATTAAACAGTTAATCATCAATAAGAGGACTGAACTCTATGAAGAAAACGTAGGGTTAAGGATAAGGGTTGATAGCTTATCAACAGCGTTAAAAATCACTCATCGTTTGAATGAGCTTCACACAGTCCATTATTAATGGAAACTTTTTTATCTCCAGAAGATAATTTAGTTAACAGAATTAATACTTTATTAGCTCGGGAAGCTAATCACAGTAAGGATAGATACTCTGTATCTTCTTCCAAACCCCGGGAGGAGGAAAAGTATTTTGACAGATCTGGTGAAACTATACTTGAACGAAAAGTTCATAGGATAGACTATTCGCCAACAATACCCAAAGTCTACTGTCAACTAATTGATAGAAGGACTAACGGTCCCACCAGAAGCAATAAGCTTGGTGAACCCAGTATGATTAAAAATGATTTAATCAGACCTAATGATTTAGCTCTAGAACCTAATTTAATCAAAAGGATTGATGCCATGTTAGCTCTAGAAGCTAATTCAGTCAATGGTAGAAGTACTAAGGCTATGCTTCCACAAAAGCACAGTAAACTTGGTATTATTAATGAAGATATCAATTTTAAAATTGATTGGAAAACCCTTAACAAGTTATGGGTAGATCCAGAAAATGCCATTAAAAGAAAATGGTACAACAGTACTTTCCCACTCGAGGAAAGAAAGGAATTTAGAAATAATTGGATAAGTGATATGAACAGAATTAATTCTAATATAGAATTCTTTAGATGGTTCCAAATCACTGATAAACTCCATAATGGCATGAAGTGCCTTGACACCATTGCTAAAGAATGGTTCAAAAAAGAGGATACTGTTGAAACAGTAACTCCGCCATTAGAACAGATTAAGGTCCCCGTAAAGGGTAAGATCTTGATTAACCAGTCGTTTAAAAAGAACGAAAAGGATCCAAAAGGAATCCTAAAGGAAAAGGAAGAAATTCGACAGTTGTTACAAGATACTGGTGCAAGAAAGGCCCACGTGTCTGGTGATATACCGATTGGAACAGAAAGGAAAACCGCTACGATTATTTCTTTAATATTAAAGATTGTTTGGCAAAGCCGCTCAAAGTCGAGAAGATAATAATAAATTATCAAAGCGAGTTAATAGTAAGCTTAAAGAAAGTGAACTCAATCGAGAAAACCCGATGAGGTTCTAATTTAAACGGTAGAAATGATGGATTAACCAGTCCAAAGATTATTAATATCAAGAAAAGGGTTAGAAAACCCAAAAGAAGAATGAATAATAATTCATTAAGCGTACAAAGATAATTGAAGAAACGATCCGATGTAATAAATCTGAAATTTCTTGAAGATTATTCTGATGATAATAGTTCGTCAATTTCTGATCCGAGTAGTTCCACCTCGACTCCATTGCGAGTCTTGGGAAAATTTGTACTTGTATAAAACAGAGTACGGTTATCGCGAATAACCACCAGGAGGTTTCCATTAGAGAAACTAAAACAAACACATGATTGAGATTTATTAAAAGAGATTGTAAATCTAAAAGAAATCCTCGATGCGAAAAAGAATCATAGTCATGGAGCTGAAACCTTGACTAAATTAACGATTCGAGTTAATAAAAGTCAAAAGAAAAGAATCGAAATCATAAAAAGAAAGATAAAACTGATGATAATTCTAAAACATTGGTTAATGATTCATTAAGGGATTTAATTCCTGTTAATAATCAATTAACACCACCCACTTCTGAAGAAGCAGGAAGTAAACCAGGGTTAATATTAATGTCCAAAGCAATAAGCTACCAGGTCATTAATAAGATTTTAATAAACAGGGATTTTATTAAGTTATTAGACTCTGGAGCAGATCAAAATTGTATTTGCGAAGGATTAACTAAGTACTTAAGTAAAAGTACCCGTAAGTTATACTCTGCTACAGGATATAACATTAATATAAACTGGAAGCTTTTAAAAGCTTGTAAAGATATTTACTTCGATAATGATTTTGTTATTATACAAATCATAACTGAAGATATAAAATTAGGAATATCCCTGCTTTCGGATAAAAGCTTATACCGCAAAGTTAAACGGTATTTACACCAGTTCTATGGGAAGAAACCTTGTATTCCCATACGTACATTTTTTAACAATTGATCACAGTGATCATGTTAAACAGAAAATTGTCTTTAAAATATGGTTATTAACCAATCAGGTTAAATACCTAAAAGAAGATGTTAAAATAAAAAAGATAGAATCTATTTTAAAAACCCCGGAGGTGATTAATAGGGTTAAAATTTTAATTGATTCTATGAAAAGAGAAACATGTCCAGTTCTACCAAATGCTTTCTGCGAAAGAAAGAAGCATACTGTAGATCTGCCATACACGGATGACTTGAGTGAGAAGAACATTCTCATAAAAGCCAGACCGATCCAGATGAGCCATGAGCTCATAAAACACTGTAAAGAGGAAGTCAATGATCTACTTGAAAAAGAAATCATTAGACATTCTAAATCACAGAGGAGTTATTGACTTCTCGTCTACAAAAGCGAAAAAGAAAGAGGAGTCTCGAGACTCGTAATAAATCGTAAACCGCTTAACGAAGCATTAAAGTGGAATAGGTACTCGATACCTAGTAAAAAAGATTTATTGATGTCTTTTCAGGCAGCCATTAGGTCCTTAAGATATGTTCTCTATCTAAGAACCAATAAACCAATCCATAGAGCCATTGAGTTCTCTGCTAAAATCCCGAGTAAGATTCCTATAGGAAGTCTTAAATACATAGCGATTTTATAAAAGATTAGTCGAGAAAATTCGAGTTTAGGAATCTCTAATCTAAAGACTTTTATGATAAAGTAAGTCTTTATGATCGGCTAAAAACCATTGGATTTAGCATGAAAGGTGCGAAGGACCTATCTTGATCTTCGATGGAAATGGCGGAAGGTTCGTTAAGATAGATACCTCACAAAAGGAAGTAGTCTTGAAGCGATCGAACAATTTGATAAGAGTCAAAATTGTTTGAGTACTATGAAGTACCAAAATAATTTGCTAAATGGTTTTAAAAGTCATTTAAGCGACGAAGAAACTTTACAAAAAGATTTAGTTTCAAATCAGTTTTGCCAGAAGGCAAGCCTTATTGTCAAATTTCGAATTTTAAATTTGATTTTATAAAAGGAAAAACTCTCTACCAGATTTCCTGATGAGAGAATTTTGCAGGGAAATAATGAGGCCAGGATCCCAGGGCTTACGCCCGATGAGACCACCCTTTCAGAATAGGTTAGAAGAAAAAATGAAACAGCCTTTTGCAGAAAAAACTGCAGGACAGATTCTTCATAAACCTAGTGGACAAAATAGGTTCCACGATGTTGGGAGATCTCCCGATTATACGATCTCACTCTAAAAGGGAAGAGCGAGTTGGTAGTTCAAAGCTACAGCATCTGCCCGGGCGGGGGCGATTCTGAGGATGGTTCCACCGAATCATACTCGAAGCGATTAAACGATAGGGCCCTCTAAGAAAGAGATACGGCCCGAATTCGAAATAGGAATTTATCCATACCAGGACCTTTGCGGATAATGGCCTTTGGACAAACAATATGAAAATTTTAGGGTACAAGATTTGCTAAAACCCTGTTATACACACCACCAGTATGTGGATACTAAAGACTCCCTGAAAACTAGGAAGTACTATGAGTTTATTTTAGTTGATCTGAGCTCGTAGAAGTCGAACACAAGTATTTTGATAAAACAGACGGAATTGAATATTCCAAGTTTACCATTAAAAAGATTTTAAGTCCATTTAATTGGTATGTAGATCACCTACAAACCCAGATACCATTATCCAGGACTCACAGACCGCAAGCCTATAATTGGTATGATTATAAGGATGCATGGTTCAACTTTCTGTATGTTAGGCCAAATACCGCGCTTGGTTCGTAGTATGCGAGAAGGATTAAAGAAAGGTTATTCCCGGATGGTTCTACGAATGGTGGAGCATCTTTGGAGAAACTTACGGTGGTAGCTTGAGCTTCGGGATAAATATAAGAGTTTCCAAGAGGAACAATGATTTCAACTCTTCGAACATATTAAGTTATGAAGTTCTTTTTAATAAAAGAATTTACGTATATCATTAATTGGTCATTTGACGTCGAGAGATAAGCGAGGATCAGTTATTTAAGCAAGACCATGAAATTAAAGGATGGAGCCCAAAACCGAGGAAGAACTTAAGGTAAAACCGGAAAGAAGAAGTCCGTCTTCCTCGGGAGAAACCTCGCGTTCTAAATCGAAACGAAGGAAGCTATTAGAAGCTGCGGAAAAATTGGAGGATAAAGAAGAAGTGGAATCGACCACGGTGAAGCGAGATAATGGCGACATGCTCGTTCCCAGAAATTGCACAAGCCTCGCGAATCGTACCTCGGCAAATAATGGCGAGTCCGCTTCGAGAAAAGGACATAAAGCGAGGATGGTGACAACGCCGCTGAGAAAAGTAAGGACACTTGCCCGCCGGATAAAGCGGCGACACTTGCGCCGGAAAAGCAAGAGTCAAAAATAAAGCGAATGGTGACATTTGCCCTTTCAAAAGCAAAGGACAAAACCTATAAAGCGAACGACATTTGCCTCTTCAGAAAAGAAAGAGCCAAAGACAGCGACATAAAGCAGAAGAAGACAAAGGACTTTAAAGCAGAAGAAGACGTTTGCCCTTTCGAAAAAGCAAATGTCATCTAATCTCAGCCGTCCATTTGTTTTAAACAGAACCGTCCACGTGTTAGGACGAATAGTTCATTCGAGGCCTATTTAAGGTTCTCACTTTGTAATTGCTAAGGCATTCAGAAATACCCTCTCTCTCTCTTTCCTTGCCTGATCTTGTATCCCTCTCCTTTACTATGCTTTGAATAAAATTGTAAGTTTTTAAAACTTTGAGTTATTTTCTTATGTTTTGATTTTTAAATTCGGTTTTCGCATCTTACTTAGTTATTCCGCTTTATTCACACTTTATGGTATCAAAGCCTATAAAAAAGCCAAAGCCTCTCGCTCGGGATCTGGCCCGAACTGAGACTCTCCGTATGGCATGTCCTTTCCGGTTTCACCTGTGTATGGCTCTATGAGTTACGCCAGTAGATGACTCCGGTTGGGTTGGCAAGCTGATAGGTATCAGTCGTTGGGTCTCCGAGGGTTTGCCAGGCGAGGCGATGGAGTCGTGGCGAGCCCGATCGTGGTAGAACGCCCGCTCCTAATGTGTCGTGGTAGAACGTCCGCTCACAAAGACCTGAGTCGTGACAGAACGCCTCACACTTTATGGTATAAGCGGAATAACTAAGTAAGATGCGAAAACCGAATTTAAAAATCAAAACATAAGAAAATAACTCAAAGTTTTAAAAACTTACAATTTTATTCAAAGCATAGTAAAGGAGAGGATCTGGTCGAGGAAAGAGAGAGAGAGGGTATTTCAGAATGCCTTAGTAATTACAAAGTGAGAACCTTAAATAGGCCTCGGATGAACTATTAAATCTAACACGTGGGCGGTTACTTAAAACAAATGGGCTAAGATTACATGTCCTTTTCTTTTTCAGAAAGCAAACGTCTTCTTACTTTAAAGTCCTTTGTCTTTTACGCTTTATGTCGCTTTCTTTGGCTCTTTCTTTTACGAAGAGGCAAATGTCTCTTTCTCTTTATTGGTTTTGTCCTTTGCTTTGCGAAAGGGCAAATGTCACCATGGCGACTCTTGCTTTTACGAAGGCGAGTGTCATTATCTGCTTTCTCTCTTGCGTTCTCGAAGGGGCAAGTGTCGCTGCTTTTACGAAAGGGCAATTGTCACCATCTACTTTACGTCCTTTCGGAAGGGACTGCTGTCATTATTTCTTTGAGTGCAGCATCTGCGTGAGGCTTGTCAATTCCTCGGGAATGAGCATATCGCCGTTATCTGTTTCAGCGTGGTTGGATTCCACTTCTTCTTCATCCTCTAATTTTGCGGAGCTTCTAATAGCTTCATACGGTTTACGATTTAGAGCGTGAGGTTTCTCACGAGGAAAATGGACTTCTTCTACGGTTTTACCTTAAGTTCTTCTGCGAGTTTTGGGCTCCGTCCTTTAATTACGATGGTCTTGCTTAAATAACGGATCTGTTTATCTCTGGATGTCAAATGACGATTAATGATAGGCGAAATTCTTTTATTAAAAAGAACTTGCATAACTTAATATGTTACGGTAAAGTCGAAATCTGTTGTTCCTCTTGGAAACTCTTATACTTATCTGGAAGCTTGAAGCTACCACTGTGAATTTATCAGATGCTCCGCGTTCGTAGAACCATGCAGAATAACATTCTCCTTAATTCATTGCGTATTTGATGAACCAAGTGTGGGTATTTGGCCTAACATCAGAAAAATTGAACCGTAAATCCTTATAATCATACGATTATGAAACTGCGATGTGAGTCTGGATAATGGTATGCAGGTTTGTAGGTGATCTACATGCAATTAAATGGACTTAAAATCTTTTTAATGGTAAACTTGGAATACTCGATTAAAATCTGTTTTATCAAAATACTTGTGTTAGAGCTTACATGGAGTCGGTATCAACTAAAATAAACTCATAGTACTTCCTAGTTTTGAAGTCTTGAGTATCCACATCTTGGTGAGTGCGTATATGAGGTTTTAGCAAATCTTGTACCCTAAAATTTTCATCTTGTTTGTCGGTGCCATTATCGGCGAGTGCAGGTATGGATAAATTCCCATTTACGAATGAAGTGGTATCTCTTTCTTGAGGGCCTCTTGGTTTAAGCCTTACAGTATGATTAGGTGGAACCATCCATGTGTCACTGCTGGGCGGATCTTTGGTGTAACTTTGAGCAGTGAACTGTTCCTTTCCCTTTTAGAGGCGGTATAATTGGGAGATCTCCAATCTGTGAACCTATTTTGTCCGCTAGGTTTATGAAGAATGCATCTGCAGTTTTTACGCAAAGGCATTTCATTTTTCTTCTAACCTATTACGAAAGGGTGGTCTCGTGGCGTAAGCCACAGGATCTGACCTCATTATTTCCGCAAAATTCTCTCGTCGAAATCAGTGAGAGTTTTTCCTTTTATAAAATCAAATTTAAAATTCGAAATTTGACAATAAGGCTTGCCTTCTGGCAAAACTGATTTGAAACTAAATCTTTTTGTAAAGTTTCTTTGGCTGCTTTGCAGTCGACTTTTCAAACAATTTAGCAAATTATTTTGGTACTTCATAGTACTCTGAAACAATTTTGACTCTTATCAAATTGTTCGACTGTTTCTGAAGACTACTTCCTTTTTAGGAGGTATCTATCTTAACGAACCTTCTGGCCATTTCCACTGAAGGCGGCATAGGTCCTTGACCTTTCATGCTAAATCAATGGTTTTTAACTTTGTTAAAGACTTACTTTATCATAAAAGTCTTTAGATTAGAGATTCTAAACACTGTAATTTTACGGACTAATCCTTTTATAAAATCTGCTATGTATTTAAGACTTCTATGGGAATCTTACTGGACCTTAGCGAGAACTCAATGGCTCTATGGATTGGTTTATTGGTTCTTAGATGAGAACATATCTTAAGGACCTAATGGCTGCTGAAAAGACATCGATAAATCTTTTTACTAGGTATCAGTACTGTGTGGTTTACGGTTTATTACGAGTCTCGAGACTCCTCTTTCTTTTTAGTTCTTGTAGGCGTAGAAAATTTGAATAACTCCTCTGTGATTTAGAATGTCTAATGATTTCTTTTTCAAGTAGATCATTGACTTCCTCTTTACAGTGTTTTATGAGATCATGGCTCATCTGGATCGGTCTGGCTTTTGTGGGAATGTTCTTCTCACTCAGTCATCAGTGTATAAGCGAATCTGATGCTTCTTCCTTCATGAAGGCATTTGGTAGAGCTGGACATATTTCTCTTTCCATAGAATCAATTAAAATTTTAACCCTATTAATCACCTCCGGGGTTTTTAAATTAGATTCTATCCTTTTTATTTTAACATCTTCTTTTAGGTAGTTAACCTGATTGGTTAATAGCCGTATTTCAAAGACTGTCTTCTGTTTAACATGATTACTGTGATTAGTAGTCAAAGGATTTACGCATGGGAACACAAGATCTCTTCCCATAGAATTGGTGTAAATACCGTCTAGTTTTGCGGTATATGGTTTTATCTGTGTTAGGAATGGTATTCCTAGAATGATCTCTTCAGTTATGTTTCGTGTAATAACGAAATCATTAGTGAAGCAAATACCATTTTTACAGATATGGGCTTTTGAAAGCTTCCAATTTATATTAATTCTATCTCCTGTAGCAGAGTATAACTTACGGGTACTTTTACTTAAGTACTTAGTTGGAATTAATCCTTCGCAAATACAATTTTGATCTGCTCCAGAGTCTAATAACTTAATTG
The DNA here is from genome assembly GCA_029844215.1 of Przewalskia tangutica. Lineage (NCBI taxonomy): Eukaryota > Viridiplantae > Streptophyta > Magnoliopsida > Solanales > Solanaceae > Przewalskia > Przewalskia tangutica. Next base: position 33,374,482 of record CM056725.1, read on the forward strand.
ATTTTTTAATAAAATCTCCGTTTATTAAAATCTTATTAATGACCTGGTAGCTTAGTGCTTTGGACATTATTATTAACCCTGGTTTACTTCCTGCTTCTTCAGAAGTGGGTGGTGTTAATTGATTATTAACAGGAATTAAATCCCTTAATGAATCATTAACGATGTTTGATTTATCATCTAATGAATCAGTTTTATCTTTCCTTTTATGTTTTCTGATTCTTTTCTTTTTGACTTTTATTAACTCTGAACTGGTTAATTTAGTCAAAGTTTCAGCCTCTGTGGGACTGTGATTCTTTTTCAGACTGAGGATTTCTCTTTTTAGATTTACAATCTCTTTTAATAAATCCTGAATCATAGTGTTTGTTTTAGTTTCTCTAATGGAAACCTCCTGGTGGTTATTCGCGATAACCGTACTACATTTTATACAATGATTTTCCCGATACTCTCGCGATGCAGTGGAGGTGGAACTACCTGGACTGTAAATTGACGAACTATTATCACTGTAATAATCTTCTGAAGAAATTTCAGATTTATTACTGGACTGTTCTTCAATTATCTTTGTAACAGTTAATGAATTATTATTCATTCTTCTTTTGGGTTTTCTGACCCTTTTCTTGATAATATTTGGACTGGTTAATCCATCCTTTTACCATTTGGATTAGAACCCTTGTTGGGTTTTCTGATTGAGTTCAGCTCTTTAAGCTTACTATTAATCTTGTTTGATAAATTATTATTATCATCTGACTTTGAGCGGCGTTTTGCCAAACAATCTTTAATATTAAAGAAATAATCAGAAAGGGTTTTCCTTTCTGTTCCAATCGGTATATCACTAGACACGTGGGCATTTCTTGCACCAGTATCCTGTAACAACTGTCGGATTTCTTCCTTTTCTTTTTGGATTCCTTTTGGATCCTTTTCGTTCTTTTTAAACGACTGGTTAATCAAGATCTTACCTTTTACGGGGACCTTAATGTCATTACAATGGCGAGATTCTTGTTTCAGCGTATCCTTTTGAACCATTCTTGACGATGGTGTTAAGACAAATGCCGTTATGGGTTTATCGGTGATTTGGAACGGCAAAGAATTCTACATTAGAATTAGTGCATTCATATCAACATCGATTATTTCTAAATTCTTTTCTTTCCTCGGTGGGAAAATCTTTGTTGTACCATTTTCTTTTAATGACATTTTCTGGATCTACCCATAACTTGTTAAGGGTTTTCCAATCAATTTTAAAATTGATATCTTCATTAATAATACCAAGTTTACTGTGCTTTTGTGGAAGCATAGCCTTAATCTTCTACCGTTGGTGAATTAAACGGAGCTAACATGGCATCAATCCTTTTGACTAAATTGGCTTAGAGCTAAATCATTAGATCTGATTAAATCATTTTTAATCATCTTTGGGTTCGCTGACTTATTACGGTGGGACCGTTAGTCCTTCTATCAATTAGTTGACAGTAGACTTTGGGTATTGTTGGCGAATAGTCTATCCTATGAACTTTTCGTTCAAGTATAGTTTCACCAGATCTGTCCAAATACTTTTCCTCCTCCCGGGATTTGGAAGAAGATACTGGGTATCTATCCTTACTGTGATTAGCCTCTCGAGCTAATAAAATATCAATTCTGTTGATTATTTTATCTTCTGGAGATAAAAATGTTTTCATTAATACTGGGCTGTATGGAGTTCGATTAATCGACTCGCTACCTTTTCCCAGGTTGCACAAGAGCGAACCTTTACCCTTAACTCTTCGGTTTCTTCGTAGAGTTGAACCATTCTATTGATGATTACTTGTCTAACTATGACTGACTTATGATTATCCAAACCTTCTATAGGCTTAGCAGTCTTATAATACTCCAATTCTCTGAGATTAGCCTTTATCTTCTGATTATAATGATAACTTTCAATTATGTAAATTAACTTTTGAGAATTATACTTTCTTATATAATAAAATTCGAGACGCATCTTCATTTTAAACTTCTTGGTTTAACCAAGGTCTGTCGACAAGCGTGGAAACTACCATCCTTTACCTAGAGCACATTCTGCTTACTAGGACTCGATCCTACTCTTTTCTATTCCTCAGACTACTAAGATCTTTCTATCTGGTTGTCTATACTAGTTCTTCTCTAACTATAATCACCTAAATAGTTCTCTAGTAGATATCATACTAGTTTCTTTCACTATGATTACCTAAATAGTTCTCCTAAAGTGATGCGTCGACACTATTTCTATTCTTTTTAATTACTTAGCGGTGACTGCGTTCTGTTTGCGAGACCTTACTCTCGTTAACTTGACATCAGCGATCGTACCGCGCCTACCTCGGCCTGGCGGGCTTAATCTTGCCGAAAGCTTACTTGATGGTACTTCTAGTCGATCTTTCAAAGCGAGCGGTGCGACCTCTAAGTGATTAAACTTACTCGGAATAGTGGACTTCTAGCGAACGGGTAACAACGTCGGTAACTACGGGAACTTAAGCGGTATGACTTAGCGAGCGATTCTGACGCCGGTAACTACTGATGGCTAGAACGGTATAACTGGCGAGCGAGTCACTATCTTTGGTAGCTCTGAGAATTCAAGCGAGTAACGAACTTCCTGCAACCAAGAACAACACATGGGGCGGTAGTATGAGACTACTCACGTCTCTACCGTGGTATCGAGCCGTGTTGGTAGGCATAGTGGTAGTCTCATCTCTAATCGCCAAGCGTGTTGTTCTTAGGTGCTAGAAGATTCTGTACTGTTTGATGCTGTAAACTACGATATAATGACACTGTTGCAGTGGTATCTTGTTCTTAGTTCTTGTAATTACGATGTCGTAACCTGTTTAGATTAGAAATCATCTTGTTAAGTTCTGTAATTCGATGTTATTTACTGACTGTTAAATTAAATTGAATTCAATCAATTGAAAGTCGCGTTGTTGTTGAAAGATTGACTAAAAACTCTTGAGTAAGCTTTCTGACAAGCGAAACAGACAGTAGAAAAGATTGTGCAAGAATAGAAAATAGTCGTTGATAATTGGATAGGAGAACTATTTAGGTAGTTATAGTAATTGAAAACTAGTATGATAACTACGGTAGGAGAACTATTTAGGTAATTATAGTTAGTAATGAACTAGTATGAACAACTAGGATAACGGTACTATTTAGGTAGTCGGAGGAATAGGAAAAGAGTAGGATTGAGTCCTAGTAACAAGATAGAAACGGCGACAGAAAGGATGGTAGTTTCCACGCTGTCGCGGACCTTGGTTAAACCGAGAAGTTATAAATGAAGATGCGTCAGAATTTAATCTTATAAGAAAGTATAATTCTCAAAGTTAATTTACATAATTGAAAGTTATCATTATAATCGGAGGATAAAACTAATCTCGAGAAGAATTGGAGTACTATAAGGCTGCTAAGCTATAGAAGGTTTGGATAATCATAAATCGATCATAGTTAGACAAATAATCATCGATAGAATGGTTGACTCTGAAGAAACCGAAGAGTTAAGGTAAAGGTTAGCTCTTGTGCAACGAGAAAAGGTAGCGGCTCGATTAATCGAACTCCATCTGATCGATATTAATGGAAACCTTTTTATCTCCAGAAGATAATTTAGTTAAAAGGATTAATACTTTATTAGCTCGTGAGGCTAATCACGATGAGATAGATACTCTGTCTTCTTTGAACCGGGAGGAGGAAAAGTATTTTGACAGATCTGGTGAAACTATACTTGAACGAAAAGTTCATAGGATAGACTATTCGCCAACAATACCCAAAGTCTACTGTCAACTAATTGATAGAAGGACTAACGGTCCCACCAGAAGCAATAAGCTTGGTGAACCCAGTATGATTAAAAATGATTTAATCAGACCAAATGATTTAGCTCTAGAAGCTAATTTAATCAAAAGGATTGATGCCATGTTAGCTCCAGAAGCTAATTCAGTCAATGGTAGAAGTACTAAGGCTATGCTTCCACAAAAGCACAGTAAACTTGGTATTGTTAATAAAGATATCAATTTTAAAATTGATTGGAAAACCCTTAACAAGTTATGGGTAGATCCAGAAAATGCCATTAAAATAAAATGGTACAACAGCATTTTCCCACTCGAGGAAAGAGAAGAATTTAGAAATAATTGGATAAGTGATATGAACAGAATTAATTCTAATGTAGAATTCTTTAAGTGGTTCCAAATCACTGATAAACTCCATAACGGCATGAAGTGTCTTAACACCATTCTTTGCGAATGGTTCAAAGAGAGAATCTTGTTGAAGCGAACTCGCCGTTAGAGCGATTAAGGTCCGTAAAAGGTAAGATCTTGATTAACGATCGTTTAAAAAGAGCGAAAAGGATCAAAGGAATCAAAAGAAAAGGAAGAAATCCGGTTGTTACAGAATCTTTGGTGCAAGTAAGACCGCGTGTGCGGTGATATACCGATTGGAGCGAAGGAAAACCGCTACGATTATTTCTTTAATATTAAAGATTGTTTGGCAAAGCGCTCAAAGTCGGATGATAATAATAAGTTATCAAACATGATTAATAGTAAGCTTAAAGTGAACTCAATCGAAAACCCGATAAAGTTCTAATTCAAATATTAATAAGGATGGATTAACGGTCCGAATTATTAATATCAAGAAAAGTCGAAAACCCGAAAGGAAAATGAACAATAATTAATTAACTATTACAAAGTTAAATGAAGAAACGATCGATGATAATTAGAAGTTTCTTGGAAAATATTCTGATGACAAAAGTTCATCGATTATAGTCGGTAGTTCCACCTCGATTTTGCGAAATCTTGGGAAAATGCATACTTGTATAAAGCGATGCGGTTATCGCGAATAACCACGGAGGTTTCCATTAGAGAAACTAAAACAAACACTTTGATTGATTTATTAAAAGAGATTGTAAATCTAAAAGAGAAATCTCGATGCGAAAAGAATCACGATCCCAGAAATGAAACTTTGACTAAATTAACGATTCGAGTTAATAAAGTCAAAAAGAAAAGAATCGAAAACATAAAAGGAAAGATAAAACTGATTCATTAGATGATAATTCTGAAACATTGGTTAATGATTCATTAAGGGATTTAATTCCTGTTAATAATCAATTAACACCACCCACTTCTGAAGAAGCAGGAAGTAAACCAGGGTTAATATTAATGTCTAAAGCAATAAGCTACCAGGTCATTAATAAGATTTTAATAAACAGAGATTTTATTAAGTTATTAGACTCTGGAGCAGATCAAAATTGTATTTGCGAAGGATTAACTAAGTACTTAAGTAAAAGTACCTGTAAGTTATACTCTGCTACAGGAGATAGCATTAATATAAACTGGAAGCTTTTAAAAGCTCATAAAGATATTTGCTTCGATAATGATTTTGTTATTATACAAATCATAACTGAAGATATAAATTTAGGAATATCCTTCCTAACTCAGATAAAAGCTTATGCCGCAAAGTTAAACGGTATTTACACCAGTTCTATGGGAAGAAACCTTGTATTCCCATACGTACATTTTTTAACAATTGATCACAGTGATCATGTTAAACAGAAAACAGTCTTTAAAAAATGGCTATTAACCAATCAGGTTAATTACCTAAAAAGAGATGTTAATATAAAAAGGATAGAATCCAATTTAAAAACCCCGGAGGTGATTAATAGGGTTAAAATTTTAAATGATTCTATGAAAAGAGAAATATGTCCAGCTCTACCAAATGTCTTCTACGAAAGAAAGAAGCATACTGTAGATCACGTACGGATGACTTGAGTGAGAAGAACATTCCCGCAAAAGCGGCCGATCGGATGAGCCGTGAGCTCGTAAAACCTTTATGAGGAAGTCGATGATCTCTTGAAAAGAAATCATTAGACATTCTAAATCCAAAGGAGTTATTGACTTTCTGCGTCTGAAGCTGAAAAAGAAAGAGAGTCTCGAGACTGCGTAATAAATCGAGACCACATGGTGCAGATACAGTAAAAAGATTTATTGATGTGCATTGACCATTAGGTCCTTAAGATATGTTCTCTATCAAGGAACCTATAAGCCAATCCATAGAGCCATTGAGTTCTCTGCTAAGATCCCGAGTAAGATTCCTATAGGAAATCTTAATTACATAGCAGATTTTATAAAAAGATTAGTCCAGAAAATCCAGGTTTAGGAATCTCTAATCTAAAGACTTTTATGATAAAGTAAGTCTTTAGCAAGTCAGGCTAAAAACCATTGGATTTAGCATGAAAGGTCGGAAGGACCTATGCCGTCTTTCAGTGGAAATGGCCAGAGGGTTCGTTAAGATAGATACCTCCTAAATAGGGAGTAGTCTTCAGAAACAGTCGAACAATTTGATAAGAGTCAAAATTGTTTTCATATAGAGTACTATGAAGTACCAAAATGATTTGCTAATAATATAGATCAGCATTTTGAGCATCTAGACACTTTTGCCCAAGCGTTAAATCTGATGGTCTAGCGATAAGTGCGAAAGATAAAAGCTGTTTGACGGCCATTAGGTTCTTAGGGCATGATCTCTGTCGAGGAACACATAAACGATTTGCGAGCCATAGAGTTCTCTACCAAATTCCCGATGAAATTCTGATAAAGCTCATTCTGAGATTCTTAGGAAGTCTTAATTATGTTGCGATTTTATCCCAAAATTAAACAGATTTGTGAGCCACTTGTATAAAAGGCTAAAGAAAAATCCGACCAGCAGTGGAAGAAACGCAGACTAGAACGTCATACGGATAAAAGGAATTGTCCATAAGCTTCCATGTTTAGGCATCCCGATCGAAGCCTTCGTGATAGTAAGCGATCTTGAGCATAGGTTCTGGTGGTATCCTTAAACAAAGAGTTTCTCTTGAGTCGATTGAGCGATTAGTAAGATTTATACGAAGCTGGAACCAAGCACAGAAAAACTATAGCACAGTTAAAAAAGAAATTTTGTCTATAGTACTATGTATTACAAAGTTTCAAGATGATTTGATAAACAAAGAATTTTATTAAAGTCATTGCAGCGACGAGACATTTGCAAAAGATGTTAAAAATTTAGTTTCAAAGCAGATTTTTGCGATGTAACCTTATTATCCAGTTTCGATTTTAAGATTGATTTTATAAAAGGTGAAGAAAACTCTCTGCCAGATTTCCTGACGAAAGAATTTCTGCAGAAAGATAATGAGACCAGGCTCCCAGGGCTTACGCCCGATGAGAAAGTATAGCCAGTTGAGTAAGCACGAAAGGCTGGAAAGGCCTGTGCCGTATCATTGGTAAAATTAAGCCAGTTAGACAATCCCAGAATTGTTTGGTTACTACGTTTTCATAAGTCTCTTATCAAAACACTGATTTTAAAGATTGTATAAGTCTTTTATCAAAAATTAATTTTGAAAAACAGGTTTTAAATCTATAACGATTTAAAAGAATTCTGAAACATTTATTATGGCACCATAAGTTCCATAGACATTTTGGCATAGACCGTCCTGGCGATTCTCGGAAGAACGGTGAGCATTAATGTCCGGCAGGTAAGTCAGCAAGAAATAGCCAGAACAAGAAAAGCCCATTTCACTGGCAAAAATGAAACAAGAAGAAGGCTCCAGAACGCCTTAAAAATAATAGAGACATGACATAAAAAGTCAAGCGGTAACCCGCTCTGTGACGGCGTACGATAGCGAGTCCGCGAAAAGGACCTGGCGGGATGGTGACAATTGCCGCTTTCGGAAAAGCAAAGGACAACTTGCCCCGAAAGCGAGATAAAGCGACGACTTGCCCGCCGAGAAAAGAAAGAGTCGGCGGATGGTGACATTTGCCGCTTCACAAAAGCAAAGGACAAAACCAATAAAGCGGCGACATTTGCCTCTTGAAAAGAAAGAGCCAAAGCGACATAAAGCGAGAAAAAGACAAAGGACTTTAAAGCGAAGAAGAGCGTTTGCCCTTCCGAAAAAGTAAAGGTCATGTAATCTTACGTCCATTTGTTTCATGAGCGAAATCGCGTGTTAGGACGAATAGTTCATTCGAGGCCTATTTAAGGCTCTCATTTGTAAACATAGAAGGCATTCGGAAATACCCTCTCTCTCTCTTTCCTTGCCTGATCTTGTATCCCTCTCTTTCAATGCTTTGAATAAAATTTGTAAGTTTTAAATTATATTCTTATGTTTTGGTTTTAAATTCTACTTTTTTCGCATCTTAAATAGTTATTCCGCTTTATTCACACTTTAGGGTTTGCCCACGGAACTGAGACGATGGAGTCGTGGCAGAACGCCAGTCGTGGTAGAACGCCCGCTCCTAATGTGTCGTGGTAGAACGCCCGCTCACAAAGACCTGAGTCGTGGCAGAAAGCCTCACACTTTATGGTATCAGAGCCATGTTGGTAGAGATGAGTGAGTAGTCTCATACTAGATCCTTAGGCGGTGTTGTTCTTAGGTTGCTAGGAAGTTCTGTTACTCTGTTTGAATTCTGTAGAGCTACCATATATAGTAACACTAGCTATTATCTTGGTTATCTTGTTCTTGTAGTTACGATGTAACGTGTTCAAAGTGAAGTCATCTTGTTTAAGTTCACGTAGTTACTGTTGTTTACCTGTTAAGTTTAGAAGTTCCACTATTAGGAGTAAGTTTAATCACTTAGAATTCGCGTTGTTACTGTTTGAAGATTGACTAAGACTCTCTGAGTAAGCTTTCAGGCGATATTGAGCCATTAGGCGTGGCGAAGGGTATGGTATTGGATGTCATTTGAAAGGCGTAGGAGAAGGTCTCGGACAAGCGAGCAGTTACTCCTTAAGTAATTAAAAAGAATAGGAAATAGTGTTGACGACTACGGTAGGAGAACTATTTAGGTAATCATAGTGAAAAGAAACTAGTATGATAGCTACGGTAGGAGAACTATTTAGGTGATTATAGTTAGAGAAGAGCTAGTATAGACAACTAGGATAGGAGTACTGTTTAGGTAGTCGGAGGAATAGGAAAAGAGTAGGATTGAGTCCTAGTAAGCAGATAGAACAGCAGCCCTAGGTAAAGGATGGTAGTTTCCACGCTTGTCGACGGACCTTGGTTAAACCAAGTAAGAAGTCTATAAATGAAGATGCGTCAAGAATTTAATCATATAAGAAGATATAATTCTCAAACTATTAAATTTGTTACAATTAGTAATGAGTGTAATAGAAGGATAAAGGCAAACCTAAAAGGATTAGGGTATTATAAAATTGCTAAACCAATTGAAGGTTTGGATGACTTTCATCAAGTCATTATTAAACAGTTAATCATCAATAAAAGGACTGAACTCTATGAATAAATCGTAGGGTTAAGGATAAGGGTTGATAGCTTATCAACAGCGTTAAAAATCACTCATCGTTTGAATGAGCTTCACACAGTCCATTATTAATGGAAACTTTTTTATCTCCAGAAGATAATTTAGTTAACAGAATTAATACTTTATTAGCTCGGGAAGCTAATCACAGTAAGGATAGATACTCTGTATCTTCTTCCAAACCCCGGGAGGAGGAAAAGTATTTTGACAGATCTGGTGAAACTATACTTGAACGAAAAGTTCATAGGATAGACTATTAGCCAACAATACCCGAAGTCTCATCGACTAATTGATAGAAGGACTAACGGTCCACGAAAGCAATAAGCTTGGTAGACGGTATGATTAAAAATGATTTAATCAGACCTAATGATTTAGCTCTAGAAGCTAATTTAATCAAAAGGATTGATGCCATGTTAGCTCCAGAAGCTAATTCAGTCAATGGTAGAAGTACTAAGGCTATGCTTCCAAAACCTGATAAACTTGGTATTATTAATGAAGATATCAATTTTAAAATTGATTGGAAAACCATAACAAGTTATGGGTAGATCCGAGAAAATGCCATTAAAAGAAAATGGTACATGACATTTTCCCACTCGAGAAAGAAAAAATTTAGAAATAATTGGATAAGTGATATGAGCAATTAATTCTAATGTAGAATTCTTTAAGTGGTTCCAAATCAGCGATAAACTCCATGCGGCATGAAGTGTCTTAACACCATTCTTTGAAGAATGGTTCAAAGAGAATCTGTTGAAAGCATTAACTCGCCATTAGAGCGATTAAGGTCCGTAAAGGTAAGATCTTGATTAACCAATCGTTTAAAAAGAGCGAAAAGGATCGAAGGAATCCAAAAGAAAAGGAAGAAATCAAGCGGTTGTTACAAGATCTTGGTGCAAGAAAGGCCCGTGTGCGGTGATATACCGATTGGAGCAGAAGGAAAACCGCTTTACGATTATTTCTTTAATATTAAAGATTGTTTGGCAAAGCGCCGCTCAAAGTCGAAGATAATAATAAATTATCAAGCGAGATTAATAGTAAGCTTAAAGAAAGTGAACTCAATCGAAAACCCGATGGGGTTCTAATTCAAATATTAATAAGGATGGATTAACGGTCAGATTATTAATATCAAGAAAAGTCGAAAACCCAAAGGAAAATGAACAATAATTCATTAACTATTACAAAGTTAAATGAAGAAACGATCCGATGATAATTAAAGTTTCTTGAGGAAAATATTCTGATGACAAAAGTTCATCGATTCTGATCCGAGTAGTTCCACCTCGGATCGGCTGCGAAATCTTGGGAAAATGCGTACTTGTATAAAGCGAATGCAGTTATCGCGAATAACCACGAAGTTTCCATTAGAGAAACTAAAACAAACAATATGATTGAGATTTATCAAAAGAGATTGTAAATCTAAAAGAAATCCTCGATCGAAAAAGAATCACGATCCCACAGAAATTTGAAACTTTGACTAAATTAACGATTCGAGTTAATAAAAGTCAAAAGAAAAGAATCAAATCATAAAAGAAGGATAAAAGCGATTAATTAGATAATAATTCTAAAACATTGGTTAATGATTCATTAAGGGATTTAATTCCTGTTAATAATCAATTAACACCACCCACTTCTGAAGAAGCAGTAAGTAAACCAGGGTTAATATTAATGTCCAAAGCAATAAGCTACCAGGTCATTAATAAGATTTTATAAACAGAGATTTTATTAAGTTATTAGACTCTGGAGCAGATCAAAATTGTATTTGCGAAGGATTAACTAAGTACTTAAGTAAAAGTACCCGTAAGTTATACTCTGCTACAGGAGATAGCATTAATATAAAGCGGAAGCTTTTAAAAGCTCGTAAAGATATTTAGCCGATAATGATTTTGTTATTATACAAATCATGGCGAAGATATAAATTTAGGAATATCATTGCTTTCGGATAAAAGCTTATCGCAAAGTTAAGCGGTATTTACACGATTATGGGAAGAAACCTTGTATTCCCATCGTACATTTTAACAATTGATCACGGTGATCATGTTAAGCGAAAGCGATCTTTAAAAAATGGCTATTAACGATCGGGTTAATTACCTAAAAGAGATGTTAATATAAAAGGATAGAATCGATTTAAAAACCGGAGGTGATTAATAGGGTTAAAATTTTAAATGATTCTATGAAAAGAAATATGTCGGCTCTGCAAATGTCTTCTACGAAAGAAAGAAGCATCTTGTAGATCTGCCGTACGGATGACTTGAGTGAGAAGAACATTCCCGAAAGCGGGCCGATCGGATGAGCCGTGAGCTCGTAAAACCTTTGTAAAGAGGAAGTCAATGATCTACTTGAAAAGAAATCATTAGACATTCTAAATCACAAAGGAGTTATTCGACTTTCTCGTCTGAAGCGATGAAAAGAAAGAGGAGTCTCGAGACTGCGTAATAAATCGAGACCACATAGGTACCCGATACCTAGTAAAAAAGATTTATTGATGTCTGTTCAGGCAGCCATTAGGTCCTTAAGATATGTTCTCTATCAAGGAACCTATAAGCCAATCCATAGAGCCATTGAGTTCTCTGCTAAGATCCCGAGTAAGATTCCTATAGGAAATCTTAATTACATAGCGATTTTATAAAAGATTAGTCGAGAAAATCCGAGTTTAGGAATCTACAATCTAAAGACTTTTATGATAAAGTAAGTCTTTAGCAAGTCGAACTAAAAACCATTGGATTTAGCATGAAAGGTCGGAAGGACCTATCATAGTCTTCGATGGAAATGGCGGAAGGGTTCGTTAAGATAGATACCTCCTAAATAGGGAGTAGTCTTCAGAAACAGTCGAACAATTTGATAAGAGTCAAAATTGTTTTCATATAGAGTACTATGAAGTACCAAAATGATTTGCTAATAATATAGATCAGCATTTTGAGCATCTAGACACTTTTGCCCAAACCGTTAAGTACAATGGTCTAGCAGAAAGTGCCAAAAAGATAAAACTGTTTCAGACAGCCATTAGGTTCTTAGGGCATGATCTCTATCAAGGAACCTATAAACCAATTTGCAGAGCCATAGAGTTCTCTACCAAATTCCCCGATGAAATTCCTGATAAAGCTCAGCTACAAAGATTCTTAGGAAGTCTTAATTATGTTGCAGATTTTATCCCAAAAATTAGACAGATTTGTGAGCCCTTGTATAAAAGGCTAAAGAAAAATCCAGCCCCTTGGTCAGAAGAACAGACTAGAGCTGTCATACAGATAAAAGGAATTGTCCATAAGCTTCCATGTTTAGGCATCCCCAATCCAGAAGCCTTCATGATAGTAAGCGATGCTTAGGCATAGGTTACGGTGGTATCCTTAAACAAAGAGTTTCTCTTGAGTCAGTTGAACAGTTAGTAAGATTTACTTCTGGAAACTGGAACCAAGCACAGAAAAACTATAACACAGTTAAAGTTGAAATTTTGTCTATAGTACTATGTATTACAAAGTTTCAAGATGATTTGATAAACAAAGAATTTTATTAAAGTCATTTAAGCGGCGAAGACATTTGCAAAAGATGTTAAAAATTTAGTTTCAAAGCGATTTTTGCCGATGTAAACCTTATTATCGATTCGATTTTAAGATTGATTTTATAAAAGGTGAAGAAAACTCTCTGCCAGATTTCCTGACGAAAGAATTTCTGCAGAAAGATAATGAGACCGAGCTCCGGAGCTTACGCTTGATGAGAAAATATAGCTTGATTGAGTAAGCACGAAAATTTGGAAAGGCACTTAGTATCATTGGTAAAATTAAGCCAGTTAGACAATCCCAGAATTGTTTGGTTACTACGTTTTCATAAGTCTCTTATCAAAACACTGATTTTAAAGATTGTATAAGTCTTTTATCAAAAATTAATTTTGAAAAACAGGTTTTAAATCTATAACGATTTAAAAGAATTCCTGCAAAACATTTATTATGGCACCATAAGTTCCATAGACATTTTTGGCATAGACCGTCCTGGCGATTCTCGGAAGAAGAGCAGCATTAATGTCCGTGCGGTAAATCGTGAAATAGCCAAAACAAGAAAAGCTCATTTCACTGGCAAAAATGAAACAAGAAGAAGGCTCCAGAACGCCTTAAAATAATGGAGACATGACATAAAAGTCAAGCGGTAACCCGCTCTGTGACCGCGCAGCGAGTCCGCGAAAAGGACCTGGCGGGATGGTGACAATTGCACTTCGGAAAAGCAAGGACACTTGCCCGCCGAGAAAGCGAGATAAAGCGACGGCGACACGCGCCCGGAAAAGCAAGAGTCGTGAGATGGTGACATTGCCCTTTCACAAAAGCAAAGGACAAAACGATAAAGCGGCGACATTTGCCTCTTGAGAAAGAAAGAGCCAAAGCGACATAAAGCGAGGAAAAGACAAAGGACTTTAAAGCGAGAAGAAGGCGTTTGCCGCTTTCAAAAAGTAAAGGTCATGTAATCTTAGTCGTCCATTTGTTTTAAGCGAGCGTCGCGTGTTAGGGCGAATAGTTCATTCGAGGCCTATTTAAGGCTCTCATTTGTAAACTTAGAAGGCATTCGGAAATACCCTCTCTCTCTAGAATTCCTTGCCTGATCTTGTATCCCTCTCTCTTTCAAATGCTTTGAATAAAATTGTAAGTTTTATTTAAAACTTGAGTTATTTTCTTATGTTTTAAGTTTTTGATTTCGGTTTCGCATCTTACTTAGTTATTCCGCTTTATTCACACTTTATGGTATCTGAGCCATATAGTGTGAGGCGTTCTGCCACGACTGAGGTCTTTGTGAGCGGGCGTTCTACCACGACACATTAGGAGCGGGCGTTCTACCACGCGGCGTTACGCGCGACTCCGTCTCGATTGGTGGGCAAACCCTCGGAGACCCAGCGGCGATACTGTCGACTTGCCAGCCCGGAGTCATCTGCTGGCGTAAACTCATAGAGCCATACACAGGTGAAACCGGAAAGGACATGCCATACGGAGAGTCTCAGTTCGGGCCAGATCCCGAGCGAGAGGCTTTGGCTTTTTTATAGGCTCTGATACCATAAAGTGTGAATAAAGCGGAATAACTAAGTAAGATGCGAAAAAGTAGAATTTAAAACCAAAACATAAGAATATAATTTAAAACTTACAAATTTTATTCAAAGCGTTGAAAGAGAGGATCAAGATCGAGCGAGAAGAGAGAGGGTATTTCGAATGCCTTAGTAATTACAAAGAGAGAACCTTAAATAGGCCTCGGATGAACTATTAGTCTAACACGTGGGCAGTTACATTTAAAACAAATGGGCTAAGATTACATGTCCTTTTCTTTTAGAAAGAACAGCGTCTTCTTACTGCTTTAAAGTCCTTTGTCTTTTAACTTTATGTCGCTTTCTTTGGATTTTCTTTTAGAAGAGGCAAATGTGCTTGCTTTATTGGTTTGTCCTTTGCTTTGCGAAAGGGCAAATGTCACCATCTCGACTCTTGCTTTTACGAAGGGGCAAGTGTCATTGCGCTTTATCTTTTGCTTTCTCGAAGGGCAAGTGTCCTTTGCTTTTACGAAGAGCGATTGTCACCATCTGCTACGTCACTTTGCGGAAGGACTGTTGTCATTATTTCTTTGAGTGCAGCATCTGCGTGAGCATGCAATTCCTCGGGGAATGAGCATGTCGCCGTTATTATCTGTTTCGTGGTTGGATTCCACTTCTTGTCCTCTAATTTTGCGGAGCTTAATAGCTTCATACGGTTTCGATTTAGAGCGTGAGGTTTCTCACGAGGAAAATGGACTTCTTCTTTCGGTTTTACCTTAAGTTCTTCTCTGGGTTTTGGGCTCCATCCTTTAATTACGATGGTCTTGCTTAAATAACGGATCTGTTTATCTCACGGATGTCAAATGACGATTAATGATATCACGAAATTCTTTTATTAAAAAGAACTTGCATAACTTAATATGTTACGGTAAAGTCGAAATCATTGTTCCTCTTGAAACTCTTATACTTATCACTGGAAGCTTGAAGCTACCACTGTGAATTTCCTCAGATGCTCCGCGTTCGTAGAACCATGCAGGAATAACTTTCTCGTAATTCCTTGCGTATTTGATGAACCAAGTGTGGGTATTTGGCTAACATACTGAAGAATTGAACCATGCATCCTTATAATCATACCAATTATAGGCTTGCGATGCATGAGTCTGGATAATGGTATACGGGTTTGTAGGTGATCTACATGCAATTAAATGGACTTAAAATCTTTTTAATGGTAAACTTGGAATACTCGATTAAAATCTGTGTTATCAAAATCCGTGTGTTCGACTTCTCTGGAGTCGGTATCAACTAAAATAAACTCATAGTACTTCTAGTTTTGAGGAGTCTTGAGTATCCACATCTTGGTGAGTGCGTATAGCTGATTTTAGCAAATCTTGTACCCTAAAATTTTCATATTGTTTGTCCAGTGCCATTATCGGCAAGGTCTGGGTATGGATAAATTCCCATTTCTGAATGGGGGCTGGTATCTCTTTCTTAGAGGGCTGTTACACCCCATAAGTCCAGGACATGTATAAGAGAGTGTACGTAAGGAACCAAGACTTGGAAATTAGTACGAAAGGAAGAATTGTTTTTCCAACGGAAAATGTTCCGAACGTCGGAAAGGAAAAATGTTCGTTGTTGAGAATTGGATTCTCAAAATACATTATTTGAAGAGTATGGGACTTAGTAATATTATGGAAACTTATTTTTGCGGATTTGGTCACGTGGGGCCCACAGAAATTTTACGTTTGTGGGGCCCAGAGATTCTGAATTTTATGGGACGAATGAGAGGCGACCGTGGCACCCCCATGGCTTGGTCAGAAATTTGTACAAGGGTAAAATGGTCATTGACCACTTTGGAAGATTAGTCTTGCTAAGCTTGATTTTGTTGACTAGTCGAGCATGTCCAGGCTTTTCATTAATTGTCTTTCATCCTAGACCATGAGTGTATTAATCCAAGCCCTCGATGTGTTTTATATACATAGCTAGTGCAAGACAAGCTCATTTTACATAGAAAATATCGACAATTGTTGTTCTTGACGTGCTCTCGGCTAAGTGCTATTTCCCATGAGAAATTTGTAGTTTTGATCCATTAGCCACAGACTTTAACTTGATGTCCTTAGGGTATTGTAAGGATATCTCGATAGAAAGATTTGGAAAAGCGGAGTTTTCACGTTAGTCATGGCGGAAACTATTGGAGTTCTTGACTTTGAAGTTGGAACTTGAAGATGGGTTCATAGGCCTCTACAGGAGTGCTTGGGCGGATTGGAACTTAAGGAAAGGAGCTAAAAATTGCTAAGTAGCGACTTTGGATCTTGGAAATTTTAAGGGCTTATAAAGGTATTATTTTTGTCGTTTTAGCAATTAAGGTTTACTTATCATTGTAGCTATGGTTATTATGGCATGAGTTTTATAGTATGAAGTTTGATAAGTATTTGGACTATTGGAACCTAATCAGAAATCTAGCATGTTTAGCTTTAAGATTTCAATTCAAGTCGATTATTAGTTAAGTCGTCACATGTTGTATAAAGAAGGAATTTTAGTTGTTGAAGTTGTTTATGACTAAGTAACATGTTGACCTAAGAACTTGAATTGGAAAAGGATTGGAAAAGACTTTGAATTGTTAGTATGTAGTTAGTAGAGAATGGCTTGGAGTTTTAAGCTATTTCGTATGAATTGTGGGACGGAATTTTACGTATTGTAAGGCGTGTAATCCCTTTTGTTTGGTTGTTGTTTGGAGCCTTAAATGTGGCTTGTTGGTTATTGTATTCGGCCTTGAAAAGGTGGCAAGTGAGTCGAAACAAAGGAAGTCTTTGCCGATTTTCCGTAGAATTAGAGACTAAATACTTAGTATTATTCTCGTAGGGACTAGAAGTTGATAGTCTTGTTGTGACCATTATAGGTTGACAACTTCTACGTGCGGCATATTAGACAGCTTGTGGATATTAGCCGAAAAGGTATGTGAACTATCTCTCTTCTAGCATGATTATTAGAATAAAGAAAGTAAGTTCTACTCGTGAATGATCCGTTCCTTGCTTGTATTTGGATTGCCTAAAATAGAATTTGTTCTATGTACTTCGAGTGTACTTTGATGTTTAAATTGTAAGTAGTATAATCCGTTTCCTTAGGAAGTTTGGATTCTTAAAAGTGAAGGTATTTTCTTAAAGTACATAGAAACTTAAAAGGAAGTGATTTCCAAATCTTTTGGCTAGTGCCTTAGTTCTAAAACCTAAAGGTCATTATAATGACTTTAGAAGTCAAAGGAGTGATTTACTTATTTGATTTAAAGAGGAGAAATGACATGATTTAAGAGAAGTAACTTGCGTTAAGGGTGAAGTTACTTGAGGTTTAAAAAGTAGAAGAAAACTTGTTTTCTAACTATTAAGAGACTTGAAGTATTTTTGAAAGTTAAGAACTTGATTTGTAAGTATGTGATACTTGGTTTTAATAGTATAAGTCTCTTGGTTATTGAAGCAATGGATCGTCTAAAACCGTAAAGGGTTATAACGGCTTTATGGGAAGTTGGTTATAACGACTTTATGGAAGGTTTAGAAAGTTGTCTATTTTGATTAAATCGGCGTAAGTTGCCTAGATTGTAAAAATTTGGAGTTACTTGATTTCAAGCTTTGAAATGAGTTTTACGAAGTGTAGTAACTTACCTTGAAAAATAGACACGCCTTGATACTACGGTGTTAGTATCTTGGGGCTTTACATAGAAAGGAGTCTTTTATAAAAGAATGTATGTATGCCTTGCTAAGTACTTTGGCTTGATAAATTGAGGATTTGTCTAAGTGTGCCTTGATAAGTACTTTGACTTGTTAAAGAGAATTATTCTATGTATGCCTTGATAAGTACTTTGGCTTGTTAAATGAGAATTTATTCTATTTGTGCGGATAAGTACTTTGGCTTGTTAAATGAAATTTATTCTATTTGTGCGGATAAGTACTTTGGCTTGTTAAATGAGAATTTATTCTATTTGTGCGGATAAGTACTTTGGCTTGTTAAATGAGAATTTATTCTATTTGTGCGGATAAGTACTTTGGCTTGTTAAATGAAATTTATTTTATTTGTGCGGATAAGTACTTTGGCTTGTTAAATGAGAATTTATTCTATTTGTGCGGATAAGTACTTTGGCTTGTTAAATGAGAATTTATTCTACTTGTGCGGATAAGTACTTTGGCTTGATAAATGAGAATTTATTCTATTTGTGCGGATAAGTACTTTGGCTTGTTAAATGAGAATTTATTCTATTTGTGCCACGATAAGTACTTTGGCTTGGTTAATTGAGAACTTGCCTATATGTGCTTTGGTAATAGCCTTTGAGTGCAAGTATTATGTTTTATTAAGTTGCGCGACTCTCGGTTGAAGGGTGTTGTCTTGTTATGAGATTCTTGGGGCGTCTGAAGCGGTGATGTGGGATTCACGGGTATCTTAGTTACTTGTAGTACTTGGGTTAAATTCGGATTTTATAGAAGACATGGTAGTGCTTATGTCTTGTTTGATGGTCGGTCGAGATAGGGTAAGAGTATAAGTGAGGGTAAACCCCCAGATGCTATACCACTGCTTTACCATACTCGGGTAGAGTATATGTGAGGTAAACCCCGAGATCTATACCACTGTTTACCATACTCCGGGTAGAGTATATGTGAGGGTAAACCCCAGATCTATACCACTGTTTCCACTTCTCGGGTAGAGTATATGTGAAGTGCACTTTGAGATCTTTATACCACTGTGTCTCCCTACTCGAGTAGAGTATATGTGAGGGTAAACCCCAGATCTTTATACCACTGCTTTACCACTTCTCGGGGTAAGAGTATAAGTGAGGGTAAACCCCGAATCTTTATACCAGGTGGGACTTGGTGTTCATGTATGCCTATTGGTGTTATGTTATATCTGGTGTAGGCGGTGAGGAAGGATTCCAGCACGATTGATATTATGGGCGTGAGACCCGTAGTTATATTTGAGTAGTGACTTTGAGGCTGCGTCCACGACTTGATATATTTGCTTATGTGCTATGTATGCTGTAGGTTGGCTATCATCATGTCTCTGTTTTGTTTATCTTGTTATGATTTCATTCTGATACTCTTTGTTCACATGCTTGGTACATTCTTACGTCTTGACCTCGCCCGGAGTGCGTTAAATCTGCGCGAGTTTAGGTCATGATTCGGTGATCAGCGGTGTAGGATCTGCTCGGGGTTTTGGATAAGCTCATTCATTAGGAGTTTATCTTTGGTATATATCCTTGATCAGAA
The DNA here is from genome assembly GCA_029844215.1 of Przewalskia tangutica. Lineage (NCBI taxonomy): Eukaryota > Viridiplantae > Streptophyta > Magnoliopsida > Solanales > Solanaceae > Przewalskia > Przewalskia tangutica. The sequence goes on from CM056725.1 coordinate 33,393,972, forward strand.
CTTTGTATAGTTTTGGATGCAGCGGGGCCTTGTCGTCGTAGTTGATTTAACTCGCAGAAGTGCGTATTCATATGTAGGATTGGACTCGTATGCGGTGTAGTGTCTTTTGTTTATGTATATATGGCGGCGCATCGGCTTTGCCGCTTGCGTCGTTTGTTTTAAAAGAAAAAAAAATGAGGTGTTATTTGATTCGCGACTTACTTGTATTGTTAAGGTAGAAGGTGCCCGAGTAGGGCACCGATCCTGAGCTTGAGGTTGGTGTGTGAGTGGTATCGAGCGATCGATCCTCGGAATGTCTGAGCCGTGTCTAGTAGAGTCTTGATTATCGGTGTGTTGCGCGCCACGCCCATGCAGGAGCTACGGGACATTTAGGAGTTAGTTTCTATTCTTTTCACTCTAGATCGTGCCATAGAAGTGTGTTAGTAAGAAAATTCCTCTCGGCGTATGGTTGTGTTCTGATTATGCCTCGAGAGAACAGCGGCCGCCTTGATAGGGCAAAGGAGTAGCGAGGCTACTAGTCGGACTCGAGAGTTGATAGGGCTTATGCCCGGGTTATCTGGATGTTGTTCTGCGATCGCGAGTCGCCTGCGCCGAGTTTGAGGCCAGCACGAGCCTCGGTTTCGGTTAGGAGAAGACTATAGGAGTCATGAGAGCGATTATATTATTGACCAAGATAGCGGTGCTAGCGGTTGTAAGTGATAGTACCCAGGTAGGATACTTTGATTAGTAAAGTGAGAAGTAAGAATGTTGACAAGAATGGTAAGTGAGCGAGACTATAGTTGTGTAGAGTTCACACGTAGTAATTATTTGTGATTGTAAGACCGATATGGAAGATTATGCAGTAGAAATACTTGACCTATGTGGCGAACCTCTAGTGATTATGGGATAGGGTAAGAAGTACCTTGAGATAAAGTGAGGTTTATTTGGACTAAGAATGAGGAGTTAAGTGTGACGATGAGTCGGGTTATGGACTCATTTGGGTCGGTAGATAGTATGGAATGGGGTAATGTCGATTAGAAATGGTCAGATTATGTGATAGGGTCTGAGGATGTCGAGCCCAAGTTTAGTTAATCGTTGTACAAGTTTGTGGATCGTTCCCACGGAACTAGGTCGTGGGGCCGAGAAAAGCCTTAACGGGAATGTGAGTAGCTTAATGGCGGAGTTTGATTAGTAACTCCAGTGGAGAATAGAAACAAAATTTGAGATTTTATGCGTGTACTAGATGAGTTTGAAAGTCGAAAAAGTATGGCAAGTAAGGAAAGAAAGGAACCTCTAAGGATCCGTGTTTGAGAGGCGTAACGCCCGAGTTTTGTGAGAAGGGACGCGGACGAAAGTCCGTTATTATGTTCCACGTATGTTGTGGTGGCCGTATGTGGCATCGTTGGTCTTGTGCGATTTTGATTGATAGGCATAGTATAGAGATTATCACGGAGTTAGTATATCTTAGCAAGACTAAGAACATTCGGGGGCGAATGTTTCTAAGGGGAAGAATGTTACACCAGTAAGTCGGGACATGTATAAGAGAGTGTGCGTAAAGGAACGAGACTTGGAAATTAGTACGAAAGGAAGAATTGTTTTCAATGGAAAATGTTCGAAACGTCGGAAAGGAAAAATGTTCGTTGTTGAGAATTGGATTCTCAAAATACATTATTTGAAGAGTATGGGACTTAGTAATATTATGGAAACTTATTTTTGCGGATTTGGTCACGTGGGGCCCACAGAAATTTTACGTTTTGTGGGGCCAGAGGTTCTGAATTTTATGGGCGAATGAGAGGCGACCGTGGCACCCCCGCGTGGCTTGGTCGAAATTTGTACAAGGGTAAAATGGTCATTGACCACTTTGGAAGATTAGTCTTGCTAGCTTGATTTTGTTGACTAGTCGAAACTTGTCCATGGCTTTTCATTAATTGTCTTTCATCACAGACCACAGTGTATTAATCCAAGCCCTCGATGTGTTTTATATACATAGCTAGTGCGAAGACAAGCTCGTTTTACACTTAGAAAATATCGACAATTGTTGTTCTTGACGTGCTCTCGGTAAGTGCTATTTCCCATGAGAAATTTGTAGTTTTGATCCATTAGCCCAGACTTTAACTTGATGTCCCTTAGGGTATTGTAAGGATATCTCGATAGAAAGATTTGGAAAAAGCGGAGTTTTCACGTTAGTCATGGCGGAAACTATTGGAGTTCTTGACTTTGAAGTTGGAACTTGAAGATGGGTTAACTTGTAGGCCTCTGAGGAGTGCTTGGGCGGATTGGAACTTAAGGAAAGGAGCTAAAAATTGCTAAGAAGCGCGACTTTGGATCTTGGAAATTTTAAGGGCTTATAAAGGTATTATTTTTGTCGTTTTAGCAATTAAGGTTTACTTATCATTGTAGCTATGGTTATTAGCGCATGAGTTTTATAGTATGAAGTTTGATAAGTATTTGGACTATTGGAACCCTAATCAGAAATCTAGCATGTTTAGCTTTAAGATTTCAATTCAAGTCGATTATTAGTTAAGTCGTCACATGTTGTATAAAGAAGGAATTTTAGTTGTTGAAGTTGTTTATGACTAAGTAACATGTTGACCTAAGAACTTGAATTGGAAAAGGATTGGAAAAGACTTTGAATTGTTAGTATGTAGTTAGTAGAGAATGGCTTGGAGTTTTAAGCTATTTATTATGAATTGTGGGGCGGAATTTTACACGTATTGTAAGGCGTGTAATCCCTTTTGTTTGGTTGTTGTTTGGAGCCTTAAATGTGGCTTGTTGGTTATTGTATTCGGCCTTGAAAAGGTGGCAAGTGAGTCGAAACAAAGGAAGTCTTTGCCCGATTTTCCGTAGAATTAGAGACTAAATACTTAGTATTATTCTCGTAGGGACTAGAAGTTGATAGTCTTGTTGTGACCATTATAGGTTGACAACCTACGTGCGGCATATTGAAGCAGCTTGTGGATATTAGCGAAAGGTATGTGAACTATCTCTCTTCTAGCATGATTCCTTAGAATAAAGAAAGTAAGTTCTACTCGGCGAATGATCCGTTTCCTTGCTTGTATTTGGATTGCCTAAAATAGAATTTGTTACATGTACTTATGAGTGTACTTTGATGTTTAAATTGTAAGTAGTATAATCCGTTTCCTTAGGGAAGTTTGGATTCTTAAAAGTGAAGGTATTTTCTTAAAGTACATAGAAACTTAAAAGGAAGTGATTTCCAAATCTTTTGGCTAGTGCCTTAGTTCTAAAACCTAAAGGTCATTATAATGACTTTAGAAGTCAAAGGAGTGATTTACTTATTTGATTTAAAGAGGAGAAATGACATGATTTAAGAGAAGTAACTTGCGTTAAGGGTGAAGTTACTTGAGGTTTAAAAAGTAGAAGAAAACTTGTTTTCTAACTATTAAGAGACTTGAAGTATTTTTGAAAGTTAAGAACTTGATTTGTAAGTATGTGATACTTGGTTTTAATAGTATAAGTCTCTTGGTTATTGAAGGAATGGATCGTCTAAAACCATAAAGGGTTATAACGGCTTTATGGGAAGTTGGTTATAACGGCTTTATGGAAGGTTTAGAAAGTTGTCTATTTTGATTAAATCGGCATAAGTTGCCTAGATTGTAAAAATTTGGAGTTACTTGATTTCAAGCTTTGAAATGAGTTTTACGAAGTGTAGTAACTTACCTTGAAAAATAGACAGCCTTGATACTACGGTGTTAGTATCTTGGGGCTTTACATAGAAAGAGTCTTTTATAAAAGAATGTATGTATGCCTTGCTAAGTACTTTGGCTTGATAAATTGAGGATTTGTCTAAGTGTGCCTTGATAAGTACTTTGACTTGTTAAAGAGAATTATTCTATGTATGCCTTGATAAGTACTTTGGCTTGTTAAATGAGAATTTATTCTATTTGTGCGGATAAGTACTTTGGCTTGTTAAATGAGAATTTATTCTATTTGTGCGGATAAGTACTTTGGCTTGTTAAATGAGAATTTATTCTATTTGTGCGGATAAGTACTTTGGCTTGTTAAATGAGAATTTATTCTATTTGTGCGGATAAGTACTTTGGCTTGTTAAATGAGAATTTATTTTATTTGTGCGGATAAGTACTTTGGCTTGTTAAATGAGAATTTATTCTATTTGTGCGGATAAGTACTTTGGATTGTTAAATGAGAATTTATTCTACTTGTGCGGATAAGTACTTTGGCTTGATAAATGAGAATTTATTCTATTTGTGCGGATAAGTACTTTGGCTTGTTAAATGAGAATTTATTCTATTTGTGCCACGATAAGTACTTTGGCTTGGTTAATTGAACTTGCCTATATGTCTTTGGTAATAGCCTTTGAGTCTGAAGTATTATGTTTTATTAAGTTGCGCGACTCTCGGTTGAAGAATTGTTTGTCTTGTTGTAAGTTCTTGGGGCGTCTGAAGCGGTGATGTGGGATTCCACGGGTATGCTTAGTTACTTGTAGTACTTAGGTTAAATTCGGATTTTTATAGAAGACATGGTAGTGCTTATGTCTTGTTTGATGGTCGGTCGAGATAGGGTAAGAGTATAAGTGAGGGTAAACCCCAGATGCTATACCACTGCTTTACCATACTCCCGGGGTAGAGTATATGTGAGGGTAAACCCCGAGATCTTTATACCACTGTTTCCATACTCCCGGGTAGAGTATATGTGAGGGTAAACCCCCGAGATCTTTATACCACTGTTTCCATACTCGAGGTAGAGTATATGTGAAATTTTGAATCTTTATACCACTCTTTACCACTTCTCGAGGTAGAGTATATGTGAGGTAAACCCAGATGCTATACCACTGCTTTACCATACTCCCGGGGTAGAGTATAAGTGAGGGTAAACCCCAGATCTTATACCAGGTGGGACTTGGTGTTCATGTATGCTATTGGTGTTATGTTATATCACAATTTGCGCGGTGAGGAAGGATTCCGAACACGATTGATATTATGGGCGTGAGACCCGTAGTTATATTTGAGTAGTGACTTTGAGGGCTGCGTCCACGACTTGATATGGCTTATGTGCTATATATGTAGGTTGGCTATCATCATGTCTCTGTTTTGTTTATCTTTGTTATGATTTCATTCTGATACTCTTTGTTCACATGCCTTGATACGTTCTTGTCTTGACCTCGCTTGAAGTGCGTTTCATCTGCGAGTTTAGAGTCTGTGATTCGGTGATCGGCAGTGTAGGATCTGCTCGGGGTTTTGGATAAGCTCCTTACATTAGGAGTTTATCTTTGGTATATATCCTTGATGCAGGCTTTGTATAGTTTTGGAGTGCGGCGGGGCCTTGTCGTCGTAGTTCGATTTAACTCACAAGTGCGTATTCGTATGTGGGATTGGACTCGTATGCGGTGTAGTGTCTTTTGTTTATGTATATATGGCGGCGCTTGTCGGCTTTGCCCTTACGTCGTTTGTTTTAAAAGAAAAAAATGAGGTGTTATTTGGTTTGTGACTTACTTGTATTGTTAAGGTAGAAGGGTGCGGGTAGGGCACGATCCACGAGCGAGGTTGAGTGTGACAAAGACCTCTTGGTTTAAGCTACGAGTATGATTCGGTGGAACCATCACATGCTTGTATCACTGTGCAGGCGGATCTTTGGTGTAACCGAGCAGTGAACACATTCCTTCCACTTTTAGATGAGGTGGTATAATTGGGAGATCTCGTCTGTGAACCTATTTTGTCCACTAGGTTTATGAAGAATGCATCTGCGGTTTTTACGCAAAAGGCATTTCATTTTCTTCTAACCTATTACGAAAGGGTGGTCTCGTGGCGTAAGCCACAGGATCTGGCCTCATTATTTCCTGCAAAATTCTCTCGTGAAATCTGGTAGAGAGTTTTCCTTTATAAAATCAAATTTAAAATTGAAATTTGACAATAAGGCTTGCATACAGCAAGCGATTTGAAACTAAATCTTTTTGTAAAGTTTCTTTGGCTGCTTTGCAGTCGACTTTTAAAACCATTTAGCAAATTATTTTGGTACTTCATAGTACTCTGAAACAATTTTGACTCTTATCAAATTGTTCGACTGTTTCTGAAGACTACTTCTTTTTTAGGAGGTATCTATCTTATGAACATACGGCGTTTCGGCAAAGGCGGCATAGGTCCTTGAGCCTTTCATGCTAAATCGATAGTTTTTAGCCTCACTGTTAAAGACTTACTTTATCATAAAAGTCTTTAGATTAGAGATTCCTAAACCTGGAATTTTCTGGACTAATCTTTTTATAAAATCTGCTATGTATTTAAGACTTCCTATAGGAATCTTACTCGGGATTTTAGCAGAGAACTCAATGGCTCTATGGATTAGTTTATTGGTTCTTAGATAGAGAACATATCTTAAGGACCTAATGGCTGCCTGAAAAGACATCAATAAATCTTTTTTACTAGGTATCGAGTACCTATTCCACTTTAATGCTTCGTTAAGCGGTTTACGATTTATTACGAGTCTCGAGACTCCTCTTTCTTTTTCAGCGTTTTTGTAGACGTAGAAAGCTGAATAACTCCTCTGTGATTTAGAATGTCTAATGATTTCTTTTTCAAGTAGATCATTGACTTCCTCTTTCTGATGTTTATGAGCTCGTGGCTCATACGGATCGATCGGCTTTTATGAGAATGTTCTTCTCACTCGAGTCATCCAGTGTATGGCGAATCTACGATGTATCTTTCTTTCATGAAAGCATTTGGTAGAAGCTGGACATGTTTCTCTTTCATAGAATCGATTAAAATTTTAACCACATTAATCATCAGGGTTTTTAAAATAGATTCTATCTTTTTTATTTTAACATCTTCTTTTAGGTATTTAACCTGATTGGTTAATAACCATATTTTAAAGACAATTTTCTGTTTAACATGATCACTGTGATCAATTGTTAAAATATGCGTAATAGAATCTGAGGTTTCTTCCCATAGAAGCGGTGTAAATCTTAGTTTAACTTTGCGGTATAAGCTTTTATCTGAGTTATGAAGGATATTCCTAATTTTATATCTTCAGTTATGATAACAAAATCATTATCGAAGTAAATATCTTTACAAGCTTTTAAAAGCTTCCAGTTTATATTAATGTTATCTCATGTGCGAGTATAACTACGGGTACTTTACTTAAGTACTTAGTTAATCCTTATAAATACAATTTTGATCTGCTCCAGAGTCTAATAACTTAAAAAAATCTCTGTTTATTAAAATCTTATTAATGACCTGGTAGCTTATTGCTTTGGACATTAATATTAACCCTGGTTTACTTCCTGCTTCTTCAGAAGTGGGTGGTGTTAATTGATTATTACTTGAATTAAATCCATAATGAATCATTAACGATGTTTTAGAATTATCATCGTTTATCTTTCTTTTTATGATTTACGATTCTTTTCTTTTGACTTTTATTAACTCTGGCTGGTTAATTTAGTGAGGTTTGACCTCTGTGGGTGTGATTCTTTTGGTGAGGATTTCTCTTTTTAGATTTACAATCTCTTTTAATAAATCCTGAATCATAGTGTTTGTTTTAGTTTCTCTAATGGAAACCTCCTGGTGGTTATTCGCGATAACCGTACTCTGTTTTATACAAGTACAGATTTTCCCAGTACTCTCGCGATGCAGTGGAGGTGGAACTACGGGTATGTCGATGAACTTTTGTCACTGTAATATTTTCCTGAAGAAACTTCAGAATTATCACTGGACTGTTCTTCATTTAACTTTGTAATAGTTAATGAATTATTGTTCATTTTCCTTTTGGGTTTTCTGACCCTTTTCTTGATATTAATAATCTTTGGACTGGTTAATCCATCCTTATTAATATTTGAATTAGAACCCTTACTGGGTTTTCTGATTGAGTTCAGCTCTTTAAGCTTACTATTAATCCTGTTTGATAATTTATTATTATCATCTGACTTTGAGCGGCGTTTTGCCAAACAATCTTTAATATTAAAGAAATAATCAGAAAGGGTTTTCCTTTCTGTTCCAATCGGTATATCACCAGACACGTGGGCCTTTCTTGCACCAGTATCTTGTAACAACTGTCGGATTTCTTCCTTTTCTTTTTGGATTCCTTTTGGATCCTTTTAGATTCTTTTAAGCATTGGTTAATCAAGATCTTACCTTTTACGGGGACACAATGCATTACAATGGCGGATTCTTGTTTCAACAATATTCTCTCTTTTGAACCATTCTTCAGCAATGGTGTTAAGACACTTCATGCCGTTATGGAGTTTATCAGTGATTTGGAACCACTTAAAGAATTCTACATTAGAATTAGTGCATTCGTATCAACATCGATTATTTCTAAATTCTTTTCTTTCCTCGGTGGGAAAATCTTTGTTGTACCATTTTCTTTTAATGGCATTTCTGGATCTACCATAACTTGTTAAGGGTTTTCAATCAATTTTAAAATTGATATCTTCATTAATAATACCAAGTTTACTGTTCTTTTGTGGAAGCATAGCCTTAGTACTTCTACCATTGACTGAATTAGCTTCTGGAGCTAACATGGCATCAATCCTTTTGATTAAATTAGCTTACAGAGCTAAATCATTAGGTCGATTAAATCATTTTTAATCATCTTTGGGTTCGACTTATTGCTTACGGTGGGACCGTTAGTCATATCGATTAGTTGTGATGAACTTTGGGTATTGTTGGCGAATAGTCTATCTATGAACTTTTAGTTCAAGTATAGTTTCACGGATCTGTCAAAATACTTTTCCTCATCGGGGTTTGGAAGAAGATCTGATATCTATCCTACTGTGATTAGCTTCAGAGCTAATAAAGTATTAGTACATTAACTAAATTATCTTACGGAGATAAAAAAGTTTCCATTAATAATGGGTGTGTGAAGCTCATTCAAGCGATGAGTGATTTTTAGCATTTGTTGATAAGCTATCAGCCGCTTATCCTTAACCTACGTTTTCTTGTAGAGTTGATCCTCTTATTGATGATTAAGCATTTAATAATGACTTGATGAAAGTCATCAAACCTTGATTGGTTTATGATTTTATAATACCATAATCCTTTTAGGTTTGTCTTTATCCTTATTACACTCATTACTAATTGTAACAAATTTAATAGTTTGAGAATTATATCTTATATGATTAAATTCTTGGCATCTTCGTTTATAGACTTCTTACTTGGTTTAACCAAGATGCAGCCGACAAGCGTGGAAACTACCGTCCTTTACCTAGGGCTTTGTTCTGCACTTACTAGGACTCGATCTACTCTTTTCCTATTCCTCAGGCTACAAGCGATCTCATATCCTAGTTGTCTATACTAGTTCTTCTCTAACTATAATCACACAAATAGTTCTCCTGTGACCGTTTGATCGTCGGACCTGGCGACTTGATAGAGTTGGAGATGATTGACTTCGGCGTGATCATGGGGATGGATTGGCTAGCTTAACTTTACGCCCGATGTAGGCTGAAGAGAGAGTAATGCAGTTCGATTTCTGAGGAGCGGTTGTTGAGTGGGAGGAGCACGGTATCGTAGAAGTAGGTTTATTTCCTACCTCGAGGCTAGGAAGATGGTGCGAAGGGTATATCTACCGTCGTTCGGGTGTTTGATCTGAAGGCTGCGGTACCAGATTTTCCGTCGATTCCGATGGTGAGAGAGTTCCCAGGCGTGTTTCAGACGACCTCGGGTATCCCTCACGAGAGGAGATTGAGTTTGTATTGACATATTGCGGACACTCGGCTATTTCCATTCGCCATCTGAGAATGGCTGCCGAGTTGAGAGATTTGAAGGATCGGCAGGGATTTCTTTGGAGAAGAGCTTCCGGGCCTAGTGTTTCTCCACAGAGGCGCGGTATTGTTCGTGAAGAAGAAGGGCGGGGCTGCGCATGTGTGTTGATTCTGAGCGGTGAGCAGGTGACCATTAAAACGAATACCCCTTCCGGGATTGATGATTTGTTCGACGATTGCGAGTGCGAGATGTTTTTCTAAGATTGATCTGCGATCGGGCTATCATCAGTGCGAGTCGAGAGGTGGATGTCCACAGGTGCATTCGGACGTGCGGGCATTATGAGTTGGTCATGTCTTTTGGGTTGACGATGCTCGGCGGTATTCATGGATTTGATGAGCAAGTGTTCAAACCATTTTTGAACCGTTTGTGATAGTGTTCATTGATGATATCTTGGTTTATTCTCGCTCAGGCGGGAGCGTGCGGAGCGTTGAGGCTGTCTTGGCGATTCTCGAGACCAGCGGTTATGCGCCAAGTTTTCCAAATGTGAGTTTTGGTTGACTTGATGGCGTTTCTTGGGCATATTAGCCGGTGATGGCATTCAGTGGATCTGGCGAATCGGCGATCGGGACTTGGCCTGAACTCTTACTCAGACGAGTTCGCGATTTTAGGGCCTTGCGAGGATATTATCGGTTCGTGGAGAAGTTTGCTTATCTGCACCGTTGACTAGGTGACTCGGAAAGCGGCCAAGTTTGATGGGTGATGCTTGTGGCGGGGTTTCGATTCTTTGAAAGAGGCGGCGGCCCGTTCTTACTCTTCCGGAGGTCGGATGGTTATGTCGTGTATTGTGATCGTCGGACATCGGGTTGGGATGTGTGTTGATGCGGCGCGCGGGGTTATAGCATATGCGTCGACGGTGAAGAAACACGAGAGAACTACCAGCGTGATTTGGAGTTAGCGGTGTGATTACGCTTTGAAGATCTGGAGGCACTATTTGTATGGGGTTGCGTGGATATTTTTACGGACCACAGAGCCTCGGTATATCTTCGACGAGGAGGTGAACTTACGGCGAGGCGGTGGTTAGAGTTGCTTAAGGATTACGATGTTGATATCTGTACCACGGGAAGGCGATGTTGTGGCGAATGCTCTTGAGTCGTAGGTCGATGGGAGCCTATCGGATGTGCGGCTAGAGAGGAGGACTGGTTCGTGATTTGCATCGATTAGCGAGCCTTGGTGTCCGTTTGATTGATTATGATAGCGATGGGGTTAGAGTTCGTGAGGTTGTCGAGTCTTCCGTCGTCGAGAAGGTAAAGAGGCGGATTCGAGATCGGCTTTGATTCGATATCGTGATCTGACTCTTACGTGAGGCGAGGCCGCACGAGTAGCACGATGGGGTGCTAAGGTTTGAGAAGCGGTGTGTGTTCGGATATTTGAGGACTTGGCGGAGTTCTTGGGAAGCCTGGCGCGCGTTACTCTATCCGTCAAAGTCGACGAGATGTACCGCGACGCCGATCGTGTATTGGTGGGATGGCTTGAAGAGGGGCGTTGCGAGTTCGTAGCTCGATGTCAGTGTTGTCGGCGGTAAGGTAGAGCACGAGGCACGGTGGTTTATTCTGACGATTGAGATCCGAGCACGGAAGTGGGAGGTAATCGCATGGACTTTATCACGGGATTACCTACTTTCGGAGAGACATGATTCTCTATGGGTTATCGTTGTGGTGGCGAAATCAGCCACTTTCTTCCGTCGGGGCGACTTTTGGTGAGGATTATGCGAACTTTACATCAGAGATCGTCGGGTGCATGGAGTCCTATTTCGATCATATCGAGCAGAGAGCCCGATTTCTGGCTAACCGAAGGTCTTTCGAGAGAGGTTTAGGGGCGGTGAGCACAATCTTGCATTCCATCCCGCGAGCAGACGGGCGGGCGGCGCACTATCGGACTCTTGAGGATATCTGCGAGCTGTGTTATCGACCGAGTGTTGGGAGGATCATTTGCCTCTAGTTGAGTTCGCGTACAATAATAGCTACCACTCGGTATTCGGATGGCGCCTTATGAGGCCTTGTATGGGAGGAAGTGCGGTCGCCTATAGGTTGGTTCGATGTGGGCGAGTGCGGCTAGTGGGACGGTTGGTGCGTGACGATGGATAAGTGAAGCTTATCAAGGCGGCTATTGGCGGCTCGAGTCGGCCAATCGTATCACGAGATCATCGTCGTCGGCGTCGAGTTGCGATTGATGATTGGGTTTTCTGAAGGTGTCACCCGTGAAGGGTGTGATGAGATTCGGGAAGAAGAAGCTTCGGCCAGTACGTTGGGCGTTTGATTGTCGCGAGGTAGGCAAGGTTGCTATGAGTTGAATCTGCCGTCCGTCTGGAAGCGATACATCCGATTTTCACGTATCTATCTTTGAGGAGATGTATCGGGGATCCGTCTAGGGTGTACCCGATTGGCGATGTCGGTGTGGGGTTATCGTATGAGGAGGTTCCATGGCGATAATCGATCGTCGAGTTAAGCGTCTGCGGACGAGGCGTGGCCGTCAAAGTCTTGTGGCGGAGCGAGCTCGAGGAGAGATGACTTGGGAAGCCGGGAAGACATGAGGCGAAGTATCTCGCTATTCCCAGCCTCGGGTAATTCACTTTCCTACTTGTAAATCTTCATTATCGTTTATGCCTAAGTGTTGTTCGTGGCGTGTGTGGCATTTGCAAGCATTTAAGTTATGAAGAATCTTATCGTTAAGCATCTTGGGAAGGAACATTCGGGATGAATGTTTCTAAGAGAGAATGTTATACAGTATTTCCAGTATGCGTGGGAATCGTCTGAAAGTCTAGCCTTAAAGTTTAGGCCTGAGGCGTTTTTTTGTACACCTTGCACTTTTTAGTGAGCTTGGCAGGCGACCCTCCCCTAGCCTGGCGAAATCTACCCCCTCCTTGGTAGAAAAGTTGTCTTCTAGTATTGTTATAATGCCCAAAATACCTAGCCCAAATCCATTAGTCCTTAGTAGAAGTTGTGAAGAACTTAAGGTTTCTTAGACTCTGGAGCGTACAACTTAGGAGCTAAACCTTGCTCGGTAGCGACTTTATCTAGGATATTATTGGGCTTACGAGGTAAATAATCCTAGCCCTCTTTTGAATTAGAGAATACATCTTGTAGTAGTATAAGAATAAGTATAAAATACTTAGAAGAATATCCTGAGAATAGAATTGGTATTATCACGATGAAGGGTTTAAAGAAGAATAATCAAATTGTACTTACATAGAATTTGTTTTCTGATGACTTGAGTAGCTCAGGGTAGGGAAATCTTGCCCAATTTTCCGTAGGATATAGAACCCTCTGTTTAGGCTGTTTACAAAGTAGTGCGAGCGTTGATAGGCGTGTCGACTATTATAAATTTGATTCTCTGCGCGACATATTGACTTGGCGGTGGTTTTTTGAGAAGGTATGTGATTCTTCCTAAAGCATGATATTTTACAATATATATGTAATGCGGTAGGCGTACATGTGTTAAGCTGAATAATAACTACGGCAATGCCTGGCTTAAGCTTTGAATAATACTTACGGCAATGCCTGCAAGCTTTGAATAATACTTACAGCGATGCCTCACGGCTTAAGCACGAATAATAAAGAAGCGAAAGCATTTCAAAGAATCTTGAATCATTTTTAACGAAGAGAACTAATTGGTTTTAAAGCGAAGCTTAAGAGTTATACTAGCTTTATGGGAAGTTAAGTATAACGGCTTAAGAATGATAAAAGAAGCAGTTTGCCTATGTGTTTATAACGGACTTATATTGAATTGTGAAAGAATAATAAGATGGTTTGATAAGTAGACATGATATGATGTTATGTGTGTTAGTGTCTTGTAACGTTCTTGTTGTGCTTATGTTGTTTAAAGATAAGTTGTTATGTTAGTGTACTATCACTCGCCTCTTGACATATTCAGGGGTTAAGGCGCCTCCGATGCGGGGTAGACTCAGTGATGCAGGACCGTGATTCGAGAATACCTCATGCGGGTCGAGGACCTATGCGGAGCTCTGGGAGTTCGAGGTTAGTGATGCGGGGTTATACCTCATGCGGTGCATGTGGCCGTGCGGACTACGAGTCGGGGCGATCTTAGGAGTAGCTACCCTCGATGCGGGGTTATGTACCTATGCGGGCCTATGTGAGTGGCCTATGCGGACTTCGAGTCGAGGATTAGGCTTGCATGGTGATACTACGGGCATTGGCCTGCTTGATCATTCGCGACCTAGAAAAGACACATTACTGATTTACCTATTGTTGCTCTTGTTTATGATGTAGCCTTATATGCGGTCCCTTGGTTGTTTCATACATCTTGCAAAACTGATTTTAAAATGATATGTTTTCATTTAAGTATTTCTGATTTCATATACTTAGTACTGTTATCTTGACCTCGCCGAAGTGCGTTAAATGCGCGGTAAGAGCGGCAGTCTTAGATCCACGTTCTTAGGATCTACGTTGGTGTCGGGAGCTCCGTCTTTTAGGAGGCTCTACTTTTGGGTATGATCTCCTGTTGTAGATAGTTTTATCTGATCGGGGTATGGCGGGGCCACTGTCGCCATAGTTGTATATTTCCTTAAGTGCATGTAGTCGTATTTATGCGATGTCGGATGTAGCTTGCTAAACCGTATTTATATATATATCGAAGGCGATGTTTTCTCACATAAACTGTGTCTTATTTTATAAACTGTTTCATGTCTTGTTTTATATTTCCGCTGATTACTCTGATGTATGACTACTTGGGTGCCCCGGTAAGGCACCAGTCACGGGCACCGGAATGGGTCGTGACATGTGGCGTGTTTGGTTATTGAATTTGGGCCTTGAAAAAGGTGGAAAAGTATGTAGAAACAAAGGAAGTGTTGTCCGATTTTCCGTAGAATATAGTGACTTTGCACTTAGAATATTCTACGTTTGAAGTTAGAAGTTAATATACATATTATGGTCATTATAGGTTGACATACTACGTACGACATATTGGACTTGGCAAGTGGATTGAACCGAAGAGGTATGTGGAACTTTCTTATCTCTTGAGCATGAATAGTTGCAAATATATAGTCACGGTGAGCGTCACGAGATTTTTTTACAATCTAATCCATTTGATATCCTTGGCTTATATTAAGAATGTCCAAGTTGGTTGAGTTAGGGACTTAACTCACTTGTTTAAGAATATTAAGGATATCTTAGTTTCTAAAAGTTAAGAGACTTAAAGTATTTTGAATGTATATGATACTTGTTTTGTTTGGAAAGTTTAAGTCTCTTGGTTATAAAGAAGAATGCAAGTATCTAAGGTATAAAGCTAGTATAACGGCTTTATGGGAAGTTGGTTATAATAGCTTTATGGAAAATTAAAAAGAGTGGTTTACTCTAAGTAATGTAAGTATGATAAATGACTTGAAATAATGAAAGGCAAATTGATTTTAAGGCATCAATTGCTTAAGGTTTTAAAAGAAAGAAGTCATTTGATTTAGAAGCCTAAATGTATTTCTAAAATGTATTGTGACTTGTCTTGAAAAGTAGATATGACTTGATACTACGGTTATTAGTATCTTGGAAGTTTTATATGAAAAAGAGTCATTTTAAAAGAATAGAAGTACGTAGTACTTTGGGTTAAATTCCCAGATTTTATAATGACACGTTAGTGCCTTAAGTAAACTAAAATGAGAGTGTATATGAATAAGGCTAATAAGAAGTTAGGGGGATTTCTTAACTTGCTTATGTTATGTATGATAAGCCGGTAGTTCTTATGTTATTTATGATAAGCCGGTAGTGCTTATGTTATGTATGATAGCCGGTTGTGCTAGTTTATGTTATTCTTACGGGGTAAAGCCCCGGGTTACTACTAATTTCATGGATTTGCTACTCATGATGCGAGTGCGGCGTTTGTACTCATTACGGGCCCATTGGGCCTAAGCGGGTGAAATAGTCCTGTGCGGGTGAAATAGTCCAATGCGAGGAATACCTCATGCGGGTCCATGCGACCTATGCGGATCTGACTATCGAGGAACTTACCTCATGCGGGTCCATCGACCGCTGCGGGTGAAATAGTCCCGGTAGGATTGCTTAATGATACCACGGGCGGGTGGCCTACTTGATCATGAGCCTCACTATTTTTATGCGATAAAGTATACTCTTATTTACTCATTGTTAGTAAGGCCTGATTATCTGATTAATTGAGTTATCATACACTGTCTCGATTTTATTTTAGACTTATGATTTCATTATAGTACTTTCAGTTTCACATATGCGGTACATGTTGTACTGGCCTCCTTGAGCTGCGTTAAATCTGCGAGTAGAGTATCTGAGTTGTTGATCCTCACTCTTAGGATCAATGTTCAGCTCTTGAGAATCTCCATTACTCCGGAGGCTTATCCCTGGTATTGTCGGTTGTTGTACATTCAGGGGTATGGCGGGGCCCTGTCCCGTCACAGTTGTTATTCTTAGAGGTCTGTAGTCATATCTTGTGGATTTGGGTTGTAAAGAAAAAAAAAGAGTTGTACCGTTTCATTTGTGGATTATGTATATTTACGGAAGGTCACCTTATTGGCTATCCTGTTGATGTTTATTGTCTTAGTATTTATATGTGATGTGTATGTTAAACACATTCTCGATGTATGCACGAAAGGATGCCGGAGTAGGAGCACAATCGCGGGCCCGGGGTCGGGTCGTGACAAAAGTGCTGCCCGAATTTTGGTAGAATTAGAGGGCATTATTTGGTATAAGTCTTATACTAAGTAACTATGATATTGATAGAAGTGCTATCGTCATTATAGGTTGAAGTACTACGTGTAGCATTGTCTACTTGGCTTAAGGAATAGCCGATGAGGTTAAAGTACTTCGGAGCATTTTGCTACTTGTAGATAATCGTCGCGAGGTATGTGAACCTCTTACTTCTTTTGGCATGATTCTACGTTGAAATATACATGTGGTATTATTTTATTACTCATTCTACTCTTAGAAGTTAAGAGGTACGTATGTTGATTTACTCTATGTAAAAGGTAGGTCTAAGTTATCATAAGTTCTTACCAAGTCGTATGGGGGATGTTGGTAAGAGTCATTAGGAAGTATTTGGAGTCGAGTTGACTTTGCTAATTTACTGCACGAATGAGAATAAGTATCGAACAAGTCATTGCAACGTTAATAAAAGAAAATGTATCGACAATCAATTATATTAAAATGAGTAGAATTCTCCATCTGCATAGAAACTAAGATAAGACAAAATTGTATTACATTTTCTAGATCATGACTGCTTTAATAAGATCGTTATAAACGAGTATAACCTATTCACAACTCATAAAAGTATATGCTACTTAAATTAAAAGAGTTTATGTTATGAAGTTTTAAGACTATGAACCTTGATTTCTTAAAAGGTTACGAGACTTTATTTTTCAAGTTATGGGACTTGATTCTTAAAGGAAGAAATGACTTGATTTAAAAAGTATGGTTTCTATGATTTATTTCAAAAGTTAAGAGGCTTGATTTCAAAAGAGAATGTAACTTGAGTTTTCAAAAGAAGAAGTTTATTGATTTAAAAAGAGAAGGAGTTTTAAGATTCTTTTTAAGTATGTATGTACGTAGTACTTTTGGGTTTAATTTTCCCTAAAGTAATAAGGAATAAAAGTGTCTTAAGTTCTCTAAAGTGAAAAGGTTGTTATAATAGCTTTATGGGAAGTTTTTATAACGACTTAAGAAGAAGTGAAAAGAGGATTTAAAATGTTATGTAAATATGACTTTATTGCATCCCAGGAATGGGTCGGGCAGTATACCTTTATGGGCAGACTATATGACATTATCGCGTCCCAGGAATGGGTCGGGCAGTATAACTTTATGGGCAGACTATATGACATTATCGCGTCGAGAATGGGTAGGCGGTATACCTTTATGGGCGGACTATATGACATTATCGTGTCCCGAGAATGGTAGGCGTTATACCTTTATGGGCAGACTATATGACATTATCGCGTCCCAGGATGGGTCGGGCAGTATACCTTTATGGGAAGACTAGATGACATTATCGTGTCCCAGGAATGGGCCGGGCAGTATACCTTTATGGGCAGACTTACATGACTTTATTGTCACGACCCGACCCCGGGCCCGCGACTGGTGCCCTACCTAGGCACCCCTTTCGGTATACATCAGAGAATAGCGTGAACATCTGCGACTTATAAAATGCTTAAACATAAAATAACAGGCTGGCCGATAAGGCCAACTTCAGTAAACTATACATAATAAAACAGTACATTTTTTTTCTTTACAACCCAATCCACAAATGTGACTACATACCTATAAGAATAACAAGCGTGATGGGGCGGGGCCCGCCATACCACAGATGTACAACAACCGGCCATACGAGGATAAGCCTCGGAATAAAGGAGAACTTCCAGCGGTGAGCAGTGATCCTAAGAGTGAGGATCGGCAACTGTACTCTATGTTATACCCGTATTTCCGGTATATGCGTGGGGCGTGCGTGAAAATTTGAGCCTTAAGTTAGGCAAAGGACCGAATTTGGGCACAGTGCAGGAATAAGTCGTTTTTCGGCGAAGCGTTTCCACGACTTTCGTAGGAAAATTCCGGCTATGTCATTTATAATTTTTGCGGATTTTTAGAGGCGAAACATTTTGGACCAGCGGGAGGTGACATGTGTCACCTCGCATTGAAGCAAATAGGGTGGCTTGGGCGATTGGGCGTCGAGAGGATTAGTTGGCACTTGGCGATTGGTCCCTCCTTTTGTGCCTTGTTTGTGGCTTGTTTTGTGGAGTGTTTTGTGGAGTGTTTGTGGGTGTACTTGGCTTGATCTTGGCCTTACACTTGCCTTGCACATGGCTTGATCTTGGCCATTGGTTGGCTTTTGGTTTTGCTATAAATACCACTAAGCTTGAAGACTTCATTCGTCAAAACTTCCAGTCTTGAAACCCTCTCCTCCTTCTTGTTGTGCTGCCAGGAGCTTCCCCTCCTCCCTTTTCGTGAGGCCTAGTGGCCGAGAGGGTACTACCCCTGGTGGCCTTGTGGCCGAGCATACCACTTAGCGTTGGAGTGTTCTCGTGAGGTACCACATGGTAGAAAGTTGTCTTCCAAGTATTGTTATAATGCCCAAAATACCTTGGCCTTATACCTTGTTGTATTCAAAGTTACCTCTATCGTGAGCAGAAATACTACCTTTTAGTCTCAAGCCGAAACCACAGGAATCTTCATTTGTTAGTTGAAGGATTTAAGTAGAAGTTGGATAGAACTTCAGGGTTGTTGGAGCGGGATGGAGCACCGGAGTTGGAGCTAAACATTGCTAAGGATCGACATTTAACTTGGATAATTATGGGCTTATCGAGGTAATTATCTTGTCCTCTATTGTAATTGGAAATTACATGTTTGTTAGAATATATAGTTGAAGTATACTATATATGGAACTATACTTAGTATTCGGCAATGTCTTTTGACTTAAGCTGAAGAATAAAGAAAAGAAGCTGACTGTATTTACATGGGGTGTATTCTGATGAGCTTGTGTAGAGTTCTTGAGTAGGATGGTGCACGTCAGGTTAGGCGTGTAAACCCACACTGGTTGGCTTGGTAGCGGCCTCGATAGAGGAGGAGATTTCTGTTGTGGCGGGGAGGTCTTCTTAGAATTTTACGTAGAAAGATAGAACTTGTGTTTTGGGGTTAATAGGCGTTTGTGACCTTTATAGGTGAAAGTACTAAGAGTGGCGTATTCTACTCGAGGAGTGGAAAGGGCTAGCAGGTTGTAGTACTTGGAGCATTTTGCTTTTGTCGATAAATCGTCGCGAGGTATGTGAACCTCTTCCTATCTCTTCTAGCATGATATGTGTGAACTATGTAGTACGGTGAGCGTCATGTGTTAGCGTGTTTGATTGTTCTTAAAACATAAAGTGTTATAGCGGCTTTATGGGAAGTTGGTTATAACGACTTTATGAAGGTAAGAAAATACTTTGTGGTTTTAAAAGGTAGCGATGTGAATTATAGCGGCTAGTTATAATAAAGAACTTGATGTATTTCAAAGATTTATAAATCGTTTTGGAAGGAGAGTAACACTTAGTTTTAAAAGGTTTTAAAAGAGTTATACTAGCTTTTTGGGAGTTAGGTATAATGTCTTAAGAGAGGTAAAGAAAATGGTTTCTTGATGTTAGAAGTTAAGAGACTTGATCTTATAAGATAAGAGACTTAACTTATTTGTTTTAATGTGAATGTTTGTGTGAAACCTCATTCGTGAGTAATGAGTACTTGATTTTATTTAAAGGGATAATGTTTCTTGATTTGAAATCGAATGTGTATCGACAGGACCAGCTGCGGCGTTAATAAAGGAAAATGTATTGAATAATGATGAATTGTATTAAAACCGGTAGAAACCTCCATCTGCATAGAAACTAAGATGAGACAAAATGATATACATTTTCTAGATCATGGCTTTTGTAATAAGAATGTTGTAAACAAGAATAGCCTACTCTCGCGTGAGACATATATTACTCGATTGTTCTAAAAGGAATCAAGTGATTAAGTTTGGGAACTATGAAACCATTTGAAAATGAGAAGCTTGAGTAATTGAAACTAGGCAAGCTGGAACTTAGGAAAGAATGTTGTTACTTGATTTTGAAAAGGGAATGTGGGTTGGTCATTCTAATACTACGGGTGTCGGGTGACTTTTATAAAAGTAATGGATCTCTTTTAAAAAGAACTTAACGTATGTAGTACTTTGGGGTTAAAACCGGACTTTGGCATAAAATGAAAGTACTTTGAGTTGTTGTGAAACTTGCCTATGCTTGTTGTTGTGAAATTTGCCTATCTTGTTGTTGTGAAACTTGCCTATGCTTGTTGTTGTGAAACTTGCCTATCTTGTGATGATAGCCTTTGTTGTGCAAGTGTGGTATTTACGTATTCTGCGTCTCGATAGAGGCGGTTGACTTATTGAGAACTTACTTGGGCGTCTTTGGCGGTGATGGAAATTCCACGGGTATGTTTCCATTTTGATTCTTGTCTTGTTGTTGATATCACATGGGCGTGTCTGCCGTCTGATATTCCGGGCATGTGGCCATGCGGCCTTATTGTGTGTTGCATCATGGACATGTCTACCGTCTGCGATGTCCGGGGCATGCGGCCATGATCGAACATGATGTATGTTGTGGGCGTGAGACCCGTAGTTATATTTAGTGGTGACTTTGAGGCGTGAGTCCACGGCTTGGCTAACTTTTATGTTGCGTCTTGTATTTTGGTTATCATACATGTCTCACCTTTTAGGCTATTATGATTTCATTCTGATGTTGTGATTCACATGCTTAGTACTGTTATCTTGACCTCCTTGGGCTGCGTTCATCTGCAGCGGTAAGTGCGTCGATCGTGGATCCGCTCTTAGGATCTCATTTGGCGTGTTGGAAAGCTCAGTTCCTTGGAGGCTTATCTTTGGTATGTTTCCACTGAGTTGTAGGTTCTTGTACATTCGGGGTATGGCGAAGCCACTGTCCGTCATAGTTATTAATAAATCTTAAGTGCATAGCACTTTTGTGGCGGGGTTTGTAAAAGGACAAGCTGTTGGGTTTTGTGTATATCTTTGAAAGCATTTGTTTTGGTTGCTTTATTTATTATATCTCTTGTTTCATGACTCGTGTTTTATTTTCCATTTGGTTTTCTCGATGTTGTATCACTAGGGTGCCGGGGTAAGGCACGATGAGCGGGTTGGGCGTTACAAAGTGGTATCGAAGCGATTAGTCCTCGGAAAGTGTCTCTGAACCGTGTCTAGTAGAGTCTTGATTATCGGTGTGTTGTGCACCACGTCTATAATCACGAGGCTATAGGACATTTAGGATTGGTTTCCATTCTTCTCATTCTGAGATCGTGCCTTAGAGCTGTGTTGTAAGTTGGACCCCTCTGACGTGTTTCGTTTTTACCAGTTATGCCTCTGCGAAAGGCAACCGGGGCCCGAAGGGCAAAGCGAGAGGCGCTAGTGGGATTGAGGAATGCGAGCGCGAGCGGTCGATTACGAGTAGTGCTTGACGGCGAGTTACTGCGCGCCGCCCGGCCAGCGAGTTTAAGCGCGGCGATGGGCTGCTGAGACTCTGATACACGAGCCTCGATCCCCATGCGGAGGCGGGAGATAGATCACAGAGATGGCGATTATTGGCGAGTTGTGGCGATATGAGATAATTTGGGCCGGCGATTCGATTCAGCGGCATGTAGTGCACGAGCGACGGTTTGAGGCTCTGGATTTCCTTAGTTGTAGCCGCTTTGAGTTTCTGGTCAAGGCCGGAGGATGATCCGCGAGTTCATCCGTCGATTCTGAAGGATCGTCACGGGTGATGAGCTTGAGGCGAGTGCATGACATTTGGTTCGCGTCATTGCGTGATCTGCGATCGATTGGTTTGACTTCGTGGGAGCTCTCGGGAAGCATGCACTTCGGCCGTTTGGGGCGAGTTTTGGGGCCTTCTGGCACATTTCTTGCCTCGCACAAATGAGGAGGGCTCGGTAACAGTTTTGATGTTGGCGAAGCAGGCGTCTGATTCGGGAGTACAATGTGGAGTTCGACTCATTGGCGGTATGTTCCGCATTAGTAGCTAGTATGGAGGATCGAGTGCGGATATATTCTGAGGCTCGATGATTACCTAGCGAAGAGTTGTTGGTGTTTCTCTTGGTAGGGCATGGACATTGCCGCGTTGAGCTCATGCACTTGGAGTGCGAGGCGCGGTCGGCAGGTGGACGGCTTTCGGAGAAGAAGGCGAGCGGCGGATATTTTAGCGACTTTGGCGGACGCCTCGTGGCGAACTAGTTATGTACCTCCGCCATTGCGAGTGGTCCTCCGCGGCCGGGACCGCAGGATATTCGAGGGCGGTCGGGGCTCCGAGTTTGAATGTTGAGGTAGGGTGTTGGCGGATCTGATCACCCTACCTCGGTGTGGTCGATGTAGTAGCCGCGTTTGAAGTGTCGTAGTACGAGGAGCTTGTTATTCTTGCGGCCAGCGAGGGCCATATGGCTATCGACGGGGTAGCGGTAGGATAACGCAACTCTTAGGCGATTGCGGGCCACGGTAGAAGTCGCGGTGGAAGTTCGATTTTAGCGGTCCTTGAACCGCCTAGTTTGAGTATATCCTTAACCACGTAGATACTTGTATGTATTGATGTTAATGGTGTGTTAAGTGTTATGTTCGGATAGCTTTGTGCTATAGTGTGATTTGAAAATCTGGTTAGTGTGAGATGGAAGTGGTAGCTTCCAGATGTGTTAAATGTCGGAGGCGGAAGTTGGCGCTCTGATGGGTGGGTTGGGGCCATGTTGCGGGCCAACTGCGTCCGTTCGAGGAAGGTCAGCTGCAGGTGGTCGCGGTGGCGAGTCGCGAGTGCTAGGCCCAGTTTAGATGACCATCGTCGTATGAGTTCATAGATATGTTCGACCCGAGAATAAGTTCGTGAAGGCGAGAATGGCCTTAGAGGAAATCGAGGGTAGTAAGATGACCAAGTTTGGAGTAGTAACTCAGGGTTGGAAACGAAATGTTGTGGAAGTGTGAGTGCGGATACTAGAAAGAGCTCGAGTGTTGAGAAAGTGCGGCGAGATAGGGGAGAAGTGAACGTGTGTGATCGTTTCTTTTGTGAAATGTAGGTGCGGAGGGAGTATATTTTAGACCTCAGGTAAGGGGTTTTTGTGATGATTAGAGGTTTTTCCTCGTTGACTTGGGTTTAAGTATTGGTGCGTTTGTTATTTTTATGGCGGGTGTGGCGTGATCGTTTTCGTGCGTATAGCGATGAAGGCTATACTAAGCGCGTGTTTGTGTTGAGACTTGAGAAGGAACATTGGGGCGAATGTTTCTAAGGAGGAGAATGTTATACCGTATTTCCGGTATGTATGCGTGGGGCGTGCGTAGAAAATTTGAGCCTTAAGTTAGGCAAAGGACCGAATTTGGGCACAGTGCGAATAAGTCGTTTTAAATGAAGCGTTTCCACGACTTTCGTAGGGAAAATTCGGCTATGTCATTTATAATTTTTGCGGATTTTTAGAGAGGCGAAACATTTTGGACCAGCGGGAGGGTGACATGTGTCACCCTCGCATTGGAAGCAAATAGGGTGGCTTGGGCGATTGGGCGTCGAGAGGATTAGTTGGCCTTGGCGATTGGTCCCTCGCTTTTGTGCCTTGTTTTGTGGCTTGTTTTGTGGAGTGTTTTGTGGAGTGTTTTGTGGGTGCACTTGGCTTGATCTTGGCCTTACACTTGCCTTGCACATGGCAGATCTTGGCCATTGGTTGGCTTTTGGTTTTGCTATAAATACCACTAGCAGAAGACTTCATTCGTCAAAACTTCCAGTCTTGAAACCCTCTCCTCCTTCTTGTTGTGCTAGCCAGAGCTTCCCCTCCTCACCTTTTCGTGAGGCCTAGTGGCGAGAGCATACCCCACGCGTTGGAGTGTTCTCGTGAGGTACCATGGTAGAAAGTTGTCTTCCAAGTATTGTTATAATGCCCAAAATACCTTGGCCTTATACCTTGTTGTATTCAAAAGTTACCTCTATCGTAGAGCAGAAATACTACCTTTTAGTCTCAGGCCGAAACCACAAGGAATCTTCATTTGTTAGTTGAAGGATTTAAGTAGAAGTTGGATAGAACTTCTAAGGGTTGTTGGAGCGGGATGGAGCACCGGAGTTGGAGCTAAACATTGCTAAGGATCGACATTTAACTTGGATAATTATGGGCTTATCGAGGTAATTATCTTGTCCTATTGTAATTGGAAATTACATGTTTGTTAGAATATATAGTTGAAGTATACTATATATGGAACTATACTTAGTATTCGGCAATGTCTTTTGACTTAAGCTGAAGAATAAAGAAAAGAAGCTGACTGTATTTACATGGGGTGTATTCTGATGAGACTTGTGTAGGATTCTTGAGTAGGATGGTGCACGTCAGGTTAGGCGTGTAAACCCCCACGGTTGGCTTGGTGGCGGCCTCGATAGAGGAGGAGATTTCTGTTGTGGCGAGGAGGTCTTCTTGAATTTTACGTAGAAAGATAGAACTTGTGTTTTGGGGTTAATAGGCGTTTGTGACCTTTATAGGTGAAAGTACTAAGAGTAGCGTATTCTGCTCGAGGAGTGGAAAGAAGGCTAGCAGGTTGTAGTACTTGGAGCATTTTGCTTTGTCGATAAATCGTCGCGAGGTATGTGAACCTCTTCTATCTCTTCTAGCATGATATGTGTGAACTATGTAGTGCGGTGAGCGTACGTGTGTTAAGCGTGTTTGATTGTTCTTAAAACATAAAGTGTTATAACGGCTTTATGGGAAGTTAGTTATAACGACTTTATGAAGGTAAGAAAATACTTTGTGGTTTTAAAGGTAGCGATGTGAATTATAAGCGGCTAGTTATAATAAAGAACTTGATGTATTTCAAAAGATTTATAAATCGTTTTGGAAGGAAGTAACACTTGGTTTTAAAGGTTTTAAAAGAGTTATACTAGCTTTTTGGGAGTTAGGTATAATGTCTTAAGAGGTAAAGAAAATGGTTTCTTGATGTTAGAAGTTAAGAGACTTGATCTTATAAGATAAGAGACTTAACTTATTTGTTTTAATGTGAATGTTTGTGTGAAACCTCATTCGTGAGTAATGAGTACTTGATTTTATTTAAAGGGATAATGTTTCTTGATTTGGAAATCGAATGTGTATCGACAGGACCAACTGCGGCGTTAATAAAGGAAAATGTATTGAATAATGATGAATTGTATTAAAACCGGTAGAAACCTCCGTCTGCATAGAAACTAAGATGAGACAAAATGATATACATTTTCTAGATCATGGCTTCTTTGTAATAAGAATGTTGTAAACAAGAATAGCCTACTCTCGCGTGAGACATATATTACTCGATTGTTCTAAAAGGAATCAAGTGATTAAGTTTGGGAACTATGAAACCATTTGAAAATGAGAAGTTTGAGTAATTGAAACTAGGCAAAGCTGGAACTTAGGAAAAGAATGTTGTTACTTGATTTTGAAAAGGGAATGTGGGTTGGTCATTCTAATACTACGAATTATCGGGTGACTTTTATAAAAGTAATGGATCTCTTTTAAAAGAACTTAACGTATGTAGTACTTTGGGGTTAAAAACCGGACTTTGGCGTAAAATGAAAGTACTTTGAGTTGTTGTGAAACTTGCCTATGCTTGTTGTTGTGAAATTTGCCTATGCTTGTTGTTGTGAAACTTGCCTATGCTTGTTGTTGTGAAACTTGCCTATGCTTGTGATGATAGCCTTTGTTGTGCAAGTGTGGTATTTACGTATTCTGGCGTCTCGATAGAGGCGGTTGACTTATTGAGAACTTACTTGGGCGTCTTTGGCGGTGATGGAGAATTCCACGGGTATGTTTCCATTTTGATTCTTGTCTTGTTGTTGATATCACATGGGCGTATCTACCGTCTGATGTCAGGGGCATGTGGCCATGCGGCCTTGTTGTGTTGCATCATGGACATGTCTACACCGTCGATATTAAGGCATGCGGCCATGATCACGAACATGATGGATGTTGTGGGCGTGAGACCCGTAGTTATATTTGAGTGGTGACTTTGAGGCGTGAGTCCACGACTTGGCTTTTATGTTGCGTCTTGTATTTTGGTTATCATACATGTCTCACCTTTTTAGGCTATTATGATTTCATTTCTGATGTTGTGATTCACATACTTGGTACTGTTATGCGACCTCGCTTGAGCTGCGTTCATCTGCATGGTAAGTACATCGATCGTGGATCCAGCTCTTAGGATCTCATTTCGGCGTGTTGGAAAGCTCAGTTCCTTGAGGCTTATCTTTGGTATGTTTCCACTGAGTTGTAGGTTCTTGTACATTCGAGGGTATGGCGAGCCACTGTCCGTCATAGTTGTTGTAAATCTTAAGTGCAGCCTTGTTGTGGCGGGGTTTGTAAAAGGACAAGCTGTTCGGGTTTTGTGTATATCTTGAAAGCAATTTGTTTTGGTTGCTTTGTTTATTTATTATATCTCTTGTTTCATGACTCGTGTTTTATTTTCCATTGGTTTTCTCGATGTTGTATCACTAGGGTGCCGGGGTAAGGCACGATGCGGGCCGGGTTGGGCGTTACACTCTACTGCGGCATGAGCGGCCCGAAGAGAGTCGATTACAACATGTACTAAATATGTGAAACTGGAAGTACTGTAGTGTAATCGTAAGTCTAAAATAAAACCGGAGACATGTATGATAACTCATATAACAGAACACTGTGCCTTACTAACAATGAGAGTAAATAAGAGTATACTTACAGCATAAAAATAGGAAGCTCACGATCAAAGCGGGACCACCCGCCCGCAGTATCATTAAGCAATCCTACTCCTGGGACTATTTCACCCGCATAGGTCGTGTGGACCCGCATGAGGTATTCCTCGCATAGGCTGTACCCGCCCGCATGGGACTATTTCACCCGCATAAGCCCTTACGGACTCGCATGAGGTATTCCTCGCATAGGCTGTATCCGCCAGCGTGGGACTATTTCACCGCGTAAGTCTTACGGACTCGCGTGGTATTCCTCGCATAAGGTGTATCCGCCCGCGTGGGACTATTTCACCGCATAAGCCTTTATGGACTCGCGTGAGGTATTCCTCGCATAGGCTGTATCCGCCGCGTGGGACTACTTCACCGCGTAAGTCCTTACGGACTCGCGTGAGATATTCGCCGCGTAGGTTGTATCCGCCGCGTGGGACTATTTCACCGCGTAAGTCATACGGACTCGCGTGAGTATTCCTCTCATAGAGCGTATCCGCCGCGTGGGACTATTTCACCGCGTAAGCCCTTATGGACTCGCGTGAGGTATTCGCCGCATAGGTTGTATCCGCGTGGGACTATTTCACCGCGTAAGTCATACGGACTCGCATGAGGTATTCCTCGCATCGTGGGTAGAAAATCCACGGAATATGCAAATGCCACAAACCCGGGGAATGACCCCGTAATGAATAACATACCACTAGCACAAACCGGCTATCACACATAACATAAGCACTACCGGCTTATCATACCATATATAAGCAAGTTATGAAATCCCCTAACTTCTTATTAGTCTTATACATGTACTCTCTCATTTTTAGTTTACTTAAGGCACTAATATGTCATTATAAAAATCCGGGAATTTAACCCAAAGTACTATGTACTTCTACTCTTTTAAAATGACTCTTTTTCATACAAAACTTCCAAGATACTAATAACCATAGTATCAAGTCATAACTACTTTTCAAGACAAGTCACAATGCCTTTTAGCAATACAATTATAGGCTTCTAAACCAAGTGACTTCTTTCTTTTAAAACTTTAAGCAATTGGTGCCTTTAAAACAATTTGTCTTTCATTATTTCAAGTCATTTATCATACTTAAATTACTTAGAGTAAATCACTCTTTTTAACCTTCCATAAAGCTATTATAACCAACTTCCCATAAAGCCGTTATACTAGCTTTATACCTTAGAAACTTACATTCTTCTTTAAAACCAAGAGGCTTAAACTTTCCAACAAAACAAGTATCAAAAATACTTTCAACATACTTAAAGTCTCTTAACTTTTGAAAACCAAGATATCCTTAATATTTAAACAAGTGAGTTAATTCTCTAACTCAACCAACTTGGACATTCTTAAAATAAGACAAGGATATCAAATGGATTAGATTGTCAAAATCTTGTACGTCTACCGCACTATACATTTACAACTTATTCATGCTCAAGAGATAAGAAAGTTCCACATACCTCTTGGTTTAATCCACTTGCCAAGTCCAATATGCGTCGTGGTATGTCAACCTATAATGACCATAGTACGTCTATCAACTTCTTACTTCAAACGTAGAATATTCTAAGTGCAAAGTCACTAAATTCTACGGAAAATCGGACAGCACTTCCTTTGTTTCTACATACTTTTCCACCTTTTTCAAGGCCGAATTCAATAACCAAACACGCCACATTTAAGGCTCAACAAAGTAGTTAACAATGGGGATTACCGCTTAATCAAGACTTGTAAAATTCCCACGATTGACATTAAACTAGTCCAAAAATACAATGTCCGTTCGGATTAGGAACAACAATACGATTCTTTTCCAATTTCTATTCAATCCAAATAGTTTAGTATAACATGTTATAAAGCGCGATTGATTATAACAACTATAATCTTCAAGTAGATAACATCGACGATTTTTAGTTAACGATCAAATTGTAATTCAATTTCAAATGACTCAGCGTATGTCATTTTAGGTTGAAACTTCCAAATTTCCATAACACTTATCAATCTTCATAACACATATCACAAGATCATTTCTAACTTATAAAAACATGGAATCTTCAATTACAAAAGTAAGACGAAGATTATACCTCATTTAGCCCAAATATGATCCAAGATTACAAGTCGATCCTTAGCAACCTTAGCTCCTCCTTTCGACATTCCAATCCACTCCAAGCAACCTTTAGAAGCCTATGAAGAACTCCTCTTCAAGTTCCATCTTCAAAGTTGAATAACTCCTTAGGTTTTCGCCTTGCGACTAATACGAAAACACCATATTTCCGGGATCTTTCTATTGAGATACACTTACAATACCCTTAGGTACCTTGGTTTAAAGTATGGAGCTTATTGGACAACAAACAAAAAAAAATTCTCTCCTAATGTATGCCAAAGCCGAGAGCCTCACTTTGTTTTCTCTCAATTCTTGAAAAAAAATTCTAAGTATGGAGACTAGTCTTGCACTAGTAGTGGTATATATAAATAAAACAAGGGCTAGGATTCATCCAAATGGAAGGTCAAGATGTGGTCAATTATCTCAAGCTATTGACTTCTTGACTTAGTCAAACTTATCAAGCCAAAGTCTTTGCAAGACTTGATCATCTCATTAGTGGTCAAATGACCATTATATCCATGCCCAATTCGTCCAAGGCCAATAAGGGGGGAGACACGTGTCGCCCTCCCATTCGTCGCAATATTTCGTTTTCCGACAAATTCCAAAAATTCCGATAAATTGTTACTCGTCTCGAATCTTAACATTTGTGAGTTCTTACGTATGTTCTTATAAACATATCCGTAAATATGGGGTGTAAAATTTATCGCGTCCCAGAATGGGCCGGGCAGTATACCTTCGTGGGAAGATTCTTATTAATTCACCGTGTCCCGCAAATGGGTCGGGTTACATTATCGCGTATGGATAATCAAATTGAACTCCAAAATAAGGCGTCCCTCCAAAAAGGGCCGGATTATGTTATGCAAGATATGTAAGTTATACGTTTATGAACTCGATTATTTTTCCTAAGTATGTACGTAAGAATTTGACTATAACTCTTATTGAAAAATGAGAAAAGATAATAAAGTGCGATTAAGTTCACGAGATTGTAATGACACGGTAGGATCTGGTATTTATTTTTATATACTTGTCCCTGTCATTCTTTTATCTGATTATGATTTGTTTCTTGTACCTTATTTATTCCATACTCAAATTTTTGTTATGCGGCCCCTTGAGCTGCGTTCATGCCCGCAGGTTTTAGGTACACAGGTTGGTGATCCTCGCTCTAGGATCTCTGTTCAGTTTTGGGTAAAAGTTCCATTCACCCCGGAGGCTTATCTTTGGTTCGGATCCTTAGTATTGTCGGTTGTTGTACATTCAGGGGTATGGCGGGGCCCTGTCAATCACGATTGTTATGTCAAAGCTGTTAGAAGTGCATGTAGTCATATCTTGTGGAGTCGACTTGTAAAGAAAAAGGATGTAACTGCTTTTGGCTATATATGTATATATATGTCCAGGGAGGTAGCCTTATCGGCTAACCTGTTGTTTATTTCTTGTGGAATTATTTTATAAGTTTGATGTATGTTCCGCTGATTATCTCTGATGTATACTTGTAAGGGTACCCAGGTAGGGCACCAGTCGCGGCCCGGGGTCGGGTCGTGACAAAAGTGGTATCAGAGCAGTTAGTCTTCGGCATGTCTACAGACCGTGTATAGTAGAGTATTGTTTATCGATGAGTTGTGCATCACATCTATAAACAGGAGGCTATAGTACATTTAGGATTGGTTTCCCTTCTTCTCACTCTGAGATCGTGCAATAGAGTTGTGTCGTTAGGGTAGTCTCTCTCTAACGTATTATTGTGGTTGCAGCTATGAGAAAGACAATAGTGGCCCAGGAAGGATTATATGGATTGCGTATCCAGGTTGGTAAAAATTGTCGTATAGATGGTATTATGATGATGTATATGCAATGCAGCGTATTTACTTGGGTTCATATGTGTGTTGCCTAGAATGACTATGAGTTACCATAAGTTGGTAAAGTCTTGATAAATACTTGGAGGGTGTGAAACAGTTTATTTAATCCACACCTAGGCTTTATGTATGTACTGACTTGGAATAGTCAGAAGGTAATAAATGGTCTGAGATTGTGATAGACTCTTAAAAGAGACCATGTTTTATTGATTTGAGAGCATACCATGTTGTTGGATTAAGTTGTGTTGTACGCTTGAGTGATTATGTGAATAATAATGGTATGGAGTAATTAGAGTTGTTGTGAGTAAGACAACATGATTATGAGATATTAAGAAGCTATATTTCCCGTATGTGGGGACTGATAATGTAGGCTTGCGGCATAGAAAAAAATTGTGAACCTTAGAATATTGATAACCGCTGAGACCTTAGATGTATAAGGCCTTCTCGGGTAATAAGATTTATTTCAAACAAAGAATGAGAATTAAGTGCGAAAATGGGTCGGGTTGTGGGCTGATTACGGGTCAACCCGTAGCCTGGAATGGAGTGTGATCAGTTGGAGGCGGTCCCGCTATGTGATAGGGTCACAAGGGTGCAAGGTCCAAGTCTAGTCAATCGTTGTACGAGTTCGTGGACGCGTTCCACCCGAACCGGGTCGCGAGAGCCAAAAATGGTCTTAATTTGTTGGATGTAGTAACTCCAAGGATTTGAAAACAGAAGCTATGATTGAAATTATGTACGTATACTAGAATAAGTTTGGAAGTACGAGAAAAGTACGACAAGTAAGAAAAGAAGCGAACAAGTGTTAAAAGAATTGAAGTGTTTATAGTTATGACTAAAGAAGGTACGAAAGAAGAATCCTTTTAGGCCATAAATGGGAGTTAATAGTGGTGATACTCACCTTAGATTTGATTCCTCGTTGGCTTTGACTTAGGTATATTCATGTGTGATATATTGTGGCCATATGTGGCAAAATAGGTTTCGTAATTATAGTAGTGAAGACTATTGTCACGACCAGGCCGGGCATGGCCCGGTGCCCTACAGGCACCACTACAGTATCATCGAGAGAATAGCAGCGGAACATACAAGAAACTAAAAAATAGAACAACAGAAGTAAAACAACAGGTTAGCCGATAGGGCTACCTCCCTGGACATAAATATATACAACCGAAACAGTTGCCTCATTTCCTTTACAAACTGACCCACAATATGTGACTACAAACCTCTAAGAGTTTTAACATAACAAGCGTGGCGGGGCGGGGCCGTCGTACCACGAATATACATGAATCTACAACCTCGGGGAAAACGTGCGAGAGATAAGCCTCGGAGCAAATGGAGCTTTCCCAAAACTAAGCGAGATCTAGAGCAGAATCACCAACACAGGTACCTAAAACTGCGGGCATGAATGCAGCCCCGAAGAATCGATTACAACAGTGCAGAATATGGAGCAGAAATAACATCTGATGCAGATCATAATTGTACAAAATAATGACAAGGACAAATATCACAGTCTTACGGATCTGTAGTGTCATTACGACATGAACTTAATCGTACCTTATTATCTTTTCCCATTTTCAATAAATGTTATAGCCGTATCTTACGTACATACTTAGAAGAAGTCATTAAGTTCATTTCCATCTAACACTTACCTTTCATAACACAATCCGCTTTATGGAGGGCGCGTATCTTACGACCCGATGCGGGGCGATTAAATCCGCGATATCAAAGCGTGTCAGTGGAATCCCCATCACTACCAAGCGGTATAAGCGTAAAATATAACCATGTGGCGCGTGGCATCCCACTCTGTCGCGACGAGCAGGGGCGTGGTAGTGCCCGGGCACCGGTAGTACATCGGAAAAATCGGAATATAAAGATAATACATGAAACCAATGTAATAAAACGATCTGATAAGAAGGCGGACTAACCCAGCGGTTACCTTCATTATATATATAAATAACAATTTGAGCGATTACATCCGCTTTCTGATTACGCCCAGATTACTACGGACCTCACAGAATGATACGACAACAATGGCGGGACGGGGCCGCCGCCATACCGCGAATGTAGTACCTGCAACAACGGGGACTATACGTGATAAGCCTCGGAAAGCGGAGCTTCCCAATGGCTGTGACCACATGGCGAGGATCAGCGGCGGTGTACCTCGACTGCGGCATGAGCGGCCCGGAGGTCGATCTGGGTACCAAGTATGTGGCGAAAATCGTAAATGAAATCATAGTAGTCTATATAAAGCGGGAGACATGTATGATAAGCAAACTACGATTCTGATAAATAATGATCGTGTCAAGTCGGGGACTCGCGCCTCAAAGTCATCACTCAAATATAACTATGGGTCTCGCGCCATGCATCAATCGTGCGTGGAATACCTTCCCGCCATGGCGATCTATGATATAAAGAACCGAGGAATACGCATGAACACGGGTCCCACGTGTCCAAATAAAAAGCGATGCGGGGTAAGTGCGAAGGCGCAGCCTACTACTAACACCAGCGGTACTAACAAGGTCATAAAGCGTGTCATGATATCTGTCTGGCCGTCGCGTGATCAAAGGCTGGTCACCGCGCGGTATCGATGTGCGCGTCTAGTCACTGAACTCCTCGCGACTCGCGTAGGCCAACCTCGTAGGCGCGTGAGGTATAACCCGCGTCGGTAGCTACTCCGGCGTCGCGCCTTGACTCGCGATCGCGTAGCCACGTAGACGCGTGACCATAAAGGCGCGCTAACACGGAACTCGTAGCTCGCGTAGGTCCCTGGACCCGCGTGAGGTATTCTCGAATCATGGTCCCGGACGCAGTCTACCCGCGTCGGAGGCGACAACCTCGGAAGCGTGTCAAGGTGGTGGTACAATACCAGCATAACGGTGATAGTTAAACAACTTAAGCGCGATCGAGGAAACCCTATGCTCGAACATCGCGAATCTTAACACCGTAGCATCTGGCATGTTTGTAACAAATCAACAAGAAAGTATTACAAGGCTATCACGAGCCAACGATCAAGTTATACACACAAGGTACTTTCTGCTATATGATTAACAAGATCGGGTTTTATCCCCAAAGTACTTATACATTAACTCTTTAAAGATCGTTACTTTCACAAAAGTCACACAATACCCGTAGTATATGAAAATAGAGTGATTATCTTTTGAAGTAAATCAAAACACTTCTCTTTGTAAAATCAAGTAACACGTTCTTTTCCAAACGTTCAAGTTTGCCTAATTTTATTTACTCAAGTTTCTCATTTTTGAAAGGTTTAAGTAGTTCATAGTTTTAATCCTTTAAAACAATTTGAGAAACATATACCTTATGTGTGAGTAGGTTATTCTTGTTCATAACAATCTTATTCTGATCATGATCTAGGAAATGTAATAACATTTTGTCTCGTCTTAGCTTCATGCGGATGGAAGTTTACCTGGTTTTAATAATACTTTATTAGTCAAAACATTTCCCTTTTATTAAGTATTCTTCTGTGATTTGTTCGATACTTATTCTGATTTCTGAAATCAGTAAAACATTATTCCTTTTAAAAACCAAGTACTCATTACTCACGAATGAGGTTTCACACTTTTTAACAAAATTCAATTAAGTCAAGTCTCTTATCTTTTAAGATCAAGTCTCTTAACTTCTTAAATCAATAAATCATTCCTTTTATCTCTCTTAGCGTTATACCTAACTTCCCATAAAGCTAGTATAACTCTTAAGCTTTTAAAACCAAGTATTACTCTTACATTAAAGCGATTGGTATTAACTTTTGAAATACTTCAAGATTATTAGGGCTTAAGTCAAAGACATTGCGTAATTATTGTCGGGCTTAAGTCAGAAGACATTGCCGTAATTATTATTCGATTAACACGATGCGTCGTCTGGTACTATATATATATTCTTTAAAATATCATGCTCGAGAGGATAGGAAGAATCACGTACCTCGTGACGATTTATCGACTAAAAGCAAAGCGCTCAGCGTCTTTGTGTCCGGCTAGCCTTTTCCACCTCCGAGTAGAATACGCTACTCGCGATCTTGACTATAGCGGTTATACAAGTCTATCAAAGTCTAGACTACTCTGCGAGTTAATCTTACGATGTGATTTGATTCAAGTCTTTTACGCAATATCCTTACATTCTGATTCAATTCTCTTACATATACTTTCCTTGTATATACCTTATACTTAATTCTTATACTTGATAGTATATACTCGATTACAAAAGGAAACAGATATTTACCTCGATAAGCCCATAATTATCAAGTTAAAATGTCGATCACTGAGCAGCGTTTAGCTCTACTGCAGGCGCTCGACCGCTCCAAACAACCCTTAGAAGTTCTACGCAACTTCATTTAATCTTCAACCAAGTATGAAGATTTTCCTTAGGGTTTCGGTTTGAGACAAAAAGGACATCTGATAGTATTTAAGACTCTACGTATAGAGTATCTTTGGAATACTACAAGGTATCTGGCTAAGGTAATTTGGGTATAATATGATACTTTGGAGTATTTCTACCAAGAGGGGTGTATTTATACGAGACAACACCTGAGGGGAGGGTGTGTACCCTCGGCCGACCCATAGGTGGGGTACTCTCGACGAGGGGAGGGGGCTCTCGGCCAAAGGCCTTCTCAAAGGGAGATGGGGGGACGAAACCAACAAGGAGGGAGGAAGGTTTTCAAGACTTGGAATTTATGGAATGGATGAAGAAGTCTTCAAAGGGGGAGGGGTATTTATATGGAAATCAAGGGCCATGATCTAGCCAAGTGGGGCAAGTGGAGGGCGAGATGTGCCCAGTGCCCCTAGTCCTACTCCTTAAAACCCTCACAAATATCTACCCAACAACTTGCCCGTCAATGCGTCCTAAAGCGCCCCTTAAGTCCGCTGATGAGAGGGTGCCAAGTGTGCGCCTCTCGTTGGTCAAAATGTTTCATCTCTCGGAAAAATCCGCAAAAAATAGAAATGGCGTGGCGAATTTTCCGCCCATGAAAGTTGTGTAAAGCGTTTAATCAACGACTCTAATCGGGTGTTGTGCATAAAAATAAGTCGGCCAAGCCAACTTTAAAGTTCAAACTTTTCTACGTACGTCCTTACGTACATACTCTGGAAATACGGGGTATAACATTCTCCCCTCCTTAGAAATATTCGTCGAATGTTCCTTGAGAATCTCGAACAAATGCGCGCGTATAGTCTTCACTACTATACTTACGAGCGATCGCAACACGGCCACGAAACACTGCGCAAATACTTACGTCCAAGTCCGAGAAACACCTAACATCACAAAAGCCACTTACGAGGTCTAAAATATACTTCCTTCGCACCTCCTTATAAAAGAAATGATCACATCTATGCTCATGATACATGCTCGTTTCTTCCACTTACGCGTCGTTCATTCTGCACGCTCGAACTCTTTCTTACCGTATCTACATTACCAAATCTGCGGGTTACTATCTCTAACTTGGTCATCGTTAGCGGGAACACTCTGGATGGATCTCGGTACTCTTAGAACATAGCAACACGAAAGGCCGGACATCTGCCTCACAAGTTGGGCGACAAATGCTAACATATAGGCAACGGCCTATTTCCTCACATGATCGAAAGGCCCGAGGTAACTCGGGCTAAGTTTCTTACATTTTCGAATCTAGTCACACCGCCCGGTGGTACCTTGAAGATCGCCGTCGACTGAACTACGTCGTCGCCGATTATCCATACGACTTAGTTTGACTCAGCTGCCGATAACCTCATGCGGATAAGCCTTTATCCACGTTCTGTGAACAAGTATGAACCAACTATCGAACCTTGCTACGTCGAATCAATCAGCGTGACTTACACTTCCGCCCCCTACGAGGCTTCGTAAGGCGATATCCGAATACTGAAATGGTAGCTAAAAACACTCCCTCAACAGGAGACAACAATCCTCACAACTACCCCTGAAATCAAAACACTGGCAGGGCGAATACGATCGGAGACTGCGAGTTCGAACTACGCTGGTAAAACTTCGGAAAAAGCGATCGTGCCACAGGCTCCGCATCTATCATAAGGCGAAGGTATGCACCTCGTGCAACCTTACAACCTTCTTGATATAACATCTCGCATAACCTGCAGGAGTAAGCGATCTGGCGGAAGGACGAGATGGGTGACCTCGTCGGCCCGACTCACGGTCACGTCGTCCACGAACTGCTGTTGGTTAACTAATCTTGGGCCTAACACCTCGTGACCCTACCCACTGGCGGGACCACCACAAACTGACCCACCGTAAAGCAGTCGGCGGGTTGACCGCGCGTAGCCTCAACCCGACCAGCTCGCGTAAAACACTTGCTCCGTCCGGAACAATCTTACTAATCCGTTCACGAAAACCTGGCGGTCTTAGCTCGACTACCCTCTTTCATTTTCCCACAACTCGGGGACTTATCACGCGAACATATCTCGCGTGCACTATGCACTCAGATAAAGGTCAAACATAAAATACCTCTTTTACTCGAGATGGCCTTACCTCTAAGGTCTCTGCGTATAAGACTCTAAGGTTCGCGCTTATACATCCCCCAAATCTTACTCGGTTAACTAACCATGATATCTAATCACAATTTCCACTTATGTTATCTGAACATAATACTTAAGATATACTCATCTTACACGTACTAATCTCTAGAGGGTTAAGGATATACCTGTATCAACTGCTTCACTCCCCTAAGTTGTTCTAATCAAACCTGCCCCGTAGGGCGCATAGCTAGGGAAAATGACGAACTACCCACCGATCCTGAAGGCTGAGTCCTCCTACTTGCATCCCTCCTATTAGGACATCCTTTCGACCACGTGGCCGGCGGCCGGTCTGATAAGTACCGACTAAAGATGACATTCCACGGGATGGCGTCATCCTGCTGTGAACCGGAAGCCCTGGAGCTCTGACCAACTCCGGCTTACCCCGAAAGTCCTGAAACCCGTGGGAGACCACTCTGCACTGGCGGAGGTGCATATCTAATCTGCTGGTGAGGCGATTCGCCTTGAAAGTTACCAAAGGACCTTGCTGTTCTGGCCCTCTTCTGCTGTCCTTGGTTAACCCGTCGATCTCTATGTTTCTTGGCCTGCTGCGCATAAGCCCCTACACAGGCCATGCTCACGCCTAACTGAAGAATTACTCTTGTCCAACCCTCTCTTAGATAGTCATCAAGACTCGCGGTACATCGGTATACTCTCTGGTAGCCAAATCCATAGCTAATGTGAGTCAGCCTCTTTCAATCTATATTCTCTGTTCCGGTCGTGGGCGAAGGTTCATATATCATGGTCGTAGTAGCGCTGCTGCATTGTGCTAAACTTCTTTGAAGTGGTGGCGTAGCATAACTCCCGAATGAAACACCGCGGTGATGGCGGGCTGTGCCCTCGTAACCTCGTGCTCGACTCGCGACTCCTCGGCTGCCTTGCCATACAGGCGGGTTGCCTTCTGCAGCGGAGGCATAGCGGTAAGGAAAGAAATACGTTAGAGGTCCGACTTATAACACGGCTCTGAGCCGCGATCTCGAGTGAGAAGAATGAAACCAATCCTAAATATCCTATAGCCTCACGATTATTGGTGTGGTGCGCAACACCGATAATCGAGACTTACTAGATACGATGCGTAGACACTTTCAGAGATTAAGCGCTCACGATACCACTTTTGTCACGACCGAGCGGGGCGTGGTGATGCCTTACAGGCGCGGTGATCATCATCGGAGAAATCGGCGGAATATAAAGATAATACATGAAACCAATGTAATAAGGCGGTCTGATAAGAAGGCAGGCTAACCCAGCGGTTACGCCATTATATATATAAATAACAATTTGAGCGATTCATCCCTTTCTGATTACGCCCGGCGATTACTGGACCTCACAGAATGATCGACAACAATGGCGGGCGGGGCCGCCGTACCACGAATGTAAGTACAACGGCGGGGACTATCGTGATAAGCCTCGGAAAGCGGAGCTTCCCAAGCTGAGCTGTGACCCTATGGCGAGGATCAGCGGCGGTGTACCTCGACTGCGGCATGAGCGCGGCCCGAAGGAGAGTCGATCTGCGGTACAGTATGTGGCGAAAATCGTAAATGAAATCATAGTAGTCTATATAAAGCGGGAGACATGTATGATAGCAAACTACGATTCCTGATAAATAAGCGATCGTGTCAAGTCGGGGACTCGCGCCCTCAAAGTCATCACTCAAATATAACTATGGGTCTCGCGCCCATAACATCAATCATGCGTGGAATACCTTCGCCATTGGCGATCTATGATATAAAAGTACCAAGGAATACACATGAACACGGGTCCCACGTGTCCAAATAAAAGCGATGCGAGGGTAAATGCGAAGGCATGGCGACTACTAACACCAGCGGTACTAACAAGGTCATAAATTGTGTCATGATATCTGTCAGGCGGTCGCGTGATCAAAGGCGGTCTGCCCGCGATGTATCGATGTGCGCGTCTAGCCACGGAACTCCTCGCGACTCGCGTAGGCCAACCTCGTAGGCGCGTGAGGTATAACCCGCGTCGGGTGCTTCTCCGGCGTCCGCTGGACTACGCGATCCGCGTAGCCCGCGTAGACGCGCGTGACCATAAAGGCGCGGCTAACACGGAACTCGTAGCTCGCGTAGGTCCACTGGACCGCGTGAGGTATTCTCGAATCATGGTCCCGGACACGCTGAGTCTACCCGCGTCGGAGGCGACAACCTCGGAAACGTGTCAAGGTGAGTGGTACGATACCAGCATGCGGTGATAGTTAAACAGCTTAAAGCGCGATCGAGAAACCCATGCTCGAACATCGCGAATACTAACACCGCGTAGCATCCTGGCATGTTTACTTAACAAATCAACAAGAAAGTATTACAAGGCTATCACGAACCAACACGATCAAGTTATACACACAAGGTACTTTCTGCTATATGATTAACAAGATCGGGTTTTATCCCCGAAGTACTTACATACATTAACTCTTTAAAAGATCGTTACTTTCACAAAGTCACCTGATACGTAGTATATGAAAATAGAGTGATTATCTTTTGAAGTAAATCAAAACACTTCTTTGTAAAATCAAGTAACACGTTCTTTTCCAAGCGTTCAAGTTTGCCTAATTTTATTTACTCAAGTTTCTCATTTTGAAAGGTTTAGTAGTTCATAGTTTTAATCCTTTAAAACAATTTGAGAAACATATACCTTATGTGTGAGTAGGTTATTCTTGTTCATAACAATCTTATTACGACCATGATCTAGGAAATGTAATAACATTTTGTCTCATCTTAGCTTATGCGGATGGAAGTTTCTCTTGGTTTTAATAATACTTTATTAGTCAAAACATTTCCCTTTTATTAATGTATTCTTTGTGATTTGTTCGATACTTATTACGATTTACGAAATCGGTAAAACATTATTCCTTTTAAAACCAAGTACTCGTTACTCGAATGAGGTTTCACACTTTTAACAAAATTCAATTAAGTCAAGTCTCTTATCTTTTAAGATCAAGTCTCTTAACTTCTTAAATCAATAAATCATTCCTTTTATCTCTCTTAGTAGTTATACCTAACTTCCCGTAAAGCTAGTATAACTCTTAAGCTTTTAAAACCAAGTATTACTCTTACATTAAAAGCGATTGATATTCTTTTGAAATACTTCAAGATTATTCGGGCTTAAGTCAAAGACATTGCCGTAATTATTATTCGAGCTTAAGTCAGAAGACATTGCCGTAATTATTATTCGATTAACACGCGTCGTCTAGTACTATATATATATTCTTTAAAATATCATGCTCGAGAGGATAGGAAGAATCACATACCTCGTGACGATTTATCGACTAAAAGCAAAGCGCTCCAGCGTCTTGTGTCAGGCTAGCCTTTTCCACCCTCCGAGTAGAATACGCTACTCGCGATGCTTGACTATAGCGGTTATACAAGTCTATCAAAGTCTAGACTACTCTGCGAGTTAATCTTACGATGTGATTTGATTCAAGTCTTTTACTGCAATATCCTTACATTACGGTTCAATTCTCTTACATATACTTTCCTTGTATATACCTTATACTTAATTCTTATACTTGATAGTATATACTCGATTACAAAGGAGACAGATATTTACCTCGATAAGCCCATAATTATCAAGTTAAAATGTCGATCTGAGCAGCGTTTAGCTCTACTGCTCTGGCGCTCGACCCGCTCCAAACAACCCTTAGAAGTTCTCGCAACCACATTTAATACTTCAACCAAGTATGAAGATTTTCCTTAGGGTTTCGGTTTGAGACAAAAAGGACATCTGGTAGTATTTAAGACTCTACGTATAGAGAGTATCTTTGGAATACTACAAGGTATACTAAGGTAATTTGGGTATAATGTGATACTTTGGAGAGTATTTCTACCAAGAGGGGGTGTATTTATACGAGACAACACCACAAAGGGGAGGGTGTGTACCCTCGGCCCCAGCTAGGAGGGTACTCTCGGCGAGGGGAGGGGGCTCTCGGCCAAAGGCCTTCTCAAAGGAGAGGGGACAGAAACCAACAAGGAGGGAGGAAGGTTTTCAAGACTTGGAATTTATGGAATGGATGAAGAAGTCTTCAAAGGGGGAGGGGTATTTATAGGGAAATCAAGGGCCATGATCTAGCCAAGTGGGGGGCAAGTGGAGGCGAGATGTGCCCAGTGCCCCAGTCCTACTCGCCAAAACCCTCAAATATCTACCAACAACTTGCCCGTCAATCGGCCCTAAAGCGCCCCAGAATCCGCTGATGAGAGGGTGCAAGTGTAAGCCTCTCGTTGGTCCAAAATGTTTCGTCTCTCGGAAAAATCCATGAAAAATAGAAATGGCGTGGCGGAATTTTCCGCCAGAAGTTGTGTAAAGCGTTTAGTCGAAAACGACTCTAATCGGGTGTTGTGCATAAAAATAATTCGTCGAGCCAACTTTAAAGTTCAAACTTTTCTCGTGCGTCTTACGTACATACTCGGAAATACGGTATAACAACCTCGGCGTACACATATCTGACACGTATATATATCTCACGCGTGGAATCCATCCGCTGAACAACTATAAGTGTAAAAATATAACCACAGTGGCGCGTGGCATCCCACCTCGTCGGCGTACATATACAACACGTATATATATCTATATAACGCGACGCGTGCCGAATCCACGTCGTATAAGCGTAGCCATAACGTGCCTCGGCGTCCTGCATCGTAGGTGCGGTCTTCGGGAGCTAGCCCATGGGTAACAATATAACATGGTCGCGTACCGGAATCCCAGCGTCGTATAAGCATGGCCATAGAGTAATAAAGCGGCGGGCATCTAACGCGTCCTGCTGCGTGCCGGCATCCCCTCGTCGTATAAGCATGGCGAGATCGATCCTGATGGAAGCATGCAGTGGAATCCCCGTCACGCCGATGCGTCGATAAAATGTTCGGGCGTCTAACGCGTCTGGTCACGTGCCGGAATCGCGTCGTATAAGCGTGTCCGAGGATCGATCATGATGGAAGCATGCGTGGAATCCCACGTCAGCGCCGATGCGTCGAGTAAACTTATAACAAGGCAGTAGGCCCTCAGTGAGTCACGACAGCGTAACATATAATACTTGCACTTAAAGCTATCACGAGCAAATACGAGCAAGTTCATTAAACCTTTAGACTTCCATTTTTATAAACTCATGGCACTTTCGTTTTACGTCAAAATCCGAATTTAACCCCAAGTACTACGTCTTCTACTCTTTTAGAAAGTCCATTTTCAAATAAAACTTCCAAGATACTAACAACCGTAGTATCAAGTCATACTACCTTGAAGACAAGTCCTGATACCTTCTTAGAAATACAATTACCGCTTCTAAATCAAGTGACTTCTTCCTAAAACATTAAGCGATTTATACCATTAAGACAATTGCCCTTCTTTATTTCAAACCATTTCTTTGCTTACATTATTAGAAAACCATTCTCTTAACCTTCCATAAAGCGGTATAACGACTTCCCATAAAGCCGTTATAACCCTTTATGGTTTTAGATAACTCATTCCTTTTATAACGAGACTTCTACTTTTTGAAACCAAGTATTATATACTTTCAAATCAATTCTCTTAACTTTCAAAAATACAATTAGTCTCTTAACCTTTAGAACTCAAGTGACTCCTTTTATTATAAAACCTTAGGCAATTGATGCCTTAAAATTCAAGTTGCCTTTTCATTAAAATCAAGTCATTTATCTTTCCATAAAGCAAATATAACCAACTTCCCATAAAGCTGTTATATTCACTTTATACCTTAGCCAAAATACAATTTCTATCGAGGACTTATACGTTTAAAGCGGAACAAGTATCACATCTTCAAAACTCTTGAGTCCCTTAACATAAAAATATTAGGCATCCTTAATACTTTCAAAGAAGTGAGTTAATCTCTAACTCACTTTGACTTGGATATTCGCAAACTAGTAATGGATATCAAGGTGTTGTCGTCTGCCGTACTACATCGTGCAACTAGTCATGCTCGAAAGATAGGAAAAGTTCTACATAGAGTAAATCACCACCTGACTACCTCTTAACTTCTAAGAGTGAAGGAAACATGAAATGATACCACGGTATATTCCATACATAGAATCATGCCAAAGGAAGGAAGAGGTTCACATACCTCGCGGCGATTATCGACAAGTAGCAAAATGCTCCAAAGTACTTCAACCTTGATAGCTATTCCATCCTTGGTAGGATCGCTATACTTAGTACTTGAACCTATAATGGCCGCAATCGTTCATTAATCTCTTACTTGAGCGTAGAATATTCTAAGTGCTAAGTCACTAAATTCTACGGAAAATCGGATGACACCTCCTTTGTTTCTACTCACTTTGCCACCTCTTTCAAGGCCGAATACAATAACCAAACATGCCACGTTTAAGGCCCGATCAATGCGATCAACAATGGGGATTACCGCCTACTAGGCGTGTAAAATTCCATGATAGATATCAAACTAATACAAACTATATGTCCAAATCGGTACATTGAGTACCATAACACTAATTCTTATCAATTTCCATTTCAATCCAAGTTGTTAGTATAACATGATATCAAGTCGCGATTGATTATAACTACTATAATCTTGAGTAAGTAACGTCGGCGATTCTAGTAAATGACCAAATTATAATCCAACTTCACGTGGCTTACATTACATTTGGTTTAAGGCTGGCGATCCATAATACTTATAAACTTCAACACATATACTTCATGCTAGCAACATGTAAAGCTAACAACAATATAAATAATCTTGTAACACTTTTAAGAGACAAGATTATACCTCAACGAAACTCAATCCAACTCCAAATCCGAAGTCGCTCCTTAGCAACTTAGAGACTCTTCAAGACAACTTCAATCCGCTGCCGAGACCCTTAGAACAACACCAACCAATTTCCTTCAATCTTCCATACAAAACCTAGAAAGCAACTAGGTTTTAGCTGCGACTAACAGAAAACTATCTTTTTAGATTTTTCTATTGAGATATGCTTACTATACACTCAAGAACCTTGGTTTAAAGTGTGGAGCTTATTGGACAAGAAACAAAAATTTTCTCTTTTTAAATGCAAGGAACCCGAGAGCAACTAGAGGGAGTTCT
The DNA here is from genome assembly GCA_029844215.1 of Przewalskia tangutica. NCBI lineage: Eukaryota > Viridiplantae > Streptophyta > Magnoliopsida > Solanales > Solanaceae > Przewalskia > Przewalskia tangutica. Next base: position 33,438,361 of record CM056725.1, read on the forward strand.
TGAAATTTTGTAAATTTTTCTAAGTGTTGGGCTCTCTCTTGCTACTAGTAGTATTAAATAGCACGTTGGAGGGTCGAGATGCAACAAATGGGTGGTTTGGATGAGCTCTTATTAAATATCAAGTCTTGTGGGTCCTTGATCAAGTCAACTTTCTCAAGCTTTCAAGTTGCAAGACTTGTCTTGCTAACAAGGTCGATGACCCTTTAGCCACACAAAAATCGTCGAGGCATTTGTAAGGGGGTGACACGTGTCGCCCTCCCATTCGTCACAATAATACGTTTTCCGACAATTTCATAATTCCGATAAATTTTTACAAGTCTCAAATCTTAACACTGTGAGTTCTTACTTACGTTCTTAAAACATGTCCTGTAAATATGGGGTGTAACAACTATACCGGTGCATGTGTAGTTGGAGACTTAGAAGGAACATTCGGGACGAATGTTTCTAAGGGGGGGGGGGGGGGGAGAATGTTACACCCCGTATTTCCATAGCTACTAAGTGAGAACATGATTATAGAATTAAGATTGGAATGTCGAAAGGAAAGGATTTTTACATTTCCTTGTACGTAAAATTTTCGAGTTTAATGTGATAACAAGAATTAATTCTAGTAATGGAATTATATTTCATTAGAATTATGGACTTAGTGGATTTATTAAGTCTTGGTATACTATGTTACATGTCCATCGAAATGGGATGAAAAATAACTAAGTGTGGATGAAATTTTTTGTGAAGAAATACTTGGCCAATAGGAGGTTAGCAAGTGCCCTCCCCACTTGTCTTATGAAGACTCCACACACCTTTATATAGATAAGTCTTGAAGACTTAGAACAAAAATATTCATCCATACAAACCCTCATCTCTCCAAAAACCTAGAGCAATTCGAAATCCCCATATCCAAAGACAAGATCAAGATCAAAGTATTTTCTTTCCAAGATTAAGCACCCTTAACCCCTAAATCTAGGTTGGGCCGAAAATATAATGAAACTCTAGGGGTTTTTCGTCGACTTTTTGGAAGCAAAACGTGAAGAGAAGTTGATCCTAAGGTTGTAGGGGATACATATATGTGATTGGAACTTGATGAAGTGGGCGAAGCAGCTGGACGATAAAGACCGGACTGTTTTGGGGCGTTTTTGGGCAAAACATGAGGTAAAAGTCCTTCTTCTTTAAAAGTAATTGGATATTACTTATTGTTATAATGTATGGATGAACGTGTGTTAAAATAATGAAGAATAAAAAGCATTTGAGCCATTTTGGGGGTTAAAACCGATTTGGGACAGATTTGGTGTAAATGGAATATGTTGGTTATTGTCGTTGTTATCTTCACCTATTGCATGTTATAATGGATTAATATTGTTGTTAATAAGTTGTTATAACTTATGTAGAAGTTTTGGAACTCGAATTGGAATAAAAAGGATTAAGGAAAGAGTTATCGGATTTTAGTTGTTGGCCGTAGAATCTATAAAACTGTTGGATATTGTCGTGCAGTTTTTAGGGACTGTTTTAGACGTGTTGTATGCTGGAAAATCAGCCCTTATATTTCGTGTTTAATGTAGTAGATTTCTAATGAAAACCCCGAAGGAATAAGGGTGTGGAAAGGCGTTGAAAGGCCTCACATTCCACCATCGTTATAGTAATTATGGACTATTTTAGGGGCTGTTTTAGGGGCTGTTTTGGTATGGTTTTGGGGCAGAATTTTACACGTCCTGTTGGGCGTGTAATCTCCTTTGATTATCTGAGTTGGTTGTGCCTTAAATGTGGCGTTTTGGTTGATGAATACGGGCCTTGGAAAAGGTGGAAAAGTACATAGAAAAAAAGGAAGTGCTGCCCGAATTTCGGTAGAATTAGAGGGAATTATTTGGTATAAGTCTTATACTAAGTAACTATGATATTGATAGAAGTGCTATCGTCATTATAGGTTGAAGTACTACGTGTAGCATAGTATACTTGGCTTAAGGAATAGCCGATGAGGTTAAAGTACTTCGGAGCATTTTGCTACTTGTCGATAATCGTCGCGAGGTATGTGAACCTCTTCCTTCTTTTGGCATGATTCTACGTATGAAATATACATGTGGTATTATTTTATGATTCATTCTACTCTTAGAAGTTAAGAGGTATGTATGTTGATTTACTCTATGTAAAAGGTAGGTCTAAGTTATCCTAAGTTCTAATCAAGTCTTATGGGGGATGTTGGTAAGAGTCATTAGGAAGTATTTGGAGTCGAGTTTACTTTGCTAATTTACTCCACGAATGAGAATAATTATCGAACAAGCCATTGCAGCGTTAATAAAAGAAAATGTATCGACAATCAATTATATTAAAATGAGTAGAATTCTCAATCTGCATAGAAACTAAGATAAGACAAAATTGTTTTACATTTTCTAGATCATGGCTGCTTTAATAAGATCGTTATAAGCAGTATAACCTATTCACAACTCATAAAAGTATATGCTACTTAAATTAAAAGAGTTTATGTTATGATGTTTTAAGACTATGAACCTTGATTTCTTAAAAGGTTACGAGACTTTATTTTTCAAGTTATGGGACTTGATTCATAAAGGAAGAAATGACTTGATTTAAAAAGTATGGTTTCTATGATTTATTTCAAAAGTTAAGAGGCTTGATTTCAAAAGAGAATGTAACTTGAGTTTTCAAAAGAAGTTTATTGATTTAAAAAGAGAGGGAGTTTTAAGATTCTTTTTAAGTATGTATGTACGTAGTACTTTTGGGTTTAATTTTTCCTAAAGTAATAAGGAATAAAAGTGCCTTAAGTTCTCTAAAGTGAAAATGTTGTTATAATAGCTTTATGGGAAGTTGTTATTGTCACGACCCGACCCCGGGCCGCGACTGGTGCCCTACCTGGGGACCCTTCTAATCATACAACATAATAAACTGCGGAAGATAGATAACACTCTTTTTTTTTCTTAAACCAAGGCCAAGCCGATAAGGCTGTCATAACATAAAAATTTCACGAAAGGGGTCTACACTGTTTAACAATGTAAAAACAACTCTAGCCAGTCCAGCCCACAGATGAATACAAACCTCTAAGATTTTAACAAATACTATGACGGGACAAGGCCCCGTACCTGAATATACATAGCCATGACAACTCGGAACATTGGAGCCATCTCAAAATCTTTGAACCGGGATCCTAAGCTCGCGGATCCAGCGTAATACCTAAACTGCGGGCGTGAGCGCGGCCCGAGAAGAAGTCGATCACAACAGTGCAGAATATGGAGCAGAAATAAAATCTGATAAGCAGATCATAGCGTACAAAAGAATAGCGAGGGCAAGTATAAAAGTACATATCGGATCTGTAGTGTCATTACCACTTATGAACTTAATTGCACATCATTATCTTTTCCATTCCATTAAGAGTTATAGCCGTATCTTACGTGCATACTTAGGAGAAGTCATTAAGTTCGTTACCATATAACTTACTTATCTTTCATAACATAATCCGGCCACTTTTATGGAGGGGCGCGTATCTACCGCCCGATGGGGGCGATCAAATCACACAAATATCAAAGCGTGCGTGGAATCCCCATCACTGCGTGACTACAAGTGTAAAATATAACCGTGTATGTGGCGCGTGGCATCCACCTCATTGTCGGCGTACCATACACAATACATATATATATCTCTGCGTGGAATCCCATCACTGTAGCAGCGGTGTAGGTGTAACATATACAACACACGTATATATATATAGCGACGCGTGCCGGAATCCTAAATCGTATAAGCGTGGCCATAACGTGCCCTCGGCGTCCTAAATCGTGAGTGCGGTCTTCGTGGGAGCTAGCCGTGGAGTAATAATATAACATGCCCGGAATCCTCATCGTGGGTACATGTCTTCATGGGGAGCTAGCCCGTGGAGTAATAATGTCGTCATGCATGGTCGTATGCCGGAATCCTAAATCGTATAAGCGTGGCCATGGGTAATAAAACAAATCAGAATCTAACGCCTCACAGTCACGTGCCGGAATCGCGTCGTATAAGCGTGTCGGATCAATCATAATGGAAGCATGCGGTGGAATCCCGCATCGCGTCGATGCGTCGAGTAAACTTACAACAAGGCGATCGGCCCTCGGTGAGTCGCGACAACGTAAACATATAATACTTGCACTCAAGCTATCACGAGCAAACATAAGCAAGTTCATTAAACCTTTAGACTTCCATTTTTATAAACTCATGGCACTTTCGTTTCACACGTAAAAATCAGAATTTAACCCGAAGTACTACGTCTTCCATTCTTTTAAAAGGTTCATTTTCATATAAAACCCCGAGATACTAACACGTAGTATCGAGGCTTGTTTACATTTCACATAAGTCACTACACTTTTAGAAATCGTTTCTCGGCTTCTAAATCAAGTGACCCTTCCTTATTTCAAGTTACTCCTTACTTACATTATTAGAGGAAACCATTCTCTTAACCTTTCATAAAGCTGTTACAACCCTTTATGGTTTTAGACAATTTCATTCCTTTTTTCAACCAAGAGACTTATACTTTTAAAACCAAGTATCATATACTTTCAAATCAATTTTCTTAACTTCCAAAATACTTCAAGTCTCTTAACTTTAGAAATCAAGTTTCTTAACTTTTAAATCTCAAGTAACTCACACCTTTTAAAACAAATTACTTCCCTTAAATCATGTCATTTCTTCCTTTAAGAATCAAGTTTCATTACTTGAAAATAAAGTCTCTCAACCTTTTAGGAGTCAAAGGTTCATAGTCTTAAAACTTCATAACGTAAATTCTTTAAGTGAAATCATATGCCTTATGTGTGTGAGTAGATTATACTTGTTTATAACGATCTTATTAAAGCGACCATGATCTAGAAAATGTAATACAATTTTGTCTTATCTTAGCTTATGCGGATGGAGAATTCTACTTGTTTTAATATAATTATCGTCATTACATTTTCCTTTATTAGCAGCTATGATGGCTTGTTCGATTCTTATTCTCATTTGTGTCGTAACTTAGCCAAGTCAACTTGGCTCCAAATACCTCTAACGACTCTTGCAGCATCCCCGTAAGACTTGGTAAGAACTTATGATCACTTAGACATAACCGCTTGCGTGAGTAAATCAACATACATCTTCTTAACCACAGAGTAGAAGGAATCATGAAATAATACCATGTATATTCCATACATAGAATCATGTCAAAAGAAGGAAGAGGTTCACATACCTCGCGGCGATTATCGACGATTAGCAAAATTCTCAAGTACTTCAACCTTGATAGCTATTCCATCCTTGGTAGAATCGCTATAGTGAGTACTTCCACTTATAATGGCCATGTCGTCCATTAACCTCTAGCCGAGCGTAGAATATTCTAAGTGCAAAGTCACTAAATTCTACGGAAAATCGGACATCACTTCCTTTGTTTCTACATACTTTGCCACCTTTTCAAGGCGAATACAATAACCAAACATGCCACATTTAAGACCCAACAATTCAGCTAACCAAAGGGGATTACAGCCTTAACGGGGCGTGTAAAATTCATACAATTGATATCAAACTAGTCCACAATCTGATGCCATTTTTTCGGCCAAAGGTGCAACAACTTATCAATCTTTCCAATTCCTTTTCAATCAAGTTCTTAGGTCTAACGTGTTATATTGTCATAAAAACTACAACAACTATAATTCCTTCTTTATATAACATGGCGACTAAACTAGTAACCAAATTGAATTACAATCTTAAGGGCTAAATCATACGACTTTTGGATTCCGTCAAATATTCCATAACACGTATCATTCTTCATAATATAATCCACGTGATCATTTCTAACTACTACAACATGAAATCTTGAATTTTAATAGCAAGGCGGAGATTATTACCTCCTTAGCTCAAAATGATCCAAAACCCTAAGTCGATCCTTAGCGACTCAACTCCTTTTCTTGGCGTTCAATCCATTATTTGCAACCCTTAGAAGCTTGTGAAAACTCCTCTTATATTTCCATCTTCAAAGTTGAAGAACACCTTGGGTTTTAAGCCTTGCGACTAACGTAAAAATGCGGTTTTCAAATCTTTCTATTGAGATATCCTTACAATACCCTCATGAACCTTGGTTTAAAGTGTGGAGCTTAAAGAACAAAAGCGGATTTTTTCTTTTTAAAACCATGAACAGGAAGCGATACCTTGCTCATCCAACTTTCTTGAAAATTTTCTAAGTATAGAACTCTTGTCTTGCTACTAGTATGTATACAAAGCATAATGGAGGCGAGATTAGAACAAATGGGTGGTTTGGATGCAAAAATCTAGCCAGTGGCCGCTTTTGACTTAGTCGACATTATCAGCTCTACTTGCAGACTTAGTCTTTATCGTGGTCGATGACCATACTACCGCTGCATAATGTCACGACCAGGCCGGGCATGCGGTGCCTACACAGGCACCCTTACAGTATACATCGAGATAATCAGCGGAACATACATGAAACTTATAAAATAAAACAACATAAATAAAACAACGAGGTTAGCGATAGGGCTACCTTCGCGGACATATATATGGCCAAAGCGGTTGTCTCGCTTTCCTTCTGGTGACCCACGATATGTGACTACAGACCTCACAGAGTTTTAACATAACAAGCGTGGCGGGAATGAGCCCGCCGTACCACGAATATACATAAATCTACAACCTCGGGAAAGCGTACAAGAGATAAGCCTCGGAGCAAATGGAGCTTTTTCCCAAAGCGAGCAGAGATCCTGAAGCAAGGATCACCAACACAGGTACCTAAAATCTGCGGGCATGAGCGGCCCCGAAGAAAGTCGATTACTCTGATGCAGAATATGGAGCGAAATAACATCTGATGCAGATCGTAAGCGTACAAAAGAGTGGCGAGGACAGTATAAAAAAATACATACGGATCATGCGTGTCATTACAACATGAACTTAATCATACCTTATTATCTTTTCCCATTTTCAATAAAAGTTAGTCACGTTCTTACGTGCGTGATTAGGAAAAATCATTAAGTTCATTACCGTATAACTTACTTATCTTTCATAACATAATCCGCCTTTTGAGGAGGCGCGTATCTTCTGACCCGATGCGGGGCGCGATCGAATACCTGAATATCAAAGCGTGCCGTGGAATCCCCGTCACCGCCAAGCGGTATAAGTGTAAATTATAACCATGTGGCGCGCGCGTGGCATCCCGCTCAGCGTACATCGGCGTACATGCAACACATATATATCTCTGCGTGGAATCGCATCCACTGCGACGACTTATAAGTGTAAAATATAACCATGTAATGGCGCGGTGGCATCCCGCTCACGTCGGCGTGCACGTATCGACACGTATATATATCTATATATATAAGCGACGCGTGCCGAATCCCGCATCGTATAAACATGGCCTGCGTGCCTCGGCGTCCTCATCGTGAGTGCGGTCTTCGTGGGAGCTAGCCCGTGGGTAAAATATAACATGGTCGCGTGCCCCGGAATCCTCGTCGTATAAGCATGGCCATGGAGTAATAAATCACGCGGGCATCTAACGCGTCACGTGCGTGCCGGCGTCCCTCGTCGTATAAGCGTGGCGAATCGATCCTGATGGAAGCATACGTGGAATCCCCGTCGCTGCGGTGCGTCGATAAAGCGTCGGGCGTCTAACGCGTCTGGTCACGTGCCGGAATCCCGCATCGTATAAGCGTGTCGGATCGATCATGATGGAAGCATGCAGTGGAATCCACATCACGATCGATGCGTCGAGTAAACTTATAACAAGGCGATCGGCCCTCAGTGAGTCGCGACCGCGTATACATATAATACTTGCACTTAAAGCTATCGCGAGCAAATACGGGCAAGTTCGTTAAACCTTTAGACTTCCGTTTTATAAACTCATGGCGCTTAGTTTCACGCATAAAAATCAGAATTTAACCCCAAGTACTACGTGCTTACATTCTTTTCAAAGATTCATTTTTCATATAAAACCCCAAATACTAACACAGTAGTATCAAGGCTTGTGTACATTTCACATAAGTCACTATACTTTTAGAAATACATTTCTCGGCTTCTAAATCAAGTGACCACTTACCTTAAAGCTTTAAGCAAGTGATACATAAATCAAATTATTTCTTTGATTACATTATTAGAAAACCATTCTCTTAACCTTATAAAGCGATTATAACGACTTCCCATAAAGCCATTATAACCACTTTATGGTTTAGACAAACTCATTCCTTTTATAACCAAGAGACTTATACCTTTTTTTTTAAACCAAGTATTAAATACTTTCAAATCAATTCTCTTAACTTTCAAAGTACCATTAGTCTCTTGACCTTTAGAAATCAAGTGACTCCTTTTATTATAAAACCTTAGGAAATTGATGCCTTAAAATCAAGTTGGCTTTTCACTAAAATCAAGTCATTTATCTTTCCATAAAGCAAATATAACCAACTTCCCATAAAGTCGTTATATTCACTTTATACCTTTGCCAAATACAATTTCCTATCGAGGGACTTATCGTTTAAAGCGGAACAAGTATCACATCTTGAAACTCTTGAGTCCGCATAACTTTAATAAAACATTAGACATCCTTAATACTTTCAAAGAAGTGAGTTAATCTCTAACTCACCTGACTTGGCTATTCGTAAAACTAGTAAAGGATATCAAGGTGTTGTCGTCTGCGTACTACATCGTGCGACTAGTCATGCTCGAAAGATAGGAAAATTTCTACATAGAGTAAATCACACGACTACCTCTTAGCTTCAGAGTAGAAGGAAACATGAAATGATACCACGGTATATTCCATACATAGAATCATGCCAAAGAAAGGAAGAGGTTCACGTACCTGGCGATTATCGACAAGTAGCAAAATGCTCCAAAGTACTCCAACCTTGATAGCTATTCCATCCTCCGAGTAGGATCGCTATACTTACTACTTGACTATAATGGTCTGTCGTCCATTAACCTCTTCTTCAAGCGTATAATATTCTAAGTGCTAAGTCACTAAATTCTACGGAAAATCGGAATGACACCTCGCTTTGTTTTTACTTACTTTGCCACCTTTTTCAAGGCGAATACAATAACCAAACCGCCGCGTTTAAGGCCCGATCAATGCGATCAACAATAGGGGATTACCGCCTACTAGGCGTGTAAAATTCCGCCCATAAGCGATATCAAATTAATACAACTTACTAGGCCAATTGGCTAACGAAGTACTTCTGACATCAATTCTTATCAATTTCCATTTCAATCCAAGTTATTAGCCTAACATTATGTCAAGTCATGACGATTATAACTACTATAATCTCGAGTAATTAACATGCGACGATTCAAATAAGCGACCAATTTGTAATCCAACTTCACGTAGCTTACATTACGTTTGGTTAAGGCTACAAGCGATCCATAATACTTATAAACTCCGACATATCAACCGTACTAGCAACGTATAAAGCTAACAACAACAATATAAATATAATCTTGTAACACTATTAAGAGACAAGGTTATACCTCAGCGAATCTCAATCTAACTTCCAAATCGAAGTCGCTCATAGCAACTTAGAGACTCTTGAAGACAACGATGCTACTTGAGACCCATAGAACAACACCAATCAAATTCTTTCAATCTTACACAAAACCTAGAAAGACAACTAGGTTTTAAGCTGCGACTAACGAAAACTATCTTTTAGAGATTTTTCTATTGAGATACACTTGATACACTCATGAACCTTGGTTTTAAAGTGTGGAGCTTATTAGACAAGAAACAATTTTTTCCTTTTTGTTCTAAGTGAACTAGAAATTTAGAAGAATGAGTTCTTCAATTTTGTGAAATTTTTGGCTAAGTGTTAAGCTTGTCTTGCACTACTAGTATTATATAGTGTAATGGAGTCGTGATATAAACAATTGGGTGGTCTAGATAAGCTCACAGCAAATATCAAGCCTTTGTGGGTCCTTTGACTTGGTCGAGATTATCAAGCTTGCTACTTGCAAGACTTAGTCATCAGACTATGGTCGATGACCATTTTGGCCATGCCTAATTCGACCAAGGCATCGATAAGGGGTGACACATGTAGCCCTCCATTAGTCCGATAATGCGTTTTCAGAAAATTTCATAATTAGATAAATTTTTACAAGTCTCAAATCTTAACAACTTGTGAGTTCTTACGTCGTTCTTAAAGCGTGTCACTGTAAATGCGGGGTGTAACATTCTTCCCCTTAGAAACATTCGTCCCCGAATGCTCTTTCAGTCAAACTTATAATTAGCGACATAATTTCCTTTCGCAACCCCGACATACCAACAATGCCACCCGTGGCCCTAATACCTTGCACGCGCGTATCTGTCATCGTAAGCCCAAAAGGGATTATCTTTTCGTACTTCCAACTCCTTCTAACTTATACAGTCTCGATATAATCTGTTCATGACACTTAAACATACCACAACTTTATCATGCATACAAGTTCTAAAGGGCTAAAGACATACACGAAATCATATAGGCGGTTCAAGGACCGCTAATCTGAGAACTTCCACCACGACCTCTGTCGCGGCTGCGTGCATAAACATCTGCCTAGCTATGGAAGGCGAAGAACATGACTAATCTAGTAGGCTGCGCTATCCCGCGGTGCCACCTCTGGTGGGCGGTCTCTCGCGAAATGGCCCTGCGGCGCGCATAACAATTTGTCGAGTAATGCGACACTCCCAAAATGGAATCTACTACGGTGACCACCGGGGCAAAGGTGGCTTCCACGATTACTATCCTCGGCATGCAGAACTTGTAGCCTGGGCCACGACTGCTCCCGAATATCCCGGCGACGGACCTCGGCGGAAGGCAGGAAGGAGCACTGTGCGGTGAGATGTAGACCTGAGTGCATTGTTGAGGCTATCGCCTCGAAAGTTACCTGGAACTCTGTAGTCACGGCCTCTTGGACTAGCTGAGTCAATCGATCCTCCTCTCTCTATCCTCATCCCTGCGCGCATAGGCTGCGTCTAGCAATGTCCATGCAGGTGAAGAGCCACCCCAAGCATCGATAATCATATGGCGGTCTAGCCCGTCACATAACGATTAACTCTGTCGCCGTATCGGCCCGCGATAGTGTGCGCATGCAGCCAACGAGTTAAACTCGGGTTGTATTCACGATGGTCCTCCCATTCGCCCCGATGACAGAACCTATCAACACGGGCTCTCCTCATTTCGGGAGGCAAAAAGTGATCGAAAGGCCTCAGTGAACTCATCCCAAAGCTGGGACGAGCACCGCGCTCTCGGCGGCTCGAGACTCAAAGCAGTTCAACGATATCGCGTGCGGTAAGCTAACACAGTGACTCTGTCTCAGGCCCTAAGCACTGCATAGTCCGTGTAGGCTGGCGAGCGAACTCTTGAGGATCATCCTCGGATCTCTAACCATAAAACTCGGGTGGACTACAACCAGAAAATCCCGAATCCTCAGCGTCGGCTCTGGGTTAGCTACTGCTCACTGGTGTTGCCTGCCACTATGCTAGTCAATAGCTTTGATCTGCTCTCCATAATCTCTAAACTCTGCCGTGGTCTGCCACTGGAGGCTCGGTGCAGGAACCTCTGGAGCTCTTGCCGCTCTCGGCTCCTCTAATCCGTCGGCGTGGTGAGTTCGCGATCCGTCTACTACCTCGGGCATAGCACGTGCGAATCTGGTAACCTATGCGTGCCACTGAAGCTCCTGCTTTCCTTGCCATTAGGCCACAGTGCCTTCCAGTGGAGGCATAAGCGTACATAAGAAGGGTCGAGAGAGGATTGACCTACTAGGGCGGCTCTCTTTGCGATCTCGAAGAGAAGAATGAAACCAATCCTAAATGTCTGCGACCTCACGATTATAGATGTGGTCCACAACCACGATAATCAAGACTACTAGACACGATGCGTAGACACTTTCAGAGACTAAGCGCTCTGATACCACTTTTGTCACGACCAGACCGGGCGGCCCAGTGCCCTACACAGGCACCCTTGCAGTATACATCGAGAGATAATCAGCGGAACATAAATGAAACTTATAAAATAAAACAACGAAATAAAACAACGAGTTAGCGGATAGGGCTACCTTCACGACATATATATACAAGCGACGGTTGCCTCGCTCCTTCTGGTGACCCGCGATATGTGACTCTGACCTCTGAGAGTTTTAACATAACAAGCGTGGCGGGACGGGGCCCCGCCACCCGAATATACATAAATCTACAACCTCGGGAAAGCCGTACCAAGAGATAAGCCTCGGAGCAAATGGAGCTTTTCCCAGCGAACAGAGATCTAAGAGCGAGGATCACCAACACAGGTACCTAAAACTGCGGGCATGAGCGCCCCGAAGAAGTCGATTACTCTGATGCAGAATATGGAGCAAATAACATCTGATGCGCGGTCGTAAGCGTACAAAGAGTAGCGAGGGACAAGTATAAAAAAATACATACGGATCTGTAGTGTCATTACCAACATGAACTTAATCATACCTTATTATATTTTCCCATTTTCAATAAAAGTTAGTCACGTTCTTACGTGCGTGATTAGGAAAAATCATTAAGTTCGTTACCGTATAACTTACTTATCTTTCATAACATAATCCGCTTTGGGAGGCGCGTATCTTACGACCCGATGCGGGATGCGATCAAGTTACCTGAATATCAAAGCGTGCGTGGAATCCCCGTCACTGTGCCGACTATAAGTGTAAATTATAACCATGTGGCGCGTGGCATCCCGCCTCATTGTCGTACGTACATGCAACACGTATATATATCTCGCGCGTGGAATCCGCATCAACTGAAATGACTTATAAGTGTAAAATATAACCATGTGGCGCGCGTGGCATCCGCTCAGCGTCGGCGTACCGTATACAACACGTATATATATATCTATATATATAGCGATCGCGTGCCCGAATCCCGTCGTATAAGCGTAGCCATAACGTTCCTCGGCGTCCTCATCGTAGTCACGGTCTTCGTGGGAGCTAGCCCGTGGGTAAAATATAACATGGTCGCGTGCCGGAATCCTCCTCGTCGTATAGCGTGGACATGGAGTAATAAATCGGTAGCGCGTCAACTCGCGTCACGGCTGCGTGCCCGGCGTCCTCGTCGTATAAGCATGGCCAAGATCGATCACAATGGAATCATGCGGTGGAATCCCCGTCGCTGCCGGTGCGACCGATAAAGTATGCGGGCGTCTAACGCGTCACGGTCACGTGCCGGAATCCCGCGTCGTATAAGCGTATGTCGGATCGATCATGATGGAAGCATGCGTGGAATCCCACGTCGCGTCGATGCGTCGAGTAAACTTATAACAAGGCAGTACCCTCCATTGAGTCACGACCACGTACACATATAATACTTGCACTTAAAGCTATCACGAGCAAATCTGAGGCAAGTTCGTTAAACATTTAGACTTCCGTTTTATAAACTCATGGCGCTTAGTTTCACACATAAAAATCAGAATTTAACCCCAGTACTACATCTTACATTCTTTTCAAAGATTCATTTTCATATAAAACCCAAGATACTAACACGTAGTATCAGGCATGTACATTTCACATAAGTCACTATACTTTTAGAAATACATTTCTCGCTTCTAAATCAAGTGACCACTTACCTTAAAGCTTTAAGCAAGTGATACCACTTAAATCAAATTATTTCTTTGATTACATTATTAGAAAACCATTCTCTTAACCTTCCATAAAGCCGTTATAACCAACTTCCCATAAAGCCATTATAACCCTTTATGGTTTTAGACAAACCCATTCCTTTTATAACGAGAGACTTATACCTTTTTTAAAACCAAGTATTAAATACTTTCAAATCAATTCTCTTAACTTTCAAAGTACCATTAGTCTCTTGACCTTTAGAAATCAAGTGACTCCTTTTATTATAAAACCTTAGGCAATTGATGCCTTAAAATCAAGTTGGCTTTTCACTAAAATCAAGTCATTTATCTTTCCGTAAAGCAAATATAACCAACGACTTCCCATAAAGTCGTTATATTCACTTTATACCTTTGCCAAATACAATTTCCTATCGAGGACTTATCGTTTAAAGCGGAACAAGTATCACATCTTCAAAACTCTTGAAGTCCCATAACTTTAATAAAACATTAGACATCCTTATCTTTCAAAGAAGTGAGTTAATCTCTAACTCACCCGACTTGGCTATTCGTAAAACTAGTAAAGGATATCAAGGTGTTGTCGTCTGAAGTACTACATCGTGCGACTAGTCATGCTCGAAAGATAGGAAAAGTTCTACGTAGAGTAAATCACCTGACTACGTCTTAACTTCAGAGTAGAAGGAAGCATGAAATGATACCACGGTATATTCCATACATAGAATCATGCCAAAGAAAGGAAGAGGTTCGCATACCTCGCGACGATTATCGACAAGTAGCAAAATGCTCCAAAGTACTCAACCTTGATAGTTATTCCATCCTCCGAGTAGGATCGCTATACTTACTCTTGACTATAATGGTCGCAATCGTCCGTTAACCTCTTCTTCAAGCGTAGAATATTCTAAGTGCTAAGTCACTAAATTCTACGGAAAATCGGACGACCTCCTTTGTTTTACTTACTTTGCCACCTTTTTCAAGGTCGAATACAATAACCAAACACGCCGCGTTTAAGGCCCGATCAATGCGATCAACAATAGGGGATTACCGCGCACTAGGCGTGTAAAATTCCGCCCATAAGCGATATCAAATTAATACAACTTACTAGGCCAATTCGGCTAACTTGAAGTACTACAACATCAATTCTTATCAATTTCCATTTCAATCCAAGTTATTAGCCTAACGTGATGTCAAGTCGCAAGCGATTATAACTCTATAATCTCGAGTAATTAACATGCGACGATTCAAATAACGACCAATTTGTAATCGACTTCACATGGCTTACATTACATTTGGTTAAGGCTACAAGCGATCCATAATACTTATAAACTCCAACATATCAACCGTACTAGCAACGTATAAAGCTAACAACAACGATATAAATATAATCTTGTAACCTATTAAGAGACAAGGTTATACCTCAGCGAATCTCAATCTAACTTCCAAATCGAAGTCGCTCCTTAGCAACTTAGAGACTCTTGAAGACACTTCAATCCGCTACTTGAGACCATAGAACAACACCAACCAAATTCTTTCAATCTTACGCAAAACCTAGAAAGACAACTAGGTTTTAGCTGCGACTAACAGAAAACTATCTTTTTAGAGATTTTTCTATTGAGATACACTTACAATACACTCATGAACCTTGGTTTAAAGTGTGGAGCTTATTGGACATGAAACAATTTTTTCCTTTTTGTTCTAAGTGAACAGAGAGCTAGAAGAATGAGTTCTTGATTTTGTGAAATTTTTGGCTAAGTGTTAAGCTTGTCTTGCACTACTAGTATTATATAGTGTAATGGAGGTCATGATATAAACAATTGGGTGGTCTAGATAAGCTCACTGCAAATATCAAGCCTTTGTGGGTCCTTTGACTTGGTCGAGATTATCAAGCTTGCTCTTGCAAGACTTAGTCATCGAAGACTATGGTCGATGACCATTTTGGCCATACCTAATTCGACGAAGGCATCAATAAGGGGGTGACACGTGTACGCCTCCCATTCGTCACAATAATGCGTTTTAGAAAATTTCATAATTAGATAAATTTTTACAAGTCTCAAATCTTAACACTTGTGAGTTCTTACGTCGTTCTTAAGCGTATCACTGTAAATACGAGGTGTAACATTCTTCCCCCCAGAAACATTCGTCCCAATGCTCTTTCAGTCAAACTTATAATTAGCGACATAATTTCCTTTCCAACCCCGACGTACCAACAATGCCACCCATGGCCTAATACGCACTGCGCGTATCATCCGTCATAAGCCCAAAAGGGATTATCTTTTCGTCTTCCAACTCCTTAACTTATACGGTCTCGATATAATCATTCATGACACTTAAACATACCACAACTTTATCATGCATACAAGTTCTAAAGGGCTAAAGACATACACGAAATCATATAGGCGGTTCAAAGGACCGCTATCTGGAACTTCCACGCGACCTGCTGTCACGGCTGCGTGCATAAACATCTGCCTAGCTATGGAAGGCGAAGAACGCAACTAATCCGATGGCTGCGCTATCCGCGGTGCCACCTCTGGTGGACGGTCTCTCGCGAAATGGCCTGCTGGCGCCAGCGTAACAATTTGTCAGTAGTCGACACTCCGAAAATGGAATCTACTACGGTGACCACCAGGGGCAAGGTGGCTTCCACGATTACTATCCTCGACATCGTGAACTTGTAGCCACAGGAGCACGACTGCTCCGAATATCCGTGACCGGACCTCGGCGAAGGCGGGAAGGAGCACTCTGTGCGGTGAGATGTAGACCTGGTGCATTGTTGAGGCTATCCGCCTCGAAAGTTACCTGGAACTCTGTAGTCACGGCCTCTTGGACTAACTGAGTCGTCGATCCTCACTCTCTATCCTCATCCCGCATAGGCACCTGCGTCTAGCAATGTCCATGCAGACTGAAGAGCCACCCCCAGCATGCATAATCATATGACGGTCTAGCCCGTCACATAACGATTAACTCTGTCGCCGTATCGGCCAGCGATAGTGTGCGCGTACACGGCAGCGAGTCAAACTCGGGTTGTATTCCACGATGGTCCTCCCGTTACGCCCCAATGATAAGAACCTATCAACACGGGCTCTCCTCATTTCGGGAGGCAAAAGTGATCGAAAGGCCTCAGTGAACTCATCCCAGCGTCGGACGGCGTCCGCGCCTCGGCGGCTCCCGAGACTCAAACCGGTTCAACGATATCGCGTAACCGGTAAGCTAACACAAGCGACTCTGTCTCCGAGGCCCTAAGCACACGCATAGTCATTGTAGCTGCCGAGCGAACTCTTGAGGATCATCCTCGGATCTCGAACCATAAAAATCGGTTGGACTCTGACCCGGAAAATCCGAATCCTCAAGCGCCGGCTCTGGGTTAGCTACCGCTCACCGTGACGCCTACCACTATGCTAGTCAAAAGCGATCTGCTCTCCATATCTCTAAACTACGCTTTAATTGCGGGAGGAGGAGAATACGCTATACTTAGTACTTCCACCTATAATGGCCATGTCACGTCCATTAACCTCTGGCTTGAGCGTAGAATATTCTAAGTGCAAAGTCACTAAATTCTACGGAAAATCGGACATCCTTCCTTTGTTTCTACATACTTTGCCACCTTTTTCAAGGCGAATACAATAACCAAACATGCCACATTTAAGGCCCAACAATTCAGCTAACCAAAGGGATTACACGCCTTAACGGGGCGTGTAAAATTCCTCCCACAATTGATATCAAACTAGTCCACAATCTGATGCCATTTTCGGCCAAAGGTGCACAACTTATCAATCTTTCGATTCCTTTTCAATCCAAGTTCTTAGGTCTAACATGTTATATTGTCATTATCGCGACCGATCCGGGCGTAGTGGTGCCTACCGGGCACCCTAGTGATCTGACATCGGAGAAAACCGGCGGAAATAAAAACTTAAACATGAGCATGAGACAAGATAATGAAACAGACCAACCAAGCGGTTACCTTCGATAAAATATATATAAACAACTCTTTTTAAAGCGAGCGGTTTAATCCTTTTTACAAAACCACACTTGCGGTGCTCTGGACCTCTAAGAGTTTATCTGACAACTATGATGGGGCGGGCCCGCCGTACCCACGAATATACAAGAACTCTGGACTCGGTAACATGCAGCAGATAAGCCTCGAAGGCAGACTTCAATACGCGAAAGGTGATCTAAGCGAGGATCGGCGGCCGATGTACCTCTACTGCGGCGTGAGCGCGGCGAAGGAAGTCGATGCAGCGGTACCGTGTATGTGGCGTAAAATCATGGCGAAATCATAATAGTCTATAAAGCGAGGAGGCGGTATGATAACCAAACTACGGTATATACTGGCATGCGATTATATCAATTCGGTCTCGCGCCCACAGCATCAATCACGCGTGAGTACCTTCCTCATTGCCGCGATGCATGATATGATAACAACAAGATAGAAATCCAAATGGGAGCATGCGTGCGCTCGCGTCGTGTCGGTATGTCCAAAGGAACAAATAAGACAACATTCCAAATGGAAGCATGCCGTGCGCTACGTCGTGTCGATGAGTCGAAAGGAAACAATAAGGCGGCATTCCAAATGGAAGCATGCGTGCGCTACGCGTCGTGTCGATGTCGAAAGGAAACAATAAGACATTCCAAATGGAAGCATACAAATGCGCTACGCGTCGTGTCGGTATGTCGAAAGGAAACGATAAGACAACAAGCGGTAATCAAAGTGGAAGCATGCGTGCGCTACGCGTCGTGTCGATATGTCCGAAGTGATTTAACAAAAGTAACACTATCAGCGAGGAGCGTGCGGTGGAATTTCTCCGTCATTTCTTGCGTCGAGCAAGTTCTCAACAAGTCAGCGAGCCTCCATTGAGAGGCGGTAGTATAGAAACACAATTTTTGCACAACAAAGGCTATCACAACAAGCGTAGGCAAATTTCACAACAACAAGCATAGGCAAGTTTCACAACTCAAAGTACTTTCATTTTATGCCAAAGTCAGGTTTTAACCTAAAGTACTACGTCGTTAAATTCCTTTTAAAGAGATCTAATCCTTTTCTAAAGTCACGATACAGTAGTATAAAAAATAGAGTGACTTATATCTTTTAAGTAAACCAAAACAACTTCCATACTTTCTTTTTAAAGTCGAGTTACCACGTTAAAACCAATGATAAAACCTTTCTTTTGTTTTCATAAGGTCGTTATAACCAACTTCCCATAAAGTGTTATAACACCTTATGCTTTAAACCATTTTAAGACAACCTGATGCCTTTCTTTTCCCTAAGGTTCGGTTTGCCTAATTTTAATTACGAAGTCTCTTTTGAAAAGTTTCATAGTTGATGTCGTAATCTCTTTTAAAACAATTGAGTAACATATGCCATAAAGTAGGTTATTCTTGTTCATAATCAATCTTATTAAGCGACCGTGATCTAGAAAATGTAATATCATTTTGTCTCGTCTTAGCTTATGCGGATGGAGGTTTCTTGGTTTTAATAATACTTAATTATTCAATACATTTTCCTTTATTATGCTGCGGTGGTTTGTCGATACGTTCGATTTCGAAATCGGTAAAACATTATTCCTTCCAAAAACCAAGTACTCATTACTCACGAATGAGGTTTCACACAAACATCCATATTAAGTCAAGTCTCTTATCCTTTAAGAATAAGTCTCTTAACTTCTAAACCATTAAACCATTCTTTTTATCTCTCTTAAGGCTGGTATAACTCTTATGTTTTCAAACCAAGTACACACTTCTTTCAAAAAGGTTTCTTAATCTTTTAGAATACTCGAAGGTTCTTTTACAGCCAGTCGGTTATCAGTCAAATCAGTTATCTGTTAAAAACCACAAAGCATTTCTCATTTACATAGAGCTGTTATAACGACTTCCCATAAAGCCGTTATAACACTTTATGTTTAAAGACAATCAAATACATTTAACACGTATCGTCTGCCGTACTACATAGTTATACGTATCATGCTAGAACAGATAGGAAGAGGTTCACATACCTCGCGACGGTTATCGACTAATAGCAAAACGCTCAGTACCTCAAGCCGTCGGCTACACCTTAAGCCGAGCAAATCACTCCACCGTAGTACTTGACCTATAGAGGCAACAAGGCGCTATTAATATCTTTAGATTCCGACTTAGAAAATTCTCTGAAAATTCGCCTCCCCCACATGGCAGCGTAAATCTCCTCACTTATCGAGGCTACGAAGACAACCGGGGGTTAACACGTCTAACCGGATGTGTACAATTCTACTACACGATGTCTACACAAGTCTCTTAATATAGCCCTATGTAATTCTGATTCGATTCGATTCTTAAAATTGGGCTTAAGTCGCAAGACATTGCGTAAGTATTAATCGAGCTTAAGTCAAAAGACATTGCCGCGATGTTATTGATTCTATATATAGTATACTTAACTATATACTCCTACAACATGTAATTTCCAATTACAACGAAGGTCGAGAATGTTTACCTCGATAAGCCCAAAATTATACGAGTTTATATGTCGATCTGAGCAAGGTTTAGCTCTACTCAGTGCGCTCAACCAGCTCAAACAACCCTTAGAAGTTCTAACCAACTTCTGCTTAAAACTTCAACTACGGGTGAAGATTTACTTAGGGTTTCGTTTTTGTAGTGAGGAAGTATAATAGTATTTTACGGGCTTTTGTATAAGTGTAACCTTGGGAATACTACAAGGTATTTGGCTAAAGTATTTTGGGCATTATAACAATACTAGGAGAGTATTTCTATACCACAACAAGGGGTATTATCCGAAAACAACTAGGCTAGGGGGTGTACCACTGCCAAGCCTCTACAAAGGGGGTAGGTTTGGCCAAGGGGCCTTGAGAGGGAGGGTGTTTCGGCTAGGCTACGATAAGGGGAGGGGTGTGTGGCGGGCGAGATCACAAGAGGAGAGGAGGTTTGAGACTTAGAAAGATTGCTCAATTTGGATGAAGAATGTCTTCAACTAGAGGGTATTTATAGGTCAAGTGAAAGCCAACCAATGGCCAAGATGAAGACAAGTGTGGTGCAAGTGTAGGGCTAGATTTCAACCATGTGGACCTTATCCATCTACCACACCAACTTGCACAAATATCCTACCTAACCCAAGGCACAAAAGCGTGCCTTTGCTTGCCTTTGCCGTCCACTTCACGTCGATGTGAGGGTGACACATGTCACCCTCCGTTGGTCCAAAATGTTTAAATCTCTTGGAAAATCCGCAAAATTATAAATGACATAGCGAATTTTCCTTGAAAGTGGAAGCGTTTAGTCAACGACTCCTTTTGGTAGCTATGCACAAATTCGAACCTATGCCTACTTTAAGGCTCAAATTGTATCGTACACCCTCACGTATATACTGGAAATCTGGGTATAACGATCATAAACAACTACAACAACTATAATTCCTTCTTTATATAACATGTGGCGACTAAACTAGTAACCAAATTGAATTACAATCTTAAGGGCTAAATCATGCAACTTTTCGGATTCCATCCAAATATTCCATAACACATATCATTCTTCATAATATAATCCACATGATCATTTCTAACTACTACAACATGAAATCTTGAATTTTAATAGCAAGACGGAGATTATTACCTCTTTAAGCTCAAAATGATCCAAAACCCTAAGTCGATCCTTAGCAACTCCAACTCCTTTTCTTGACGTTCCAATCCGCTATTTGCAACCCTTAGAAGCTTGTGAAAAACTCCTCTTATATTTCCATCTTCAAAGTTGAAGAACACCTTGGGTTTTCGCCTTGCGACTAACGTAAAAATGCGGTTTTCCCGAAATCTTTCTATTGAGATATCCTTACAATACCCTCATGAACCTTGGTTTAAAGTGTGGAGCTTAAAGAACAACAAACGAATTTTTTTTTCTTTTTAAAACCATGAACCCGAGAGCAATACCTTGCTCATCCAACTTTTCTTGAAAATTTTCTAAGTATAGAACTCTTGTATTGCTACTAGTATGTATATAAAGCATAATGGAGGGCCAAGATTAGAACAAATGGGTGGTTTGGATGCAAAAATCTAGCCAAGTCTTCTATCATGGTCAATGACCATACTACCCTTGCATAATTCATCCAAGACCAATGTGGGGGGGGGGGGGGGGTTCCACGTGTCTCCCTCCCATTCGTCCATAAAATTCCATAACCCTCGTGGGTCCCACAAAACATAAAATCCCTCGGGTGGGCCCCACATGACCAAATTCGTAAAAATTAATTTCCATAATGTTAATAAGTTCCATACTCTTAAAATAATGCATTTTGAGAATCTAATTCTCACCAACGAACATTTCTCCTTCCCGACGTTCGGAAGATTTTCCGTCGGAAAAACAATTCTTCCTATCGTACCAATTTCAAGTCTTGAGTTCCTTATGTACATTCTCTTAAACATGTCCTGGAGTTACGGGGTGTAACAGTTATAACGACTTAAGAAGAAGTGAAAAGAGGATTTAAAATGTTATGTAAATATACCTTTATGGGCAGACTATATGACATTATTGCGTCCCAGGAATGGGTCGGGCAGTATACCTTTATGGGCAGACTATATGTTACACCACGTAAATTCATGAAGATAAGATAAGAACATACCAAGGAATATAAGATTTGAAAGTGGAAAGATAAGGGGTCAAACATGTGTTGGACGGATTTTGAGTCTACCTTGGAGTGTTGTACCCCAGTTGTTAAGAATTTCGAGGTGTTCAAAAAGCCTAGTGTGGGTAAACTTGTGGGAAGCGCTGGTGGACGAGTTTGACGGAAAAGAAGTGGAAGAAAGGGGCTTTTGTGGGATTCTCCAAAGGTAAAAGTTTCCCCTTCTCTTGGATATGGGTAAATACTTGTTATAGTAGTTTAGAAATGAGCCTGAGGCTGTTTTATTTAAGTTGAATAGATTTGGATCTTGTTGTCTTGTTGAAAACTGAAATGGGCATGTTAACCTTAAGATGATAGCTTCAATTTGGTTACTAATTTGGTCGTCACATGTTGTAAAGGGGGATTGTAGTTGTTGAAGATTTCTAGGGCTAGATATCATGTTAGACCTAAGAACTTGGATTGGAAAGAGTTGAAAAGGGTTAGTATTGGTTATATTGTTGGCCAAGAATGGCATGGAAATTATTGGTTTATTTTGTGTTGTTGTGGGGCGGAATTTTACACGTATTAATAGGCGTGTAATCCCCTTGTATTTGCTGGATCAATTGAGCCTTAAATGTGGCGTTTGGTTATTGAATTCGACCTTGAAAAAGGTGGCATAGAAGTAGAAACAAAGGAAGTGCTGTCCAAATTTCCGTAGAATGTAGGGACCTTGCACTTAGTTATTCTACGTTCGAAGCTAGAGTTTGATAGACATTTTATGACCCTTATAGGATTGGAGTACTACGAGTAGCATATTATACTTAAGGAGGATAGTACTGTGGAGCATTTTGCTAGCAAATCGATAATCGTCGCGAGGTATGTGATTCTTCCTATCCTCTTCAGCATGATTATTTGTGAAATATATAGTGCAGTAGATGCACATGTGTTAAAGGAATTTGATTTCCCTTGTTGTGCCTTGACTTGATATGAAGTGTAAAGGTCTTGATTGTTTGAAAGAGTAGGAAAATCTTATTCGTTAAGTAATGGGTACTCGGTGGTTAAAGAATAAGCCCTCTTGGTCTCATAAGGGCTTATAGTTGTAATTGGTTGGTTTAAAACATAAAGTGTTATAACGGCTTTATGGGAAGTTTGTTATAACCACTTTATGTAGGTAAAAGAATGGTTTGTTGTTTTCAAAAGATAATAGACTTGACTTATAATTGACCTAAATGGTGTTGAAAAGTGTGAAACCTCATTCGTGAGAAAGGAGCACTTGGTTTTTAAAAGAATAATGTTACATAAATTTCGGAAATGGGAATAAGAATCGAACAAGCCAATGCAGCGTTAATAAAGGAAAGAGTAATGACAATTAATTATATTAAAACCAGTAGAAACTTCCATCTGCATAGAAGCTAAGATAAGACAAAATTGTATTACATTTCCTAGATCATGGCTGCTCTAATAAGAATTATTGTAATCAAGTTTCGATCTTCTTAAAAATTCCAAAGTAAGGAACTCGATTTCTAAAGGAAAAGAGACTTAAGAATTTGAAGTGTTTTGGTTTAAAAGAAAGGCATGGTTTTGTCTTGACTTGTTTTAAAACATAAAGTGTTATAATAGCTTTATGGGAAGTTAGTTATAACGACTTTATGGAAAATAAAGAAATGGATCCATTATTGGATTTAGAATGGTAACTTGATTTTGGGAAAAGAGAAGTAACTTGTTTTCAAATATTGAACTCTTTGTGATGGAAAAACATAAGTGGTTTGGTTATAAAAGGTAGGAGTACCTTGATCCTAAAGGGGTTAGATACTTGGGTTTTAAATGGTATACTTGACGTTGTGTTAAGGAGTGTTTAAAGTACCTTGAGTTGTGTGTAACTTGCCTATGCTTGGTTGAGATAGCCTTGTTGTACAAGGGTTTGATTGTGCTATCGAGTCTCTCGATGGAGGGCCGGTTATTGGTTATTTGTTTGGACATACCGACACGTTGGGCAGCCCACGGGTATGCTTCCACAGTGAGTATTATCTTGTTAGTTGTTTGGACATACCGACACGTTGGGTGGCCCACGGGTATGCTTCCACAGGGATTGTTATCTTGTTATCTCCTTTGGGCATACCGACACGTTGGATGGTCCACGGGTATGGGCCCAGCTAGGGCGGTTCGGGGCCATGCTTATACCGAGGTGAGATGTTGGGGCATGCGGCCATTGTGCGGGTTAAATTCCCGGGTTGTATTTGAGTGATGATTTCACGGGCATGAGTCCCTAACTTGACATGACTGCTTATATGTTGTGTATTGTAGTTTGGTTATCATACATGTCTCATGCTTTATATAGACTATTATGATTCCATTTCTGATATTTTTGATTTCACATACTTGGTACTGTTGTCTTGACCTCCTTGAAGTGCGTTCATCTGCGAGTTGAGGTACATATCTTGCGATCCGCACTCTTAGGATCGCCGTTCGGTTCTCGGAAGCTCCGTATCTCGGAAGCTTGTCACGTGATGCGGTTCCACTGAAGTGGTAAACTTTTGTATATTCGGGCATGGCGGGGCCTGTCCGTCATTATAGTTTTAAAATTCTTAGAGGTTTGTAACCTTTGTTGTGGCGAGTTTGTAAGGGATGTAGCTGTTCAAGTTTTCATTTATGTACAAAAGGTAACCGTTTGGGTTGCTTTGTTTTCTTATTTCACTATTTTCTTTCATGAGTTTTTATTTATTGGTTTTCTCGATGTTGTATCACTAGGGTGCGGGGTAAGGCACGATCACGGGCGGATCGGTCGTGACAAAAGTGGTATCGAGCGATTAATCCTCGAAAGTGTCTACGGCCGTATCCGATGAAGTCTTGATTATCGGTGTGTTATGCACCACATCTATAATCAGGAGGCTCTAGGATATTTAGGATTGGTTTCCATTCTTCTCACTCTGAGATCGTGCCTTAAAGCTGTGTTATAAGTTGGACTCCTCAGCGTATTCTTTGTATACCGGTGATGCCTCGCGCATGGCAACGAGCCCAGGGCAAGCGGTGAGGACTGCAGTAGAAGCGGCCGGTCTCTCACGAGACCACGACACGAGCCTCAGTTCCACGGCTGGAAGCGAGAGGAGATGGGTTCTGAGAGATGGCCCGATTATTGGCGGGATCGTGGCCCGTCTGCGAGATAGGCGGATCTGGCGATTCCGTGCGTAGCACCCATGGTTCACCAGTCGAGATAGTTTGAGACTACGGGATTTTACGAGTTCTTGCCCACGAATTCTATGGGTCGAGGCGAGGATGATCGCGAGTTCATCAAGCGATTCTGACGGATCGTAAGTGATCGAGCCGGAGACCGAGTCGGTGGTCTTAGGTTCGCATCGGTGTGTGATCTGCGATCGGGTTTGGTCGTGGGAGCTGTCGGGAGCATGCACCCCGGTGGTTGAGGCGAGTTCTCGAGGCTTTCCTTGGCCATTTCTTGCCTCGCGGATGAGGAGGCACGCGGGCCAAACAGATTTTTGATCTTTGAGGCGAGAGCGCGCGATTCGGAGTACAATGTAGAGTTTGACTCATTGGCTCGGTATTTCCCGCTCAGTGGCGGATATGGAGGATAGAGTGCACCGTTATATCACAGACTCGATGACTACTTAGCGAGAGTTGCGGGAGTAGCTCTTGGTAGGGCATGGATATTGCCGCGTGCGAGCTTATGCACTTGGGTGTGAGGCGTAGAGGTCGGCGAATTAACCAAGATCAACGAGAGAGGGCGGGGCGAGGTCCTCTGGTGACCTTCGAGCGAGCAACCTCGGCGAGACTAGTTATGCGCCTCCGCCCGATCTGAGTGCTCGCCGCGATCTTGGGGCGTTCGGAGATTCGAGCGGTCGGGGCTCGAGTTTGAGTTTTAGGGGAGCAGGGACGTTAGTCAGATGGGACCACCCCTACCTCGTTGTGGCCGTTGTGGTAGTCTTCATGATGGGGAGTGTCGTGCGGGAATGAGAGTTTGTTTTGCATGCGGCCAGCAAGGCCATTTTGCGAGAAATTGTCCAACCAGAGGTAGCGCGGATGTAGAGACTCAGCCTTCGGGATCAGTGGCTGATTCATCTCCTCCTTTTGTGCGCCGTGCAGGGAAGGAACATGAGTAGAACGACAAAAAGGGGAAGTGAAGTAATAGTTACAGGTATATTCCTAACCCTCTAGAGACTAGTATGCATTGATGTTATGGTGATGTGTTAAGTGTTATGTTCGGATAACTTTGTGTTAAAATGTGATTTAGAAGCTTGATTTGTGAAAAGGGTAAGTTTAGGGATGAGAAATTTTGAACCTTAGAATTTATAACAATCGAGACCTTAGATGTAAGGCCGACTAGAGTAAAAGATTTTACAGTGATCCTTGTCGGAGTACATAGTATGCGGGGAGTATTTTCGGGTGATAAGTCCATGAGTGGCATAACTGATTCTTTCGTAAGTGTCGTGGTGAAAACTATACCGGCGTCTGCGTTTTGGAGACTTAGAAGGAACATTCGGGATGAATGTTTCTAAGGGGGGGAGAATGTTACACCCCGTAAATTCATGAAGATAAGATAAGAACATACCAAGGAATATAAGATTTGAAAGTGGAAAGATAAGGGGTCAAACATGTGTTGGACGGATTTTGAGTCTACCTTGGAGTGTTGTACCCCAGTTGTTAAGAATTTCGAGGTGTTCAAAAATCCTAGTGTGGGTAAACTTGTGGGAAGCGCTGGTGGACGAGTTTGACGGAAAAGAAGTGGAAGAAAGGGGCTTTTGTGGGATTCTCCAAAGGTAAAAGTTTCCCCTTCTCTTGGATATGGGTAAATACTTGTTATAGTAGTTTAGAAATGAGCCTGAGGCTGTTTTATTTAAGTTGAATAGATTTGGATCTTGTTGTCTTGTTGAAAACTGAAATGGGCATGTTAACCTTAAGATGATAGCTTCAATTTGGTTACTAATTTGGTCGTCACATGTTGTAAAGGGGGATTGTAGTTGTTGAAGATGTCTAGGGCTAGATATCATGTTAGACCTAAGAACTTGGATTGGAAAGAGTTGAAAGGGGTTAGTATTGGTTATATTGTTGGCCAAGAATGGCATGGAAATTATTGGTTTATTTTGTGTTGTTGTGGGGCGGAATTTTACACGTATTAATAGGCGTGTAATCCCCTTGTATTTGCTGGATCAATTGAGCCTTAAATGTGGCATTTGGTTATTGAATTCGGCCTTGAAAAAGGTGGCATAGAAGTAGAAACAAAGAAAGTGTTGTCCAAATTTCCGTAGAATGTAGGGACCTTGCACTTAGTTATTCTACGTTCGAAGCTAGAGTTTGATAGACATTTTATGACCCTTATAGGATTGAAGTACTACGAGTAGCATATTCTACTTAAGGAGGATAGTACTGTGGAGCATTTTGCTAACCGTCGATAATCGTCGCGAGGTATGTGATTCTTCCTATCCTCTTCAGCATGATTATTTGTGAAATATATAGTGCAGTAGATGCACATGTGTTAAAGGAATTTTATTTCCCTTGTTGTGCCTTGACTTGATATGAAGTGTAAAGGTCTTGATTGTTTGAAAGAGTAGGAAAATCTTATTCGTTAAGTAATGGGTACTCGGTGGTTAAAGAATAAGCCCTCTTGGTCTCATAAGGGCTTATAGTTGTAATTGGTTGGTTTAAAACATAAAGTGTTATAACGGATTTATGGGAAGTTTGTTATAACCACTTTATGTAGGTAAAAGAATGGTTTGTTGTTTTCAAAATATAATAGACTTGACTTATAATTGACCTAAATGGTGTTGAAAAGTGTGAAACCTCATTCGTGAGAAAGGAGCACTTGGTTTTTAAAAGAATAATGTTACATAAATTTCGGAAATGGGAATAAGAATCGAACAAGCCAATGCAGCGTTAATAAAGGAAAGAGTAATGACAATTAATTATATTAAAACCAGTAGAAACTTCCATCTGCATAGAAGCTAAGATAAGACAAAATTGTATTACATTTCCTAGATCATGGCTGCTCTAATAAGAATTATTGTAATCAAGTTTCGATCTTCTTAAAAATTCAAAGTAAGGAACTCGATTTCTAAAGGAAAAGAGACTTAAGAATTTGAAGTGT
Source organism: Przewalskia tangutica (assembly GCA_029844215.1). Lineage (NCBI taxonomy): Eukaryota > Viridiplantae > Streptophyta > Magnoliopsida > Solanales > Solanaceae > Przewalskia > Przewalskia tangutica. The sequence goes on from CM056725.1 coordinate 33,466,565, forward strand.
TTTGGTTTAAAAGAAAGGCATGGTTTTGTCTTGACTTGTTTTAAAACATAAAGTGTTATAATAGCTTTATGGGAAGTTAGTTATAACGACTTTATGGAAAATAAAGAAATGGATCCATTATTGGATTTAGAATGGTAACTTGATTTTGGGAAAAGAGAAGTAACTTGTTTTCAAATATTGAACTCTTTGTGATGGAAAAACATAAGTGGTTTGGTTATAAAAGGTAGGAGTACCTTGATCCTAAAGGGGTTAGATACTTGGGTTTTAAATGGTATACTTGACGTTGTGTTAAGGAGTGTTTAAAGTACCTTGAGTTGTGTGTAACTTGCCTATGCTTGGTTGAGATAGCCTTGTTGTACAAGGGTTTGATTGTGCTATCGAGTCTCTCGATGGAGGGCCGGTTATTGGTTATTTGTTTGGACATACTGACACGTTGGGTAGCCCACGGGTATGCTTCCACAGTGAGTATTATCTTGTTATTTGTTTGGACATACTGACACGTTGGGTAGCCCACGGGTATGCTTCCACAGTGAGTATTATCTTGTTATTTGTTTGGACATACTGACACGTTGGGTAGCCCACGGGTATGCTTCCACAGTGAGTATTCTCTTGTTATTTGTTTGGACATACTGACACGTTGGGTAGCCCACGGGTATGCTTCCACAGTGAGTATTATCTTGTTAGTTATTTGGACATACCGACACGTTGGGTGGCCCACGGGTATGCTTCCACAGGGATTGTTATCTTGTTATCTCCTTTGGGCATACCGACACGTTGGATGGTCCACGGGTATGGGCCCACTAGGACGGTTCCAGGGCCATGCTTATACCGAGGTGAGATGCCGGGGCATGCGGCCATTGTGCGGGTTAAATTCCCGGGTTATATTTGAGTGATGATTTCACGGGCATGAGTCCCTAACTTGACATGACTGCTTATATGTTGTGTACTGTAGTTTGGTTATCATACATGTCTCCTGCTTTATATAGACTATTATGATTTCATTTACAGTATTTTTCAGTTTCACATACTTGGTACCTGTTGTACTGACCTCCTTCGGGGGGCTGCGTTCATGCCGCAGGTTGAGGTACATAGCTTGCTGATCCGCACTCTTAGGATCGCCGTTCGGTTCTCGGAAAGCTCCATATCTTCGGAAGCTTGTCCTGTGGTACGGTTCTCTGAAGTGGTAGACTTTTGTATATTCAGGGCCATGGCGGGGCCCTGTCCCGTCATTATGGTTTTAAAATTGTTAGAGGTTTGTAACACTGTTGTGGGCAGAGTTTGTAAGGGATGTAACTGTTCAAGTTTTCATTTATGTACAAAAAGGTAACCGTTTGGGTTAGCCTGTTTTCTTATTTCATTGTTTTCTTTCATGAGTTTTTATTTCCGCTGGTTTTTCTCTGATGTGGTATCACTAGGGTGCCCGGGGTAAGGCACCAGTCACGGGCCCGGGATCGGGTCGTGACACTATATGACATTATCGCGTCCCATGAATGGGTCGGGCAGTATACCTTTATGGGCAGACTATATGACATTATCGCGTCCCAGGAATGGGCCGGGCAGTATACCTTTATGGGCAGACTATATGACATTATTGCGTCCCAGGAATGGGCCGGGCAGTATACCTTTATGGGTAGACTATATGACATTATCGTGTCCTAGGAATGGGCCGGGCAGTATACCTTTATTGGTAGACTATATGACATTATCGCGTCCCAGGCCAGGAATGGGTCGGGCAGTATACCTTTATGGGCAGACTATATGACATTATCGCGTCCCAGGAATGGGCAGAGCAGTATACCTTTATGGGCAGACTATATGACATTATCGCGTCTCAGGAATGGGCCGGGCAGTATACCTTTATGGGCAGACTATATGACATTATCGCATCCCAGGAATGGGCTGGCCAGTATACCTTTATGGGCAGACTATATGACATTATCGCGTCGAGAATGGCCGCGATATACCTTTATGGGCAGACTTACATGACTTTATCGCGTCCCAGAATGGACCGGGCAGTATACCTTTGTGGGAAGATTCTTATGAATTCGTCGTGTCCCGCAAATGGGTCGGGTTACATTATCGCGTATGGATAATGAAATTGAACTCCAAAATAAGGCGTTCCTCCAAAAAGGGGTGGATTATGTTATGCAAGATACGTAAGTTATACGTTTATGAACTCGATGATTTTTCTTAAGTATGTACGTAATAATTTGACTATAACTCTTATTGAAAAATGGGAAAAGATAATAAAGTGCGATTAAGTTCACGAGATTGTAATGACACGGTAGGATCTGCTATTTATTTTTATATACTTGCCCCTGTCATTCTTTTGTACAGTTATGATTTGTTTACTGTACCTTATTTCTGTTCCATACTCGGTATCTGTTGTACTGACCCCCTTCGGGGGGCTGCGTTCATGCCCGCAGGTTTTACGTACACAGGTTGGTGATCCTCGCTCTAGGATCTCTGTTCAGTTTTGGGTAAAAGCTCCATTCACTCCGGAGGCTTATCTTTGGTTCGGATCCCTGGTATTGTCGGTTGTTGTACATTCAGGGGTATGGCGGGGCCCTGTCCCGTCACAGTTGTTATGGCAAAACTCTTAGAGGTTTGTAGTCATATCTTGTGGGTCAGCTTGTAAAAGAAAAAGGATGTAACTGTTTTTTGCTATATATGTATATATATGTCCAGGGAGGTAGCCTTATCGGCTAACCTGTTGTTTATTTCTTGTTGAATTATTTTATAAGTTTGATGTATGTTCCACTGATTATCTCTGATGTATACTTGTAAGGGTGCCCAGGTAGGGCACCAGTCCCGGCCCGGGGTCGGGTCGTGACAACTTATTATTTCACATACTTGGTACATTTTTTGCGCCACTTTCTCCATTGCGTTAAATGCCGCAGTTTAGGTCTTGATTTGGTGATCTGCAAGTGTAGGATCCTTGCTCAGAGTTTTTGGGATAGCTCCATTGTTCCGGGGTTATCATTTTGGTATAGATCTTTCATTACATGCTTTTGTACAGTTATGGGTACGGCAGGGCCTTATCCCGTCATAGTTCTGTAAAAGTCTTAGAGGTATGTATTCATATGTGGGATTAAACTCGTGTACAGTGTAGTTTCTTTTGGATTATATATAAATATATGACAGCCTTATCGGCTTTGCCTTTGCATGTTTGTAAAAAAAAGTGTTATAAAACTTTCGCGGGTAACTTGGGTCGTAGAAGGGTGCCCAGGTAGGGCACCAGTCGCGGGCCCCGGGTTCGGGTCGTGACAGTGTGGAAGACGGATAAGTTGGAATCATGTATTTTACTGGTATATATTTGTAACAGAGGAACTGTTGTGGTTGTGGTGGTATATTTTGTTAAATCAAGCTATTAGTTCGAAAGTATGGTTATTGTCACGACCGATCGTCACGACCGACCCTGGCATGGCGGTGCCTACTGGCACCCTTACAGGTATACATCAGAGATAATCAGCGGAACATACATAAACTTAATAATTAATAAAAAAAAATAGGTTAGACGATATGGCTACCTCCCTGGATGTAAACAAATCCAAAAGCAGTTACCTCAAAAAAAATTATAAAGCGACCCACAAGACATTACTACAGACCTCTAAGAGTTTACATAACAACTGTGACGGGACAGGGCCCCGCCATACCCCTGAATGTACAAAAGTCTAAAACTTCAGGAACCGTGCACAAAGACAAAGCCTCGAGAAATAGAGCTTTCGAGAAGCGAGCGATGATCCTAAGAGTGCGGATCGCAAGCTATGTACCTCGACAACCCGCCATGAACGCAGCGGCGAGGTCGGCAGTACCGTATGCGTGGCGAAAATACGTAAGTGAAATCATAACGATCTATATATGTCACACCCGGTCGGGCCGTGGTAGTGCCTTACCGGGCACCTAGCGATACAACATCGAGAAAACCAGTGAAATAAAAACTTTAAACATGAAATGAGAGACATGATAAATAAGCAGCAACCAAAGCAGTTTGCCTTGGTGTATACATAGAACTTGAGCAGTTTAATCCTTTTACAACCACAACGATTACTACTGCACTCTAAGATATACAACAACTATGGCGGACAGGGGCCCGCCATACCCCGAATGTACAAGAACCTGACTCGAAACACATACCAAAAGATAAGCCTCGAGAAACGGAGCTTCCTAAAACGCTGGCGAGATCCTAAGAGCGAGGATCCACGATGTACCTCTACTGCGGCATGAGCGGCCGAGGAGGTCGATCTGGCAGTACAGTATGTGAAATCAGAATATCTGCGGTTAAATCATACCGATCATATAAAGCAGGAGACATGTATGATAACCAAAATACAGTACGCAACATAAAAGCAGTCAAGTCAGGGACTCACGCCCTCAAAGTCGCCACTCAAATATAACAATGGGTCTCACGCCCACAACATCCATCATGTTCGCATCATGGTCGCATGCCCCCGGAATACTGCATCGGTGTAGACATGTCCATGATGCAACAATAATAACAAGGCCGCATGGCCACATGCCCCCGGAACACACAACCGGACCTCAAATTTTAGCACCCCATCAGGCGCTACCTCGAATAGACTCATCTCCTCCCGAAGAGCTACATCTCGATACCGTACCAACACTGGGTCCTCATACTATCGCATCTTCACCTCATCAACGATGGAAGACTCGACAACCTCACGAACCCGTACCCCACTATCATTGGTATCGATCAATCAAACCCCAAGGCTCGCTAGCTGATGGATCTGACGGACCATGTCCTGTCTATCTGGTTGTACCTCTGACAGGCTCCCCATCGATCTACGACTCAAGGCATCTGCAACCACGTTGGCTTTCCCCGGATGGTATAGAATATCAACATCATAATCTTTCAACAACTCTAACCACCGTCTCTGTCGCAAGTTCAGCTCCCTCTGCCTGAAGATATATGTCACGACCCGAACCCCGGCCCGTGACTGGTGCCTTACCCGGGAACCCAAGTAGACATACATCAGAGTAACCAGCGGAATATAAAACAAGACATGAACAATATGAAGTGAGAAACAGTTTATCTGAGAAAAGTTACCTTTCGGCATATATATATATAAACTTGAACAGTTACATCACTTTTACAAACCCTACCCACAACAGTACTACAGACCTCTACGAATATAACAACAACAATGGCGGGACAAGGCCCCGCTGTCACACCCCGAACCCCGGGACCGTGACTGGTGCCCTACCTGGGCACCCTTCTACCTTAACAACTAAGTAACTGCGGAATTTAAATAACACCTCTTCTTTTTTTTTAAAACTAACATACGTACAAGGGTAAAGCCGACAAGGCTGCCATATAATATACATGAAAAGACACTACACCGTACATGAGTCCAATCCCACATATGAATACAGACCTCTAAGAGTTATACTGAACTATGACGGGACAAGGCCCCGCCGTACCCATAACCGTACAAAAGCCTGTACTGAAGGAACTATACCAAAAAGATAAACTCCTTAACAGGGGGAGCTATCCAAAAATTATGAGCATGGTCCTACACCTGCCGATCACCAAACCGCGTACCTAAACCTGCGGCATGAACGCAGCCCCCCGAAGGAGGTCAGTACGAAGAATGTACCAAGTATGTGAAACGATGAAATCAGTAATGAAATCATAACGATCTAAGCAAAAGCAGAGACATGTATGATAACCAACCTACGATACACAACACATAAGCGATCATAACAAGTCGGGGGACGTACCTCAAGTCATTTCTAAAATATAACCATGGGTCTCACGCCCACAATATCAATCATGCCCGTGGAATCCTTCCTCACTGCCGGCAGTCCATGATATAGTATAACGCCAATAGGCATACCTGAACACCAAGTCCCACCTGTGTCCTAAAAGCATGCGGGCAGTAGGAAGGCGCGGTGGTAAAGCGAGGTATAATGTCTTGGGGGTTTACCCCTCATTTATACTCTTACCTATCTCTGGCAACCATCAAACAAAACAAGCAGGGGGTATAATGTCTTGGGGGTTTACCCCTCATTTATACTCTTACCGAGAAGGTGGTATAGCGTCTTGGGGTTTACCCTAACTTATACTCTTACCCTATCTCGACCGACCATCAAACAAAACAAGCGGGTATAATGTCTTGGGGGTTTACCCCTCATTTATACTCTTACCCTGGAGAAGGTGGTATAGCGTCTTGGGGGTTTACCCCTCACTTATACTCTTACCCTATCTCGACCGACCATCAAACAACACATAAGCACTACCAGGTCTTTTATAAAAATCCGGGAATTTAACCCAAGTACTACAAATAACTAAGCATACCGGAATCTCACATCAGCTGTCGACGCCCAAGTAACTTACAACAAGACAGTCGGCCCTCCAACCGAGAGTCGCGGCAACGCAATAAAACATAATACTTGCACTCAAAGGCTATCACCAGCACACATAGGCAATTCTCAATTAATCAAGCCAAAGTACTTATCAAGGCATACATGGAATAATTCTCAATTAACAAGCCAAAGTACTTATCAAGGCACAAATAGAATAATTCTCATTTAACAAGCCAAAGTACTTATCAAGGCACCAATAGAATAATTCTCATTTAACAAGCCAAAGTACTTATCAAGGCACAAATAGAATAATTCTCATTTAACAAGCCAAAGTACTTATCAAGGCACCAATAGAATAATTCTCATTTAACAAGCCAAAGTACTTATCAAGGCACAAATAGAATAATTCTCATTTAACAAGCCAAAGTACTTATCAAGGCACAAATAGAATAATTCTCATTTAACAAGCCAAAGTACTTATCAAGGCACAAATAGAATAATTCTCATTTAACAAGCCAAAGTACTTATCAAGGCACAAATAGAATAATTCTCATTTAACAAGCCAAAGTACTTATCAAGGCACCAATAGAATAATTCTCATTTAACAAGCCAAAGTACTTATCAAAGCACAAATAGAATAATTCTCATTTAACAAGCCAAAGTACTTATCAAGGCACCAATAGAATAATTCTCATTTAACAAGCCAAAGTACTTATCAAGGCACCGATAGAATAATTCTCATTTAACAAGCCAAAGTACTTATCAAGGAACAAATAGAATAATTCTCATTTAACAAGCCAAAGTACTTATCAAGGCACAAATAGAATAATTCTCATTTAACAAGCCAAAGTACTACGTACGTACATTCTTTTCAAAAGACTCCTTTTTATGTAAAATCCCAAGATACTAACACCCGTAGTATCAAGGTGTGTCTATGTTATACCCCGTATTCTCAGGGTATGTATGCGAGGACGTACGTACGAGAGCACGACAGAAAAAAATTGGAAAGGAAGAAAGAGGTGATTCTTCCACGGAAAAAGTTTCCGGTTTTTGTAAGGAAAATTGTTCGTTGAAGGGAATTGGGTTCCCAGATTTGGAATTTGGGCTTCTTAGATTATATTAGAATTATGGAATTTTATTTTCGGAAATAGTCACGTGGGGCCCACGGGAGAAATTTACGGTTTTGTGGGGCCCACTTTGTTTTCGAGATTTTGGCCATTGTGGATATTTTTCGGAAGACGTTTTTTGAGGGCCAATAGGAGGGTGACACGTGTCACCCCCGCCTAGGTGGCTTGGCCGAATGACATTTGTGCACAACACCCGGTTAGAGTCGTTTTTAGACGAAACGTTTTACATAACTTGCGAAGGGAAAATTCCGGCTATGTCGTTTTGTATTTTTGCGGATTTTTCCGAGAGACGAAACATTTTTGGACCAACGGGAGGGTGACACTTGTCACCCTCATTGGACGGTAAAGAGGGCCACGGCTAGGAGGGTTTTGAGGCCCTTTTCATGGGTCTTTGTTTTGTGAGGGATTTGAGGAGTAGGTTAGGGTGCACTTGTGCCAATCTTGGCCATCCACTTGCCCCCCACATGGCTTGATCTTGTCCGTTGGTGCCCCTATAAATACCCCCTTGCTTGAAGGTTTTTCTTCATCCCTCAATTCATTCTAAGTCTTGAAAACTCTTCCCCCCCTTTGTGTTGTTCTCGTCCTAGCCTCTCCCCCTCCCCCCCTTGTGTGGCCTTGTGGCCGAGAGCCTCCCCCTCCCCCCTTTGTGGTGCTAGCCGTGGGGTACCCCCCCCCCCTAGCCTAGTTGTTTTCGTATAATACCCTCCTCGTGGCATTGAAATACTTCTCTAGTATTGTTATAATGCCCAAAATACCTTAGCTTGTACCTTGTAGTATTCCAAAGATACCTCTATACGTGAGTCCTAAATACTACCTTTTGTCCTTTTAGTCTCAAACCGAAACCCTAAGGAAATCTTCATAGTTGGTTGAAGTATTTGAGTAGAAGTTAGTTAGAACTTAGGGTTGTTTGGAGCGGATTGGCGCACTTGAGTAGGAGCTAAACCTTGCTCGGGATCGACATTATAACTTGGATAATTTTGGGCTTATCGAGGTAATTATCTTGTCCTCTATTGTAATTGGAAATTACATGTTTGTTAGAATATATAGTTGAAGTATACTATATATGGAACTATACTTAGTATTCGCAATGTCTTTTGACTTAAGCTCAAGAATAAAGAATCAATCAATCAGTATTTACATAGGGTGTATCAGCGATAGACTTGTGTAGTATTCGAGTAGAATTGTACACGTCCGGTTAGACGTGTAAACCCTCGGTTGGCTTGGTAGCCTCGTTAGTGGAGGAGATTTACGTTATGCGGGAGGTCTTCAATTTTCTGTAGAAGATAGAAACTTGTGTTTTGGGGTTAATAGACGTTTGTGACCTTTATAGGTGAAAGTACTAAGAGTAGCGTATTCTACTCGAGGAGTGGAAAGGGCTAGCAAGGTTGTAGTACTTGGAGCATTTTGCTTATTGTCGATAAATCGTCGCGAGGTATGTGAACCTCTTCCTATCTCTTCTAGCATGATATGTGTGAACTATGTAGTACGGTAGACGTACATGTGTTAACTGTGTTTGATTGTTCTTAAAACATAAAGTGTTATAACGGCTTTATGGGAGTCGGTTATAACAGCTTTATGTAGGTAAGAAAATACTTTGTGGTTTTAAACTGATGTGAATTATAACTGGCTAAGTTATAATAAAGAACTTGATGTATTTCAAAAGATTTATAAATCGTTTTGAAGGGAGAGTAACACTTGGTTTTAAAGGTTTTAAAAAAAGAGTTATACTAGCTTTATGGGGAGTTAGGTATAATGTCTTAAGAGAGGTAAAGAAAATGGTTTACTGATGTTAGAAGTTAAGAGACTTGATCTTATAAGATAAGAGACTTAACTTATTTGTTTAATGTGAATGTTTGTGTGAAACCTCATTCGTGAGTAATGAGTACTTGGTTTTATTTAAAGGGATAATGTTTTACTGATTTCGGAAATCAGAATGTGTATCGACGGACCACTGCAGCGTTAATAAAGGAAAATGTATTGAATAATGATGTATCGTATTAAAACCAGTAGAAACCTCCATCTGCATAGAAACTAAGATGAGACAAAATGATATTACATTTTCTAGATCATGGCTGCTGTAATAAGAATGTTGTAAACAAGAATAACCTACTCTCACGTGAGACATATATTACTCAATTGTTCTAAAAAGGAATCAAGTGATTAAGTTTGGGAACTATGAAACCATTTGAAAAGGAGAAGCTTGAGTAATTGAAACTAGGCAAACTGGAACTTAGGAAAAGAATGTTGTTACTTGATTTTGAAAAGGAATGTGGGTTGGTCATTCTAATACTACGGGTATCGGGTGACTTTTATAAAAGTAATGGATCTCTTTTAAAAGAACTTAACGTATGTAGTACTTTGGGGTTAAAAACCCGGACTTTGGCATAAAATGAAAGTACTTTGAGTTGTGTGAAACTTGCCTATGCTTGTTGTTGTGAAACTTGCCTATGCTTGTTGTTGTGAAACTTGCCTATGCTTGTTGTTGTGAACCTTGCCTATGCTTGTGATGATAGCCTTTGTTGTGCAAGTGTGGTGTTTCTGTGTTACCGCGTCTCTCGATAGAGGTAGGTTGACTTGTCGAGAACTTACTTGGACGTCGGGCGGTGATGGAGAATTCCACGTATGTTTCCATTTTGATTATCGCCTTGTTGTTGATGTCACATGGACATGTCTACACCGTCTGAGATTCGGGGCATGCGGCCATGCGGCCGGGTTGATTACCCGGTATATGGTTATTACTGCAACATGGACGTGTCTACACCGAGGCAGTATTCCGGGGGCATGTGGTCATGCGGCAGGGTTTACCACCCAGTATATTGTTGTTGAGGTTACATGGGCATGTCTACACCGAGGCAGTATTCCGGGGGCATGTGGCCATACGGCCTTGTTATTATGGTTGCATCATGGACATGTCTACACCGATGCAGTATTCCCGGGCACGCGCCGCGATGTGAACATGATGGATGTTGTGGGCGTGAGACCCATAGTTATATTTGAGTGGTGACTTTGAGGCGTGAGTCCTCGACTTCGCTTTTATGTTGCATCGTATTTTGGTTATCATACATGTCTCCCCTTTTTAGGCTATTATGATTTCATTTACGATTTGTGATTTCACATACTTGGTACTGTTATCGACCTCCTTGGGGCCGCGTTCATGCCGCAGTAGAGGTACATCGGCCGTGGATCCTCGCCTTAGGATCTCGGCTCGTTTTGGGAAGCTCCGCTTCTCCGAGGCTTATCTTTTGGTATGTGTTTCCACGAGTTGTAGGTTCTTGTAAATTCGTGGGTATGGCGGGCCTGTCCGTCATAGTTGTTGTATATCTTAAGTGCAGAAATCTTGTTGTGGCGTGGTTTGTAAAAAGGATAACTGTCGGGTTTTTATGTATATATCGGGCGCAACTGCTTTGGTTGGCTTTGCTTATTTATCATGTCTCATTTCATGTTTAAAGTTTTTATTTCCGCTGGTTTTCTCGATGTTGTATCGCTAGGTGCGGGGTAAGGCACGATCACGCCCGATTCGTCGTGACAAAAGTGGTATCGAGCGCTTAATCCTCGGAAAGTGTCTACGCACCGTGTCTAGTAGTCTTGATTATCGATGTGTTGCGCAAAGACATCTATAATCGTGAGGCTGCAGGACATTTAGGATTGGTTTCCATTCTTCTCATTCCGAGATCGTGCCTTAGAGTCAGATTGTAAGTCGGACCCTCCGACGTATCTCGTTTTACCGCTTATGCCTCGCGCCAGGCAACCAAGTGCCCAGAAGGGCAAAGCGGGTGTCGCTAGTGGGATACAGAGGAGTACGAGGCGCAGCCGGCCAAGACTGGGTTGTGTTTGACGGCGGGTTTTGTGACGCCGCTTGGCCCAGAGAGTTAGAGCCGCAGCAATGGCCGCCGAGACCGCAGCACTGAGCCTCCGCCCCATGCAGAGGCGAGAGGAGATGGGTTACAAGGAGATGGCGATTCTTGGCGTGGTCGTGGCGAGATATGAGGATAAAGCTGAATCAGGCGATTCAGCTCAAAGAGCACCGATGGTTCACCCCGAGCGTATAGTTTGAGGTCGCGGGACTTTTCGAAGTCAGCCCGCGAGTTTTATGGGTCGAGGCACGAGGATGATCCGCAGGAGTTCATCCGCCGATTCTGACGGATCACGCGGTGATCAAGGCTTGAGACCGAGTCGTGACCTTTGGTTCGCATCGGCCGCGTGATACCGCAGATTGGTTTGATTCACGAGCTTTCGGGAGAGCATGCACTCCAGCATGGGATGAGTTTTGGGGCTTTCTCACGCACTTCTTGCCTCCGCAGATGAGGAGGGCACGGGCCGACAGATTTTTGATGCTTAGACAGAGCGGGCGTACGGTTCGGGAGTACAATGTGAGTTCGACTCATTGGCGATGCGTCCAGCGTTGGTAGCTAGTATGGAGGATCGAGTGCACCGATATGTCACCGCTAGATGATTACTTGTGAGGCTTGTTCGTGTAGCTCTTCACCGCATGGACATTGCCCGCACGCAGCTCATGCACAAGGATGTGAGTGCGGAGAGGTCGACGGAATGACACGGATCGCCAGAAGAGGCCAGACATCGTGGTCTTTGGCAACGTTCGAGGCGGACCGCCTCGGCGAGACTAGTTTTGCACCCGCCAAGCAGCAGTGATCCTCCACCGCCTTGAGAGCGGTCGTGGCTCGCGGTTGTGTTTCGAGAAGTAGGGTGTTGGCGGATCACGATCACCCTACCTCGGTGTGGTCGATGTGGTAGACCTCATATCGGGGAGAGTCGTAGTACCAAGGGAGCTTGATATACTTGCGGCCAACAAGGCCATATGACGAGACCGTCCAGGACGTGGTAGCGGTAGGATAGCATAGACTACTAGAGCGATTGCGGGCCACGGTAGGTCGCGGTGGAAGTTCGATTTTAGCGGTCCTTGAACCGCTAGTTTGTGTATATCCTTAACCCTGTAGATACTTGTATGTGTTGATGTTAATGATGTGTTAAGTGTTATGTTCGGATAGCTTTGTGCTATAGTGTGATTTAAAAATCTGGTTAGTGTGAGATGGAAGTGGTAGCTTTCATGATGTGATTTAGCGAGGATTGTTCCGTCGTGGAACGCGGCGTGACGCGATTGTGGGTCGGGTTGAGGACGTGATACGGTCAACCGTGGCGGATTAAGGTGGGGTCAGTTGGGTGGTCGCCAGGTGGTAGGGTCACGAGGATGCTAGGCCCAAGTTTGTATGACCATCGTATGAGTTCGTGGACGCGTTCGACCCGAGCGGTTCGTAAAGGCGGGAATGGCCTTAAGGAAGTTTGAGGTTAGTAAGATGACCAAGTTTAGAGGTAGTGACTCCAGATTTTTGGGAACGGAAGTAATGGTGAAGTATGGTACGTCGAGAGTTCAAGTGTTCGAGAGGGCACGACGAGTAAGGAAGGAAGAGAACGTGTGTTATTTCGCGGCGTGGCGTTGACAACTTGTTAGAGGAACTTCATCGATATCCGTCTTGAGAAGGAACATTCGGGACGAATGTTTCTAAGGAGGAGAATGTTATACCGTATTCTCGTGGTATGTATGCGAGGACGTGCATGCGAGAGCACGAGAAAAAATTGGAAAGGAAGAAAGAGTGATTCTTCCACGGAAAAAGTTCCGGTTTTGTAAGGAAAATGTTCGTTGAAGGGAATTGGGTTCCCAGTTTGGAATTTGGGCTTCTTAGATTATATTAGAATTATGGAATTTTATTTTTGAAATGGTCACGTGGGCCCACTGAGAAATTTACTGTTTGTAGGGCCCACTTTGTTTTGAGATTTTGGCCATTGTGGATATTTTTGGAAGACGTTTTTGAGGGCCAATAGGAGGGTGACACGTGTCACCCGCCTAGGTGGCTTCGCCGAATGACATTTGTGCACAACACCCTTAGAGTCGTTTTTCGACTAAACGCTTTACATAACTGCGAAGGAAAATTCGGATATGTCGCTTTGTATTTTTGCGGATTTTTCCGAGAGACGAAACATTTTTGGACCAACGGGAGGTGACACTTGTCACCTCATTGGACGACAAAGAGGGCCACGGTAGGAGGTTTTGAGGCCCTTTTCACGGGTCTTTGTTTTGTGAGGATTTGAGGAGTAGGTTAGGGTGCACTTGTGCCAATCTTGGCCATCCACTTGCCCCCACATGGCTTGATCTTGTCCGTTGGTGCCCTATAAATACCCCTTGCTTGAAGGTTTTTCTTCATCCTCAATTCATTCTAAGTCTTGAAAACTCTTCCCCTTTGTGTTATTCTCGCCCTAGCCTCTCCTCTCCCCTTGTGTGGCCTTGTGGCGAGAGCCTCCCTCCCCTTTGTGGTGCTAGCCAGGTACCTCCCCTAGCCTAGTTGTTTTCGTATAATACCCTCCTCGTGGCATTGAAATACTTCTCCTAGTATTGTTATAATGCCCAAAATACCTTAGCCTTGTACCTTGTAGTATTCCAAAGATACCTATACGTTGAGTCCTAAATACTACCTTTTGTCCTTTTTAGTCTCAAACCGAAACCCTAAGGAAATCTTCATAGTTGGTTGAAGTATTTGAGTAAGTTGGTTAGAACTTCTAAGGGTTGTTTGGAGCGGATTCGAGCGCGGAGTGAGCTAAACCTTGCTCAGATCGACATTATAACTTGGATAATTTTGGGCTTATCGAGGTAATTATCTTGTCCTCTATTGTAATTGGAAATTACATGTTTGTTAGAATATATAGTTGAAGTATACTATATATGGAACTATACTTAGTATTCGGCAATGTCTTTTGACTTAAGCCCAAAAATAAAGAATCGAATCAACGTATTTACATAGGATGTATTGCGAGACTTGTGTAGTATTATTGAGTAGAATTGTACACGTCCCGTTAGGCGTGTAAACCCCCGGTTGGCTTGGTAGCCGCCTCGTTAGAGAGGAGATTTACGCTGTTGCGTCGGGGAAGTGTCTTTGCGAATTTTCTAGAAGATAGAAACTTGTGTTTTGGGGTTAATAGACGTTTGTGACCTTTATAGGTGAAAGTACTAAGAGTAGCGTATTCTACTCGAGGAGTGGAAAGGGCTAGCAAGGTTGTAGTACTTGGAGCATTTTGCTTATTGTCGATAAATCGTCGCGAGGTATGTGAACCTCTTCCTATCTCTTCTAGCATGATATGTGTGAACTATGTAGTACGCTAGACGCATACGTGTTAATCGTGTTTGATTGTTTAAAACATAAAGTGTTATAACGGCTTTATGGGAGCTCGGTTATAACAACTTTATGTAGGTAAGAAAATACTTTGTGGTTTTAAATCGATGTGAATTATAAGCGGCTAAGTTATAATAAAGAACTTGATGTATTTCAAAAGATTTATAAATCGTTGTGAAGGGAGAGTAACACTTGGTTTTAAAGGTTTTAAAAAAAAAAGAGTTATACTCGCTTGATGGGGAGTTAGGTATAATGTCTGAAGAGGTAAAGAAAATGGTTTCTTGATGTTAGAAGTTAAGAGACTTGATCTTATAAGATAAGAGACTTAACTTATTTGTTTAATGTGAATGTTTGTGTGAAACCTCCTTCGTGAGTACTGAGTACTTGGTTTTATTTAAAGGGATAATGTATTACTGATTTCGGAACTCAGAATGTGTATCGACGGACCACTGCCGCGTTAATAAAGGAAAATGTATTGAATAATGATGTATCGTATTAAAACCAGTAGAAACCTCCATCCGCATAGAAACTAAGATGAGACAAAATGATATTACATTTTCTAGATCATGGTCAGTAATAAGAATGTTGTAAACAAGAATAACCTACTCTCACGTGAGACATATATTACTCAATTGTTCTAAAAGGAATCAAGTGATTAAGTTTGGGAACTATGAAACCATTTGAAAAGGAGAAGCTTGAGTAATCAAACTAGGCAAACCGAACTTAGGAAAAGAATGTTGTTACTTGATTTTGAAAAGGAATGTGGGTTGGTCATTCTAATACTACGTATCGGGTGACTTTTATAAAAGTAATGGATCTCTTTTAAAAGAACTTAACGTATGTAGTACTTTGGGGTTAAAAACCCGACTTTGGCATAAAATGAAAGTACTTTGAGTTGTGTGAAACTTGCCTATGCTTGTTGTTGTGAAACTTGCCTATCTTGTTGTTGTGAAACTCGCCTATGCTTGTTGTTGTGAAACTTGCCTATGCTTGTGATGATAGCCTTTGTTGTGCAAGTGTGGTGTTTGTATTCTGGCGCCTCGATAGAGGCGGTTGACTTGTCGAGAACTTACTTGGACGTCGCGGTGATGGAGAATTCCACGTATGTTTCCATTTTGATTACTGTCTTGACTTGACTGCTTTTATGTTGCGTACTGTATTTTGGTTATCATACATGTCTCCTGCTTTTTAGGCTATTATGATTTCATTTCTGATTTGTGATTCACATACTTGGTACTGTTATCGACCTCGCCCGGGCTGCGTTCATGCCGCAGTAGGTACATCGGCCGTGGATCCTCGCCTTAGGATCTCGCCATTTTGGGAAGCTCCGCTTCTCCGAGGCTTATCTTTTGGTATGTGTTTCCCTGAGTTGTAGGTTCTTGTACATTCGGGGTATGGCGGGGCCACTGTCCGTCATAGTTGTTGTATATCTTAAGTGCAGTAATCGTTGTAGGCGTGGTTTGTAAAAGGATAACTGTTCGGTTTTTATGTATATATACCAAGGCAACTGCTTTGGTTGCTTTGTTTATTTATCATGTCTCTCATTTCATGTTTAAAGTTTTTATTTCCGCTGGTTTTCTCTGATGTTGTATCGCTAGGGTGCCCGGGGTAAGGCACCAGTCACGGGCCCGAATTCGGGTCGTGACAGTCTATTTTTCAAAGTAAGTTACTACACTTTTAGAAAACTCATTTCAAAGCTTGAAATCAAGTAACTTCAAATTTTCATAATCTAGGCAACTTATGCCCAATAATCAAAATAGACAACTTTCTTAACCTTCCATAAATCCGTTATAACCAACTTCTCATAAAGCCGTTATAACCCTTTATGGTTTTAGACATATTCATTCCTTTTTATAACCAAGAGACTTATACTAATTAAAACAAAGTATCACAAACTTTCAAATCAAGTTTCTTAACTTTCAAAATACTTCAAGTCTCTAAATCTTTAGAAAACAAGTTTCTTCTACTTTTAAACCTCAAGTAACTCACACCTTTAAAACAAGTTACTTCTCTTAAATCATGTCATTTCTCCTCTCTTAAAACAATTAAGTAAATCACTCCTTTAACTCCCCTAAAGTCATTACAACAACCCTTAGGTTTTGGAACTAAGGCACTAGCCAAAAGGTTTGGAACCCACTTCCTTTTCAAGACTCTATGTACTTTAAGTAAAATACTTTCACTTTTAAGAATCCAACTTCACTAAGGCAATGGATTATACAACTTCCAAATTAAACATCAAAGTACAATCAAGGAAGTACATAGAACAAATTCTATTTTAAGCAATCCAAATACAACCAAGGAATGGATCATTTAAGGAGTAGGAAATACTTTCTTTATCTTAAGGAATCATGCTAGAAGAGGAGATAGCTCACATACCTTTTCGGCTAATATCCACAAGCTAAGCCGAATACGCCGTACGTAGAAGTGTCAAACTATAATGGTCACGACAAGACTATCAACTTCTAGTCTCTAACGTAGAATAATACTAAGTATTTGGTCTCTAATTCTACGGAAAATCGGGCAGCACTTCCTTTGTTTCTACTCACTTTGCCACCTTTTTCAAGGCCGAATACAATAACCAACACGCCACATTTAAGGCTCAAAACAACAACCAAACAAAGGGGATTACACGCCTTACAATACGTGTAAAATTCCGCCCCACAATTCGTACCAAGTAGTTAATACTTCACTAGCCATTCTCGGCCAACAATAACACAACACAAGTCTTTTCCAACCCTTTTTTAAATTCCAAGTTCTAAGGTCTAACATGTTATATATTTATAAACAACTTCAACAACTACAATTTCCTTCTTTATACAACATGCGACGACTTAAACGAATAATCAACTTGAATTGTAATCTTAAGGCTAAACATGCTAGTTTTCGGATTAGGGATCCAATAGCCAATATAATTATCAAACTTCATACTAAACATCTCATGCTTGCTAATATCCATAGCTACAACAATAAGTAAGTCTTAACTACTAAAACGACAAAATTTATACCTTTCCAAGCCCTTAAAATTTCCAAGATTCAAAGTCGCGCCTTAGCAATTCTTAGCTCCTTTCCTTAGGTTCCAATCCGCTCCAAGCACCCCTTAGAGGCCTATGAAGAACCCATCTTCAAGTTCCAACTTCAAAGTTGAAGAACTCCTTTAGTTTCCGCCTTGCGACTAATACGAAAAAGCCATTTTTCCGAAATCTTTCTATTGAGATATCCTTATAATACCCTTAGGGACATTGGGTTTAAGTCTTGTGGCTAATGGATCAAAATCACAAAATTTTCTTGTGTGAGCAAGACCAAACCCGAGAGCCTCTTCTCTTGGCACAAAGTGTTCTAATTTTTCTAAGTGTAAATGAGCTAGTCTTGCACTAGTAGTAAGCTTATAAAACACAAAGGAGGGCTTGGATTATCACAAATGTGAGGCTAGGATGAATTTCACTTGGATTAAGCCTATGTGGACAAGTTGACAAGTCAACAATGTCATGCTTGCAAGACTTATCTTCCAAGATGGTCAATGACCATTTTACCCTCCTCTAATTCGACCAAGACCATAAGTGGGGGTGCCACGTGTCGCCTCTCATTCGCCCATAAAATTCAGAACCTCGTGGCCCCACAAAAATGTAAAATTCTCGGGTGGGCCCCACGTGACCAAATCCGTAAAATAAATTTCCATAATGTTAACAAGTTCCATATTCCTCAAATAATGCATTTTGAGAATCAATTCTCAACAACGAACATTTTTCCTTACCGACGTTCGGAAGATTTTCGTCGGAAAAACAATTCTTCCTTTCGTATCAATTTCCAAGTCTTGTTTCCTTTCGTACATTCTCTTTTACATGTCACGGACTTACTGGTGTAACATTCTTCCCCTTAGAAACATTCGTCCCGAATGTTCTTAGTCGATTGCCAAGATCTACAAACTCGGCATAATCTCTATACTATGCCTAACAAATCAGCGCACAAGACGATGATGCACATGGACACCTCATAACACACGTGAACATAATAATGGACCTTCCGTCCGTGGTCCCTTCTCACAAAACTCGAAGGTTACAGTCTTCCCAAACACGGGATCCTTAGAGGTTCCTTTCTTTCCTTACTTGTCATACTTTCTCGTACTTTCAAACTCATCTAGTACACGTACAAAATCTCAAATTTTGTTTATGTTCCCCAATCCTTGGAGTTACTAACCAACTTGGCCATATTGTTACTTACATTCCCGTTAAGGTTCTTCTCGACCCTTACGACCTGGTTTCGGTGGAACACATCCACGAACTCGTATAACGATTAACTAGACTTGGACCTTGCACCCTCGGGACCCTACCACATAATGGGACCATTTCTAACTGACATCACCCCATTCCATACTACCGGTTGACTCGAAATGAGTCCATAACCCGACTCATCGTCACACTTAACTTCTCATTCTTAGTCTGAAATAAATCTTTCTCTTATCTCAAGGTACTCCTCACCCTATCCCCCTATTCACTAGAGGTTCGTCACATAAGCCAAAGTATTTCTCTGCATAATCTTCCTATTGGTCTTACATTATGGGGCAATTACTACTTGTGAACTCTACACAACTATAGTCTCAGTTCACTTACCATTCTTGTCAACATTCTTAACTTCTCACTTTACTAATCAAAGTATCCCTACCTCTGGGGTACTATCACTTTACAACTCTAGCAATAAAGGGAAAACATATACGCTAGGGTAAGATCTGAATCTATCAACGCACGTATGATTCAAAATAATCGAAATATACACCAGAACCCGCGCGATGTCGCCTCCTGTTCTGCCCGCAGTCACGCCATCTATGCGGTTCAAGGACCGCGAACTATAAATTCCACCCGACCTCTACCACGATCGGTGACATCCAACACCTGTCTGGGGGACGCGATGTGGAGGAAAGGAACTAACTACGCCTCATAGCCGAGCCACTCACCGGTGCCTCTTCTAAAGGACATCTTGTCACGACCGAACCGCCCGTGGATCGTGCCTACCGGCACCCCAAGAGTCATACATCGTAGAAAATCAGCGAACATAAATCAATAACATAAAATAACGGAAGTATAAACAATAACTCAGAAAACTTGCCTTTCGGCATATATATAAACAACAACTCTTTCAACTCGAATAGTTTAATCCTTTTTACAAACCTCGCCCACAACAAGATTACTGCACTCTACGAATGATATGATAACAACGACGGGACGGGGCCGCCATACCTCGAATGTAAGCACCTACAACAAATGGGACTATACTAAGATAAGCCTCCGAGGAACGGAGCTTCCCAAACGCCGAATCGTGACCCAAGAGCGAGGATCAACGATCGGTGTACCTTTACTGCGGCATGAACGCAGCCCAAGGAGGTCGAGATAACAGTGCAAAGTATGTGGCGAAAATACTGTAAATGAAATCATAGTATTCTATATAAAGCTGGTGACATGTATGATAACCAAACTACGATTCACAATAAATAGCGATCATATCAAGTCGTGACTCACGCCTCAAGTCATCACTACAATATAACAATGGGTCTCACGCCCACAACATCAATCATGCCTGGAATACCTTCCTCACGGCGATCAATGATAGAAAAGCACCAAGGAATACACATGAACAACAGTCCCACCGGTGTCCAAATAAAGCGATGCGGGGTAATGCGAAGGCATAGCCGACTACTAACACCAGCGATTAACAAGGTCATAAAATGTATCATGATATCTGTCTGATCGTCGCATGATCAAAGTGCCGGTCGCCGCCAATATCAAATGTGCGCGTCAGCCCCGAACTCCCGCAGCTCGCATAGGCGCCTCATAGGCCCGCATGAGGTATAACCCGCATCGGTAGCTACTCCGGCATCGCCCCGACTCGCATCCGCACGGCCACATAGACCGCATGACCATAAAGGCCGCACTAACTCGAACTCTCGTAGCTCGCATAGCCCCTGACCCGCATGAGGTATTCTCGAATCATGGTCCTGCATCGCTGAGTCTACCCGCGTCGGAGGGCTTAACCCGGAAACACGGTGAGTGGTATAATACCAACATAACGTTTATCGCTTAAACAACATAAGTACAATCAAGGAAAACCCCTTTACACAAACATCACGTATCACTAACACGTAGCATCCTAATATGATTACTTATCAAAGCAACACGAATGTATTACAAGGCTATCACAAACCAACACAATCAAGTTATACACACAAGGTACTTTCTACTATATGTCAACATGTTCGGGTTTCTATCCCCAAAGTACTTCATACATTAACTTTTTAAAAGATATGTTACTTTCACAAAAGTCACACAATACGTAGTATATGAAAATAGAGTGATTATCTTTTGAAGTGAAACAAAACACTTATCTTTGTAAAATCAAGTAACAACATTATTATCCAAACGTCCAAGTTTGCCTAATTTCAAATGTTCACGTTTCTTATTTTAGAAAGGTTTCGTAGTTCATAGACTTATTCATTTAAGAATATAATTCTCTTTTAAAATATCTGAGAAACAAAATTCTTATATGTGAGTAGGATATTCTTGTTTATAAAAATCTTATTACAGAATCCATGAAAAAGGAAATATCATTTTGTCTCATCTTAGCTTCTGCAGATGGAAGTTTCATCGTTTTAATAATACTTAATCACAAAACATTTCCTCTTATTAAAGCTGCTTTGGTTTGTCGATACTCATTCGATTTCAAATCAAGAAACATTCTTAAGCGTTATTACCTAACTTCCCATAACGCTAGTATAACTCTTAAGTTTTCAAAACCAAGTATTACTTCTTCTTTCAAATGATTCAAAAATCTTTTGAAATACTTCAAGTTCTTTATTAACACATAACAAGCCGCTTATAGTTCAAATCGCTTACCTTTTAAAAGCCACAAGTATTTTCTTACCAACATAAAGTCATATAACCAACTTCCCATAAAGCCGTTATAACACTTTATGTTTTAAACCAATCAAATACATTTAGCACATGTACGTCTACCGCACTACATAGTTCACACATATCATGCTAGAAGAGATAGGAAGAGGTTCACATACCTCGCGGCAGTATCGACTAATAGCAAACGCTCAAGTACTTCCAACCGCTTCGCTACTCCTTTAAGCCAAGTAGATCGCGCCACACGTAGTACTTCAACCTATAAGGCCACAAGGCGCTTATTAACATTTAGATCCCTTCGTAGAACATTCTACGTAAAATTCGCACCTCCAATGCAGCGTAAATCTCCTCTCTATCGGCGGCTACCAAGCCAACCGGGGTTATACGTTTAATCCGGATGTGCACAATTCTACCTCACGTAAAAGCTACACAAGTCTCATGTCAGATCCTATGTAAATACATTCAAGACTCTTCTTCAAAAGGTTTCTTATAATTCAAAGCTTAAGTCAAAAGACATTGCGATAACAACGCTCGATTCTATATATAGTATACTTCAACTATATAGTCTAACAATCATGTAATTTCCAATTACAATAGAGGACAAGATATTTACCTCGATAAGCCCATAATTATCCAAGTTATAATGTCGATCCGAGCAAGGTTTAGCTCCTACTCTGCGCCTCCGACCGCTCCAAACAACCCTTAGAAGTTCTAACCAACTTCTACTTATTACTCCAACTAACTATGGAGATTTTCCTTAGGGTTTCGGTTTTGTAGACGGAAAGTATAATAGTATTCTGGCTTTTGTATAGGTATAACCTTAGAATACTACAAGGTATACTGCTAAGGTAATTTGGGCATTATAACAATACTTTTGAGAGTATTTCTACCAAGAGGGTATATACCCTCGGCCCACCCCACTGGGGAACTCTCGCCATGAGGGGGACTCTCGGCTAAGGCCTCACAAGGGGAGGGCGAGAACTATACAACAAGGGAGGAGGAATTTTAGACTTAGGAAATTATTTGGATGAAGAAGTCTTCAAGGGAGAGGGTATTTATAGACAAGCCAAGGCCAACCAATGGCCAAGATCTTGCCAAGTGCAAGGCAAGTGTAGGGCCAAGATCTTGCCAAGTGCACCCTAACCAACTAACACACAAAATATCCTACCAACCCTTGACCACAAAGGCCTCACTTTCGACCACCTTTACCGCTCACACTCCACCAATGAGAGGGTGCCAAGTGGCGCCCTCTTGTTGGTCCAACACGTTTCGTCTCTCGGAAAAATCCGCAAAAAATATAAATGACATAGCCGGAATTTTCCCTACGAAAGCTGTGAAAACGTTTCGTCGAAAAACGACTCTAACCGGGGGTTGTGCACAAAAAATAAATCGGCCAAGCCAAATCTTCAAGTTCAAATTTTCTACGTACGTCCTTACGTACATACTCTGAAAATATGGGGTATAACACATACCCTCAGTATATGGCCCGGACGGCCACAATAAAAACAAAGACCTGTGCCATAACGACATTTCCCCAAATGACGCTTACCACATCTGATACACTGAGGAATAGGTGGCCTCGACCGAGAAAATCCTCTGCTCCTCTAAGAACCTCGACCTCTGGAGCTTGGACCGGCTCCTAAATACCTTGTGGGGTCCAATATCCCACCTGTGAACTGCGGGGGTATGTACTGGGTAGGCTGGGACGAATATCTCACTCGCTGCTGAGGCAGCTCGTCCAAAAACTCACCGGGATAACTAACCGGTCTAGCCCTCTTACGCAGATTTCCGCGTTGGCCCTCTACCCTCACTTGACCGCATCGCCGAATAACTTCCTGCGATGAAATCATCGCTATCTTGGTCAATAACATAATGGCTTCCTTCATGACCCTAAAGTCTTCTCTTAATCGAAATCGGAGGCTCGTGCTGGGGCCTCAAAACCGGGCGCAGGTTAACGCTACCGATCGTGGCACAATATCCGGTATACCCTGGCATAAGCCCTATCAACTCTCTGAGTCTGACTAGTAGCTCCTGCTACTCCTTTGCCCTTCTGGGCGGTTGTTGCCCTCCTTGGAGACATAACTGTAACACAACAATACATCAAAGAGGAATTATCTTACTAACACAGCTCTATGGCATGATCTTAGAGTGTGAAGAATAGAAACCAACTCCTAAATGTCCTGTAGCCTCCTGTTTATGGGTGTGGCGCGCAACACACCGATAATCAAGACTCTACTAGACACGATGCCTAGACATTCGAGGACCGATCGCTCGATACCACTCTGTCACCCGAACCCGGGATCGTGGTGCCCTACCGGGCACCCTTCTACCTTAACAACTAAGTAATCATGAATTTAAATAACACCTCTTTTTTTTTAAAACCAACATACGTCTGAGGAAAAGCGACAAGGCTGCCATATAATATACATGAAAAGACACACCGCATACGCAGTCCAATCCATATGAATACGCACCTCAAGAGTTATATCAACTATGACGACAAGGCCCCGCCGTACCCATAACCGTACAAAGCACATCGGAAGGAACTATACCAAAAAGATAAACTCACGAGCGGGAGCTATCCAAAACTCTAAGGCGGTCCTACACTTGCCGATCACCAAACCGCTGCACCTAAACTGCGGCATGAACGCAGCCCCCAAGGAGGTCGACGTAAGAATGTACCAAGTATGTGAAAGCGATGTAATCAGAATGAAATCATAACACTAAGAAAAAGCGAGAGACATGTATGATAGCCAACCTACGATGACACAACACATAAGCAAATATAACAAGTCGTGACGCATGCCTCAAGTCATTTCTAAAATATAACCATGGGTCTCACGCCCACAATATCAATCATGCGTGGAATCCTTCCTCACCGCCAATCCATGATATAGTATAACGCCAATAGGCATACTGAACACCAAGTCCCACTGTGTCCTAAAAGCATGCGGGCAAGTAGGAAGACGGCGGTGGTAAGCAGTGGTATAATGTCTTGGGGGTTACCCCTCATTTATACTCTTACCCTATCTCTGGCAACCATCAAACAAAACAAGCAGGGGGTATAATGTCTTGGGGGTTTACCCCTCATTTATACTCTTACCCTGGAGAAGGTGGTATAGCGTCTTGGGGGTTTACCCCTCACTTATACTCTTACCCTATCTCGACCGACCATCAAACAAAACAAGCAGGGGGTATAATGTCTTGGGGGTTTACCCCTCATTTATACTCTTACCCTGGAGAAGGTGATATAGCGTCTTGGGGGTTTACCCCTCACTTATACTATTACCTTATCTCGACCGACCATCAAACAACACATAAGCACTACCAGGTCTTTTATAAAAATCCGGGAATTTAACCCAAGTACTACAAATAACGGAAGCATACCCGTGGAATCTCACATCACTGTCGGTACGTCCAACTAACTTACAACAAGACAGCCGGCCCTCCAACCGAGAGTCGCGGCAACGCAATAAAACATAATACTTACACTCAAAGGCTATCACTAGCACACATAGGCAATTCTCAATTAATCAAGCCAAAGTACTTATCAAGGCATACATGGAATAATTCTCAATTAACAAGCCAATGTACTTATCAAGGCACAAATAGAATAATTCTCATTTAACAAGCCAAAGTACTTATCAAGGCACCAATAGAATAATTCTCATTTAACAAGCCAAAGTACTTATCAAGGCACAAATAGAATAATTCTCATTTAACAAGCCAAAGTACTTATCAAGGCACCAATAGAATAATTCTCATTTAACAAGCCAAAGTACTTATCAAGGCACAAATAGAATAATTCTCATTTAACAAGCCAAAGTACTTATCAAGGCACAAATAGAATAATTCTCATTTAACAAGCCAAAGTACTTATCAAGGCACAAATAGAATAATTCTCATTTAACAAGCCAAAGTACTTATCAAGGCACAAATAGAATAATTCTCATTTAACAAGCCAAAGTACTTATCAAGGCACCAATAGAATAATTCTCATTTAACAAGCCAAAGTACTTATCAAGGCACAAATAGAATAATTCTCATTTAACAAGCCAAAGTACTTATCAAGGCACCAATAGAATAATTCTCATTTAACAAGCCAAAGTACTTATCAAGGCACAAATAGAATAATTCTCATTTAACAAGCCAAAGTACTTATCAAGGCACAAATAGAATAATTCTCATTTAACAAGCCAAAGTACTTATCAAGGCACAAATAGAATAATTCTCATTTAACAAGCCAAAGTACTTATCAAGGCACAAATAGAATAATTCTCATTTAACAAGCCAAAGTACTACGTACGTGCATTCTTTCAAAAGACTCCTTTTATGTAAAATCCCAAGATACTAACACCCGTAGTATCAAGGTGTGTCTATTTTTCAAAGTAAGTTACTACACTTTTAGAAAACTCATTTCAAAGCTTGAAATCAAGTAACTTCAAATTTTCATAATCTAGGCAACTTATGCCCAATAATCAAAATAGACAACTTTCTTAACCTTCCATAAAGCCGTTATAACCAACTTCTCATAAAGCCGTTATAACCCTTTATGGTTTTAGACATATTCATTCCTTTTTATAACCAAGAGACTTATACTAATTAAAACAAAGTATCACAAACTTTCAAATCAAGTTTCTTAACTTTCAAAATACTTCAAGTCTCTAAATCTTTAGAAAACAAGTTTCTTCTACTTTTAAACCTCAAGTAACTCACACCTTTAAAACAAGTTA
Source organism: Przewalskia tangutica (assembly GCA_029844215.1). Classification (NCBI taxonomy): domain Eukaryota; kingdom Viridiplantae; phylum Streptophyta; class Magnoliopsida; order Solanales; family Solanaceae; genus Przewalskia; species Przewalskia tangutica. The sequence continues at coordinate 33,492,829 of CM056725.1, forward strand.
CTTCTCTTAAATCATGTCATTTCTCCTCTCTTAAAACAATTAAGTAAATCACTCATTTAACTCCCCTAAAGTCATTATAACAACCCTTAGGTTTTGGAACTAAGGCACTAGCCAAAAGGTTTGGAACTCACTTCCTTTTCAAGACTCTATGTACTTTAAGTAAAATACTTTCACTTTTAAGAATCCAACTTCACTAAGGCAATGGATTATACAACTTCCAAATTAAACATCAAAGTACAATCAAGGAAGTACATAGAACAAATTCTATTTTAAGCAATCCAAATACAACCAAGGAATGGATCATTTAAGGAGTAGGAAATACTTTCTTTATCTTAAGGAATCATGCTAGAAGAGGAGATAGCTCACATACCTTTTCGGCTAATATCCACAAGCTAAGCCGAATACGCCGTACGTAGAAGTGTCAACCTATAATGGTCACAACAAGACTATCAATTTCTAGTCTGTAACGTAGAATAATACTAAGTATTTGGTCTCTAATTCTACGGAAAATCGGGCAGCACTTCCTTTGTTTCTACTCACTTTGCCACCTTTTTCAAGGCCGAATACAATAACCAACACGCCAAATTTAAGGCTCAAAACAACAACCAAACAAAGGGGATTACACGCCTTACAATACGTGTAAAATTTCGCCCCACAATTCGTACCAAGTAGTTAATACTTCACTAGCCATTCTCGGCCAACAATAACACAACACAAGTCTTTTCCAACCCTTTTTCAAATTCCAAGTTCTAAGGTCTAACATGTTATATAGTTATAAACAACTTCAACAACTACAATTTCCTTCTTTATACAACATGCGACGACTTAAACGAATAATCAACTTGAATTGTAATCTTAAGGCTAAACATGCTAGTTTTCGGATTAGGGTTCCAATAGTCAATATAATTATCAAACTTCATACTAAACATCTCATGCTTGCTAATATCCATAGCTACAACAATAAGTAAGTCTTAACTACTAAAACGACAAAATTTATACCTTTCCAAGCCCTTAAAATTTCCAAGATTCACAGTCGCCTTAGCAATTCTTAGCTCATTTCCTTAGGTTCCAATCCGCTCAAGCACTCCAGAGGCCTATGAAGAACCCATCTTCAAGTTCCAACTTCAAAGTTGAAGAACTCCTTTAGTTTCGCCTTGCGACTAATACGAAAAAGCCATTTTCCGAAATCTTTCTATTGAGATATTCTTATAATACCCTTAGGGACATTGGGTTTAAGTCTTGTGGCTAATGGATCAAAATCACAAAATTTTCTTGTGTGAGCAAGACCAAACCAGGCAGCCTCTTCTCTTGGCACAAAGTGTTCTAATTTTTCTAAGTGTAAATGAGCTAGTCTTGCACTAGTAGTAAGCTTATAAAACACAAAGGAGGGCTTGGATTATCACAAATGTGAGGCTAGGATGAATTTCACTTGGATTAAGCCTATGTGGACAAGTTGACAAGTCAACAATGTCATGCTTGCAAGACTTATCTTCCAAGATGGTCAATGACCATTTTACCCTCCTCTAATTCGACCAAGACCATAAGTGGGGTGCCACGTGTCTCCTCTCATTCGTCCATAAAATTCAGTAACCTCGTGGGCCACAAAAATGTAAAATTCCGGGTGGCCCCACGTGACCAAATCGTAAAAATAAATTTCCATAATGTTAACAAGTTCCATATTCCTCAAATAATGCATTTTGAGAATCCAATTCTCAACAACGAACATTTTTCCTTACTGACGTTCGGAAGATTTTCGTCGGAAAAACAATTCTTCCTTTCGTATCGATTTCAAGTCTTGTTTCCTTTCGTACATTCTCTTTTACATGTCTCGACTTACGGTGTAACACGTCATACCACAGAATGTACGAGAACCTACAACTCGAGAAACATGCAAAAGATAAGCCTCGGAGAAAGCGGAGCTTCCTACGTCGAATTGTGATCCTATGGCGAGGATCAACAACCGATGTACCTCTACCGCGGCATGAACGCGGCCCAAGGAGGTCGATCTGCGGGTACCAAGTATGTGAAACTGGAAATACTGTAAACTAAATCATAACAATCTAAAAATAAAACAGGAGACATGTATGATAACAAAACTACAGTTCACAACATAAAAGCAGTCATGTCAAGTCAGGGACTCACGCCCTCAAAGTCATACCTCATGCCCGTGGAACTCATTCCTCATTTCCGCGATCTAGGTATAAATCGTGTGATACGTATAACATGTCTCGGCCCATCTCATGGACTCGGTGTCGGATCGTATGGAATATATTCCCGGCCCATCTCATGGACTCGGTGTCGGATCGTATGGAATACATTCCCGACCCATCTCATGGACTCGGTATCGTGTGAAATACATTCCCAGTCCATCCCATGGACTCGGTATCATGTGGAATACATTCCCGGTCCATCCCATGGACTCGGTATCGTGTGGAATACATTCCCGGTCCATCCCATGGACTCGGTATCGTGTGAAATACATTCCCGGTCCATCCCATGGACTCGGTATCGTGTGGAATACATTCCCGGTCCATCCCATGGACTCGGTATCATGTGAAATACATTCCCGGTCCATCCCATGGACTCGGTATCGTGTGAAATATATTCCCGGTCCATCCCATGGACTCGGTATCGTGTGGAATACATTCCCGGTCCATCCCATGGACTCGGTATCGTGTGGAATACATTCCCGGTCCATCCCATGGACTCGGTATCGTGTGGAATACATTCCCGGTCCATCCCATGGACTCGGTATCGTGTGAAATACATTCCCGGTCCATCCCATGGACTCGGTATAGAATCGGCCATAACATTTAAACGCTCTTTTAAGACAGATTAAGATAATACCATACTTTTCTTTTTTTAAAATCAAGTAGCAACATTCTTTTCAAAAAGTTCAAGTTTGCCTAATTTCAAATACTCAAGTCTCTCATTTTCGAAAGGTTTCGTAGTTCATAGTCTTAATCACTTAATAACATAAAACAATTTGAGTAACATATGCCTTATGTGTGAGTAGGTTATTCTTGTTTATAACAATCTTATTAAAGCAGCCATGATCTAGGAAATGTAATACAATTTTGTCTTATCTTAGCTTCTATGCAGATGGAGATTTCTACTGGTTTTAATATAATTAATTATTTGTCAATACATTTTCCTTTATTAACGCTGCAGTGGTTCGTTCGATACTTATTCTCATTTCTGAAATCAGTAAAACATTATTCTTTAAAAACCAAGTACTCATTACTCACGAATGAGGTTTCACACTTTTTAACAAAATTCTTATCAATTCGTCTTTTAAGATCAAGTCTCTTAACTTCTAAAATCAATAAACCATTCTTTTACCTACATAAAGTCGTTATAACTAACTTCCCATAAAGCTATTATAACACCTTATGTTTTAAACCAACCAAATTCATTTAGCATGCGTATGCGTCTGCGTTACATAGTTTACAAAATATCATGCTAGAAAGGATAGGAAGAGGTTCACATACCTCGCGGCGATTATCGACAACTAGCAAAATGCTCCAAGTACTACAACGCACTAGCCTTTTCCACCCTTCAAGTAGAATACGCTACTCGTAGTACTTCCACCTATAATGGCCATAAAGCGTCTATCAACTCATAGATCTCTTCGTAGAATATTCTACGAAAATTCGTGACTTCCCTCGTAACCACATAAATCTCCTCCTACTCGGGCCGCTACGTGCCAACAACTCCCGAGGATTACACGTCTAACAGGACGTGTACAATTTGTGTCACAATGCTACAAGTCTATAAATCTGATCTATGTAATTACGATTCAATTCTCTTCTTTAATATCCTTCTAGTATCTTCTACTCAAATCTAAACTACTATTATATGTAATTTCCAATTACAATAGAAGGACAAGATTATTTACCTCGATAAGCCCAAAATTATCCAAGTTAAAATGTCGATCTGAACAACGTTTAGCTCTATTATGAACGCTCCAATATGCTCCAAGAAACCCTTAGAAGTTCTACACAACTTCTACTTAATACTTGACCAACTATGAAGATTTTCCTATGGTTTAGTGTCACGACCGAACCGGACCCATGGCGGTGCCTTACCGGGCACCTAGTGATCTGACATCGGAGAAAAACCAGCGGAAATAAAAACTTAAACATACAAATAGATATGGATCAAGATAAAAGAAAATAGGCCAACCAAAACGGTTGCCTTTCAGCATATATATATATATCGACCTTTGAATAGTTACAAACCTTACAACCCCGCAGCGATTACTCACAGACCTCTAAGATTTTTACAACAACTATGACGGGACGGGCCCGCCATACCACGAATGTACAGAATCTACGGACTGAGGTAACATACCAAAAGATAAGCCTGCGAAAGAGCGGAGCTTCCCAATCTGTTGAAATGTGATCCTATAAGCGGGGATCGACGGTAGATGTACCTCTACTGCGGCATGACGCGACCACGAAGCAGTCGATCTGAGTACCAAGTATGTGGCTGAAAATCACGAAAATGAAATCATAATAGTCTATATAAAGCGGGAGACATGTATGATAACCAAACTATAGTACCTGACATATAAACAATATATCAAGTCGGGGACTCGCCTCCAAATCATCACTCGTGCGTGGAATTCCTTCCTCACTGGCGATCATGATATAACAACACCAGGAGTACATGAACACGGGTCCACCTGTGTCATAAAAACCGTCTGGGGCAAGTATAACTACCGGATCCGACCGTACGATAATAATGTACAACCATATCATGAAGGCGACACGTGGCAAGTGCAATAGCCTCCGCGACTCCTCCTGCGTCACGTGGCGGCGGGGGCAAGTAAATCGACTCGCGCGGATCACAACCGTAAGTCACGGCTCCGTCCAAACACCGACTCGCGAAGGCGACACGTGGCAAGTGCACTAGCCTCGCGACTCCTCCTGCGCCACGTGGGCGGGGGCAAGTTGTCACGACTTCGAACCGGGCCGTGGCGGTGCCTTACCCCGGGCACCCTAGTGATACAACATCAGAGAAAAACCAGCGGAAATGAAAACTTAAACATATAAATAGATATAGATGAAGATGAAAGAAAATAGGCCACCCAAAACGGTTGTCTTTCAGCATTTATATATATATCGACCTTTGAGCGATTCTGATCCTTACAACCCCGCCCACAGTGATTTCTGAGACCTCTAAGATTTTTACAACAACTATGACGGGACGGGCCGCCATACCACAGATGTACAAGAACCTACGGACTCGGGGTAGCATACCAAAGATAAGCCTCGAAGGCAAGGCTTCCCAACCGCTGAAATGTGATCCTAAGCGGGGATCGACGGTAGATGTACCTCTACTGCGGCATGAGCGGCCCGAAGGAGGTCGATCTGCAACAGTACAGTATGTGAAGCGTAAATCAGTAAATGAAATCATAATAGTCTATATAAAGCGGGAGACATGTATGATAACCAAACTACGATACACATATAACGATTATATCAGTCGAGGACTCACGCCTCCAAGTCATTACTCAAATATAACGATGGGTCTCACGCCCATAACATCAATCATGCGTGGAATACCTTCGCATGCCGGCGATCTATGATATGATAACACCGAGAAGTACACACGAACACCAAGTCCTACGATGCAAAGTCGTACTAACGATACAATACAACCAAACCACGAAGGCGACGGGGCAAATCTGGCCGACTACCGGATACGAGGCGGCACGTGGTGGCCAGGGCAATCGAGGGCTAACTACCGGTACGAGCGTATCACGAGACCGTCACTCTGAGCGGGGCAAGTGCGAGGGCTAACTACCGGTACAAGGCGAATCACTAAGAAACCTCATGGAGAGCTAGTCCGTGGAATAACACTATCAGCGAGGCGTGCGGGTGGAATTCTCCGTCACCGCTGCGATGCGTCAAGTAAGTTCTCAACAAGTCAACCGGCCCTCCGAGAGGCGGTAGTATAGAAACACAATTCTTGCACAAAGGCTATCACAACAAGCGTAGGCAAGTTTCACAACAACAAGCATAAGCAAGTTATACACTGACTCAAGTACTTTCATTTTATGTCAAAGTCAGGTTTTAACCTAAAGTACTACGTACGTTAAATTCCTTTTAAGAGGTCCATTCCTTTTATAAAAGTCACCCGATACCCTTAGTATAAAAATAGAGTGACTTACATCTTTTAAGTAAACCAAAACAACTTCCATACTTTCCTTTTTAAAACCAAATTAAGGCAATATCATGCCTTCTTTTTGGACCAAAACACTTCTCTTTTTAAAGCCAAGTTACCACATTAAAACCAATGATAAAACCCTTCTTTTTGTTTTCATAAAGTCGTTATAACTAACTTCCCATAAAGTTGTTATAACACTTTATGTTTTAAACCAATTTAAGACAAAACAATGCCTTTCTTTTCCCTAAAGTTCGGTTTGCCTAATTTCAATTACTCAAGTCTCTTTATTTTAGAAAAGTTTCATAGTTCAATGTCTTAATCCTTTTAAAACAATTGAGTAACATATGCCATAGGTGTGGCGATTTATACTTGTTTATAACCATTTATTAAAGCGACCATGATCTAGAAAATGTACTATCATTTTGTCATCTTAGCACATGCGGATGGAGGTTTCTTGGTTTTAATAATACTTCATTATTCAATACATTTTCCTTTATTAGCGCTGCAGTGGTTTGTTCGATACTTATTCTGATTTCCGAAATCAGTTAAAACATTATTCCTTTTAAAAACCAAGTACTCATTACTCACGAATGAGGTTTCACACAAATTTCATATAAATTCGTTTAAGTCAAGTCTCTTATCTTTTAAGATTAAGTCTCTTAACTTCTAAAAATCAGTAAACCATTCTCTTTATCTCTCTTAAGACGTTATACCTAACTTCCCATAAAGCTAGTATAACTCTTATGTTTTCAAAACCAAGTATTACTCTTCTTTCAAAAAGGTTCCTTAATTCTTTTGAAATACTTCAAGATTCTTATTATTCAGGCTTAAGTCAAAAGACATTGCCGTACAACTACGTTCTGTTAACACACGTACGTCTACCGTACTATATATATATTCGTGTAAAATACTTCCAGATTCTTATTATTCAGGCTTAAGTCAAAAGACATTGCCGTACAACTACGTTCTGTTAACACGTATGCGTCTGGTACTATATATATATATTCTTGTAAAATACTTCCGATTCTTATTATTGGGCTTAAGTCAAAAGACATTGCCACACGTCGTCTCCGTACTATATATATTCCTTTAAAATATCATGCTCGAGAGTATAGGAAGAATCACATATCTCGCGGCGATTATCGACTATAAGCAAAAGCGCTCGCGGTTATAACCCGCTAGCCTTTTCCACCTTCCAAGTAGTTCATGCTACTCGCGAACATTCAACGATAAAGGTTTATTAGTCTCATAAATACGGTCTATGTAAGTACAGTTTAATCTTCTACTTTAATATTCTTACGTCGATTTGATTCAAGTCTTAATCTGTAATATCCTTCTATTACAGTTCAATTCTCTTCTATGAATCTTATATTCATTTCAATACTACTATAGTATGTTATTTCCAATTACACTAGAAGGATAGGATTATTTACCTCGATAAGCCCAAAATTATCCAAGTATAAATGTCGATCTGGCGACGTTTAGCTCTACTCAGGCGCTCAACCGCTCCAAACAACCCTTAGAAGTTCTACGCAACTTCTACTTAACACTTCAACCGACTATGAAGGTTTTCCTTAGGGTTTCGTTTTTGTGACTGAGGGAAAGTATAATAGTATTTTCGGACTCTACGTATAGAGGTAACTTTGGAAAGTACTACAAGGTATATGGGCTAAGGTATTTAGGGCATTATAACAATACTTGGAGAGTATTTCTCTACCAAAGGGGGTATTATCTGAAACAACCAGGCAAGGGGGTGTATTCTCGTGAGGGCCTCTCGAAGGGGAGGGGGTGTGGCGGACGGCTCGAGATGGAGGAGTATTTTGAGACTTAGAAAAATGCTCAAGTTTGGATGAAGAAAGTCTTCAACTTAAAGGGGTATTTATAGGTCAATCAATGGCCAACCAATGGCGAATCAAGCCAGTGTTAGGCAAGTGTAGGGCTAGGATTAAACCATGTGTACCTTATCCATCTACCACCAACTTGCACAAATATCCTACCAACTTTGACCCACTTTCGTCCATTCACGCCACAATTCCTTCCAATGTGAGGGTGACACATGTCACCTCTCGTTGGTCCAAAATGTTTCGTCTCTCGGAAAAATCCATAAAAATTAAAAATGACATAGCGAATTTTCCCTTCGCAATCTTGTAAAGCGTTTACGTCGAAAAACGATTCTTTTGGCACTTGTGCAAATTTCGATCCTTGCCAATCCTTAAGGCTTAAATTATTATACGTCGCCTCACGTACATACTCTGGAAATACGGTATAACATTCTCCTCGCCGAAACATTCGTCGAATGTTCCTTCTCAAGACGGATAACGATAAAGTTCCTCTAACAAGTTGCCAACGCCACACGCCACGAAATAACACACGTTCTCTTCCTTCCTTACTCGTCGTGCCGCTTACCGAACACTTGAACTCTTCTAGTATCGTGCCACACTTGATCATCGATTCGGTTCCCAAAACTTTGGAGTCACCACCTCAAACTTGGTCATCTTACTAGCCTCGATCTTCCCAAGGCCATTCGGCCTTCACGATCGCACGGTCGAACATATCCACGAACTCATCGATGGTCATCTAAACTTGGGCCTAGCACCTCGTGACCTACCACTGGCGGGACCACCGAGCTGACCTACCTTGAAAGCGAGTCACGGGTTGTCATGACATAACTGACGACCCACTTAACGTGAGCTCTTGTTTCCGATCCGAACAATCTTACCTATCTGGTCATGAAAGCTACCACTTCATTTTACACCACCCGAATTTTTCCCACAATTACTCCACGTATACTTATACATTCGACAAAGATCACCCGCAAAATCTTGTACTCAAAGCGGCCTTACATCTAAGGTCTCAAGTGTAATATTCTAAGGTTCATCATTTTTTCACCCCAGCTTACCCTCTTTCACTAACTAGGCTTATAACTCACATTTTAGCACAAAGCTATCCGAACATAACACTAAACACATCAACATACATTAAAACATACAAAACTCTAGAGGGTTAAGGATATACCTGAAAATAGGCGGTTCAAAGGGCCGCTAAAAGCAGGAACTTCCACCGACCTCTGCGCGGCTGCTTGTATGAACATCCTGCTAGCTATGGAAGGTGAAGAACCATGGCTGATCCGTGATCTGTGCTATCCTACCAGCGCTACCACAGTCGGAAAGTCTCTCGCCAGATAGCCTGTTGGCGCGAGAATAACAATCTCCCAAGTTAGTACGACACTCTCCCTTATGAAGTTTTCCTCAGCGGCGCTAAGACAAGGCGACCTCATCCGCGAGCACTCCTACTCACTGAAAATCTGAAACACAGGAGCCACGACTGCTCTGAATATCCGAAGGTCCGAAAGGCTGTGGAGGACCACTCTGTCTTTGGCAGGTACATAACTAGTCATTCTTGGCGGTCCGCCTCGAAAGTCACCAAAGGACCTGCTTTATTGCAGCCCTCTTCTGCGATCTTGGTCATTCCGTCGATTTCTCCGCTCCTCGCATCCCGGGACATAAGCTGCGTGCGGGCAATGTCCGTGCAGTGAAGAGCTACACGAACAACTTTACGCTAGTGTCGTGAGCCTGTAACATATCGGTGCACTCGATCCTCCATACTAGCTACTAGCGAGGGCGTCTGGGCCGATGAGTCGAACTCCACATTGTACTCGAACCGTCGCGGATTACGCCGCAACACCAAAAATATGTCGGCACGAGCCCTCCTCATCTGTGGAGGCAAGAAATTTGCAAGAAATGCCACGAGAACTGCGTCCGTATAGTGGAAGTGCATTCTCTCCCGGGACAGCTCGATGAATCAAACGATCATTGCGGTATCACGCGGCCGATGCGAACCTAGGACCAGCGACTCGGTCTCCGATGCCTTGATCACTCTCATGATCGCATGGCGTCGGATGAACTCCTGCGGATCATCGCCGAGCCTCGACCCGTAAAATTACGGCGACTCTGACTCGGAAAATCCGTAGCCTCGAACTAAGCGATCTAGGGTGAACCACGGCGGTGCTCTGGAGCTGCTGCGTCGGCCTATCCTCAAGTCGGCCTGACTCGGCCGTGCGGGCCAGCTCGCGCCAACCCGTCCCTGCTCCGGTGCGGTGGAGGCTCAGTCTTGTGGTCTGTAGAGGCTGTCATTTGCTACTCGCGACTCCTCTGCTGCCTTGCCCGCCGGGCGGGTTGCCTTGCGGAGGCATAAGCGGTAAAAGCGAGATACGTCGGAGGGTCGACTTACAGCACGGCTCTAAGGCACGATCTCGGAATGAGAAGAGAAACCAATCCTAAATGTCCTATAGCCTCACGATTATAGATGTGGTGCGACACATCGATAATCAAGACCTACTGAACCGCAGTCGTAGACAACTTTCAGGACTAAGCGCTCGATACCACTTTTGTCACGACCGAACCGGGCAGCGTGGTGCCTACCGGGCACCCTAGTGATCTGACATCGAGAGAAAAACCATGAAATGAAAACTTAAACATATAAATAGATATAGATCAAGATGAAAGAAAATAGGCCACCCAAAGCGGTTGCCTTTCGGCGTTATATATATCGACCTTTGAGCGATTACAATCCTTACAACCACGCCAGCGATTACTCTGGACCTCTAAGATTTTACAACAACTATGGGGACGGGGCCCGCCATACCACAGAATGTACAAGAACCTCTGGACTCGGGTAGCATACCAAAGATAAGCCTCAGAAGGCGGAGCTTCAATGGCGAAATGTGATCCTAGCGGGGATCGGCGGTAGATGTACCTCTGCGGCATGAGCGGCCGAAGGAGGTCGATTACAATTACCAAGTATGTGAAAGCGTAAATCACGTAAATGAAATCATAATAGTCTATATAAAGCGAGAGACATGTATGATAAGCAAACTACGATTACACGTATAACGATTATATCAAGTCGGGGACTCGCGCCTCCAAGTCATTACTCAAATATAACGATGGGTCTCACGCCCATAACATCAATCATGCGTGGAATACCTTCCACTGCCGTGATCTATGATATGATAACAGAAGTACACTGAACACCGAGTCTACACGATGCAGCGTCTTAACAATCTGATACAATCGAACCACGAAGGCGACACGCGGGCGAAATGCTGGCCGACTACCGGATACGAGGCGGCCGCGTGGCGATGTTATACCCGTAGTTCGGGGTATGTATGCGAGGGCGTGCGTGCGAGAATCTGACGAGAAAGATTGGAAAGGAAGAAAGAGGTGAATTTTCCACGGACAAGTTTCCGGTTTTTGTGAAGGAAAAAGGTTCGTTAATGGGAATTGGATTCCCCTATTTGGGTTGTGGACTTCTTTGATTATATTAGAATCTTGGAATTTTATTTTCGGAAATGGTCACGTGGGGCCCACGGGAGAAATTCTGGTTTTGTAGAACGCTTTGATTTTGAGATTTTGGCGTTATAGATATTTTTGGAAGGCGAAATATTTTGGGCGAATCGGGGCGACACGTGTCACCCCATGTGGCACCTTTGGGCGAAATATGTTTGTGCCTGACACGGTTAGAAGTCGTTTTTCGGCGAAGCGTTTTCCACGACTTTCGTAGGGAATTTCGGCTATGTCATTTAGTATTTTTGCGGATTTTTCCGAGAGGCGGAACATTTTGGACCAGCGAGAGGCGGCGCAGCACTCTCGTTGGTGGAGTAGGTGGGCGGTGCTTGGGCGAAAAGGGGTGGCAAGTGGGAGATATTTTGGTAGATATTTTGTGTGCAAGTTGGCTAGGACACGTGGGTGAATCTTGGCCTACACTTGCTAGGCACTTGGCTAGATCTTGGCCATTGGTTGGCCTTGGCTTGTCTATAAATACCCTCTCCTTTGATGAACTTCTTCGTCCAAAATGCCTAAGTCTTGAGAGCTTTCCCCTCCGCACCGTGAGGCCCCTTGGCGAGAGTTCCCCACAGTGGGGTAGGCGAGGGTAGCCACCCCACTCCTTTGTGGTGTGTAGTGGGGTACCCACTGCCTAGTTTGTTTTCATATAATACCCACTCTTGGTAGAAATACTCTCAAAGTATTGTTATAATGCCCAATTACCTTAGCCGTATACCTTGTTGTATTCTAAGGTTATACCTATCTGAAAAGCCAGAAAATACTATTATACTTCGTCGGTCCTGAACCGAAACCACAGGAAAATCTCCATAGTCAGTTGGAGTATTGTGAAGAAGTTGGTTAGAACTTCTAAGGGTGGTTTAGAGCGGGTTGGGCGCTCGGAGTTGGAGCTAAGCGATTGCCGGGATCGACTTTATATTTGGATAATTATGGGCTTAGCGAGGTAAATATCTTGTCCCTATTGTAATTGGATATTACATGTTGTAGGAAAATATAGTTAAAGTATACTATATATATATAGCGAACATAGCTTGTGCGATGTCCTTGGACTTAAGCTGAAGAAGCGACTGTTTTACATAGGGTGTATTCTGATGGACTTGTGTAGTAATCTTGTGGAGTAGAATTGTACCGTTCGGATTAGATGTATAACCCACTGGTTGGCTTGATGGCGGCCCAGATAGAGAGAGAGTTTCTGTTGTTGCGGGAGAGTCTTTGTCGAATTTTACGTAGAATGTTCTCACGATGTTAATAAAGCGCGCTTGTGGCCTTATAGGTTGAAATGCTCGTGTGGAATGATCCACTTGACTTAAGGAGTGGCCATTTGTTTGGGCGTTTTGCTATTAGTCGATACTCGTCGCGAGGTATGTGAACCTCTTCCTATCTCTTCTAGCATGATATGTGTGAACTATGTAGTGCGGTAGGCGTCACGTGTGCTAAATGTGTTTGAGTGGTTTAAAACATAAAGTGTTATAACGGCTTTATGGGAAGTTGGTTATAACGACTTTATGTTAGTAAGAAAATACATGTGGTTTTAAAAGGTAGCGATTTGAACTATAAGCGGCTTGTTATATGTTAAGAAAGAAGCTGGAAGTATTTCAAAAGATTTTTGAATCATTTTGAAAGAAGTAATACTTGGTGTTTGAAAACTTAAGAGTTATACTAGCTTTATGGGAAGTTAGGTATAACGGCTTAAGAATGCTTTCTTGATTTGAATCGGAATGTGTATCGACAAACCAACTGCGGCGTTAATAAAAGGAAATGTTTTGAATAATTAAGTATTATTAAAACCGGTAGAAACTTCCATCTGCATAGAAGCTAAGATGAGACAAAATGATATTTCTAGATCATGCATTTCTTTGTAATAAGATTGTTATAAATAAGAATAACCTACTTACATGTAAGGCTTATGTTTCTCGATTGGTTAATAAAAGGATTATATTCTTGAATGAATAAGACTATGAATTACGAAACCTTTTAAAATAAGGAAGCTGGAACATTTGAAATTAGGCAAACTCGAGCGTTTGGAAAATAATGTTGTTACTTGATTTTACAAAGGTAAGTGTTTAGTTTACTTAAAAAGCGATCACTCTATTTTATACTACGGGTATTGTGTGACTTATGTGATAGGAGCGGATCTTTTAAAGATTTAATGTATGGCGTCGTTGGGGTTAGATACTCGAACTTGTTAGTAGAAAGTACCTTGTGTGAACAACTTGATTGAATTGGTTTGTGATAGCCTTGTAATACTTTCTTGTTGATTTGATAAGTAAACATGTTAGGATCTTTACTTGTGTTAGTATCTTGTGATTGTTATGTAAGGGGTCATTCTTCTTTGTGCTTACATTGTTAAAGGTAAGTCCGTTGTCTTTGTTATTATATCACCTACCCTTGTTGTGTATCACAGGGCTTGCCACCGCGATGCGGTCTATCGGCTATCTGGTCCTTGAGACTATCACGGGCGCGGTATGCTCGAGATTGGTGATCATTCGGGTGTTTAGCTGATGCGGGATTCCTATCACGGTCTCTGAGGACTATGCGGTCCTTGAGGGGCTATGCGAGTGCGGAAGTCGGGGCGGATCTGGGGTTAAGGCGCCCGATGCGGGGTATACCTCGGGTGGTCTAGGACCGGGATTCGAGAATACCTTATGCGGTGCGTGTGTGACCTATGCGGGCTGCGAGTTCGAGGAATAGGCCTTGCGCATTGATCTGCGGGCGATGGCGGCCGATCTGTGGTGCGGTCTAGAGAGACCTCGTGATCTGATTTGTGGCATTTGTGGTGCGGGGTCTTAGTAGTCGGCTATGCGCCGTACTTACCGTCACGGTCTTATTGTGATGACTTTGAGGCGTGAGTCACGACTTGACATATTTGCTTAGTTGTTGTGAGCGTAGTTTGGTTATCATACATGTCTCTGCTTTATATAGACTACTATGATTTGATTCTGATATTACTTCTGATTCCACATACTTGGTACATGTTATGCGACCTCGCCGAAGTGCGTTCATCTGCGAGTTGAGTACATCGTGCGTTGATCCTAGCTCTCGGAGTCCGATTCGGCGTTTGGGAAGCTCGTTTCTCGGAGGCTTATCGGTGGTATAGTCCTGTCGTAGTAAGTGTTTACATTCGGGGTTTGGCGGGGGCCTGTCCGCCCGTTGTGGTCGTATCATTCTTAGAAGTGCAGTAATCTTGTTGTGGGCGGGGTTGGTAAAAAGGATTAAGGCATTCATTTGTAAAAGAGTTGATGGTTATATATATGCAGAAAGGCAAGTTTTCCTGATTATTGTTTTATATTTACGTTATCTCGTATTTGTTGTTTATGTTCATTGATTACTCGATGTTGTGTCACTAGGGTGCGGGGTAAGGCACGATCACGGGCCATTTGGTCGTGACAAAAGTGGTATCGAGCAGTTATCCTCGGAAAGTGTCTACTGAGCCGTATCGATGAAGTCACGATTATCGGGGTGTTGTGCACACGCGATGTCGAGGAGGCTATAGGATATTTAGGATTGGTTTCTATTCTTCTCACTCGAGATCGTGCCTTAGAGGCGTGTTGTAAGTTGGACCCTCGGCGAAATTATTTCCACTTATCGTTATGCCTCGCGTAGAACCGGGCGGGAGGGCAAAGCGGCCGAGGAGGCTGCGAGTAGAGTTCGAGAGGGTGGCGAGGCGCAGCCAAATCATTACCTAGGGTAGTGCTTCGTTCGGGGGTTTCTGCGGCGTCACTGCCCAGCGAGTTTAAGCATGGCGGCGGCGGTTTCTCTGCGGCCGTGATATGTGAACGCCGGTTCCACGGCCAGAGCAGAGAATATAGATTGCGAGGACAACGCATTACTAGCTCTGATTTGGCTACGGAGAGTATCTGGATGTCTGCGAGTCTTGAGGACTATCTAAAGAGGTTGTGCAAGTAATTCTTGATTAAGCTTGAGCATGGCACGTATGCGGGCTTATGCGTGGCCGAAAGCGTAGAGATCGGCGGGTTAACGAGGGCGAGAAGAGGGCGAGCGGCGAGTCGCGGTAACTTTCAAGGTGAGTATACCTTAAGTGCTATGTTACGATAGCGGTGTGTTAGTTGTGATTAGAAATCATGGTGGGTTAGCAGGGTAAGATTTTGGAGGATAGAAAGTGTGAGCCTTAGAGCTTTATCATGAAGACCTTAGAGGTAAGGCCGTCTCGGGTAGAGGCGTATGTTTATGTTGACCCTTATAGGAGTGCATAGTGCACGTGAGGTGTGTTTTGGGATAAGTCCACTAAGTAGTATGAAATGAAAGAGGGTAGTTGAGCTAAGAAGACCGCTAGGTTTTCGTAACATGTTTAAGTAAGGCTGTTCGCCGGGAGATGGTATTTTGCGCCTTCTTGGGTCGGGTTGAGGCTACGTCGGGTCAACCAGCGGTAGGTTTGGTGGTGGGTCGGTTGTGGTGGTCCTCTTTGTGTTAGGGTCATGAGGGTGTTAGGCCCGTGTTTGGTTAGCTTGACGTGCAAGCTCGTGGATGCGTTCGACCGGTGGTCGGGCGATGAAGCGACTATCGTGTTCTTGGTCGAGTCGTTCCTCGGCGGTGTTGATGTTATCGAAAGGTTGTGAGGTTGCAGGTGCCTACCTTCACCTTATGTGAACGATGGAGCCAGTGCACGGTGTTTCTCTTCGGGAGTTTGTACGGCGGGGCTAGGAACTTCGGTGAGTCTCGTGTCGCGTTCGCCCTCGGGCGATGTTTTGATTTCGGGGTATTTGTGAGATCGTTGTCTCGGTTGAAGTGTTTAAGCTACCATTTGGTGTTCGGATGTCGACTTGTGGCGCGCTTGTAGAGCGAGAAATGCAAGTTGCGGTCGATTGGTTCGATGTTAGCGGGGTTGAATAGTTGGTTGAGCTTGTTCGGTAATTTGTGGATAGTCGCGGCTTGTCTAGAAGAAGTTACGGCGGCTCGGAGAAATCGTCGCGGTGTCGGCGGCGGCGCTTAGAGTTGAGTTGGTCGGTCTTCTTGAAAGTACCACCGGTTAGGGTGTGGCGAGTTTTGGAAACAAAGGAACTTAGCGAGTTACTTGGGGCCGCACGAGTTCATGTGAAGAATAGGCGGGTTGCCTATATGTTAGCTTTGCCGTCCGACTTAGGAAGCGGGGCGTCGGTCTTCGTATTGTTATGTTGGAAAGTATCGAAGATCCGTCGAGGATGTTCCCGATTAATGATGACCACGTTAGAGATAGTAACCGAGTTTTGGATACTAAGCGATGTCGAGAAATGTGATAAGAATCAGAGTGTACAACGACTTGGTGATCGCGTGCGGCCGGTACCATTTGTTGGAGTCGTCGGGCAAGGCTCGCGACAAAGTGACAAAAGTAGTATTATTTGTGGTGATGTAGAGGTGTTTCCTCGTGGACTTAGATGTAAGTTTTGCGGTGTTTCCGTGGCGGTGTGGCGGGATTGTTCGTAAGTATAGTAGTGAAGACTATCTTGGCGCGTTCGTTTTGAGACTTAGAAGGAACATTCGGGACGAATGTTTCTAAGGAAGAATGTTATACCCGTAGTTCCGGGTATGTATGCGAGGGCGTGCGTGCGAGAATACGAGAAAGATTGGAAAGGAAGAAAGGTGAATTTTCCACGGAAAAGTTTAGGTTTTGTGAAGGAAAAAGGTTCGTTAATGGGAATTGGATTCCCGTATTTGGTTTTGGACTTCTTTGATTATATTAGAATATTGGAATTTTATTTTTGGAAATGGTCACGTGGGGCCCACGGGAGAAATTCTGATTTTGTGAGCAGCTTTGATTTTGAGATTTTGGCGTTATAGATATTTTGGAAGGCGAAATATTTTGGGCGAATCGGGCGACACGTGTCACCCCGTGTGGCACCTTTGGGCGAAATATGTTTGTGCCTGACACCGGTTAGAGTCGTTTTTGGCGAAAGCGTTTTCCACGGCTTTCGTAGGGAATTTGGCTATGTCATTTAGTATTTTTGCGGATTTTTAGAGAGGCGGAACATTTTGGACCAGCGAGAGGCGGCACTTGGCACCTCCGTTGGTGGGTAAGGTGGGCGGTGCTTGGGCGAAAAGGGGGTGGCAAGTGGGAGATATTTTGGTAGATATTTTGTGTGCAAGTTGGCTAGGACACGTGGGTGAATCTTATTTACACTTGCTAGGCACTTGGCTAGATCTTGGCCGTTGGTTGGCCTTGGCTTGTCTTATAAATACCCTCTCCTTTGATGAACTTCTTCGTCAAAATGCCTAAGTCTTGAGAGCTTTCCCTCCCTTTCCGTGAGGCCCCTTGGCGGGAGTTCCCCACAGTGGGGTGGTAGGGTAGCCACCCCACTCGCTGTGGTGTGGCGTGGGGTACCCCACTGCTAGTTTGTTTTCATATAATACCCACTCTTGGTAGAAATACTCTCAAAGTATTGTTATAATGCCCAATTACCTTAGTAGTATACCTTGTTGTATTCTACAGGTTATACTATCTGAAAAGCCAGAAAATACTATTATACTTCCCGTCGGTCCACAAAACCGAAACCAGGAAAATCTCCATAGTCAGTTGGAGTATTGTGAAGAAGTTGGTTAGAACTTCTAAGGGTGGTTTAGGCGGGTTGGGCGCTCGGAGTTGGAGCTAAGCGATTGCCGGGATCGACTTTATATTTGGATAATTATGGGCTTAGCGAGGTAAATATCTTGTCCCTATTGTAATTGGATATTACATGTTGTAGGAAAATATAGTTAAAGTATACTATATATATATAAGCGAACATAGCTTGTGTGATGTCCTTGGACTTAAGCTTTGAAGAAGCTGTTTTTACATAGGGTATTCTGATAGACTTGTGTAGTAGTCTTGTGGAGTAGAATTGTACCCGTTCGGATTAGATGTATAACCCACTGGTTGGCTTGATGGCGGCCCAGATAGAGGAGGAGTTTCTGTTGTTGCGGGAGAGTCTTTGTCGAATTTTACGTAGAATGTTCTGCGATGTTAATAAAGCGCGCGTGGCCTTATAGGTTGAAATGCTCGTGTGGAATGATCCGGCTTGACTTAAGGAGTAGCCATTTGTTTGGGCGTTTTGCTATTAGTCGATACTCGTCGCGAGGTATGTGAACCTCTTCCTATCTCTTCTAGCATGATATGTGTGAACTATGTAGTGCGGTGAGCGTCACGTGTGCTAAATGTGTTTGAGTGGTTTAAAACATAAAGTGTTATAACGGCTTTATGGGAAGTTGGTTATACGACTTTATGTTAGTAAGAAAATACATGTGGTTTTAAAAGGTAAGCGATTTGAACTATAAGCGGCTTGTTATATGTTAAGAAAAGAATGGAAGTATTTGAAAGATTTTTGAATCATTTTGAAAGGAGAAGTAATACTTGGTGTTTGAAAACTTAAGAGTTATACTAGCTTTATGGGAAGTTAGGTATAACGGCTTAAGAATGCTTTCTTGATTTGAAATCGAATGTGTATCGACAAACCAACTGCGGCGTTAATAAAAGGAAATGTTTTGAATAATTAAGTATTATTAAAACCGGTAGAAACTTCCGTCTGCGTAGAAGCTAAGATGAGACAAAATGATATTTCCTAGATCATGATTTCTTTGTAATAAGATTGTTATAAATAAGAATAACCTACTTACATGTAAGGCTTATGTTTCTCAATTGGTTAATAAAAGGATTATATTCTTGAATGAATAAGACTATGAATTACGAAACCTTTTAAAATAAAGGCTGGAACATTTGAAATTAGGCAAACTCGAGCGTTTGGAAAATAATGTTGTTACTTGATTTTACAAAGGTAAGTGTTTGGTTTACTTAAAAACGATCCTCTATTTTATACTACGGTATTGTGTGACTTATGTGATAGGAGGCGGATCTTTTAAAGATTTAATGTATGGCGTGCGTTGGGGTTAGATACTCGAACTTGTTAGTAGAAAGTACCTTGTGTGAACAACTTGATTGAATTGGTTTGTGATAGCCTTGTAATACTTTTCTTGTTGATTTGATAAGTAAACATGTTAGGATCTTTACTTGTGTTAGTATCTTGTGATTGTTATGTAAGGGTCATTCTTCTTTGTGCTTACATTGTTAAAGGTAAGTCCGTTGTCTTGTTATTATATCACCTACCCGCATTTGTGTATCTGAGGGCTTGCCACGCGATGCGGGTCTATCGGCTATCACGGTCCGAGACTATCGGAACGCGGTATGCTCGAGATTGGTGATCATTCGGGTGTTTAGCTTTGATGCGGGGATTCCTATCACGGTCTCACGAGGACTATGCGGTCGCGAGGCTATGCGAGTGCGGAAGTCGGGGCGGATCTGGGGTTAAATTTGCGCCGATGCGGGGTATACCTCGGGTGGTCTAGGACCGAGTTCGAGAATACCTTATGCGGAGTGTGTGTGACCTATGCGGGGCTGCGAGAGTTCGAGGAATAAGCGCGCATTGATCTGCGGGCGGTGGCGGCCGATCTGTGGTGCGGTCTAGAGAGACCTCGTGATCTGATTTGTGGCATTTGTGATGCTGGGGTCTTAGTAGTCGGCTATGCCTTCGTACTTACCGTGCGGTCTTATTGTGATGACTTTGAGGCGTGAGTCACGACTTGACATATTTGCTTAGTTGTTGTGAGCGTAGTTTGGTTATCATACATGTCTCTGCTTTATATAGACTACTATGATTTGATTCTGATGTACTTCTGATTCACATCGCGGTACATGTTATGCGACCTCGCCGAGCTGCGTTCATCTGCGAGTTGAGTACATCGGGTTGATCACAGCTCTCGGGTCCGCATTCGGCGTTTGGGAAGCTCCGTTTCTCGGAGGCTTATCGATGGTATAGTCCACATGTCGTAGTAAGTGTTTACATTCGGGGTTTGGCGGGGCCACTGTCCGCCGTTGTGTCGTATCATTCTTAGAAGTGCATGTCTTGTTGTGGGCGGGGTTGGTAAAAAGGATTAAAATGTTCATTTGTAAAAGAGTTGATGGTTATATATATGCGAAAGCAAGTTTCCTGATTATTGTTTTATATTTACAGTTATCTCATGTTGTTGTTTTATGTTCGTGATTACTCGATGTTGTGTCACTAGGGTGCGGGTAAGGCACGATCCGGGCGATTTCGGGTCGTGACGGTGGCCAGAAATCACGAGGGCTAACTACCCAGTACGAAGTATCACGAGACCGTCCTTCTGGCTGAGCAGGGCAAGTCACGAGGGCTAACTACAGTACAGGCGAATCGGTGAAACCTCATGGAGAGCTAGTCCGTGGAATAACACTATCAGCGGGGCGTGCAGTGGAATTCTCGTCAGCTGTAGTGCGTCCAGTATGTTCTCAGCAAGTCAGCGGCCTCAGAGAGGCGGTAGTATAGAAACACAATTCTTGCACAACAAAGGCTATCGCGACAAGCATAGGCAAGTTTCACAACAAGCATAAGCAAGTTATACCTGACTCAAGGTACTTTCATTTTATGTCAAAGTCAGGGTTTTAACCTAAAGTACTACGTCGTTAAATTCCTTTTAAGAGGTCCATTTTATAAAAGTCACTTTCGATACCCTTAGTATAAAAATAGAGTGACTTACGTATTTTAAGTAAACCAAAACAACTTCCATACTTTCCTTTTAAAACCAAATTAAAGCGATACCATGCCTTCTTTTTGGACAAAACACTTCTCTTTTTAAAGCCAAGTTACCACATTAAAACCAATGATAAAACCGCCTTTTTGTTTTCGTAAAGTCGTTATAACTAACTTCCCATAAAGTTGTTATAACACGTTATATTTTAAACAATTTAAGACAAAACAATGCCTTTCTTTTCCCTAAAGTTCGGTTGCCTAATTTCAATTACTCGAGTCTCTTTATTTTAGAAAAGTTTCATAGTTCAATGTCTTAATCCACTTTTAAAACAATTGAGTAACATATGCCATAGGTGTGAAGCGGTTTATGCTTGTTTATAACCATTTATTAAAGCGACCATGATCTAGAAAATATACTATCATTTTGTCTCGTCTTAGCTTACATGCGGATGGAGGTTTCTCTTGGTTTAATAATACTTCATTATTGATACATTTTCCTTTATTAGCCTATGATGGTTTGTTCGATACTTATTACGATTTCGAAATCGGTTAAAACATTATTCCTTTTAAAAACCAAGTACTCATTACTCATGAATGAGGTTTCACACAAATTTCATATAAATTCGTTTAAGTCAAGTCTCTTATCTTTTAAGATTAAGTCTCTTAACTTCTAAAAATCGATAAACCATTCTCTTTATCTCTCTTAAGGCGTTATACCTAACTTCCGTAAAGCTAGTATAACTCTTATGTTTTCAAAACCAAGTATTACTCTTCTTTGAAAGGTTCATTAATTCTTTTGAAATACTTGATTCTTATTATTAGGGCTTAAGTCAAAAGGCGTTGCCGTCAATACGTTCTGTTAACACGTCGTCTAGTACTATATATATATATTAGTGTAAAATACTTCCAGTTCTTATTATTGGGCTTAAGTCAAAGACATTGCCGTAA
Organism: Przewalskia tangutica; assembly: GCA_029844215.1. Lineage (NCBI taxonomy): Eukaryota > Viridiplantae > Streptophyta > Magnoliopsida > Solanales > Solanaceae > Przewalskia > Przewalskia tangutica. The sequence goes on from CM056725.1 coordinate 33,514,802, forward strand.
CTACGTTCTGTTAACAGCGTCGTCTGTACTATATATATATTCTTGTAAAATACTTCGATTCTTATTATTGGGCTTAAGTCAAAGACATTTGCCACGCGTCGTCTGGTACTATATATATTCCTTTAAAATATCATGCTCAAAGTATAGGAAGAATCACGTACCTGCGACGATTATCGACTATAAGCAAAAGCGCTCACGGCTATAACCGGCTAGCCTTGTCCACCTTCCAAGTAGTTCATGCTAATCGCGAACATTGACGATAAAGGTTTATTAGTCTCACGTAAATACGGTCATGTAAATACAGTTTAATCTTCTACTTTAATATTCTTACGATGCGATTTTAGTTCAAGTCTTAATACGTAATATCCTTACAACGATTCAATTCTCTTATGAATCTTATATTCATTTCAATACTACTACGATATGTAATTTCCAATTACACTAGAAGGATAGGATTATTTACCTTGATAAGCCCAAAATTATCCAAGTATAAATGTCGATCTGGCGGCGTTTAGCTCTACTCTGGCGCTCACCGCTCAAACAACCTTAGAAGTTCTACGCCTTCTACTTAACACTCAGACTATGAAGGTTTTCCTTAGGATTTCGTTTTTGCGGCGGGGAAAGTATAATAGTATTTTAGACTCTCGTATAGAGGTAACTTTGGAAAGTACTACAAGGTATATGGGTGTTATACCCGTATTTTGGTATGTGCGTGGGGCGTGCGTGAAAATTTGAGCCTTAAGTTAGGCAAGTTTGAAATTTGTACCTGACACCCGATTAGAGTCGTTTTTAAATGAAAGCGTTTCCTGACTTTTGTTGGGAAAATTCCGGCTATGTCATTTATTATTTTTGCGGATTTTTAGAGGCGAAACATTTTGGACCAGCGGGAGGGTGACATGTGTCACCTCGCATTGGATGAGGTTGGGCGGCAATGGTGGGCGATTTGGCCTTGGCTTTTGTCAAGGATTAGGTAGGATATTTTGGTGGTAGATGGATAAGGTGTACTTAGGTGAATCCTAGCCTACACTTGCTATACACTTGGATGGATCTTGGCCGTTGGTTGGCCATTCCTTGACTATAAATACCCACAAGCTTGAAGAGTTCTTCGTCCAAAAATGTGCCTAAGTCTTGAAATCTCCCTCCCTCTCCTTGTTGTATTCGTCATGCCTCCCACCTTTGAGAAGGCCCCTTGGCGAAAGTATCCCCACTCCTAGTAGTGCTAGCCGTAGGGTACACCCCACTAGCCTAGTTGTCTCGTATAAATACCCGGCTGTGGTATAGAAATACTCTCCAAAGTATTGTTGTAATGTCCAAATACCTTGGCCCAAATACCTTGTAGTATTCCCGAGTTACACTTATAAAAGCCAGAAAATACGATTATACTTTCCTTTAGCCACTAAGCGAAACCACTAAGGAAATCTTCATTGTTGTTTGAAGTACTTAAGAAGTTGGTTAGAACTTCTAAGGGTTGTTTGGGCGGATTGGAGCACTCGGAGGAGGAGCTAAACCTTGCTCGGGAGCGACGTTAAACTCGGATAATTTTGGGCTTATCGAGGTAATTATCGTGTCCCCCTATTGTAATTGGAAATTACATAAGTGTTGAATATATAGTTGTTGTATACTATATAAAGAACTGAACTGTACTTACATAGGGCTGTATTACGATGAACTTGTATAAATTCTTGTGTAGTAGAATTGTACACGTCAGGTTAGGCGTGTAAACCCCCACTGGTTGGCTTGGTAGCGGCCTCGATAGAGGAGGAGATTTACGCTGTTGTGCGGAAGGAGTCTTGCCAAATTTTCGTAGATTATGGAGCGTTGAGATCTAGATGTTAATAAAGCGCCGTGGCCTTATAGGTTGAAGTACTACGTGTGGAGTGATCGGCGGCAGGAAGTAGCCGTGGTTTGGGGTACTTGGGCGTTTTGCTATTAGTCGACAATCGTCGCGGTATGTGAACCTCTTCTATCTCTTCTAGCGTGATATGTGTGAACTATGTAATGCGGTAGGCGTCGTGTGTTAAGCGTGTTTGATTGTTCTTAAAACATAAAGTGTTATAACGGCTTTATGGGAAGTTGGTTATAACGACTTTATGTAGGTAAGAAAATACTTTGTGGTTTTAAAAGGTAAGCGATGTGAATTATAAGCGGCTAGTCATAATAATAAAGAACTTGGCGTATTTCAAAAGAATTATAAATCGTTTTGGAAGGAGAGTAACACTTGGTTTTAAAGGTTTTAAAAAGAGTTATACTAGCTTTATGGGGAGTTAGGTATAATGTCTTAAGAGGTAAAGAAAATGGTTTCTTGATGTTAGAAGTTAGAGACTTGATCTTATAAGATAAGAGACTTAACTTATTTGTTTTAATGTGAATGTTTGTGTGAAACCTCATTCGTGAGTAATGAGTACTTGGTTTTATTTAAAGGGATAATGTTTCTTGATTTGGAAATCAGAATGTGTATCGACAGGACCCTGCGGCGTTAATAAAGGAAAATGTATTGAATAATGATGAATTGTATTAAAACCGGTAGAAACCTCATCTGTAGAAACTAAGATGAGACAAAATGATATACATTTTCTAGATCATGGCTTTCTTTGTAATAAGAATGTTGTAAACAAGAATAACTACTCTCGCGTGAGGCATATATTACTCGATTGTTCTAAAAGGAATCAGTGATTAAGTTTGGGAACTATGAAACCATTTGAAAATGAGAACCTTGAGTAATTGAAACTAGGCAAAGCGGAACTTAGGAAAGAATGTTGTTACTTGATTTTGAAAAGGGAATGTGGGTTGGTCATTCTAATACTACGGTATCGGGTGACTTTTATAAAAGTAATGGATCTCTTTTAAAAGAACTTAACGTATGTAGTACTTTGGGGTTAAAACCGGACTTTGGCATAAAATGAAAGTACTTTGAGTTGTTGTGAAACTTACTATGCTTGTTGTTGTGAAACTTGCCTATCTTGTTGTTGTGAAACTTGCCTATGCTTGTTGTTGTGAAACTTGCCTATGCTTGTGATGATAGCCTTTGTTGTGCAAGTGTGGTATTTACGTATTCTGGCGTCTCGATAGAGGCGGTTGACTTGTTGAGAACTTACTTGGGCGTCTTTGGCGGTGATGGAGAATTCCACGGGTATGTTTCCATTTTGATTCTTGTCTTGTTGTTGATGTCACATGGGCGTGTCTACCGTCTGATGTCCGGGGCATGCGGCCGTGCGGGTTGATTACCGATATATGGTTATTCTTGCAACATGGGCGTGTACCTGCCGTCACGATGTCGGGCATGTGGCGTGCGGCGGGGTTGACCGCGATATATTGTTATTGAGGTTACATGGGCATGTCTGCCGTCACGATGTTCGGGCGTGTGGCGTGCGGCGCTTGTTATTATTGTTGCATCATGGACATGTCTACCGTCACGCGATTAGGGGCATCGACCATGATGCGAACATGATGGATGTTGTGGGCGTGAGACCCGTAGTTATATTTAGTGGTGACTTTGAGGCGTGAGTCACGACTTGGCTAACTTTTATGTTGCGTCTTGTATTTTGGTTATCATCATGTCTCACCTTTTTAAGCTATTATGATTTCATTCTGATGTTGTGATTTCACATACTTGGTACTGTCGTCTTGACCTCCTTCGAGCTGCGTTCATCTGCGCAGTAGAATCGTCGATCGTGGATCCGCTCTTAGGATCTCATTTCAGCGTGTTGGAAAGCTCAGTTCCTTGGAGGCTTATCTTTGGTATGTTCCACGAGTTGTAGGTTCTTGTACATTCGGGGTATGGCGAAGGCCACTGTCCTTCATAGTTGTTGTAAATCTTAGAGTGCATGCTTTGTTGTGGGCGGGGTTTGTAAAAGGATAAGCTGTTCGGGTTTTTATGTATATCTGAAAGCGGTGTTTTGGTTGCTTTGTTTATTTATTATATCTCTTGTTTCATGACTCGTGTTTTATTTTCATTGGTTTTCTCGATGTTGTATCACTAGGGTGCCGGGGTAAGGCACGATGCGGGCCGGGTTCGGGCGTTACAATGGGCTAAGGTATTTAGGGCGTTATAACAATACTTGGAGAGTATTTATCTACCAAAGGGGGTATTATCTGAAACAACTAGGCAGGGGTGTATTCTCGTGAGGGCCTCTCGAAGGGGAGGGGTGTGGCGGACCAGCTCAAGAGGAGGAGTATTTTGAGACTTAGAAAAATGCTCGAGTTTGGATGAAGAAAGTCTTCAACTTAAAGGGGTATTTATAGGTCAAGCGATAGCGACGATGGCGAATCAATCAGTGTTAGGCAAGTGTAGGGCTAGGATTAAACCATGTGTACCTTATCCGTCTACCACGCAACTTGCACAAATATCCTACCAACTTTGACCCACTTTCGTCCATTACGCACAATTCCTTCCGATGTGAGGGTGACACATGTCACCTCGTTGATCCAAAATGTTTCGTCTCTCGGAAAAATCGGCAAAATTAAAAATGACATGGCGGAATTTTCCGCCCATGAAGTCTTGTAAAGCGTTTACGTCGAAAAGCGATTCTTTTAACACTTGTGCCCAAATTTCGATCCTTGCCAATCCTTAAGGCTTAAATTATTATACGTGCGCCTCGTGCTTACTGCGGAAATACGGGGTATAACAGAGTGAATCGGCTAAGCACGGATCCGGCCGTAAGTCACGATACTTCGCGCGAAGGCGACCGTGGCAAGTGCAATAACCTCTGCCGGATCCACTGCGTCGCGTGGCGGCGGGGCAAATAAGCAGGCTCGCGCGATCCTGGCAAGTAAGTCACGATGCCGCCGCCATAAATAACCATAGTGGTCACGTGTCCACGAGAATCCGTCATCGGTGTAGGCGTGCCCGTATAACGATGATAATGGAAGCATGCCGTGGAATCTTCCGTCGCTGCGGTGCGACAAGTAAGTTCTCAACAAGTCAGCGACCACTCCGTGAGAGCAGCGGTAGTATAGAAACACCCTTTTTGCACAACAAAGGCTATCACAACAAGCATAGGCAAGTTACTGACAACAAGCGTAGGCAAGTTATACCTGACTCGAGTACTTTCATTTTATGTCAAAGTCGGGTTTTAACCTAAAGTACTACATACGTTAAATTCCTTTTAAAGATCCATTTCTTTTACAAAGGTCACCGATGCCGTAGTATAAAAATTGAGTGACTAACATTGTTAAGTAAACCAAAACACTTCCCTTTGTAAAATCAAGTAACAATGTATTTTCCAAGCGTTCAAGTTGCCTAATTTCAATGCTCGAGTTTCTCATTTTGAAAAGGTTTAGTAGTTCATAGTTTTAATCCTTTAAAACAATTTGAGAAACATATGCCTTATGTGTGAGTAGGTTATTCTTTGTTCATAACAATCTTATTAAGCGACCGTGATCTAGGGAATGTAATATCATTTTGTCTCGTCTTAGCTTACATGCGGATGGAGGTTTCTCTTGGTTTTAATAATACTTTATTAGTCAATACATTTCCACTTTATTAAGCGGCTTTGTGGTTTGTTCGATACTTATTACGATTTCGAAATCGGTAAAACATTATTCTTTTAACAACAGTACTCATTACTCACGAATGAGGTTTCATAAACATTCATATTAATTCATTTAAGTCAAACCTCTTATCTTTTAAAATCAAGTCTCTTAACTTCTAAAATTAATAAACCATTCTTTTATCTCTCTTAAGTCGTTTTACCTAACTTCCCATAAAGCTAGTATAACTCTTAAGCTTTTAAAACCAAGCATATTCTTCTTTCAACAAGGTTTCTTAATTCTTTTGAAATACTTCAAGATTCTTTTTATTAAGGCTTAAGTCAAAAGACATTGCCGTAAAACTATGTTCAGTTAACACACGTACGTCTACCGTACTATATATATATTCTTGTAAAATACTTCCAGATTCTTATTATTCAAGCTTAAGTCAAAAGACATTGCCATAGCGTCGTCTGGTACTATATATATATTCTTTAAAATATCATGCTCAAGAGTATAGGAAGAATCACATACCTCGCGACGATTATCGACTATTAGCAAAAGCGCTCACGGCTATAATCGGCTAGCCTTGTCCACCTTCCAGTAGTACATGCTACTTGCGAACATTCAACCAATAAAGGTTATAAGTCTCTTGTAAATACGATCCTATGTAAATCTGATTTAAACTTCTACTTTAATATTCTTACGATGTGATCTATTCGATCTTTTACGTAATATCCTCTATTACGGTTCAATTCTCTTCTATGAATCTTATATTCATTTTATACTACTACGGTATGTAATTCCCAATTACAATAGAAGGGCGATGGTATTTACCTCGATGAGCCCACGATTATCCAAGTTTAATGTCGATCACGAGCAGCGTTTAGCTCAGATTACGAGCGCTCAATTCGCTCCGAAACCCTTAGAAGTTCTACACAACTTCTACTTAGTACTCGACCAATTATGGAGATTTTCCTTAGGGTTTAGTTTAGTGGCTAAAGGAAAGTATAGTAGTATTTTAGGGCTTTTTAGTATAGAGTACTTGGAAATACAACAAAGGTTTTGGGCTAGAGTATTTTGGTATTATAACAATACTTGGAGAAGTATTTCTATACCACAAGGGGGTGTATTTCTCGAAACCAACTAGGCGGGGAGGTTCTCGTGAGGGCCTCTCTGGGGGAGGGAGAGGGCTTGGGCGAGACCTCTTTCTAAGAGGGGAGGATTTTAACACTTAGAAAACATTTTGTGGATGAAGAAGTTCATCAACTAAGGGGGTATTTATAGGTCAAGCAATGGCGACCCAATAGCGAAGATGAAGCCAAGTGCAAGGCAAGTGTGGGGAGGATTCATCCGTGTGTCTTATCCATCTACCACACAAAATATCCTACCTAACCCTTGACGAAAGAGCACAAAAACGTGTCAAAGAATGCCCTTGCCGTCCACTTTTTGAGGTGACACATGTCACCCTCCCGTTGATCCAAAATATTTCGTCTCTCGAAAAATCCATAAAATAATAAATGACATAGCCGTAATTTTCCCTTCGCAAAGTTTGTAAAGCGTTTGCGTCGGAAAACGACTCTTTCGGGGTTGTGCACAAATTTCGAACCTTGCCTACTTTAAGGCTTAAACTTTAAATGCGTCGTCTTCACATACTCTGGAAATACGGTATAACATTCTCCCCTCGCCAGAAACATTCGTTCGAATGTTCCTTCTCAGACAAATAACGATCAAGTTCCTCATAGCTTAACGGTTTGCAAATGCGCACATGGTCCGCGAGAATAACCACGGCGCAAATACTTAAATCCGAGACAACGAGGAATCGCCTCGGCGATGCAAAAGCGATTACCAACTCTCGCCGATCCAAAGGATACTCGCCCGCGTTCGTTTCACAAAATGATCACTTCCATCTTCGGCCTGAGTTCACCCTTTCCTTTCTCGTCGTACCGCTTCTCGAACACTCGAACTCTTCTAGTACATGTACCACGCCGATCAACGCTTATTTCCAAAACTTTGGAGTCACTACCTCGAACTTGGTCATCTCGCTAGCCTCGATCTCGCTTTAAGGCCATTTAGGCCTTCACGATCGGCTGCAGTCGAACATATACACGAACACATATGATGGTCATCTAAACTTGGGCCTAGCACTCTCGTGATCCTACCACTGGCGGGACCACCCGAATGACCCGCAGCCAAGACTCTGGGTTGACCGCAACATAGCTGACCGACCAACACGCGTCAGCTCTTGTTCCCGATCGAACAATCTTACCTATCTGGTCATGAAAGCTACCACTTCCATTTTACACCACCACGAATTTTCCCATAATTACTCGCGTATACTTATACGTTCGACAAAGATCACCCATGAAATCTTGTACTCAAGACGGCCTTACATCTAAGGTCTCAACTGTAATATTCTAAGGTTCATCATTTTCTCACCCCCAGGCTTACCCTTTTCACTAACCAGGCTTCTAAATCACATTTTAGCATAAAGCCATCCGAACATAACACTAAACACATCATCATAACATCAATACATACAAATCTCTAGAGGGTTTAAGGATATACCTGAAAAATAGGCGGTTGAGGGCCGCTAAAACTAGAACTTCCGCGCGACCTCTCTGGTAGCTTTGTCGGTGTATGAACATCTGCCTAGCTATGGAAGGTGAAGAACCATGGCCCGATCTAGTAGTGCGTGTTATCCACGGTGCTTCCCACAGTGGACGATCTCTCGTCAAATGGCCTGTCGGCTGCAAGTATAGCAATCTTCCAAACCGATGCGACATTACACATGGGCTTTACCACAGCGGCCACTGAGATACGGGTGGCCTTATCGTGGCGCTTACTCCACGAAAATCTGAAACACAGGAGCTCGACTTGCTCCTGAATATCCCAAGCGTCCGACGGCGGTGGGGACCACTCGATCTTGGCGGAGGTGTATAACTAGCTTCTTCTTTGGCGGTCCGCCTCGAAAGTCATCGAAGGGCCTGCTGTTGCGGCCCTCTTACTGCGATCTCGGTCGTTCAGTCGATTTCTCGCTCCTCGCATCCAGTGCATAAGCTGCGTGCGGGCAATGTCCGTGCGGTGAAGAGCTACACGAACAACTCTCTGCTAGGTAATCATCAAGCCACGTAACATATCGGTGCACTCGATCCTCCATACTAGCTACTAGCAGCGGGGGCGTCTGGGCCAATGAGTCAAACTCCATTGTACTCCCGAACCGTCGCGGATTACGCGCAACACCAAAAATTTGTCGGCCGATCCTCCTCGTCTGTGGAGGCGAAATGTGCAAGAAATGCCACGAGAACTTCGTCGTATAGCGGAAGTGCATTCTCTCCTGGGACGGCTCGCGAATCAAACGGTCATTGCGGTATCACGCGGCCGATGCGAACCTAGGACCACTTACTCGGTCTCCGTGCCTTGATCACTCTCGCGATCGTTGGCGTCGGATGAACTCCTGCGGATCATCCTCGGGCCTCGACCCGTAAAACTCTGGCGAAATTCTGACTCGAGAAAATCCTGCAGCCTCGAACTATCGATCTAGGGTGAACCTGGTGCTCTTTGGGCTAACTGCGTCCGGCTATCCTCGTGTCGGCCTGACCACGGCGATAAGCGGGCGACTCCACGTAACCCGTCTCATACTGCTCGGTGTGGGGTGGAGGCTCGGTCTTGTGGTCTGTAGAGGCTGCCATTGCTCTACTCGCGACTCCTCCTGCGCCTTGCCGCCAGGCGGGTTGCCTTGCGCGAGGCATAAGCGGTAAAAGCGAAATCGTCGGAGGGTCGACTTATCCACGGCTCTAAGGCGCGATCTCGGAATGAGAAGAATGAAACCAATCCTAAATGTCCTGCGACCTCACGATTATAGATGTGGTGCCACACGTCGATAATCAAGACTACTAGACACGGTGCGTAGACACTTCAGAGACTAAGCGCTCACGATACCACTTTTGTCACGACCGAACCGGGCGTGGTAGTGCCTACCGGGCACCACTGGTGATCTGACATCGGAGAAAAACCGGCGGAAATAAAAACTTAAACATACAAATAGATATGGATCAAGATAAAGAAAATAGGCCGACCAAAGCGGTTGCCTTTCGGCATATATATATATATCGACCTTTGAGCGATTACAATCCTTACAACCACTGCCTGACGATTACTCTGGACCTCACAAGATTTTTACAACAACTATGACGGGACGGGGCCCGCCGTACCACAGATGTACAAGAATCTACGGACTCGAGTAACATGCAAAAGATAAGCCTCAGAAGGAGCGGAGCTTCCAATCTGTTGAAATGTGATCCTATAGCGGGGATCGGCGGTAGATGTACCTACTGCGGCGTGAGCGGCCCCGAAGGAGGTCGATCTGCGGTACAGTATGTGGCGAAAATCGAAAATGAAATCATAATAGTCTATATAAAGCGGGAGACATGTATGATAACTAAACTACGATTACCTGACATATAAGCAGTCATATCATGTCGAGACTCGCCTCGAATCATCACTCGTGCGGTGGAATTCCTTCCCATCTGGCGATCTATGATATAACAACACGAGGGTATCATGAACACGGGTCCGCTGTGTCATAAAAAACCGTCTGGGGCAAGTATAACTACGGATCCGGCCGTACGATATCTGTACAACCGTATCATGAAGGCGACCGTGGCAAGTGCAATAGCCTCGCGGCTCCTCCTGCGCCCACATGGCGGCGGGGCAAGTAAATCGACTCGCGCAGATCCTGGCCGTAAGTCACGAAGCTCCGTCCAACGACTCGCGAAGGCGACGCGTGGCAAGTGCCTAGCCTCCACCGGCTCACTCCTGCGCCACGTGGCGGCGGGGCAAGTGAATCGGCTAAGCACCGGATCCTGGCCAAGTAAGTCACGATGCTTCGCGCGAAGGCGACCGTGGCAAGTCGCGATAACCTGCGGATCCACTGCGTCCGCGTGGCGGCGGGGCAAATAAACAAGCTACGCTTGCGATCACAACCAGTAAGTCGCGATCTTAGCCAAAATAACCATAGTGGTCATGTCCGCGAATCCATCATCGGTGTAGACATGCCCGTATATGATGATAATGGAAGCTTGCGTGGAATCTTCCGTCGCTGCGATGCGGAGTAAGTTCTCAACAAGTCAGCGACCTCCATCGTGAGAGGCGGTAGTATAGAAACACATTTTTGCACAACAAGCTATCACAACAAGCATAGGCAAGTTACTGACAACAAGCATAGGAAAGTTATACCTGACTCAAGGTACTTTCGTTTTATGTCAAAGTCGGGTTTTAACCTAAAGTACTACATCGTTAAATTCCTTTTAAAGATCCATTTCTTTTACAAAGGTCACCCGATAGTAGTATAAAAATAGAGTGACTAACATTGTTAAGTAAACCAAAACACTTCCCTTTGTAAAATCAAGTAACAATGATATTTTCCAAGCGTTGAGTTTGCCTAATTTCAATGCTCGAGTTTCATTTTGAAAAGGTTTAGTAGTTCATAGTTTTAATCCTTTAAAACAATTTGAGAAACATATGCCTTATGTGTGAGTAGGTTATTCTTTGTTCATAACAATCTTATTAAAGCGACCGTGATCTAGGGAATGTAATATCAGTTTGTCTCATCTTAGCTTACATGCGGATGGAGGTTTCTCTTGGTTTTAATAATACTTTATTAGTCAATACATTTCCCTTTATTAAGCGCTTGTGGTTTGTTCGATACTTATTACGATTTCGAAATCGGTAAAACATTATTCCTTTTAACAACCAAGTACTCATTACTCACGAATGAGGTTTCACTGTAACATTCATATTAATTCATTTTAAGTCAAGCCTCTTATCTTTTAAGATCAAGTCTCTTAACTTCTAAAATTAATAAACCATTCTTTTATCTCTCTTAAGTCGTTATACCTAACTTCCCATAAAGCTAGTATAACTCTTAAGCTTTTAAAACCAAGCATTATTCTTCTTTCGACAAGGTTTCTTAATTCTTTTGAAATACTTCAAGATTCTTTTTATTCGGGCTTAAGTCAAAGACATTGCCGTAAAACTATATTCGATTAACACCGTCGTCTGGTACTATATATATATTCTTGTAAAATACTTCCAGTTCTTATTATTGGGCTTAAGTCAAAAGACATTTGCCACGCGTCGTCTCTGTACTATATATATATTCTTTAAAATATCATGCTCGAGTATAGGAAGAATCACATACCTCGCGACGATTATCGACTATTAGCAAAGCGCTCCACGGCTATAATCCGCTAGCCTTGTCCACCTTCCAAGTAGTACATGCTACTTGCGAACATTCGACCAATAAAGGTTATAAGTCTCTTGTAAATACGGTCTATGTAAATCTGATTTAAACTTCTACTTTAATATTCTTACGATGTGATCTATTCCGGTCTTTTACGTAATATCCCTCATTCTGATTCAATTCTCTTCTATGAATCTTATATTCATTTTATACTACTACGATATGTAATTCCCAATTACAATAGAAGGGCGATGGTATTTACCTCGATGAGCCCACAATTATCCAAGTTTAATGTCGATCTGAGCAACGTTTAGCTCAGATTGAGCGCTCCAATTCGCTCAAGAAACCCTTAGAAGTTCTACACAACTTCTACTTAGTACTCCAACCAATTATGGAGATTTTCCTTAGGGTTTAGTTTAGTGGCTAAAGGAAAGTATAGTAGTATTTTCCGGGCTTTTCGTATAGAGGGTACTTGGAAATACAACAAAGGTTTTGGGCTAGAGTATTTTGGTATTATAACAATACTTGGAGAAGTATTTCTATACCACAAAGGGGGGGTGTATTTCTCGAAACCACCTAGGCGAGGGAGGGTTCTCGTGAGGGGGCCTCTCTGAGGGGGAGAGGGCTTGGGCGAGACCTCTTTCTAAGAGGAGGATTTTAACACTTAGAAAACATTTTGTGAATGACGAAGTTCATCAACTAAGGGGGGTATTTATAGGTCAAGCAATGGCCAACCAATGGCCAAGATGAAGCCAAGTGCAAGGCAAGTGTAGGAGGATTCGTCCATGTGTCCTTATCCATCTACCACACAAAATATCCTACCTAACCCTTGACCAAGAAAGAGCAAAAAAAGCGTGCCAAAGAATGCCCTTGCCGTCACTTTTTGAGGGTGACACATGTCACCCTCCGTTGATCAAAATATTTCGTCTCTCGGAAAAATCCATAAAAATAATAAATGACATAGCCGTAATTTTCCCTTCGCAAAGTTTGTAAAGCGTTTAGTGAACGACTCTTTTGGGTTGTGCACAAATTTGAACCTTGCCTACTTTAAGGCTTAAACTTTCGTGCGTCGTCTTCACATACATACTGGAAATGCGGGTATAACATTCTCCTCGCCCAGAAACATTCGTTCGAATGTTCCTTCTCAGACAAATAACGATCAAGTTCCTCGTAGCTTAACCGGTTTGCAAATGCGCACATGGTCACGAGAATAACAGCGCGCAAATACTTAAATCAAGACAACGAGGAATCACCTCGGCGATGCAAAAGCGATTACCAACTCTCGCTTACGATCCAAGGATACTCGCCGCGCATTCGTTTCACAAAAATGATCACTTCCGTCTTTCGGCTGAGTTCACCCTTTCCTTTCTCGTCGTGCCCTTCCGAACACTCGAACTCTTCCTAGTACATGTACCACTTGATCAACGCACATTTCCAAAACTTTGGAGTCACTACCTCGAACTTGGTCATCTCGCTAGCCTCGATCTCGGCTAAGGCCATTTCCGGCCTTCACGATCCGCTTACAGTCGAACATATCCACGAACACATCGATGGTCATCTAAACTTGGGCCTAGCACTCTCGTGATCCTACCACTGGCGGGACCACCCCCGACCCGCTGGCGGACTCTGGGTTGACCGCAATAAGCTGACAGGCCGACCGCAGCGTCAAGCTCTTGTTCCCGATCCGGAACAATCTTTATCACAGTCATGAAAGCTACCACTTCCATTTTACACCACCGAATTTTCCCATAATTACTCCACGTATACTTATACGTTCGACAAGATCACCCGCAAAATCTTGTACTCGAGCGGCCTTACATCTAAGGTCTCAGCGTAATATTCTAAGGTTCATCATTTTCTACTTTGAGCTTACCCTTTTCACTAACCAGGCTTCTAAATCACATTTTAGCATAAAGCCATCCGAACATAACACTAAACACATCATCATAACATCAATACATACAAATCTCTAGAGGGTTTAAGGATATACCTGAAAAATAGGCGGTTCAAGGGCCAAAAGCTGAGAACTTCACGCGACCTCTGCAGTGGCTGCCGTGTATGAACATCTGCCTAGCTATGGAAGGTGAAGAACCATGGCCCGATCTAGTAGTCTGTGTTATCCGCGATCTTCCACAGTCGGACGATCTCTCGTCAAATGGCCACGGTGCAAGTATAGCAATCTTCAAGCCGATGCGACATTCCCCTATGGGCTTTACCACAACGGCCACCGAGATACGGGTGGCCTTATCCGGCGCTTCTACTCCTGAAAATCGAAACACAGGAGCTCGACTTGCTCTGAATATCCCAAGCGTCCGTGTTATACCGTATTTCAGTATATGCGTGGGGCGTGCGTAGAAAATTTGAACTTGAGAAAGTGGCTTGGCGAAATTATTTGTTCACAACACGATTAGAGTCGTTTTTCGGAAAGCGTTTCCACGACTTTCGTAGGGTAAAATACGGCTATGTCATTTCTAATTTTTGCGGATTTTTCCGAGAGGCGGAATATTTTGGACCAGCGAGAGGCGACACTTGTCACCCTCGAGTTGCCGGTTGCTTGGCCGAAAGTGGGGCGTTTTGGCTAGCTTTCTTGGCCTTGTTTTGTGCCTTGTTTTGTGCCTTGTTTTGTGCCATGTTTTGTGGAGTAGGGATAGGGTGCACTTGGCTTGATCTTGGCCTTACACTTGCCTAACACATGGCTTGATCTTGTCCGTTGGTTGGCCAGCTTCCTATAAATACCCTCCCTTTGTTGAAGACTTCATCATCCAAATGTGTTCTAAGTCTTGAAATCCTTCCCTCTCCTCTTGTTTGACTCGTCCAAGAGCCCCCTCCTGTAAGGCCTTGGCCAGAGACCCTCACTTTGAGTGGCCTTTGTGGCGTGAGCCTCCCTCCCCCTTTGGGGTGCTAGCGTGGGGTACCCCTAGCCTAGTTGTTTCGTATAATACCCCCCTCTTGGTAGAAATACTCTCAAAGTATTGTTATAATGCCCAAAATACCTTAGCCTTTACCTTGTTGTATTCAAAATTACCTCTATCGTAGAGCAGGAAATACTACCTTTTGTCCTTTTAGTCTCAAACCGAAACCCTAAGGAAATCTTCATTGTTGGTTGAAGTATTTAAGTAGAAGTTGGTTAGAACTTCTAAGGGTTGTTTGGAGCGGATTGGAGCGCGGAGTAGGAGCTAAACCTTGCTCGGGATCGACATTATAACTTGGATAATTTTGGGCTTATCGAGTAAATATCTTGACCTTATTGTAATTGGAAATTACATGTTGTTGGAATATATAGTTAAAGTATACTATATATAGAATTGAACATAGTTGTGCGTGATGTCTTTTGACTTAAGCTGAATTTAAAGAAGAGAAGCTGACTGTAATTACATAGGGTGTATTCTGATGAGACTTGTGTAGCTTTTACGTGAGGTAGAATTGTACACGACCAGGTTAGGCGTGTTAACCCCACTGGTTGGCTTGATGGCGGCCTCGATAAAGGAGGAGATTTCTGTTGTTGAGGGAGGTCTTTGCGAATTTTACGTAGAATGTTCTGAAGGGATCTAAATGTTAATAAAGCGCCTTGTGGCCTTATAGGTTGAAGTACTACGTATGGCGCGATCACGGCTAAGGAGTAGCCGACGGTTTGAAGTACTTGGGCGTTTTGCTATTAGTCGATACTGCGCGAGGTATGTGAACCTCTTCCTATCTCTTCTAGCATGATATGTGTGAACTATGTAGTGCGGTGAGCGTCGTATGTGCTAAATGTATTTGATTGGTTTAAAACATAAAGTGTTATAACGGCTTTATGGGAAGTTGGTTATAACGACTTTATGTTGGTAAGAAGATACTTGTGGTTTTAAAAGGTAAGCGGTTTGAACTATAAGCGGCTTGTTATGTGTTAATAAAGAACTTGAAGTATTTCAAAAGATTTTGAATCATTTTGAAAGAAGAAGTAATACTTGGTTTTTGAAAACTTAAGAGTTATACTAGCTTTATGGGAAGTTAGGTATAACGGCTTAAGAATGGTTTCTTGATTTGGAAATCGGAATGTGTATCGACAAACCAACTGCGGCGTTAATAAAAGGAAATGTTTTGATTAAGTATTATTAAAACCGAGAAACTTCCATCTGCATAGAAGCTAAGATGAGACAAAATGATATTTCCTAGATCATGGCTGTTGTAATAAGATTGTTATAAACAAGAATATCCTACTCACATATAAGACTTATGTTTCTCAGATAGTTTAAAAGAGAATTATATTCTTAAATGAATAAGACTATGAACTACGAAACCTTTCTAAAATAAGAAACGTGAACATTTGAAATTAGGCAAACTTGGACGTTTGGAAAATAATGTCGTTACTTGATTTTACAAAGGTAAGTGTTTTGTTTTACTTAAAAGGATAATCACTCTATTTTCACATAACTACGGGTATTGTGTGACTTTTGTGAAAGTAACGTATCTTTTAAAGATTTAGTGTATGAAGTACTTTGGGGATAAAAACCCGAACTTGTTTGTCACGACCCGTTCCGGGGCCCGTGACTGGTGCCTTACCGGGGCACCCAAGTAGTCATACATCAGAGTAACCAGCGGAATATAAAACAAGACAGCAAACAGTTTATAAAATAAGACACAGTTTATCTGATGAAAAGCTTGCCTTTCGGCATAATATAAATAACTCAAGTTTTGCAGTTACATCCCAACTGTACAATAGTACTACAGACCTCTAAGGAAGTAAACAACTATGGCGGGACAGGGCCGCCATATCTGGATCAGTACAAAACTATCTACAATACGAGGAGATCATACCCAGTAGAGCCTCGGAGAAGATGGAGCTCACGACACCAACGCAAAGATCCTAAGGATGTGGATCTAGCACTGCTTGCCCTGCGGCATGAGCGCGGCCCAGAAGGTCGATACTGGTACCAAGTATGTGAAACTATAAAGTACTTAAATGAAATCGAGTATTCAAAACCTTTTCACAAATACAATCGGTTCAATTGCACATAGTGCACATCCTGACAACAACGAATAGGAAAAGCGCGAGGTCTATTCTAGGCGCGAATGATCGAAGCAAGGCGATCGCCCGTAGTATCGTGCGTGCCTAGCCACGGACTTCGCGACGCATGGGTCCCACGGACCGCGTGAGATATTTCGCGTCGGGGCAGCCAACCGGCGTCCGCCTAGGCTCGCGACCAGCATAGCCTCAAAGACCGCGTAGTCTCAGCGGACGCGTAGGAATCCGCGTCGGGCTAAGCGCCGGAATGATCAATCCTGGAGCATACCATTGCTCGCGTAGTCTCACAGACCGCATAGGCGTATATACCGCGTCGAAGCAAGCCGCGGTATAACGATCGAGGGTAGGTGATACAATAACGATACAATGGACTTCTGGGTTAGCGTAAGCACGAGAATGACCCCTTTACGGCGTTACAAGACACTAACACGGGTAGCATCATAACATGTCTACTTATCAAACAATCTTACTACACTTAACAAATCAATACAAGGCTTTTATAAACAAACAAATGCAGTTCCTTTTTATCTTTCTTAAGTTGTTATACCTAACTTCCCATAAAGCTAGTATAACTCTTAAGCTTTGTTTTAAAAACCAAGTATTTATCTTCATTAAAAATGATCGATATTCTTTTGAAATGTTTTGATTCTTTGTTATTGAGCTTAAGCGTGAGGCATTCTTAGTAAGTATTGTCGAGCTTAGCGTGAGGCATTCCGTAAGTATTATTCGAGCTTAAGCGTGAGGCATTACCATAAGTATTATTCAGCTTAGCGTGAGCATTACCATAAGTATTATTCGATTAACACGTATCGTCTGGTACTATATATTGTAAAATATCATGCTTTAGGAAGAATCACATACCTTCTCGTGAAAACCACGCGAGTTGAATATGTGTCGCGAGAGTCGACTATAATAGTCACAGACATCAATCAAAGTCTAGACTACTGCGAAGGTCATTCTAAGCAGAGGGTTCATAATTCTACGGTAAGTCGGGCAGCCAACCTACCGGTGAGCTATGTAAGTCTCTTGTGAAAGCAGTCTAAGTGAGTCTGATTCAATTATTCTTCTTTTAAACCGCCTACTGTGATACAGATTCAATTCTATTACGTGATATTCTTCTAAGTATCTAATACTTGTTCTAATACTACAACAGTAAGTATTCTCTAATTCAAAAGAGGGTTAGGATTAGTTACCTCGGTAAGCCCAATAATGTCCTAGATAAAGTCGCGCCTGAGCAAGGTTTAGCTCACAAGTTGTGCGCTCGGGTAGCTCCAAGAAACCTTAGAAGTTCTTCACAACTTCTACTAAAGACTAAGGGATTTGGGCTAGGGTATTTTTGGGCATTATAACGATACTAGAAGACAACTTTTCTACCAAGGGAGGGTAGATTTTGGCTAGGCTAGGGGTGGGGTAGCCTCGCCAAGCTTCTCCGAGGAGGGGTGTTGGACGATTTGCTAACAAAGGGAGAAGAGAGGATTTTTAGACTTGGAAAGCTTTTGTGGATGAAGAACTCTTCATCTCTAAGGGTATTTATAGGTCAAGTGAAGGCCAACCAATGGCCAAGATTTAGCCAAGTGCTAGGCAAGTGTAGGGCGAGATTCACCCATGTGTCCTAGGCCAACTAACACACAAAATATCCTACCAACTACACCTCCATTTCGTCCAATCAGAGCCCTCACGTCATGATGGGAGGTGCCAAGTGGCGCCTCTTGTTGGCCCAACACGCTTCGTCTCTCGGAAAAATCCGCAAAAATTAAAAATGACATAGCCAGGAAATTCCCTACGAAGGCGTGAAAACGTTTGTCGAAAAGCGACTCTAAGCGGGTCGTGAACAAAATTAATTCGCCAAGCCTTAGTACAAGTTCAAATTTTCTACGTCCTTACGCATATACTGAAATACGGGTATAACATTTTCCTCCTTAGAAACATTCGTCGAATGTTCCTTCTCAAGACGATTATCGAAAAAGCTTAAGCGGTTAGCAAATGCCACACACGCCACAAAACAACACTTAGGCATAAATGATAATGGAAATTTACAAGTAGGAAAGTGAATTACCGGAGGTGTGGGAATAGGTGAGGATACTGTCTCATGTCCTCCTCGCTTCCCACGTCATCTCTCCACGAGCTCGTTCGCCACAAGACTTTGACGGAAGCCCTTCGTCCGCATGACGCTAACACGACGATCGACTATCGCTATGGGAATCTCTCATACGATAACCCCCGGTCACACGGACATCGTCAATCGGGTGTACCTAGATGGATCCCGATCATCTCGCCGGCGTAGATCGTGAAACACCGGATGCACCGCCTCCAGATCGGACGACGGATCTAACTCGTAGGCAACCTTGCCTACCACGGACAATCAAAGCGACCCGATGTACTTGGCAGTGATTTCTTCTTCCCGAATCTCGTCACACCCTTCGTGGGTGGCGCGCTTTAAGAAAACCCAATCATCTGCGAACTCCGGATCTGACGACGATGATCTGCGTCGACTTGTCGACTCACGGTATCGATAGTCGCTCTGGATAAGCTTCACCTTATCCAGCACTGCTGCACCAAATCTGGTCCCACTAGCCGCACCTCGCCCACATCGAACCAACCTATAGGCGATCGCACTTCCTCCCATACAAGGCCTCATAAGGCGCCATCCGAATCTTTGGGTGGTAGCTATTATTATACGCAAACTCAACTAGAGGCAAATGATCCTCCCAACTACCACTGAAGTCAATAACACGGGCTCGCGACATATCCTCGAGTGCGGATAGTGCGCTCTGCTGTCCGTGCATGCGGATGAAATGCGACTCGGGCTCACTGCGTCCTAAACCTCTGGAAGGACCTCCGAGTTAGCGTAAGAACCGCTCCTGCATGCGATATGATCGAACTAGGGACTCATGCGGTCGGCGATCTCTCGGATGTAAAGTCGGCATAATCCTCGGTAGAAAGTCGTCCTAACGGAAGAAAGTGGGCTGATTTACACTGTCGACGATAACCCATATAGAATCATGTCTCTCCGAGTGCGAGGTAATCCGTGATGAAGTCCGTGTTGATTACCTCCACTTCCGGTCGGGATCTCGATCGTCGTAACAAACCACCGGGCCTCACGGTGCTCTGCCTTCACTGCGGCAACACGCTTCGAGCTACGAACTGCAACGTCCCTCTTCAAGCCATCCCACCAATACACGGATCTAAGGTCGTGGTACATCTTGGTCGACCACGGATGGATGGAGTAATGCTTGGCGCTGTGTGCTTCCCCGAGAACTCGCTGAAGTCACAAACATACGGAACACACAACCGCCTCAAACCTTAGCACCCCGTGGATGCTACCTCAAAAGGACCCTTGCTCTCACGAAGAGCTGTATCACGATAACGTGCCAAAACCGGATCCTCGAACTGTTGCCTCTTCACCTCCTCGACGATGGAAGACTCGGCAACCTCACGAACTCTAACCCCTTCGCTATCGAATCAATCAAGCGGACACAAGGCTCGCTAAGCGATGCAAATCACGAACCATGTCCTCCTCGGCAGCTGCACATCGATAAGCTCCCATCGACCTACGACTAGAGCGTACGCCGCAACATTGGCCTTAGGGTGGTACGGGATATCAACATCGTAATCCTTAAGCAACTCTAACCACCGTCTCGCCGTAAGTTCGGCTCCTCCGTTGAAGATATCGGAGGCTCTTGTGGTGCGTATAAATATCCACGTGAACCCCATACAAATAGTGCCTCCGGATCTTGGCGTGAATCATACCGCCAACTCTAAATCATGGGTGGGTAGTTCCTCGTGTTTCTTGGTGTCGGGATGCATATGCTATAACTGCCATGCTGCGTCAACACACATCCCACCCGATGCGACGCGTCACAATACACGACATAACCATCTGGACCTGCGGAAGAGTAAGAACGGGGCGGTTAGTCTCTCTTTCGAATTGAAACCCCGCCACAAGCATCACCATGAAACTTGTTTGCGCCACGAGTCGGCTAGTCAATGGTGCGAGATAGAAGCAAACTTCTCCACGAACCGATAATATCCTGCAAGGCCCGAAATGCGAACCTCTGCCGAGTAGTAGGTCAGGCCAAGTCTCGATCGCCGATTGGCCAGATCCACTCGAATGCCATCAGCCCCAATAATATGCCCAAGAAACGCCACTGAAGTCAACCAAAACTCACATTTGGAAAACTTGGCGTACAATTGCTGGTCTGGAGAATCACAAGATCCTCAAATGCTCGCGTGCTCCCGCCTGAGCGAGAATAAACGAGGATATCATCGATGAACACTATCACAAACGTGTCCAAAAATGGTTTGAACACTCGGTTCATCAAATCCATGAATACCGCCGGAGCATTGGTCAACAAAGACATGACCACGAACTCATAATGCGTGCCACCGTCCGAATGCGATCCTAGGGACATCCACCTCTCGACACGAACGATGATAGCGACGGATCAATCTTGGAGAAACATCTCGCGCCTGAATGGTCGAACAAATCATCAATCACGGGAAGAGGGTATTCTTAATGGTCACTTTGTTCACCGCCATAGTCAACACACATGCGCAGCGTCCGTCCTTCTTCTTCACGAACAATACCGCGCCGGGAGAAACACTAGATGCGATAAAACCTTCTCCAAAGAAATCTCTGGCGATCCTTCAACTCTCTCAACTCGGCGGTGCCGTTACGTATGGCGGAATGGAAATAGGCCGAGTGTCTGCAATATGTCAATACAAAACTCAATCTCCTCTCGGGAGGATACCCGAGGTCGTCCGAAACACGTGCGGGAACTCGACTCTGAATCGATGAAAATCTGTACCGCAGCCTTATCAAACACACGAGCGAGATGGTAGATATACCCTTCGCACCATCTTCCAGCCTTGAGGTGAAATAAACCTACCTCGGCGATCTGGTGCTCTCCCACTCAACAACCGGCCTCAGAAAGCGGAACCGTACTACTCTCTCTCTGCGCTACATTGGCGTAGCAAGAAGCTAGCCAATCCGTCCCCATAATCACGTCGAAGTCAATCATCTCCAACTCTATCAAGTCGGCGGTCAAACGTCGCAAATAGTCACAGACAAGCTCTATATACCCGCCGAGCTACCACCGAATCACCCATGGCGTAGCTACCTCGAAAGTGGTCTATGGACTCGGGCTCTATCCCTATCCTACTAGCAACAGGGAGATATATAGACGTAGTAGAACCGGATCTATCAAAGCATACATCAAACCCGAACCGATAAGGTACTCGACGACATCGGTGAGGTCTCCGATCTCGGTTACCGACAAAGCATATATGCGGTTACGAGGACCGCTAGAAGCGGGACTGCGCCACGACTCTGCCGCCCGCTGATCCATGTGTACCTTGCCTCCGGCGAGTAATCGGGGATGAAGCGACAATGCACCGTAGGTGAGCCCTACCACCGCCGCCCGGTCGGACAAACTCGCAAAGTGACCTGCGGCCTGAAGTATAGCAAGCTCGAGCACTCTCGAATGGTATCTGCCACAACGGGCACACCGAAGCGGACCTCGAGCGGTTAGCACCGCTACCCTCGAAAGTCCGGGCCACGACTGCCCGACCGCTCGCCGTGTCTTGAAAATGAGGTAGAGCGCTGCTGCCGGCTGTGGTACAAATCTGGACTTCGATGCGCCACCACGAGGACCACCAAAGAACCGCCGCTCGCCTTCTTCTCAGCGATATCGCTTACCCGTGGTCTCTACGCCTCACAACCCGGTCGTGAGCTGCATGCGGTTATGTCCATGCTGGTGAAGGACACACCCGCACAAGACTTCGCCATGTAATCATCTAGCCCGATGACATAGCGATGCACCGTCCTCCATCTCTGCTACAGGCAGGACATATCGAGCCAAAGAATCAAACTCGACATTGTACTCCTCATCGGCCGTCCTCCCGCCTCGGAACAAGAATCTATCACTCGTGCCCTCCTCATCTCGGAGGCAAGAAGTGTGAGAAAAGCCTCAAAACTCATCCCATACTGCTGAGGTGCATGCTCTCCCGAAAGCTCCATGAATCAAACCAATCGATCGCGTATCACGCGGCCGATGCGAACCGAATGTCATGACCTCGGTCTCGAAGCCCCGATCACCGCGTAATCCTCTGCGGTGACGGATGAACTCCTGCGGATCATCCTCCGCCGACCAGTAAAACTCTGGCGGCTACAACTCAAGAAATCTCGTAGCCTCAAACTATACGCCGGTGCACTACTGGTGCGACCGAGTGGAGCCGAACTGTCGCGATCCGGCCTTCTCCTCGACGGGCCACAACTTTAGCCAATAGTGGGCCATCTCCTTGTACCCTAACTCCTCCGCCAGCCGTGGGACATGAGGTGTGGTGCGTGGTCTCGCGGGCCAAGGCGTCATAGAACTCGCCGCCTCTCGTATAGGCGGGCACGAGCCCTCGTGACTCTGGGTGTCTGCTAGCGACTTTCGGTGCCTTGCCCTTCGGGCGGGTTGCCTTTACGTGGAGGCATAATCATACGGAAAGGAATACGTTAGAGGGTCCAACCTATAACACGCTCTAAAGCACGATCTCGGAATGAGAAGAATAGAAACCAATCCTAAATATCCTATAGCCTCACGATTATTGGTGTGGTGCACAACACACCGATAATCAAGACTTCTGAACTGATACGCGTAGACACTTTCCGAGGATTAAGCGCTCGATACCACTTTTGTCACGACCCGTTCGGGATCGTGCCTTACCGGCACCCAATTAGTCATACATCGAGTAACGGAATATAAACAAGACAGAAACAGATTTATAAAATAAGACACGCTTTATCTGATGAAAAGCTTGCCTTTCGGCATAATATAAATAACTCAAGTTTTGCGATACATCCCAATGTACAATAGTACTACGCACCTCTAAGGAAGTAAACAACTATGGCGGACAGGGCCCCGCCATACCCCGATCAGACAAAACTATCTACAATACAGGAGATCATACCTAAAGTAGAGCCTCGGAGAAGATGGAGCTCACGACACCAACGCAAAGATCCTAAGGATGTGGATCTAGCACTGCTGCCCTTACGGCATGAACGCGGCCCGGAGGTCGATAACAGTACCAAGTATGTGAAACTATAAAGTACTTAAATGAAATCGAGTATTCAAAACCTTTTCACAAATACAATCGGTTCAATTGCACATAGTGCACATCACAAACAACAACAATGATAGGAAAAGCGCATGTGTCTATTCTAGGCGCGAATGATCGAAGCAAGGCCAATCGCCCATAGTATCATTCTGCGTGCCTAGCCCGGACTTCCGCAACCCGCATAGGTCCCACGGACCGCGTGAGATATTTCTCGATCGGGCAGCAACCCCAGATCCGCCTAGGCTCCCGCACCGCGTAGCCTCAAAAGACCGCGTAGTCTCGGCAGACCGCAGGAATCCCGCGTCAAAGCAACGCCGGAATGATCATTCCTGGAGCATACCGCTGCTCCGACTAGTCTCACAGACCGCATAGCCGTATAGACCCGCGTCAAGGGGCAAGCCGCGGTATAACGATCGGGGTAGGTGATACAATAACAGTACAAGGGACTTACCGGTTAGCAACGTAAGCACAGCAAGAATGAACCCCTTACACAGCATTACAAGACACTACCACAGGTAGCATCATAACATGTCTACTTATCAAACAATCTTACTACACTTAATGTAATCAATACAAGGCTTTTATAAACAAACAAGTAAACAGCCTTTTATCTTTCTTAAGTTGTTATACCTAACTTCCCATAAAGCTAGTATAACTCTTAAGCTTTGTTTTAAAAACCAAGTATTTATCTTACTAAAAATGATTCGATATTCTTTGAAATGTTTTGATTCTTGTAAGTGTTATTCGAGCTTAAGCCGTGAGGCATTCCGTAAGTATTATTCGAGCTTAAGCCGAGGCATTACCATAAGTATTATTCGAGCTTAAGCCGTGAGGCATTACCATAAGTATTATTCGATTAACACATATGCGTCTACCGTACTATATATTGTAAAATATCATGCTTTAGGAAGAATCACATACCTTCTCAAATAAAACCACCGCCAAGTTGAATATGTCGCGAGAGAGTCACTATAATAGTCACGGACATCAATCAAAGTCTAGACTACTCAAGGTCATTCTAAGCAGAGGGTTCATAATTCTACGGTAAGTCGGGCAGCACAACCCTACCGGTGAGCTATGTAAGTCATCGTGAAAACAATCTAAGTGAGTACTCAATTATTCTTCTTTTAAACCGCCTTCACTGTGATAATACCAATTCTATTCGTGATATTCTTCTAAGTATCTAATACTTGTTCTAATACTACAACAGAAGTATTCTCTAATTCAAAAGAGGGTTAGGATTAGTTACCTCGGTAAGCCCAATAATGTCCTAGATAAAGTCGCGCCTGAGCAAGGTTTAGCTCTAAGTTATGCGCTCCCAGAGCTCTAAGAAACCTTAGAAGTTCTTCACAACTTCTACTAAAGACTAAGGGATTTGGGCTAGGTATTTTTGGGCATTATAACGATACTAGAAGACAACTTTTCTACCAGAGGGGGGTAGATTTTGGCTAGGCTAGGGGTGGGGTAGCCTCGCCAAGCTTCTCAAGGGAGGGTGTTGGACGATTTGCTAACAAAGGAGAAGAGAGGATTTTTAGACTTGAAAGCTTTTGTGGATGAAGAACTCTTCATCTCTAAGGGGGTATTTATAGGTCAAGTGAAGGCCAACCAATGGCGAAGATTTAGCCAAGTGCTAGGCAAGTGTAGGGCCAAGATTCACCCATGTGTCCTAGGCCAACTAACACACAAAATATCCTACCAACTACACCTCCATTTCGTCCAATCCGAGCCCTCACGTCCGCCAATGGGAGGTGCCAAGTGGCGCCTCTTGTTGGCCCAACACGTTCGTCTCTCGGAAAAATCCGCAAAAATTAAAAATGACATAGCCGGAAATTCCCTACGAAAGTCGTGGAAAGCGTTTCGTCAACGACTCTAAGCGGGTCTTTGTGAACAAAATTAATTCGCCAAGCCTTAGTACAAGTTCAAATTTTCTACGTGCGTCCCACGCATACTCGAAATACTGTGTATAACATTGTTGACATATAGTAGAAAGTACCTTGTGTGTATAACTGATTGTGTTGGTTTGTGATAGCCTTGTAAATACTTTCTTGTTGATTGATAAGTAAACATGCTAGGATGCTATGTGTGTTAGTATCTTGTGATGTTAGTGTAAAGGGTTTTCCTCCATTGTGCTTAAAGTTGTTTGACTATCGGTCGTTATGTTGGTATTGTACCACTCGCCTTGACTTATTTCGGAGGTTAAGGCGCCTCCGATGCGGGTAGACTCGGTGATGCAGGACCGTGATTCGAGAATACCTGCATGCGGGTCGGGGATCCATGCGGAACTACAGAGTTCGGTGTTAGTGTGCGGCCTTTATGGTCATGCGGTCTATGTGGCCATGCGGACTGCGAGTCGGGGCGATGCCGGGAGTAGCTACCCTCGATGCGGGGTTATACCTCACGGGCCTATGAGGTTGGCCTATGCGAGTCGCGAAAGTTCGAGGCTAGACGCGCACATTTGATATCGCGCGAGTGACCGGCTTTGATCATGTGATGCCTAGACAGATATCATGATACGATTTATGACCTTGTTAGTACTGTAGGTGTTAGTAGTCGGCTATGCCTTCGTACTTACCTGCATTTTATTTGGACAGTGGGACACAGTGTTCATGTGTATTCCTTAGTGCTTTTCTATCATGAAATTGCGGTGAGGAATGTATTCCACGGCATGATTGATGTTATGGGCTTGAGACCCATAGTTATATTCGATGATGACTTTGAGGCGTGAGTCCACGACTTGACATGTTGCTTATTTATTGTGAATAGTTTGGTTATCATACATGTCTCTGCTTTATAGACTATTATGATTTCATTTACGATATTTTTAGTTTCACATACGGCACTTGTATTGACCTCGCCGGCTGCGTTCATGCCGCAGTTGAGGTACACGATCGTTGATCCTAGCTCGAGGTCACGAGTTTAGCGTTGGGAAGCTCCGTTTCTCGGAGGCTTATCAATGGTATAGTCCCCTGTCGTCGTAAGTGTTTACATTCGGGGTTTGGCGCCCTGTCCGCCATTGTTATCGTATCATTCTTAAGTGCAGAAATCTTGTTGTAGGCGTGGTTTGTAAAAGGATTAAACTGGTCATGTTGAAAGAGTTGTTATTTATATATATACTGAAGGTAACCGTTTTTGGTTAGCCTGTCTGCTTATTTCACTGTCTTATTACACTGGTTTCATGTATTGTCTTTATGTTCCGCTGATTACTCTGATGTATGTCTACTTGGGTGCGGGGTAAGGCACCGCCACGCCCGGTTGGTCGTGACACCGACGACGTGGGGACCACTCGATCGCGAGGTGTATAACTAACTCTGGCGAGGCGTCCGCCTCGAAAGTCATCAAAGGGCCTGGCTGCTCGCCTCTTCGCGATCTCGGTCATTATTCCGATTTCTCCGCCTCACATCCAAGTGCATAAGCTGCATGCGGCAATGTCCGTGCGGTGAAGAGCTACACCGAACAACTCTGCTAGGTAATCATCAAGCCTAACATATCGGTGCACTCGATCCTCCATACTAGCTACTAACGCGGGGCGTCTGCCAATGAGTCAAACTCACATTGTACTCCCGAACCGCACGCCTGCTCGCAACACCAAAAATTTGTCGGCCGATCCTCCTCATCTGTGGAGGCAAGAAATGTGCAAGAAATGCCCCGAGAACTTCGTCCCATATAGCGAAGTGCATTCTCTCCTGGACAGCTCCACGAATCAAAACCGATCATTTGCGGTATCACGCGGCCGATGCGAACCTAGGACCACTTACTCGGTCTCCGATTCCTTGATCACTCATGATCCGTCAGAATCGGATGAACTCCTGCGGATCATCCTCGGGCCTCGACCCATAAAACTCTGGCGGGCTACAACTCAGAAAATCCCGTAGCCTCAAACTATCCGATCTAGGGTGAACCACTGGTGCTACTGGAACTGCTGCGTCCAGCCTATCCTCATGTCTGGCCACAATCCTGGCCAATAACTGGGCCAACTCCTTGTAACCCATCTCCTCTGCTCCGCATCGTGGATGGAGGCTCAGTCTTGTGGTCTCAGAGACCGTCGTCGTTGCTCTACTCGCCTCATCGCTTGCCTTTCTAGGCCGGGTTGCTTGCAGAGGCATAATCGGTAAAAACGAAATACGTCGAGAGGGTCCAACTTATCACACACTCTGAGGCACGATCTCGGAATGAGAAGAATGGAAACCAATCCTAAATGTCCTGCTGACCTCTCGATTATAGATGTGGTGCACAACACGTCGATAATCAAGACTCTACTAGACACGGTCTGGAGACACTTCCGAGGACTAAGCGCCTGATACCACTTTTGTCACGACCGAACCGGGGCGTGATCGTGCCTACCAGGCACCCTGGTGATACAACATCGAGAAAACCGTGGAAATAAAAACTTAAACATACAAATAGATATGGATCAAGATAAAGAAAATAGGCCAACCAAAGCGGTTGTCTTTCAAAGATATATATATATATATCGACCTTTGAGCAGTTAATCCTTACAACCACGCCCACAACAGCTGGAGACCTCTAAGATTTTTTACAACAACTATGACGACGGGGCCCCGCCATACCCTGAATGTACAAGAATCTATGGACTGGGGTAACATACCAAAAGATAAGCCTCGAAGGAACGAGCTTCAATCTGTTGAAATGTGATCCTATAAGCGAGGATCGGCAGATGTACCTCTACTGCGGCATGAACGCAGCCCGAAGGAGGTCGATAACAGTACCAAGTATGTGAAATCGAAAATACGAAAATGAAATCATAATAGTCTATATAAAGCGGAGACATGTATGATAACCAAACTACGACACAACATATAACCAGTCATATCAAGTCAGAGACTCACGCCCTCCAAATCATCACTGTGCGTGGAATTCCTTCCTCACCGCCGATCTATGATATAACAACACCAAGGGTATACATGAACACGAGTCCCACCTGTGTCATAAAACCGTCTGAGGCAAGTATAACTACCGGATCCGACCGTACCAATAATTGGTACAACCATATCATGAAGCTGACACGTGGCAAGTGCAATAGCCTCCACCAGCTCCTCCCTGCGCCACATAGCTGACGGGGGCAAGTAAATCGGCTACGCACCAGATCACAACCGTAAGTCACGAAGCTCCATCCAAACACTGACTCGCGAAGCTGACACGTGGCAAGTGCACTAGCCTCCACCGCCTCCTCGCGCCACGTGGGCGGGGCAAGTGAATCGGCTAAGCACCGATCACAACCGTAAGTCACGATACTTCGCCGGCGACCGCGTGGCAAGTGCAATAACCTCTACCAGATCCACCTGCGTCACGTAGCTGACGGGGGCAAGTAAACAAGCTACGCACCCGATCACAACCGTAAGTCACGATACTTCGCCATAAATAACCATAGTGGTCACATGTCCACAGAATCCATCATCGGTGTAGACATGCCCATGTAACAATGATAATGGAAGCTTACCCGTGGAATCTTCCGTCACTGCCGGTACGGCCAAGTAAGTTCTCAACAAGTCAACCGACCCTCCATCGAGAGACGCGGTAGTATAGAAACACAATTTTTGCACAACAAAGGCTATCACAACAAGCATAGGCAAGTTACACAACAACAAGCATAGGCAAGTTATACACAACTCAAGGTACTTTCATTTTATGTCAAAGTCCGGGTTTTAACCCTAAAGTACTACATACGTTAAATTCCTTTTTAAAGATCCATTTCTTTTACAAAGGTCACCCGATACCCGTAGTATAAAAATAGAGTGACTAACATTGTTAAGTAAACCAAAACACTTCCCTTTGTAAAATCAAGTAACAACAGTATTTTCCAAACGTTCAAGTTTGCCTAATTTCAATGCTCAAGTTTCTCATTTTCGAAAAAGTTTCGTAGTTCATAGTTTTAATCCTTTAAAACAATTTGAGAAACATATGCCTTATATGTGAGTAGGTTATTCTTTGTTCATAACAATCTTATTAAAGCAGCCATGATCTAGGGAATGTAATATCAGTTTGTCTCATCTTAGCTTCTATGCAGATGGAGGTTTCTACTGGTTTTAATAATACTTTATTAGTCAATACATTTCCCTTTATTAAGCGGCTTGTGGTTTGTTCGATACTTATTCGATTCAAATCAAGAAACATTATTCCTTTTAACAACCAAGTACTCATTACTCACGAATGAGGTTTCACACAAACATTCATATTAATTCATTTAAGTCAAGCCTCTTATCTTTTAAGATCAAGTCTCTTAACTTCTAAAATTAATAAACCATTATTTTTATCTCTCTTAAGTCGTTATACCTAACTTCCCATAAAGCTAGTATAACTCTTAAGCTTTTAAAACCAAACATTATTCTTCTTTCAACAAGGTTTCTTAATTCTTTTGAAATACTTCAAGATTCTTTTTATTCAGGCTTAAGTCAAAAGACATTGCCGTAAAACTATATTCAGTTAACACACGTACGTCTACCGTACTATATATATATTCTTGTAAAATACTTCCAGATTCTTATTATTCAGGCTTAAGTCAAAAGACATTGCCACACGTACGTCTACCGTACTATATATATATTCTTTAAAATATCATGCTCAAGAGTATAGGAAGAATCACATACCTCGCGACGATTATCGACTATTAGCAAAACGCTCGCGGCTATAATCCCTAGCCTTGTCCACCTTCCAAGTAGTACATGCTACTTGCGAACATTCAACCAATAAAGGTTATAAGTCTCATCAAATACATCCTATGTAAATCTGTTTAAACTTCTACTTTAATATTCTTACGATGTGATCTATTCCACTTTTTTACGTAATATCCTCTATTACGATTCAATTCTCTTCTATGAATCTTATATTCATTTTATACTACTACAGATGTAATTCCCAATTACAATAGAAGGGCATGGTATTTACCTCGATGAGCCCACAATTATCCAAGTTTAATGTCGATCACGAGCAACGTTTAGCTCAGATTCGAGCGCTCCAATGGCTCCAAGAAACCCTTAGAAGTTCTACACAACTTCTACTTAGTACTCCAACCAATTATGGAGATTTTCCTTAGGGTTTCGTTTAGTGGCTAAAGGAAAGTATAGTAGTATTTTCCGGGCTTTTCGTATAGAGGGTACTTGGAAATACAACAAAGGTTTTGGGCTAGAGTATTTTGGTATTATAACAATACTTGGAGAAGTATTTCTCTACCACAAAGGGGTGTATTTCTAAACCAACTAGGCAGGGGAGGGTTCTCGGCCGAGGCCTCTAAGGGGAGGAGAGGGCTTGGACGAGACCTCTTTCTAAGAGGGGGGAGGATTTTAACACTTAGAAAACATTTTGTGAATGAAGAAGTTCATCAACTAAGGGGGGTATTTATAGGTCAAGCAATGGCCAACCAATGGCCAAGATGAAGTCAAGTGCAAGGCAAGTGTAGGGGGAGGATTCATCCATGTGTCCTTATCCATCTACCACACAAAATATCCTACCTAACCCTTGACCAAGAAAGAGCACAAAAAACGTGCCAAAGAATTCCCTTGCCGTCCACTTTTTTAGGGTGACACATGTCACCCTCCCGTTGGTCCAAAATATTTCGTCTCTCGGAAAAATCCGCAAAAATAATAAATGACATAGCCGGAATTTTCCCTTCGCAAAGTTTGTAAAACGTTTCGTCGGAAAATGACTCTTTTCGGGGGTTGTGCACAAATTTCGAACCTTGCCTACCTTAAGGCTTAAACTTTCGTACGTACGTCTTCACATACATTCTCTGGAAATACGGGGTATAACATTTCGTTTAGTGACTAAAGGAAGTATAGTAGTATTTTCTGGGCTTTTAGTATAGATGTAACTTTGGAATACTACAAGGGATTTGGGCTAAGGTATTTTGGAATAATAACAATACTTGGAGAATATTTCTCAACCAAGGGGGGGGGGGGGTATTTCGACAAGAACAACTAGGAAGGGGGAGGGGGTGTTTCGGCCGAGGGCTTCACAAAGGGGGAGGGGGGTTTGGACGAGAGCTTTCAAGAGGGGGAGAGGGATTTTGAGACTTGGAAAATGTTTAAGGGATGAAGATTTAGTCTTGCACTTGAGGGGTATTTATAGAACCACCAATGGTCTAGATTAAAACAAATGGGTGGTGTAGATTTGGATCCATGTGAACAAAGAGGTCTTCCAACCAAGTGTCCACCATAACCTTGGGACATATGTCCACCACAACATTGGGACATATGTCCCCCACAACAAAGAGCCATGTGTCCTCCCACTAACTCAAGAAAACCGTCCCACCTACCTACCCCCACTAACCCAAAAAAAAAACTTTGCAAGACTTGACCATTTGACTTGTCCACAAGCCCTCCATTTTCGTCCAATATGTGCCACATAAGGGTGACACATGTCGCCCTCCTAATGGTCCAAAATATTTCATCTCTCGGAAAAATCCGCAATCGATTAAAATATTAAAAACGTAGAATTTCCTTCACAAGGTTCGGAATCTTTTCCGTCGAAAGTTCATAATTTCATCCTTAACCTAATTAGGGTTTGTACAAATGTACGTACGTCCTCACATACTTACTCTGGAAAATACGGGGTATAACATTCTCCCCTCCTTAGAAACATTCTTCCCGAATGTTCCTTCTCAAGACAGATAACGATAAAGTTCCTCATAACTTAAACAGTTTGCAAATGCCACACATGGCCACAATACAACACGCGCAAATACTTAAATCCAAGTCCACAAGAATCACCTCTATCATCACAAAAAGTAATGATCACTCCTATTCTCTTACTCGTCGTACCCTCCTCGTACACTCGAACACTTCCTAAATAAACTTACCACCTTCCTGTTATTGCTTCAGTTTCCAAAATCTCGGGGTTACTACCTCCAACTTGGTCATCATTAACTGGGAACACTCTGGATGGATCTCCGATACTTTTCCGAACATATCCACATCCTGCTGGATCAAGTACGGACCAACTATCTGAACCTTGCCAACATCGAACCAATCGACCGGCAACCTACACTTCCGCCCATACAAGGCTTCATAAGGCGATATCCGAATACTGAAATCAAAACACCATCCCGACTACTGGTCGAACGCATCCACGAACTCGTACGATGGTTAACTAAACTTGGGCCTAACACCCTCGTGACCCTATCACAAAGCGGGACCACCACAATTTTTCCTTACTTCAAACCGGGCTGCGGGTTGACCCGCAATCTGGCCTCTACCCGACCCATTTATCGCGCCAAGCTCTTGTTCCCCGATCCGGAACAATCTCACTAATCAAGTCACGAAAACCTAGTGGTCATTCTTAGCTCGACTACCCTCTTTCATTTTCCACTACTTAGGACTTATCACACAGATATATCGCACGTATACTATGCACTCTGATAAAGGTCAAGCATAAAATAAATCTTTTACCCAAGATGGCCTTGCCTCTAAGGTCCCCACGTATAATATTCCAAGGCTCACAATAATAAGATCATCATATCACGCATACAAATCTTTAGAGGGTTAAGGATATACCTGTATCTACCGCTTCACTCTAATCATAGGCACGCCGCAGGCGCATAGGCTGAAGGCGATGACCCGCCATCGACCCGGTCGCTGGTCATTCTGCTGCACCCTCCTATAAGCACGCTCTCGTCACATGTCGACGGCCGCAGTGAAACAAGCACCGCAAAGACGACATTCCCGGGATGACGCCGCCGCATCGTGCACACCGAGGACATAAATCCTGTGGCTAGAACCCATGTATATCTAAACGAAGCCACGAGCTCGACCGGCTCCCGAATACCCCAACGTCCCAAGATCGCGAGGACCACTTTGTCTTGGCGGAGGTACATAACTAGTCGCTTTGGCGGTCCGCTCGAAAGTTACTAAGGACCTGCTGTCCGCCTCTTCGCTGATCTCGGTTATTCCGTCGACCCCTCCGCCTCACATCCAGTGCATAAGCTGCATGCGGGCAATGTCATGCGGTGAAGAGCTACACCCGAACAAGCCTCGCCAAGTAGTCATCGAGCGGTGGCGTGGCGGTGCACTCTGTCCTCCATGTCGGCTACTAATGCGGGACGCGTCGGCTAATGAGTCAAACTCCACATTGTACTCCCAACCGCACGCCCGGTGCCTCAGCGTCAAAAAAATCGGCCGAGCCCTTCTCATCTGTGGAGGCAAGAAATGTGCAAGAAATGCCCTGAGAACTCGCCCCATACGGTGAAGTGCATACTCTCCGGAACAGCTCCACGATCAAACCCGATTGCGGATCACGCGGCCGATGCGAACCTAAGACCACCGACTCGGTCTCCAAGCCTTGATCACTCATGATCCAGAATGGCGCCGGATGAACTCCTGCGGATCATCCTCGGGCCTCGACGTAGAACTACGGGCTACAACTCGAAAGTCCCGTAGCCTCAAACTATCCGACCTCGGGTGAACCATGGTACCTCGAACTGAACTGCCAGATCCATTTATCCTCATGTCCGCCACGATCACGGTGTTATACCCGTAGTTCCGGGGTATATAGGTGAGGATGTATGTGCGAGAATACGACAGAAATTTTGGAAAGAAAGAAAGATGTGATTTTTCGACGGAAAAGTTTCCGGTTTTTGTGAAGAAAAAGGTTCGTTAATGGGAATTGGATTCCCAAATTTGGTATTTAGACTTCGTGGAATATTAGAGAATTATGGAATTTTATTTCCGGAATTGGTCACGTGGGGCCACGGAGGAATTCTACTTTGTGGGGCCCACTTTGTTTTCGAGATTTTGGCCTTTATGGATATTTTCGGAAGATGAAATATTTTGGACGAATAGGAGGGCGACACGTGTCACCCCCCTAGGTGGCCTCATGGCCGAAATTTGCTAACAAGTGGCAAGACAAGTGGCCTTGTCTTGCTAGATATTTTGTGGACAAGTGGCCAAGTCTTGCTAGATATTTTGTGTGGACAAGTGGCTTGTGGGACCCACACACACTTGTCCCCAATCTCAACCACACACTTGCCTTCATCCTAGCCCTTGGTTGTCCTATATATGCACCCTTAGTTGATGAAAACTTCCACACTTAACCATTTCAAGACAAGAAATTCCCTCCCTTCTCCCTTGACCTTGCTCTCGTTTTTGAGCCCATTTCTTGACCTAAATTTGTCCAACAATTCTTAAACTCTCAAGTGTTCTTCCCTAAGGTGTTAGGAAGATTGTGTACCAAGAGTTGAAAAAGATTTCACACCCCTAACCTATTGTTCATGCCTTGGCCGAAACTTACTAGTTGGAAACCCTAAGTGTTCTTCACTTTTTGGAGTTGGTTCTTGAAGAGAAGTTGGTTAGGAGCTTCTATGGGTTGCTTGTAGCGGATTGGAACGTAAAGATTTGGAGCTAAGACTTGCTTGGAGCGACATTAAGTTCTTGGATAATTTTGGGCTATTTGAGGTAGTAAACCTTAACCTCTTTGTGAATTGGTCATTATACATATATTATAAGTATATTATGGAGTATATAATATATCTGTAAAGTTTGGAAGAGTTGGATCTTGTTAACTTGTTAAAAGAAAGGATTGGCCGTTTGCCATTAAAATGGTAAAAACGTATCTTACTTGTGAAGAAGTAATTAACAAAGTAACTATAACTTATATTAAGATGGAATATAAGTTGGATGACTAATGAAGTAATTGGATAAGTAAAATGGACAAATTTGGCCAAGGACCCCAACTTAAGGACTGTATTTACTTTGGACTGTATTTACTTTGGACAGTATTTACTTTGGACTGTATTTTCTTTGGACAGTATTTACTTTGGGTATATTTACATTTCGTTAAGGGAAGATTGTTCAATCGCGTTAGTTTGGGCGTGTGATCCCTTTTTAATTATTGTATTATTACAAGGCGTGATAGTAAACCGCGTACTGTAGCGTAATCCCCTTCTTTTACTTATTGTTATTATGGAGGCGTGATAGTAAACCGTGTTACCGTTTGGGCGTGTTATCCCCTTCTTTATGTTGTTTAATTATTACGCCTTATATATATATAGTATATATATTACGGTTATTCGGGCCTTGGAAAAAGATGGAAAAGTGAGTAAAACGGGAAGTCTTGCGAATTTTCCGTAGAATTAGAGGGCTTTTTATTGGTATAAGTCTTCAATGGTGAAAGGTTTGATAAAAGTACTATGACCGTTTAGAGTGGAGTACTACGTGTGGCGTGATCTACTTGGCTTAGGAGTAGCCGACGGGTTGAAGTACTTGGAGCGTTTGCTATTAAATGTCGATAATCGTCGCGAGGTATGTGAACCTCTTCCTATCTTTTCTAGCATGATTGTGGAACTATGTAGTACGGTAGACGCATACGTGCTAAGTGATTTGGTTGGTTTAAACCATAGGGTGTTATAATAGTTTTATGGGAAGTTAGTTATAACGACTTTATGTAGGTAAAAGAATGGTTTATTGATTGTAGAAAGTTAAGAGACTTGATCTTGAAAGATAAGAGACTTGACTTATACACGACTTGATTTTGAAAGTTAAGAGACTTGATCTTGAAAGATAAGAGACTTGACTTAGTTTGACTTGTTATGAATTTTGTTAAAATGTTGTAAAACCTCATTCGCGAGTAATGAGTAGTTGGTTTTAAAAGAATAATGTTTTTGATTTGGAAATGAGATTAAGTATCGAACAAACCATTGCAGCGTTAATAAAGGAAATGTATTGACTAATTGTTATTAAAACCAGAGAAACCTCCATCTGCATGAAGCTAAGATGAGACAAAATGATATTACATTTCCTAGATCATGGTTGCTTTATAAGATTGTAATAGACAAGAACAACCTACTCACATAAGGCATATGTTTCTCAAATTTGTTTTAAGGAGAATTATATTCTTAAGTGATTAAAACTATGAACTACGAAACCTTTCGAAAATGAGAAACGCGAGCATTTGAAATTAGGCAAACTTGAACGTTTGGAAAATAATGTATTACTTGATTTTACAAGGGAAGTGTTTTGGTTTACTTAAAAGATAGTCACTCTATTTTATACTACGAACATTGTGTGACTTTTGTGAAAGAAACGTATCTTTTTAAAAGAGTTAATGTATGTAATACTTTAGGTCGAATCGGATTTTGGCATAAAATGATAGTACCTTAAGTTGTGTGTAACTTGCCTATGTTTGCGTGTGATAGCCTTGTTGTGCAAGTAATCTGTATTTTACTCGACTCTTTGGTTCGTAGGATGAACCGAATGTATTTCACCGACTACGCGTTCATGGGATGAGCCGAATGTATTCACTCGACTACCGTTCACGGGATGAAGCGGGAATGTATTCACTCGACTACCGCGTTCATGGATGAGCCGAATGTATTTCACTCGACTATCGCGTCCACGGGATGGGCCGGAAATGTATTCCATCCGACTCCGAAGTTCATGAGATGAGCAGAATGTATTCCACACGTTTCTATACTGGGTCCATGAGATGGGCCGAGACATGTTATACGTATCACATGGTTTGTACCTACACTGCCGGCAGTGAGGAAGGAGTTCCACG
Source organism: Przewalskia tangutica (assembly GCA_029844215.1). Lineage (NCBI taxonomy): Eukaryota > Viridiplantae > Streptophyta > Magnoliopsida > Solanales > Solanaceae > Przewalskia > Przewalskia tangutica. The sequence continues at coordinate 33,552,127 of CM056725.1, forward strand.
GGCATGAGGGATGACTTTGAGGGCGTGAGTCCCTGACTTGACATGACTGCTTTTATGTTATGAGCTGTAGTTGGTTATCATACATGTCTCCTGTTTTATATAGACTGTTATGATTTCATTTACAGTATTTTCAGCACATATTTGGTACCGTTGTCTCGACCTCCTTCGGGCTGCGTTCATGCCGCAGTAGAGGTACATCGGTTGTGGATCCTCACTCATAGGATCACAGTCAACAGATTAGGAAGCCGTTTCTTGAGGCTTATCTTTTGTATGTTACCACAGTGCAGGTTCTTGTACATTCGGGGTATGGGCGGCCCGTCCGTCATAGTTGTTGTCACTTCTTAAGTGCATGTCTTTAGTTTGCCAGCGAGTTTGTAAAGGATAAGCATTCGGTTTTTATGTATATATACAGAAGGCAACTGTTTTGGTTGGCCTGGTTATTTATCATGTCTCTTGTTTCATGTTTATGTTTTATTTCCGCTGATTTTCTCTGATGTTGTATCACTAGGGTGCCCGGGGTAAGGCACCAGTCACGGGCCCGGGTTCGGGTCGTGACAAAAGTGGTATCGAGAGCGATTAGTCCTCGGAAAGTGTCTACAGACCGTGTCTAGTAGAGTCTTGATTATCGGTGTGTTGTGCACCACATCTATAATCAGGAGGCTGCAGGACATTTAGGATTGGTTTCCATTCTTCTCATTCTGAGATCGTGCCTTAGAGCTGTGTTGTCGATTGGACTCCTCCAGCGTATTCTTATGTGTCGATTATGCCTCCACGCAAGGCAATGGGCCCGAAGGCAAGGCACCGAGGAGCTGTAGTAGAGCACGGAGGGTTACCGGCGAGGCCCGTCGTTACCGAGATAGTGCTTCCGACGGCGAGTTTTGCGGCGCCGCCCGGCCGGCGAGTTTAGAGCGCAGCGATGGTCTCTGAGACTACAATACTGAGCCTCCACCCCACAACCTGGAGCGGATGAGATGGGTACAGAGATGGCCCGATTCGCCGCGGTCGTGGCAGATATGAGAGAGAGGCTGATGCAGCGCCTCCCCAGTAGCACCGTAGTTCACCCCGAGCGATTTGAGACTACGGGACTTTACGAGTTGTAGCCCGCCGGTGTTCTATGGATCGAGGCGAGATGACCTCGTGAGTTTATCCGGCAACTACGGATCATAAGTGATCGAGTCTCGAGGCGGTCGGTGATATTGGTTCGCGTCACCGCGTGATCTGCGATGATCGTGGTTTGATTCATGGAAGCGTCCCGAGGAACATGCGCTCCCAGTTTGGGGCGAGTTCTCAAGGGCATTTCTTGCACATTTCTTGCCTCCGCAGATGAGAGGGCTCGGGCGACAAATTTTTGACGTTAAGCATCGGCGCATTGGTTAGGAGTACAACGTGAGTTTGACTTCGTTGGCTCGGTATGTCCCCGCCTTAGTGACCGATATGGAGGGCAGAGTGCACCGCCACGTCACCGGCTCGATGATTACTTGGCGAGGCTTGTTCGTGTAGCTCTTGACCGGCATGGACATTGCCGCATGCGAGCTCATGCACTTGGATGAGAGCACGGAGAGGTCGCCGGAATGGCCGATCAGCAGGAAGGCCGAACGCGAGGTCCTTTGGTAACTTGCGAGGCGGACCGCCTCGGCGAGCTAGTTATGCGCCTTCGCCGATGAGTGGTCCTCCGCGCCTTGGGGCGTTCGGGTATTCGGGCTGATCGGGGCTCCGGGCTTCGTTCACAGATATACGTGAGTTCTAGCCGATTCATGTCCCTCGGTGTGCACGATGTGGCGTGCGTCATCCCGGAATGTCGCTTTTTATCGTGCTTGTTTCACTGCGCCGTCGGGCCATGTGGCGAAGAATGTGCTTATAGGAGAGTACCGCAGCGTGACGCAGCCTCAGGATCGATGGTAGGTTCATCGCCTTCTACGACATGCATACTGCAGGTGGGCCTATGATTAGAGAGCGGTAGATACAGTATATCCTTAACCTCTAGAGTTTTGTTTGCGCGATATGATGATCTTATTATTGTGTGCTATGCGGATAGCGTTGTGTTATTTGTAAGTTAGAAAACATGGTTAGTTGGAAGGATAAGTGTGGGGGCATGGAAAGTGTGAACCTTAGAGTTTTATACATGGAGACCTTAGAGGCGAGGCCGTCTTGAGTGGGTGATTTTACGGTTGGTCTTTGTCGATGTACTTGGTATGCGGGAAATATTGTGGGATAATTACATGGGTAGTGTGAGATGGAAGTGGTAGCTTTCATGGCGTGAATTAGTAAGATTGTTCGGATCGGGAACAAGAGTTGGCGCGTTAGGGTCGGGTTGAGGCCATTTGCGGGTCAACCCGCAGCCCGATTGAGGTGGGTCGGTTCGAGGTGGTCGCGCCGGTGGTAGGGTCACGAGGGTGCTAGGCCCAAGTTTAGGTAACCATCGTGCGAGTTCGTGGATCGTTCAACCGAATCAGATCGTGAAGGCGGGAATGGCCTTAGAGTAAATTGAAGCTAGTGGAGCTGTTGTGAGATTAGAAATGATTCCTCGTTGGCTTGGATTTGAGTTTTGCGCACATGTTATATTACGGCCATTGGTGGCATGATCGGTTTTGTAAGTATAGTAGTGAGGACTATCCGACACAAATGCGTTTGGAGACTTAGAATGAACATTCGGGACGAATGTTTCTAAGGGGGGAAGAATGTTATACCCCGTAGTTCCAGGGTATATAGGTGAGGATGTATGTGCGAGAATACGACAGAAATTTTGGAAAGAAAGAAAGATGTGATTTTTCGACGGAAAAGTTTCCGGTTTTTGTGAAGAAAAAGGTTCGTTAATGGGAATTGGATTCCCAGATTTGGTATTTGGACTTCGTGGAATATTAGAGAATTATGGAATTTTATTTCCGAATTGGTCACGTGGGCCCACTGAGGAATTTACGGTTTTGTGGGGCCCACTTTGTTTTCGAGATTTTGGCCTTTATGGATATTTTCGGAAGATGAAATATTTTGGACGAATAGGAGGGCGACACGTGTCACCCCCCAGGTGGCCTTATGGCCGAAATTTGCTAACAAGTGGCAAGACAAGTGGCCTTGTCTTGCTAGATATTTTGTGTGGACAAGTGGCCAAGTCTTGCTAGATATTTTGTGTGGACAAGTGGCTTGTGGGACCCACACACACTTGTCCCCAATCTCAACCACACACTTGCCTTCATCCTAGCCCTTGGTTGTCCTATATATGCACCCTTAGTTGATGAAAACTTCCACACTTAACCATTTCAAGACAAGAAATTCCCTCCCTTCTCCCTTGACCTTGCTACGTTTTTGAGCCCATTTCTTGACCTAAATTTGTCCAACAATTCTTAAACTCTCAAGTGTTCTTCCCAAGGTGTTAGGAAGATTGTGTACCAAGAGTTGAAAAGATTTCACACCCCAACCTATTGTTCATGCCTTGGCGAAACTTACTAGTTGGAAACCACAAGTGTTCTTCACTTTTTGGAGTTAGTTCTTGAAGAGAAGTTGGTTAGGAGCTTCTATGGGTTGCTTGTAGCGGATTGGGCGTAAAGATTTGGAGCTAAGACTTGCTTGGAGCGACATTAAGTTCTTGGATAATTTTGGGCTATTTGAGGTAGTAAACCTTAACCTCTTTGTGAATTGGTCATTATACATATATTATAAGTATATTATGGAGTATATAATATATCTGTAAAGTTTGGAAGAGTTGGATCTTGTTAACTTGTTAAAAGAAAGGATTGGCCGTTTGCCATTAAAATGGTAAAAACGTATCTTAGTTGTGAAGAAGTAATTAACAAAGTAACTATAACTTATATTAAGATGGAATATAAGTTGGATGACTAATGAAGTAATTGGATAAGTAAAATGGACAAAGTTGGCCAAGGACCCCAACTTAAGGACTGTATTTACTTTGGACTGTATTTACTTTGGACAGTATTTACTTTGGACTGTATTTACTTTGGACAGTATTTACTTTGGACTGTATTTACATTTCTGTTAAGGGGAAGATTGTTCAATCGCGTTCCGTTTGGGCGTGTGATCCCCTTTTTAATTATTGTATTATTCTGAATGCGTGATAGTAAACGCGTACTGGGCGCGTAATCCCCTTCTTTTACTTATTGTTATTATGGAGGCGTGATAGTAAACCGTGTTACCGTTTGGGCGTGTAATCCCCTTCTTTATGTTGTTTAATTATTACGCCTTATATATATATAGTATATATATTACGGTTATTCGGGCCTTGGAAAAAGATGGAAAAGTGAGTAAAAACGGGGGAAGTCTTTGCGAATTTTCCGTAGAATTAGAGGGCTTTTATTGGTATAAGTCTTCAATGGTGAGAAAGGTTTGATAAAAGTACTATGACCGTTTTAGGAGTGGAGTACTACGTGTGGCGTGATCTACTTGGCTTAGGAGTAGCCGACGGGTTGAAGTACTTGGGCGTTTTGCTATTAAGTCGATAATCGTCGCGAGGTATGTGAACCTCTTCCTATCTTTTCTAGCATGATTGTTGTGAACTATGTAGTGCGGTGACGCGTACGTGCTAAGTGAGTTGGTTGGTTTAAAACATAGGGTGTTATAATAGTTTTATGGGAAGTTAGTTATAACGACTTTATGTAGGTAAAAGAATGGTTTATTGATTGTAGAAAGTTAAGAGACTTGATCTTGAAAGATAAGAGACTTGACTTATACACGACTTGATTTTGAAAGTTAAGAGACTTGATCTTGAAAGATAAGAGACTTGACTTAGTTTGACTTGTTATGAATTTTGTTAAAATGTTGTAAAAACCTCATTCGCGAGTAATGAGTAGTTGGTTTTAAAAGAATAATGTTTCTTGATTTGAAATGAGATTAAGTATCGAACAAACCATTGCAGCGTTAATAAAGGAAATGTATTGACTAATTGTTATTAAAACCAAGAGAAACCTCCATCTGCATGAAGCTAAGATGAGACAAAATGATATTACATTTCTAGATCATGGTTGCTTTTATAAGATTGTAATAGACAAGAACAACCTACTCACACATAAGGCATATGTTTCTCAAATTTGTTTTAAAGGAGAATTATATTCTTAAGTGATTAAAACTATGAACTACGAAACCTTTGAAAATGAGAAACGCGAGCATTTGAAATTAGGCAAACTTGAGCGTTTGGAAAATAATGTATTACTTGATTTTACAAGGAAGTGTTTTAGTTTACTTAAAAGATAGTCACTCTATTTTATACTACGAACATTGTGTGACTTTTGTGAAAGAAACGTATCTTTTAAAAGAGTTAATGTATGTAATACTTTAGAAGTCGAACCGGATTTTGGCATAAAATGATAGTACCTTAAGTTGTGTGTAACTTGCCTATGTTTGCGTGTGATAGCCTTGTTGTGCATCTGTATTTTACTCGACTCTTGGTTCATGGGATGAGCAGAATGTATTTCACCCGACTACCGCGTTCATGGGATGAATCGGGAATGTATTTCACCCGACTACCGCGTTCATGGGATGAACCGGGAATGTATTTCACTCGACTACCGAGTTCATGGGATGAACCGGGAATGTATTTCACTCGATCACCGCGTCCGTAGGATGGACCGAAATGTATTCCATCCGACTACCGAGTTCGTAGAGATGAGCAGGAATGTATTCCACACGTTTCTATCTGGGTCCATGAGATGGGCCGAGACATATTATACGTATCACATGGTTTGTACCTGAAAGCGGTGAGAAGGAGTTCCAGGCATGAGGATGACTTTGAGGCGTGAGTCACGACTTGACATGTTGCTTTTATGTTATGAGTGGTTTGGTTATCATACATGTCTCTGTTTTATATAGATTGTTATGATTTCATTTCTGATATTTTCGTTTCACATACTTGGTACTGTTGTCTTGACCTCTTCGGGGCTGCGTTCATGCTGCAGTAGAGGTACATCGGTTGTGGATCCTCGCTCATAGGATCACGATTCGGCGTATTAGGAAGCCCCGTTTCTTGGAGGCTTATCTTTTGGTATGTTACCTGAGTGCAGCAGGTTCTTGTACATTCGGGGTATGGCGGCCCTGTCCGTCATAGTTGTTGTCACTTCTTAGAAGTGCATGTAATCTTGTTGTGGCGAGTTTGTAAAAGGATAAGCTGTCGGGTTTTTATGTATATATCTGAGGCAACTGTTTTGGTTGCTTTGTTTATTTATCATGTCTCTTGTTTCATGTTTATGTTTTTATTTCACGATTTTCTCTCGATGTTGTATCACGAGGTGCAGGGTAAGGCACGATCCACGGGCCGGTTCAGTCGTGACACTGGCGATGTTGGGCCGTCTATTTGTACCCCAACTCCTGCTTCCAGTGGGGCTGGAGGCTCAGTGCTTGTGGTCTCGGCAGCCCATCGCTGCGCTCTAAACTCTTTGGTGGCGGCGTTGCAAAACTCGCCGTCTGAAGCACTATCTCAGGTAATGACCGGGCCTGCGCCCTCGTACTCCTCTGTATCCTACTAGCAGCTCCCTCGGCTTCCTTGCCCATCTGGGCCCGGGTTGCCTTGCGCGGAGGCATAACTGGTAAAAACGAAATACGTTAGAGGGGTCCAACTTATAACACAGCTCTAAGGCACGATCTCAGAATGAGAAGAATGGAAATCAATCCTAAATATCCTGCAGCCTCCTGATTATAGATGTGGTGCACAACACATCGATAATCAAGACTCTACTAGACACGGTCTGTAGACACTTTCCGAGGATTAACTGTTTTGATACCACTTTTGTCACGACCCGAACCCAGGCCCGTGACTGGTGTCTTACCCGGGCACCCAAGTAGACATACATCAGAGTAACCAGCGGAATATAAAAAAACATGAACAATATGAAGTGAGAAACAGTTTATCTGAGAAAAGTTGCCTTTCGGCATATATATATATAAACTTGAACAGTTACATCCCTTTTACAAACCACGCCTGCAGCGATTTCTGGACCTACGAATATAACAACAACAATGGCGGGACGGGGCCGCCATACCCTGAATATACGAGAACCTACAACTCGAGGAAACATGCAAAGATAAGCCTCCGAGAAAGCGGAGCTTCCCAATCTGTTGAATCGTGATCACATGGCGAGGATCAACAACCGATGTACCTACCGGCGTGAACGCGGCCCCGAGGTCGATCAACAGTACCAAGTATGTGAAATCGAAATATCAGCGAAATCATAACAGTCTATAAATAAAACAGGAGACATGTATGATAACAAAACTACAGTTCACAACATAAAAGCAGTCATGTCAAGTCAGGGACTCACGCCCTCAAAGTCATCCTCACGCTGTGGAACTCCTTCCTGCTTCGGCCTAGGTATAAATCGTGTGATACGTATAACATGTCTCGGCCCATCTCATGGACTCGGTGTCGGATCGTATGGAATACATTCCCGACCCATCTCATGGACTCGGTGTCGGATCGTATGGAATACATTCCCGGCCCATCTCATGGACTCGGTATCGTGTGAAATACATTCCCGGTCCATCCCATGGACTCGGTATCGTGTGGAATACATTCCCGGTCCATCCCATGGACTCGGTATCATGTGAAATACATTCCCGGTCCATCCCATGGACTCGGTATCGTATGGAATACATTCCCGGTCCATCCCATGGACTCGGTATCGTGTGGAATACATTCCCGGTCCATCCCATGGACTCGGTATCGTGTGAAATACATTCCCGGTCCATCCCATGGACTCGGTATCGTGTGAAATACATTCCCGGTCCATCCCATGGACTCGGTATCGTGTGGAATACATTCCCGGTCCATCCCATGGACTCGGTATCGTGTGAAATACATTCCCGGTCCATCCCATGGACTCGGTATAGAATCGGCCATAACATTTAAACGCTCTTTTAAGACAGATTAAGATAATACCATACTTTCCTTTTTTTAAAATCAAGTAGCAACATTCTTTTCAAAAAGTTCAAGTTTGCCTAATTTCAAATACTCAAGTCTCTTATTTTCGAAAGGTTTCGTAGTTCATAGTCTTAATCACTTAATAACATAAAACAATTTGAGTAACATATGCCTTATGTGTGAGTAGGTTATTCTTGTTTATAACAATCTTATTAAAGCAGCCATGATCTAGGAAATGTAATACAATTTTGTCTTATCTTAGCTTCTATGCAGATGGAGATTTCTACTGGTTTTAATATAATTAATTATTTGTCAATACATTTTCCTTTATTAACGCTGCAGTGGTTCGTTCGATACTTATTCTCATTTAAATCGAGAAACATTATTCTTTAAAAACCAAGTACTCATTACTCACGAATGAGGTTTTACACTTTTTAACAAAATTCTTATCAATTCAATTAAGTCAAGTCTCTTATCTTTTAAGATCAAGTCTCTTAACTTCTAAAATCAATAAACCATTCTTTTACCTACATAAAGTCGTTATAACTAACTTCCCATAAAGCTATTATAACACCTTATGTTTTAAACCAACCAAATTCATTTAGCACATGTACGTCTACCGTACTACATAGTTTACAAAACATCATGCTAGAAAGGATAGGAAGAGGTTCACATACCTCGCGACGATTATCGACAATTAGCAAAATGCTCCAAGTACTACAACCTTGCTAGCCTTTTCCACCCTTCAAGTAGAATACGCTACTCGTAGTACTTCCACCTATAATGGTCATAAAACGTCTATCAACTCATAGATCTCTTCGTAGAATATTCTCTGAGAAAATTCGCAGCACATCCCCTCGTAACCACGTAAATCTCTCCTCTGCTCGGCCCGCTACGGGCCAACAACTCCAGGGGATTACCGTCTAGCAGGACGTGTACAATTTGTCTCACAATGCTACAAGTCTCATCAGAAATACACCTATGTAATTACAGTTCAATTCTCTTCTTTAATATCCTTCTAGTATCTTCTACTCAAATCTAAACTACTATTATATGTAATTTCCAATTACAATAGAAGGACAAGATTATTTACCTCGATAAGCCCAAAATTATCCAAGTTAAAATGTCGATCCTGAACAACGTTTAGCTCCTATTATGAACGCTCCAATACGCTCCAAGAAACCCTTAGATGTTCTACACAACTTCTACTTAATACTTCAACCAACTATGAAGATTTTCCCTAGGGTTTCGTTTAGTGACTAAAGGAAGTATAGTAGTATTTTCCGGGCTTTTAGTATAGATGTAACTTTGGAATACTACAAGGGATTTGGGCTAAGGTATTTTGGAATAATAACAATACTTGGAGAATATTTTTCAACCAAGGGGTATTTCGACAAGAACAACTAGGAAGGGGGAGGGGGTGTTTCGGCCGAGGGCTTCACAAAGGGGAGGGGGGTTTGGACGAGAGCTTTCAAGAGGGGGAGAGGGATTTTGAGACTTGGAAAATGTTTAAGGGATGAAGATTTAGTCTTGCACTTGAGGGGTATTTATAGAACCACTAATGGTCTAGATTAAAACAAATGGATGGTGTAGATTTGGATCCATGTGAAGAAAGAGGTCTTCCAACCAAGTGTCCACCATAACCTTGGGACATATGTCCACCACAACATTGGGACATATGTCCCCCACAACAAAGAGCTATGTGGCCTCCCACTAACTCAAGAAAACCGTCCCACCTACCTACCCCCACTAACCCAAAAAAAAAACTTTGCAAGACTTGACCATTTGACTTGTCCACAAGCCCTCCATTTTCGTCCAACATGTGCCACCTAAGGGTGACACATGTCGCCCTCCTAATGGTCTAAAATATTTCGTCTCTCGGAAAAATCCGCAATCGGTTAAAATATTAAAAACGTAGAATTTCCTTCACAAGGTTCGGAATCTTTTCCGTCAAAAGTTCATAATTTCATCCTTAACCTAATTAGGGTTTGTACAAATGTACGTACGTCCTCACATACTTACTCTGGAAAATACGGGGTATAACAATATACTGGAGGCTCTTGTGGTCTGTATAAATGTCCACATGAACCCCATACAAATAATGTCTCCAAATCTTCAAGGCATGAATAATTGCGGTCAACTCTAAGTCGTGGGTAGGGTAATTCCTCCCATGCTTCCGTAACTGTCGGGAAGCATAGGCTATAACCTTGCCGTGCTGCATCAAAACACACCCTAGCCCGATACCCGAGGCATCACAATAAATCACGTACCCGTCTAACCCCTCAGGAAGAGTAAGAACTGGAGTCGTAGTCAAACTTTCCTTGATGGCGGAATCCCTTCTGCAAGCCTCGTCGCACTGTAACTTAGCCGCCACGAGTCGACCTAGTCAGCGATCTGAAATCGAAGCAAACTGCTCCACAAACCTACGATAATAACCTGCCAGCCCTAAGAAACTGCGCACCTCGGTCGGAGTAGTAGGTCTCGTCCAAGACTTTACTGCCTCAATCTTTGTCGTATCCACCTGAACACCATCAACCCCAACAATGTGCCCCAGTAATGCCACTGAGGCCAACCAAAACTCACACTTGGAGAACTTGGCGAATAACTGTCGGCTCCGGAGGACCCCAAGTACCGTCCTCAAGTGATCTGCATGCTCCTGCTCTGTACGCGAATAAACCAGGATGTCATCAATGAATACTAAAACAAATGTATCCAAAAATGGCTTGAACACCCGGTTCATCAAATCCATAAATACCGTTGGAGCGTTGGTCAAACCGAAAGACATCACTCTGAACTCATAGTGCCCATACCGGGTCATGAATGCAGTCTTTGGGATATCTGTCTCTCGAACTCTCACCTGATGATAACCAGACCGCAGGTCTATCTTGGAGAAACACCTCGCACCCTGCAACTGGTCAAACAAATCATCAATCCTGGGGAGGGGGTACCTATTCTTGATGGTTACCTTATTGATTGCACATAATCAACACATGCAGCAGCGTCCCATCCTTCTTCTTCACAAACAAAACCGTCGCTCCCCAGGGAGAAACACTAGGCCTGATAAAGCCCTTTACCAGTAAATCTTTCAGCTGGTCCTTCAGCTCCCTCAACTCGGCAGGTGCCATCCTGTATGGCGGAATAGATATAGGTCGAGTGTCTGGCAACGTATCAATACAAAAGTCAATCTCCCTCTCAGGAGGATACGGAAGATCGTCGGGAACACGTCGGAAACTCCTAACCAGCGATGAAGAAGCGGCACCTCGGCCTGCGGATCGAATACGAACAGTTATAGATGTACCACTTGCACCATCTTCCACGCCTTGAGGTAAGAAATAAACCTACCCTCGGCGGCCGTGTTGCCCATCCACTCGATAAGCGGCTCGCCCGAAATCGAACCGACGACTGTCTCTACCAGCGTTGGCATAACAAGATGCCAACCATACCCATAATGACGTCAAAATCGTCATCTCCAACTCTATCAAGTCTGCAAGTGGTCGGCGACTGTAAATAAACACCGGACAACCTCTATACACCCGCTCAGCTAACACCGAATCACCCACTGGCGTAGCTACCTCAAAAGGCTCTATCGACACCGGCTATATCCCGATTCTCCCAGCAATAAGAGGGGACACATAGGACAAGGTAGAACCTGGATCTATCAAAGTATATACGTCACAGCATGAAATGCGGTTCTGTGGACCGCTAGAACTGGAACCACCACCACGACCTCTGTCGCGGCCTGCCGGTCCGTGAACACCCTGCCCTCCGGGGCGCATAACCACAGAAGAAGAGGAAGACCCAGCAACTGATCCTGTCGGCTGCACCATACCACCCATGCTGCCTCTGGTCGGACAGTCTCTCTTCAAATGGCCCAGCTGGCCACAAGAGTAACAAGCTCCTGAAGGAACACGACACTCGCCTGGGTGAGATCTACCGCATCGAGCACACCGAGATGTGGGTGGTCTCGATCGGTGACGGTCTCTGCCTCCCTGAAACCCCGAAGCCCTGGAGCCCTGACCTGCTCCTGAATGACCTGGCTGATCAGACCTCCTACCAGAAAACCGTGTAGGAGCACTCTGAGCTGGCTAAAATGTGGACCTAGTCTGCTGCTGAGGTTGTCCTCTCAAAAGCCACGAGACCTGTTGTCCTGGCCGCTTTTAGGTGGCTTTGAGTCAAGTTGATCCTCCCTCTCTCTATCCTCTATCCCCTGCGCATACGCCTGTATCCTGGCAATATCCATACCTGGCTGAAGGGCCACCCCAAGCATGCAGTAATCATATGACGGTATAGCCCCATCACATAACGATGAACTCTGTCCTCCATGTCAGCTACAATGGTGTGTGCATACCTGGCCAAAGAGTCAAACTCCAGGTTGTACTCTCTGATAGTCCTCCCATTCTGCCTCAAGGTCAAGAATCTATCCACGCGGGCTCTCCTCATCTCAGGAGGCAAAAAGTGATCTAGGAAGGCCTCTATGAACTCCTCTCAAACAGCTGGAAGAGCATCCTCACCTCTCGACAGCTCCCATGACTCAAACCAGTTCAACGCAATATCGCGTAACCGGTAAGAGGCTAGCATAACCGACTCTGTCTCCGAGGCCCTAAGCACCTGCATAGTCCGCTGTAACTACCGAATAAACTCATGTGGATCCTCTTCAGACCTCGAACCATAGAACTCGGGTGGATGACAACCCAGAAAATCCCGAATCCATAGCCATCGGCTCTGGGTTAGCTACTGCTCTCGCTGCGCCTGCTACTATCTTTGGTCAATAGCAGGATCTGCTCCCGTAGTCTCTATGCTCGGCTCACGAGCTCTGGTGCAGGAACCTCTGGAGCTCACTGCTCTCGGCTCCTCTAATCTTGTCGGCGTGGTGAACTCGCCGACTTCCGCAACCTCGGGCATAGTCGTGCACGAGTCCTAGTAACCCTCTGCGTCACGCTAGCGACTCTGCGCGCCTTGCCACTACGGGCCACTGCGCCTTGGAGGCATAAGCGATACATAAGAATAGGTCGAGAGGATTCAACCTAATAAGGCGGCTCTGCGCGATCTCGAAAGAGAAGAATGAAACCAATCCTAAATGTCCTGTGACCTCGATTATAGATGTGGTGCCAACACACCGATAATCAAGAACTACTAGACACGGTATGTAGACACTTTCCAAGGACTAACTGCTCTGATACCACTTTTGTCCCGACCACCCGGGCGCGGCGGTGCCCTACGGGCACCGTTCAGGTATACATCAGAGAATAGCAGCGGAACATACACAACACATAAATATGTTTAGACAAAAAAACATCACAGGCTAGCCGATAAGGCCGCCTTCCATAAAATATACATAATCGAAAGTAAATCAGTACAACTCTGTTCTTACAGCCCAAACCACAAAATGTGACTACAGACCTCTAGGAATAACAACTGTGGCGGGACAGGGCCCCGCCATACCCCTGAATGTACATAATATCTACAACATCAGGGAAAACCGTACCAAAAGACAAGCCTCCGGAGGAATGAACCGACACGATCGGTGATCCTAAGAATGAGGATCCGCCACCTTCTACCCCTACTGCGGCATGAGCGCGGCCCAGGAATTCGGTCTGTAATATGTACTAAGTATGTAAAGCGGAAAAATACTGTAATTACATCATAAGTCTAAAACAAAGTCGGAGACATGTATGATAATCAAATTACAGTACACTGTGCCTTACTAACAATGAGAGTAAATAAGAGTATACTTGCAACATAAAAATAGGAAGCTCACGATCAAAGCAGGACCATCCGCCCGCGATGTCGTTAAGCAATCCTACGGGACTATTTCACCCGCAAGTCGTGTGAACCCGCGTGGTATTCCTCGCATGGCAGTATCCGCCCGCATGGGTCGTGTAGACCGCGTGAGGTATTCCTCGCATAGGACTGATCCGTCGCGTGGGACTATTTCACCGCGTAATCCCTTACGGACCGCGTGAGGTATTCATCGCGTCATGGGTAGCAAATCCACGGAATATGCAAATGCCACAAACCAGGGAATGACCGTAATGAATAACATACCACTAGCACAAACCAGGCTATCACATAACATAAGCACTACTGAACATCATACATAACATAAGCACTACCGGCTTATCATACAATATATAAGCAAGTTAAGAAATCCCCTAACTTCTTATTAGTCTTGTTCATATACACTCTCATTTTAGTTTACTTAAGGCACTATCATGTCTTTATAAAATCCGAGAATTTAACCCAGTACTACATACTTCCACTCTTTTAAAAATGACTCTTTTTCATATAAAACTTCCAAGATACTAATAACCGTAGTATCAAGTCACAATCACTTTTCAAGACAAGTCACAATACCTTTAGAAATAAAACTAGGCTTCTAAATCAAGTGACTTCTTTTCTTTTAAAACCTTAGGAAATTGATGCCTTAAAATCAATTTGTCTTTCATTAATTCAAGTCATTTATTTTACTTAGAGTAAATCTCTCTTTTTATCTTTCCATAAAGCTAATATAACCAATGTCACGACCCGTTCCCGGGCCCGTGATTGGTGTCTTATCCGGGCACCCAAGTAGATATACATCAGAGTAACCAGCGGAATATAAACTTACAAACATAGAACAGTGTAAAATAAGAAACAGTCTAACCAAGAAAAAGTTGTCTTTCAGCATGTATATATATATACCAAAATTGAACAGTTACATCCCGAATTTACAACATGACTACAGACCTCTAAGAGTTAATAACAACTATGACGGGACAGGGCCCCGCCATACCCCTGAATGTACATAAACCTACAATGACAGGGAAATCATACCAAAAGATAAGCCTCCGGAGAAACGGGGCTTTCCCCAGCGAGCGGTGATCCTATGAGCGAGGATCAACAATGAGTACCTCTACTGCGGCATGAGCGACCAGAAGGTCGATCTGGTACCAAGTATGTGAAGCGTAAAAATGCGAAATGAAATCATAACATTTTAAAACCAATTCACAAATATGTACGAAACAACCCAATTTAACCGCACATAGTGCCACAGCATAAACAAGAGAAAATAAATGTAACGCAACCGGTCTTTTCTAGGCCGCTAATGATCGAAGCAAGGCCATTCGCCCATAGTATCATTATGCGAGCCTAATCTGACTCTGGTAGTCGCATAGGTCCCGTGGACCCGCGTGAAGTACTCGCATCGCGGGTGTAGCTAACCGCGACATCATCCTGGACTCTCGCAATCCGCATGGCCACTTGGACCGCGTGAGGTATTCCTCGTCGGCGTAACACACGAGTGATTCTGGACTCACTGTAGTCGCGTAGGTCATACGGACCGCGCGAGGTATTCCTCGCGTCGGGGTAGCTAACCCGTGACTCGTAACAATTCGGGGGTAAGTGATATAATCATAAGCACAACCACTTATCGTAATCAACATAAGCACAACCACATCGTAATCAACATAAGCCTGACAAGAAACCCCCTTACCACAAAGTCATAAGACACTAACACGTAGCATCATAACATGTTTACTTATCAAGCCAACTTACCACACATTCAGAAATCATTACAAGGCTTTCATAATCAAGTAAGTAAACCATTCCTTTTATCTTTCTTAAGTTTTTATAACTAACTTCCCATAAATCTAGTATAACACTTAAGCTTTATAATAAATCAAAACATTCACGTTTGTTTGGAAAACCAAAAGAACTTATTCCTTTAAAACCAAATATTAATTTCCTTCCGAATAATAATTCATAACTCTTTTTGAAATATTTCAAGATTCTTAACATTTAGTACTCCAAGTCAAAAGTCATTAGAGTGAAACCAAATTCAGTCAACACATGTACGTCTACCGTACTATATATATATTTTTCAAATATCATGCTCAAGAGGATAGGAAGAATCGCATACCTCCTCGGCTAAATCCACTTGCCAAGTCGAGTATGCCGCGCGCAGAGTGTCAACCTATAATAGTCAAAACACGCCTATCAACTTCTAGTTCTAAGTAGGATTCTTCTAAGTAAGATCTCTTATTCTACGAAAAATTGGGCAGCACTTCCCCCGTTTCTACGCACGTTTCCACCTTTTTCAAGGCCCGATAACCGTAATCAACATGCCATATTTAAGTGCAATAATTCGATAACTAAAGAAGGGGATCACACACCCAAACGGACGTGGTAAACAATCTTCCCCTTAACAACAACAACAACTAAAGAAGGGGATCACATGCCCAAACGGACGTGATAAACAATATTCCCCTTAAAACAATGTAAATACAGTCCAATGTAAATACAGTCCAAAGTAAATACAGTCCAAAGTAAATACAGTCTGTTAGTTGGGGTTCTTGGCCAACTATTACAATTTCACTTATCCAAGTTGGTTAGTATGCCGGAATTACCTCATTAATCTTCCAACTTATATTCCAATCTTTATATAAGTTATAGTTACTTTGTTATTAACTTCTTAGCAAGTAATGGATACGTTTTTACCATTTTAATGGCTAACATGCCAATTCTCCATTTAAACAAGTTAACAAGATCCAAATCTTTCCAAACCTTACTCCACATATCTCATACTCCATAATATACTTCCAATATACATAATATTCAACTTCACAAAGAGGACAAGGTTCATTACCTCAAAGAGCCCAAAAATATCCAAGAACTTAAAGTCGCTCCTAAGCAAGTTTAGCTCCAAATCCTAACGTTCCAATCCGCCACAAGTCACCCTTAGAAGCTCCTAACCAACTTCTCTTCAAGAATCAACTCCAAAAAGTGAAGAACACTTAGGTTTCAAACCTCACAACTCTCGGCCAAGGGGGTGTTTTGAGGCTAGGGGTGTGAAATCTTGTCTAACTCTTGGTTACTAATCTTCCTAACACATCAAGGAAGAACACTTAGAAGTTTAAGAATTATTGGACAACACTTGCTCAAGAAATTGAGGCTTGGACGAGAGCAACATGAAGGGAGAGGGAGGATATTTTCAAGTCTTGAAATAATTCTAAGTGTGGAAGATTTAATCAACTAGAGGTGTTTATATAAGACAACCAAAGGCTAGGATTGAAGCATGTGTATGGTGTAGATTGGGGACATGTGTGTGTGTGGGTCCCTCTTGTCCACTTGCCCCATAAATATCTTGCAAGACTTGGCCACTTGCCTTGTCCACTTGTCCTCAAAAAAACGTCCAACATGGTCCACCTAGGGGTGACACATGTCGCCCTCCTATTGATCCAAAATATTTCACCTCTCAGAAAATCCATAATTAGCTAAAATATTGAAACCCTTGTGGTCCCCGCAAAACGTAAAATTTTCTTCACAAGGTTCGGAATATTTTCCGTTGGAAATTCAAAATTTTCATCCTTAACCTAATTAGGGCTATAAATTTGTACGTACGTCCTCACATACATACTCTGGAACTACGGGGTATAACAACCAACTTCCCATAAAGTCGTTATATTAACTTTATACCTTAGTCAATTACAATTTCATATCCAAGGGACTTATACGTTTAAAACGAAACAAGTATCGTATACTTTAAAACACTTCAAGTCCCTTAACTTTGAAAACTTAAGACATCCTTAATACTTTTAAAGAAGTGAGTTAATCTCCTAACTCACCCAACTTGGCTATTCTTAAAACAAGTAAAGGATATCAAGGTCTTGTACGTCTACCGCTATATATGCAACTATTCATGCTCGAGATAGGAAAGTTCTACATACCTATTCGGTCAATCCACTTGTGTTATACCCGTAGTTCCGAGGTATGTATGTGAGGCGTCACGAGAATCAGTGATAATATTGGAAGGGAAGAAAGATGTGATTTTTCGACGGAAAAGTTTTCGGATTTAGTAAAGGAAAGAGGTTCGTTAATGGGAATTGGATTCCCAGATTTGGTATTTGGACTTCCTGGATTATATTAGAATTATGGAATTTTATTTCCGGAATTGGTCACGTGGGGCCCACGGGAGAAATTGTTATACCCCGTATTTCCAGAGTATGTACGTAGGGACGTACGTAGAAAAGTTGAAGCTTAAAGTATGTAAGGGCCAAATTTCACTTTGTGCACAACACCCGATTAGAGTCGTTTTTCGACGAAACGTTTTACTAAACTCGCGTAGGGTAAATTCCGGCTATGTCATTTACTATTTTTGCGGATTTTTCCGAGAGACGAAACATTTAGGACCAATGGGAGGGTGACACTTGTCACCCTCATTGGACGGCAAATTGGCATTGTTTGGCACGTTTTTTGTGCCTTGCACAAAGTCAAGGAGTTGGTAGGATATTTTTGTGTAGTAGACAAAATGGACACTTGCCTAAATCCTCACCCTACACTTGCCTTGCACTTGGCATCATCTTGGCCATTGGTTGACCAATGCTTGACCTATAAATACCCCTCTATGTTGATGAACTTCTTCATCCAAATATTTTCTAAGTGTTAAAAATCCCTCCCCTCTCTTGATATGTTTTCGTCCAACACCCCCCTCCCCCTCTAGCCTTAGTGGCTTGGCCGAGAGCCCCTCTAAAGCAAGCCCTAGCCGAAACACCACCCCCTCCTTGGTAAGAATGTTGTCTTCCAAGTATTGTTATAATGCCCAAAATACCTAGCCCAATCCCTTATAGTATTTAAGTAGAAGTGGTGTAGAACTTCTAAGGATTCTTGGGGCTATCGGGCGTGCACTTGGAGCTAAGCCTTGCTCGATCGACTTATATCTAGGATATTATTGGGCTTACCGAGGTAAATAATCCTAACTCTCTTTTGTATTAGAGAATACATCTTTGTAGAAGTATAAGAATAAGTATTTATACTTAGAAGGATATTAAAGAATAGAATTGAGCTGTTATCACGGTAGAAGGGTTTAAAGAAGAATAATCAAAAGTACTTACATAGGACTGTTTTCACAGTAGACTTGAGTAGCTCACCGGGTAGGGAAGTGTTGTCCAACTTTCCATAGGATATAGAACCCTCTGCTTAGAGCTTTGCAGACTGATCTGACGTTGATAGGCGTGTTGGTATTATAGTCGATTCTCTGCGTGCGACATATTCAACTTGGCGGTGGATTTGCCGAGAAGGTATGTGATTCTTCCTATCCTCTTGAGCATGATATTTTAAAGAATATGTATATAATGCGGTAGACGTCGTGTGTTAAGCGATTAATAATTACGGCAATGTCTTGGACTTAAGCACGAATAATAATTACGGCAATGTCTTGGACTTAAGCACGAATAATAATTACGGCAATGTCTTTTGACTTAAGCCTGAATAAAAAGAATCTGAAATAGTTCAAAAGAATTAAGAAACCTTTTTGAAAGAAGAGTAACACTTGGTTTTAAAAGCTTAAGAGTTATACTAGCTTTATGGGAAGTTAGGTATAACGGCTTAAGAGTGATAAAAAGAATGATTTATTGATTTAAGAAAATAAGAGACTTGACTTAATTATACTAATGTGAATTTTGTTTAAAAGTGTGAAACCTCATTCGTGAGTAATGAGTATTTTTGGTTTTCAAAAGGAATGATGTTTTACCGTCAGAATGAATGTCGAACAAACCACAATGGCGCTAATAAAGGAAATGTTTTGACTAATAAAGTATTATTAAAACCGGAGAAACTTCCATCTGCATAGGAGCTAAGATGAGACAAAATGATATTACATTTCCTAGATCATGGCTGCTGTAATAAGATTGTTATGAACAATAATAACCTACTCACACATAAGGTATAAGTTTCTCAAATTGTTTTAAAGGATTAAAACTATGAACTACGAAACCTTTCGAAAATGAGAAACTTGAGTAATTGAAATTAGGCAAACTTGAACGTTGGGAAAAGAATGTTGTTACTTGATTTTACAAAGAGAAGTGTTTTGATTTACTTCAAGATAATCACTCTATTTTTATACTACGGGTATTGTGTGACCTTTGTGAAAGAAACGGATCTTTTAAAAGAGTAATACATGAAGTACTTTGGGGCTAAAAACCCGAACTTGTTAACATAATGTAGAAAGTACCTTGTGTGAATAACTTAATTGTATTGATTTGTGATAGTCTTGTAATACTTTCTTGTTGACTTGATAAGTAAACATGTTAGGATGCTACGTGAGTTAGTATCTTGTGATGTTTGTGTAAAGGGTTTTCCCTTGTTGTGCTTAGGTTGTTTAACGATAAGCTGTTATGTTAGTATTATATCACTCATGATTCCGGGGGTTAAGCTGCCCTCCGATGCGGGGTAGACTCAGGCGGGTCTGTGTGACCTATGATTCGAGAATACCTTATGCGGGTCTGTATGGCCTATGCGGAACTGCGGGAGTTCCAGGTTAGTATGCGGCCCTTGTGGTCATGCGGTCTTTGTGGCCATGCGGACGGCGAGTCCAGGACGCTGCCGGGGAGTAGCTACCCTCGATGCGGGGAATACCTCATGCGGGCCATTGGAGTGGCCCATGCGGAGCTACGGGAAGTTCCAGGGCTGGACGCGCACATTAGATCTGCGGGCGAGTGGCGGCTTTGATCATGTGGCTGCAGACAGATCTCATGATAATCTGATTTCTGACCTTGTTTATCTTGTAGGTTTTAGTAGTGGCTATGCCTTCGTACTTACCGTGCGGTTTTATGATGACATAGGTAGGACACGGTGTTCATGTATATTCCTTGGTGTTTTTATATCATAGGCGCCGGTGAGGAAGTTATTCCACGGCGCATGATTGATGTTGTGGCGTGAGACCCATTGCTACATTTGAGTGATGACTTTGAGGCGTGAGTCCACGACTTGACATATTGCTTATTTATTGTGAATGTAGTTTTGGTTATCATACATGTCTCTCGCTTTATATAGACTACTATGATTTCATTTACGGTATTTTGATTTCACATACTTGGTACTGTTATCTTGACCTCTTTTCGAGGCCGTTTCATGCCGCAGTAAAGGTACTCCTGTTGATCCCGTTCTTAGGATCACCATTTCGTTGGAAAAGCTCGTTTCTCCGGAGGCTTAACATTTTGGTATGGTCCCAATGGTTGTAGATATTTGCATTCAGGTATGGCGGGCCCCGTCGCCATTGTTGTTTTAAACTCTTAGAGTGCAGTAGACTGTTGTAAGGTTGGGATATAATTGTTCATTTTGGGGTATTTATATACATATATGCCGAAAAGGCAACTTTTTCCCAAGCGTGTCTTATTTATACTGTTTCATATCTTGGTTGTTTTATATTCCGCTGATTTCTCTGATGTATGACTACTTGGGTGTCCGGGTAAGGCACCAGTCACGGGCCCCGGAACGGGTCGTGACAAAAGTGGTATCAGAGCAGTTAATCCTCGGAAAGTGTCTACAGACCGTATCTAGTAGAGTCTTGATTATCGGTGTGTTGTGCACCACACCAATAATCAGGAGGCTATAGGATATTTAGGATTGGTTTCCATTCTTCTCACTCTGAGATCGTGCTTTAGAGTTGTGTTATAAGTTGGACCCTTCTAACGTATTCCTTTCCTTTACCAGTGATGCCTCGCGCACTGTGCAACTCGGGCCCGAAGAAGGCGATCGAGGAGGCTGCGAGTGGAGTTCGAGAGAGTTAGAAGGGCACAGCCCAATCATCACACTGGGTGATGCTTCATGCGAGGAGTTACGAGGCGTCTCCAGGCAGAGTTTGCAAGCAGCGATTCCTCTGCGGCCATGACATCTGGACCTTCGTTCCACGGCAGGCGAAAATATGGATTGGAAGGAGCGGCCACATTACTAGCAAGGACTTGGCGACGAAGAGTATTTTATGTACCGGTATACCAAGGATATTGATGATTATCTAAAGAAGGGTTGTGAGAAGTAGCTCTTGATCGGGAATGAGCCGAGCTTGCGTTCGAGATTATGTCTGGCGTGAGAAATGTAGAGATCGGCAGATTAACCAAGATCGCGAGAAGGGCGATTGGCGAGATCATTTGGTAACTCTCGAGGCGAACCGCCTCAGCCGAATTAGACATGCGCCTCGCCCGGTCTGAGTGTCCTCTACAGGTTCGATTTTCCTCGGTGTTCCACGATGTGGCGCCATCGTCGAAATGTCGTCTTTTTACGGTGCTTGTTTTACTTGCGGCGTCGTCATATGGCGAGGAATGTTCTATGAGGAAGGATGCAGTAGGAAGACTCAGCCTACGGTCGATTGCGGATTCGGTAGTGCGGAGAGGAAGGGTGTTAGCGAAGAGGCCACCCCTTTCGGTGTGGCGTTGTGGTCGATGTCATTTTGGGAGTGTCGTGCCTGCGGCGACTTGTTATGTTTGCGGCCAGCAGGGCCATTTTGCGAGAAATTTTCCAACCAGAGTTGGCGGGGATGTAGGGACTCAGCCTTCGGGATCAGTGGATAGTTCATCACCTTCCCGGTATGCGCCCGTGACGGGATTGATTAGAACGACCTAGGGGAAGTGCCGCGTAGATACAGGTATATCCTTAACCCTTTAGAGATTTATATGTGTAGAGAATATCTTAAGTATTGTTTTCGGTTATCATGGTGTTAGTGTGATTAGAATTTTTGATTAGTTAACCGGGTAAGATTGGGGGATAGAGAGAGTGGGAGCCTTAGAATATTATACGTAGAGACCTTAGAGGCGAGGCCATCTTTGGTAAAAGAATTATTTCATGTTTGACCCTTATCGAGGTGCATAGTATACGTGAGATATTTTTGTGGGATGAATCCCTGAGTGATGTGAAATGAAAGAGGGTAGTTGAGCTTAGAAGACCGCTAGGTTTTCGTAACATGATTAGTAAGATTGTTCCGGATCAGGGAGCTAGTGTTTTGCGCGTTGCCGGGTCGGGTTGAGGCCATGTGGCGGGTCGACCCGCGGCCTGTTTGGTGAAGGCCATTGTGGTGGTCCCGCTTTGTGTTAGGATCACGAGGGTGTTAGGCCCAAGTTTAGTTAACCATCGTACGAGTTCGTGGATGCGTTCGACCAGTAGTCGGGCCGATGAGGTCAACCCGTCTTATCTTTTAATCAAACCGTGTTCTCGGTAGTAAGTTGCGAGATGATTATTTCAGGAAGGTTGTAAGGCTGCACGAGGTGCCTACCTTCACCTTATGGAAGACAGTGGAGCCCCAAGTTATGACTGTTTCTTTTCTGGAAGTTTTACCAGGCAAGGTTAGGAACTCAGGTGAGTCTCAGTGTCGCATTCACCCTCGGGCCAGCGTTTGGATTTCGGGGGTAGCTGTAAGGACTCTTCGCCTCTTGTTGAGTATGTATTATATAGCTACCGTTTGATTCGTGTCGCCGTTTGGAGCCTTTTATAAGCGCTAGTGTAAGCTGGCCGATCGAGTGATGCGAGGTAAGCAAGGTGCAGATAGTTGGTTCGTACTTGTTCAGCAGGGCGTGGATAGGGTGGAGCTTATCCAGAAGAGGTTATTGGCAGCTCAGAGTCAGTGGGAAGCAGTACCAGAAACATGGTAAGTTATGAGAAAGAGTTCGAGTGTACGAGAAGGGTACGACGAGTAAGGGAAGAGGCGAGCATGTGTAAGGACATAGATGTGATCATTTCGTTTGTAAAGAGTAGGTGCGATGGGAAGTATCTTTTAGACCCCTGGGGGGGAACTTTTGTGATGATAGAGGTGATTCCTCGCGGAATTGGATGTAAGTTTTTGCGCAGGTGTTCTGTGGCCAGGTGTGGCATGGTTGTTTTCGTAAGTATAGCAGTGAGGACTATATTGGTGCCTGTTTGTTTTGAGACTTAGAAGGAACATTCGGGACGAATGTTTCTAAGGAGGGGAGAATGTTATACCCCGTATTTCCAGAGTATGTACGTAGGGACGTACGTAGAAAAGTTGAAGCTTAAAGTATGTAAGGGCCGAATTTCACTTTGTGCACAACACCCGATTAGAGTCGTTTTTCGACGAAACGTTTTACTAAACTCGCGTAGGGTAAATTACGGCTATGTCATTTATTATTTTTGCGGATTTTTCCGAGAGACGAAACATTTTGGACCAACGGGAGGGTGACACTTGTCACCCTCATTGGACGGCAAATTGGCATTGTTTGGCACGTTTTTTGTGCCTTGCACAAAGTCAAGGAGTTGGTAGGATATTTTTGTGTAGTAGATAGAATGGACACTTGCCTAAATCCTCACCCTACACTTGCCTTGCACTTGGCATCATCTTGGCCATTGGTTGGCCAATGTTTGACCTATAAATACCCCTCTATGTTGATGAACTTCTTCATCCAAATATTTTCTAAGTGTTAAAAATCCCTCCCCTCTCTTGATATGTTTTCGTCAGCACCCTCCTCTAGCCTTAGTGGCTTGGCGAGAGCCCCCCTAAAACAAGCCTGGCCGAAACACCACCCCTTCCTTGGTAAGAATGTTGTCTTCCAAGTATTGTTATAATGCCCAAAATACCCTTGCCCAATCCCTTATAGTATTTAAGTAGAAGTGGTGTAGAACTTCACAGGATTCTTGGGGCTATCGGAGCGTGCACTTAGGAGTTAAGCCTTGCTCGGATGGACTTATATCTAGGATATTATTGGGCTTACCGGTAAATAATCCTAACTCTCTTTTGTATTAGAGAATACATCTGTAGAAGTATAAGAATAAGTATTTATACTTAGAAGGATATTAAAGAATAGAATTGAACTGTTATCACAGTAGAAGGGTTTAAAGAAGAATAATCAAAGCGTACTTACATGGGAATTTGTTTTCACAGTAAACTTGAGTAGCTCACCGGGTAGGGAAGTGCTGCCCAACTTTCCGTAGGATATAGAACCCTCTGCTTAGAGCTTTGTGCGATGCTGATCTGAGACGTTGATAGGCGTATTTGATCGTATTATAGTCGATTCTCTGCCGCGACATATTCAACTTGGCGGTGGATTTCGCCAGAAGGTATGTGATTCTTCCTATCCTCTTGATCATGATATTTTAAAGAATATGTATATAGTACGGTGAGCGTCGTGTGTTAAGCGATTAATAATTACGGCAATGTCTTGGACTTAAGCTTGAATAATAATTACGGCAATGTCTTGGACTTAAGCTGAATAATAATTACGCAATGTCTTTTGACTTAAGCTGAATAAAAGAATCAAATAGTTCAAAAGAATTAAGAAACCTTTTTGAAAGAAGAGTAACACTTGGTTTTAAAAGCTTAAGAGTTATACTAGCTTTATGGGAAGTTAGGTATAACGGCTTAGAGTGATAAAAAGAATGATTTATTGATTTAAGAAAATAAGAGACTTGACTTAATTATACTAATGTGAATTTTGTTAAAAGTGTGAAACCTCATTCGTGAGTAATGAGTATTTTTGGTTTTCAAAAGGAATGATGTTTTACCGATCGGAATGAATGTCGAACAAACCACTAGCGCTAATAAAGGAAATGTTTTGACTAATAAAGTATTATTAAAACCAGTAGAAACTTCCATCCGCATAGGAGCTAAGATGAGACAAAATGATATTACATTTCCTAGATCATGGTCACGTAATAAGATTGTTATGAACAATAATAACCTACTCACACATAAGGTATATGTTTCTCAAATTGTTTTAAAGGATTAAAACTATGAACTACGAAACCTTTCGAAAATGAGAAACTTGAGTAATTGAAATTAGGCAAACTTGAACGTTGGAAAAAGAATGTTGTTACTTGATTTTACAAAGAGAAGTGTTTTGATTTACTTCAAGATAATCACTCTATTTTTATACTACGGGTATTGTGTGACCTTTGTGAAAGAAACAGATCTTTTAAAAGAGTAATACATGAAGTACTTTGGGGCTAAAAACCCGAACTTGTTAACATAATGTAGAAAGTATCTTGTGTGAATAACTTAATTGTATTGATTTGTGATAGTCTTGTAATACTTTCTTGTTGACTTGATAAGTAAACATGTTAGGATGCTACGTGAGTTAGTATCTTGTGATGTTTGTGTAAAGGGGTTTTCCCTTGTTGTGCTTAGGTTGTTTAACGATAAGCTGTTATGTTAGTATTATATCACTCATGATTCCGGTTAAGGCGCTCACGCGGGTAGACTCAGCTAGTCTGTGTGACCTATGATTCGAGAATACCTTATGCGGTCTCAGATGCGGCGCGAATCGCTGGGAGTTCCAGTTGTTAGTACGGCCGCCTGTGGTCATGCGGTCTTTGTGGCCACGCGGACGGCGAGTCCAGGCGCTGCCGGGAGTAGCTACCCTCGATGCGGGAATACCTCATGCGGGCCATCGAGTGGCCCGTGCGGAGCTACGGAAGTTCGGGGCTAGACGCGCATTAGATATCGCGGGCGAGTGGCGAACTTTGATCATGTGACGGCCTAGACAAATCTCGTGATACGATTTACGACCTTGTTTATCTTGTAGGTTTTAGTAGTCGGCTATGCCTTCGTATTTACCGGCGGTTTTATGATGATGACATAGGTAGGACTCGTGTTCATGTATATTCCTTGGTGTTTTTATATCATAGATCGCCAGCTGAGGAAGGTATTCCAGGCATGATTGATGTTGTGGCGTGAGACTCATTCTACATTTGAGTGATGACTTTGAGGCGTGAGTCCACGACTTGACATGAATGCTTATTTATGGAAGCGTAGTTTTGGTTATCATACATGTCTCCCGCTTTATATAGACTACTATGATTTCATTTACGATTTTCGGGCCACATACTGTACTGTTAGATCGACCTCCTTGGCCGTTCACGCCGCAGTAAATGTACTCCTATTGTTGATCCCCGTTCTTAGGATCACCATTTCAGCGTTGGAAAAGCTCCGTTTCTCCGGAGGCTTAGCATTTTGGTATGGTCCCCTGTCGTTGTAGATATTTGCATTCAGGTATGGCGGCCTGTCCGCCATTGTTGTTTTAAACTCTTAGGTCAGTAGACTGCTAAGGTTGGGATGTAAATCGTCATTTGGGGTATTTATATACATATATGCCGAAAGATAACTTTTTCCTAAACCGTGTCTTATTTATAATGTTTCATATCTTGGTTGTTTTATATTCCGATTTCTGATGTATGACTACTGGGTGCGGGTAAGGCACGATCCCGAACAGGTCGTGTGTAAATTTACTGATTTGTGGGGGCCACTTTGTTTTGGAGAGTTTTGGCAGTTCGGAGATTTTGGAAGATGAAATATTTTGACGAGTAGGCGACACGTGTCACCCCTTAGGTGGCCATGTGGGTAAAATGTGTGGACAAGTGGCTGCTAGGTTGTCCATGGCCGAATGGCCTTACAAGTGGCAAGCCACTTGTCTTCTTCTCATGTAGACATGGGTGGGACCCACACACACTTGTCCCCAATCTCACCACACACTTGCACTTATCCTAGCCTTTGATTTCTCTATAAATACCCCCTTAATGCAAGACTTTATTCATCCCACACTTAAAGATTTCCAAGGCAAAAATATACTCTCTCCCTTAAGTTGCTCTCGTCCACCCCCACTCTGTGTTGAAAATACTCCAATTGTTGTTGTATAATCCGAAATATGTTAGCCTAGTATCCCTAGTAGAATTCTAAGTAATCCCAACATAAGAGCCCGGAAATAATATTTTATTCTTTTAGTCGCAAAATGAAACCCTGGGAAAATCTTCATAGCTTGGTTGAAGTGTTAAGAGAAGTTGTTTAGAAACTTCTAAGGGTTGCTTGGAGCGGATTGGAGCGTAAGGAATAGGAGCTAAACGTTGCTCAGGATCGACTTATAAATCTTGGATAATTTTGGGCTTATCGAGGTAATGATCTATGTCCCCCTATTGTAATTGGATATTACATATTGTAGTAGTTTATAATTGCGTATAAGATTTATGGAAGGATGATTAAAAAGAATTGAACTGTATTTACATTGGACTGTAATTACAGTAGACTGGTAGTATTATTGTGGGGCAGTGTTGTACACGTCCGGTTAAACGTGTAACCCCCTTGGAGTTGTTGGCTTGGTAGCGGGCCTTGATAGAGGAGATTTATGTGGTTTGCGGGGAGGTCGCCGAATTTTCCGTAGAATAAGGAACCTTGTACTTGGAAATGTTCTACGAAGAGATCGAGAAGTTGATAGACGTTTTGTGGCCTTTATAGGTTGAAATACTACGAGTAGCGTATTCTACTGGAAGGGTGGAAAAGGATAGCAGGGTTATAGTACTATGAAGCTTTTTGCTAATTGTCGATAATCGTCGCGAGGTATGTGAACCTCTTCCTATCTTTTCTAGCATGATTGTTGTGAACTATGTAGTACGGTAGACGTACGTGTGCTAAACGAATTTGGTTGGTTTAAAACATAAAGTGTTATAATAGTTTTATGGGAAGTTAGTTATAACGACTTTATGTAGGTAAAATGATGGTTTGTTGATTTTAAAAGGCAAGAGACTTGACTTATATTTGACTTGTTATAATGTTAAGAACTTGAATTGTGTTAAAAAGTTGTGAAACCGCATTCATGAGTAATGGGTACTTGGTCTTTAAAAAGGATAATGTTTTATTGATTTGAAATGAGAATAAGTATCGAACAAACCAACGCGAATTAATAAAGGAAAATGTATTGACAAATAATTAATTATATTAAAACCAGTAGAAACCTCCATCTGCATAGAAGCTAAGATAAGACAAAATTATATTACATTTCCTAGATCATGGTTGCTTTAATAAGATCATTAATAACAAGTATTGATTTTTCTTAAATTCCAAAGTAAGGAACTTGTTTTCTAAAAGAAAAGAGACTTGAGGAATTTGAAGTGTTTTGGTTTAAAAGAAAGGCATGGTTTTGTCTTAAGATGGTTTAAAAAAAAGGTATGGAAATTGTTTTGGTTTACTTAAAAAGATAGTTACTCTATTTTGATACTAAGGGTATCGTGTGACTTTTTGTGAAAGAAATGGATCTTTTTAAAGAGTTAAAGTACGTAGTACCTTGGGGTTGAAACCCGGATTTGTGGTCATAAAATGAATGTCTAAAAGTATGTTGAACTTGCCTATGCTTGTGGTGATAGCCTTTGTTGTGCAAGTGTTGTATTTACGTGCCGCGTCTCTCGATGGAGGCGGCTATCGGTTGATTGATGGACATCACGACACGATGGGTGGCCCACGGTATGCTCCACTATATCGATCCTTTGGACATACCGACACGCGATGGGTGGCCGGGTATGCTTCCATTAGGAGTGCTATCTTGTTATTTGCTTTGGACATACCGACACGTCAGTGCCCACGAGTATGCTTCCATTATGATTGTTATCTTGTTATTTCCTTTTGGACATACCGACACGATGGCGCCCACGTATCTTCCATTAGGAGTGCTATCTTGTTATTTGCTTTGGACATACTGACACGTTGGGTGGCCCACGAGTATGCTTCCATTATGATTGTTATCTTGTTATTTCCTTTTGGACATACTGACACGATGGGTGGCCCACGGGTATGCTTCCACTAGGAGTGTTATCTTGTTATTTTCTTTGGACATACTGACACGTTGGGTGGCCCACGAGTATGCTTCCACTATGAGTGTTATATTGTCATTTCCTTTGGACATACTGACACGATGGATGGTCCACGGGTATGCGTCCATTAGGATGGTTCCTTGGCCATGCTTATAACGAGGTAAGATGCCGGAGCATGCGGCCGTTGTGCGGATTATATTTGAGTGATGACTTTACGGGCGTGAGTCCCTGACTTGACTGCTAATTTATGTTGTGTACTGCAGTTTGGTTATCATACATGTCTCATGTTTTATATAGACTGTTATGATTTCATTTACAGTATTTTTCATTTTCACATACTTGGTACTGTTATCGACCTCTTCGGCGGGTGCGTTCACGCCGCAGGTAGAGGTACACAGATTGTTGATCCTCGCTCATAGGATCACTGCTTACAGATTGAAAGCTCCGTTTCTCCGAGGCTTATCTTTTAGTATAGTCCCATCATTGTAGTACTTGTACATTCGGGGTACATGCGGCCCGTCGTCATAGTGGTTATAAAAACTCTTAAGAGGTCTGTAGTACTGTTGTGGGCAGGGTTTGTAAATGATGTAACTATTCGATTTTATATATATATATATATGCAGAAAGGTGACCATTTTGGTTAGCCTGTTTCTTTTCATATTGTTCATATGTTTAAGTTTTTAATTCCGCTGATTTTCTCTGATGTTGTATCACTAGGGTGCCCGGGGTAAGGCACCAGTCGCGGGCCCGAGGTCGGGTCGTGACAAAAGTGGTATCAGAACAGTTAATTCTCGAAAAGTGTCTACAGACCGTATCTAGTAGAGTCTTGATTATCGGCGTGTTGTGCACCACACATATAATCAGGAGGCTGCAGGATATTTAGGATTTGTTTCCATTCTTCTCACTCTGAGATCGTGCCTTAGAGCTGTGTTATAAGTTGGACTCCCTCTGGCGTATTCGTATGTACCAGTTATGCCTTTATGCAAGGCAACCAGGGCCCAGAGGGGTAAGGCAGCAGAGGGAGCTACGAGTAGAACACAGAGGGTTACGAGGGCACAGGCCTGGTCATTACCCGAGATAGTACTTCAGACGGCGAGTTTTATGACGCCGCTAGCCCCAACAGAGTTTAGAGCGGCAGCAGTTTCTACTGAGGCCACGATACCTGAGCCTCCAGTTCCACGGCCAGGAGCCGAGGATACGAGTTCAAGAGATGGCCCAGTTACTAGCTAGGGTCGTGGCGAGATATGAGGACGGACGGGAGCCGGTGGTTCCGGCAGTACCAGTGATTCACCCTAGATCCGATAGTCTGAGACTTCGGGATTTCTTGAGTTGCAGTCCGCCAGGGTTCTATGGATAGAGAGCTGAGGATGATCCTCAGGGTATCATGCTAGTTTGGGAGATTGTTATGCTTACGACCAGCAGGGCCATTTGGTGAGAGTTTGTCCGACCAGAGGTTAGCACAGATGTAGAGACTCACCTTCAGGATCGGTGGCTGGTTCATCGCCTTCTATAGCTAGGTGCCCTGCCGGGCAGGATTATGATTAGAGCGACAAAGGGAAAGTGAGGCAGTAGTTACAGAGATATCTTCAGCCCTTAAGAGACTGGTTTATGTTGTTATGGTGGATACATGTTAAGTGCTATGTACGGATAGCAGTGTGTTAAGTGTGAATTAGAAAACATGGGTAGTTGAAAAAGGGTAAGTCTGGAGACGAGACAATTGTGATCCTTAGAATTTATAACAGTTAGGACCTTGGATGTAAGGACGTCTTGAGTGGATGATTTTACGGTTGGTCTTTGTCGAAGTACTTGGTATGCGTGATATATATTGTGGGATAATTCCATGGGTAGTGTGAGATGGAAGTGGTAGCTTTCATGACGTGAATTAGTAAGATTGTTCCGGATCGGGGAACGAGAGAGTTTGGCGCGATAGCGGGTTGAGGCCAGATCGCGGGTCAACCCACATCCCGGAATGAGGTGTGGTCAGTTCGAGGTGGTCCCGCCAGATGGTAGGGTCACGAGGTGCTAGGCCCAGGTATAGGTAACCATCGTACGAGTTCGCAGATGTGTTCGACTGGAATCGGATCGTGAAGGCCGGGAATGGCCTTAAAGGAATTTGAGGCTAGTAAGATGACCAAGTTTGGAGGTAGTGACTCCAAAGGTTTTGGGAACTAAAGCGATGACTGGAGTATGATACGTGTACTAGAAAGAATTCGGGTGTACGAGAAGTGTACGACGAGTAAGGAAAGAAGTGAACCTGTGTTAAGAGATCGGAAGTGACCATTTCTTTTGTGAAGTGAAGATATGAAGGGAGTATCCTTTAGACCTTGGGTGGGAGCTTTTTGTGATGTTAGAGGTGATTCCTCGTTGGCTTGGATTTGAGTTTTGCGCGTATGTTATACTATGGCCATTGATGGCATGATTGGTTTCGTAAGTATAGTAGTGAAGACTATACCGGCGCATGTGTGTTTGGAGACTTAGAAGGAACATTCGGGACGAATGTTTCTAAGGGGGGAAAAATGTTATACCCCGTAGTTCCAGGGTATGTATGTGAGGGCGTACGTATGAGAATACGACAGTAATATTGGAAGGGAAGAAAGATGTGATTTTTCGACGGAAAAGTTTTCGGATTTTGTAAAGGAAAGAGGTTCGTTAATGGGAATTGGATTCCCAGATTTGGTATTTGGACTTCCTGGATTATATTAGAATTATGGAATTTTATTTCCGGAATTGGTCACGTGGGGCCCACGGGAGAAATTTACGGTTTTGTGGGGCCCACTTTGTTTTAGAGATTTTGGCATTTCGGATATTTTCGGAAGATGAAATATTTTGGACGAGTAGGGGCGACACGTGTCACCCCCTTAGGTGGCCATGTGGGCCGAAATGTGTGGGACAAGTGGCTAGACACTTGTCCCTTGGCCGAAATGGCCTTACAAGTGGCAAGCCACTTGTCTTCTTATTTGTGTAGACATGTGGTGGGTGGGACCCACACACACTTGTCCCCCAATCTCACCACACACTTGCTCTCATCCTAGCCTTTGATTTCTCTATAAATACCCCCTTAATGCAAGACTTTATTCATCCCACACTTAAAGATTTCCAAGGCAAAAATATACTCCCTCCCTTAAGTTGCTCTCGTGCACCCCCCCCCCCCCACTTGTGTAGAAAATACTCTAATTGTTGTTGTATAATCCCAAATATGTTAGCCTAGTATCCCTAGTAGAATTCTAAGTAATCCCAACATAAGAGCCCGAAAATACTACTTTATTCCTTTAGTCGCAAAATGAAACCCTAGGAAAATCTTCATAGCTTGGTTGAAGTGTTAAGAGAAGTTGTTTAGAAACTTCTAAGGGTTGCTTGGAGCGGATTGGAGTGTAAGGAATAGGAGCTAAACGTTGCTCAGGATCGACTTATAAATCTTGGATAATTTTGGGCTTATCGAGGTAATGATCTATGTCCCCCTATTGTAATTGGATATTACATATTGTAGTAGTTTATAATTGCGTATAAGATTTATGGAAGGATGATTAAAAAGAATTGAATCAGATTTACATTGACCGTAATTACGCAGATCGTAGTATTATTGTGGGCGGTTGTACACGTCCGGTTAAACGTAACCCTCGAGTTGTTGGCTTGGTAGCCGGCCTCGATAGAGGAGGAGATTTATGTGGTTGCGGGGGGGGGGGGAGGTGCTGCCGAATTTTCCGTAGAATAAGGAACCTTGTACTTGGAAATGTTCTACGAAGAGATCGAGAAGTTGATAGACGTTTTGTGGCCTTTATAGGTTGAAATACTACGAGTAGCGTATTCTACTGGAAGGGTGGAAAAGGATAGCAGGGTTATAGTACTATGAAGCTTTTTGCTAATTGTCGATAATCGTCGCGAGGTATGTGATCCTCTTCCTATCTTTTCTAGCATGATTGTTGTGAACTATGTAGTACGGTAGACGTACGTGTGCTAAACGAATTTGGTTGGTTTAAAACATAAAGTGTTATAATAGCTTTATGGGTAGTTAGTTATAACGACTTTATGTAGGTAAAATGATGGTTTGTTGATTTTAAAAGGCAAGAGACTTGACTTATATTTGACTTGTTATAATGTTAAGAACTTGAATTGTGTTAAAAAGTTGTGAAACCGCATTCATGAGTAATGGGTACTTGGTCTTTAAAAAGGATAATGTTTTATTGATTTCGGAAATGAGAATAAGTATCGAACAAACCACTGCAGCGTTAATAAAGGAAAATGTATTGACAAATAATTAATTATATTAAAACCAGTAGAAACCTCCATCTGCATAGAAGCTAAAGATAAGACAAAATTGTATTACATTTCCTAGATCATGACTGCTTTAATAAGATCATTAATAACAAGTATTGATTTTTCTTAAATTCCAAAGTAAGGAACTTGTTTTCTAAAAGAAAAGAGACTTGAGGAATTTGAAGTGTTTTGGTTTAAAAGAAAGGCATGGTTTTGTCTTAAGATGGTTTAAAAAGAAGGTATGGAAATTGTTTTGGTTTACTTAAAAAGATAGTTACTCTATTTTGATACTAAGGGTATCGTGTGACTTTTTGTGAAAGAAATGGATCTTTTTAAAGAGTTAAAGTACGTAGTACCTTGGGGTTGAAACCCGGATTTGTGGTCATAAAATGAATGTCTAAAAGTATGTTGAACTTGCCATGCTTGTGGTGATAGCCTTTGTTGTGCAAGTGTTGTATTTACTACCGCGTCTCATGGAGGGCGCTATCCGTTGATTGATGGACATATCGAAACGATGGGTGGCCCACGGTATCTTCCACTATATCGATCCTTTCGACATACCGACGATGGGTGGCCCGGGTATGCTTCCATTAAGTGTTATCTTGTTATTTGCTTTGGACATACCGACACGTTGGGTGGCCCACGAGTATCTTCCATTATGATTGTTATCTTGTTATTTCCTTTTGGACATACCGACACGATGGTGGCCCACGTACGCTCCATTAAGTGCTATCTTGTTATTTGCTTTGGACATACCGACACGTTGGGTGGCCCACGAGTATCTTCCATTATGATTGTTATCTTGTTATTTCCTTTCGACATACCGACACACGATGGTGGCCCACGGTACGCCCACCAGAGTGTTATCTTGTTATTTTCTTTGGACATACTGACACGTTGGGTGACCCACGAGTATGCTTCCACTATGAGTGTTATATTGTCATTTCCTTTGGACATACTGACACGATGGATGGTCCACGGGTATGCGTCCATTAGGATGGTTCCATGGCCATGCTTATACCGAGGTAAGATCTTTGGCGTCACGCGTCACGCGTTAAATTCCCGGGTTATATTTGAGTGATGACTTTACTAGCGTGAGTCCCTGACTTGACATGACTGCTAATTTATGTTGTGTACTGCAGTTTGGTTATCATACATGTCTCCTGTTTTATATAGACTGTTATGATTTTATTTACAGTATTTTTCAGTTTCACATACTTGGTACCGCCAGACCGACTCCTTCGGCCGCGTTCACGCCGCAGGTAGAGGTACACCGATTGTTGATCCTCGCTCTTAGGATCACTTCTGCAGATTAGGAAGCTCCGCTTCTCCGAGGCTTATCTTTTGGTATTGTCCCTGTCATTGTAGGTACTTGTACATTCGGGTATGGCGGCCCCGTCGTCATAGTGGTTATAAAAACTCTTAGAGGTCCAGATGTTGTGGCGGTGGTTTGTAAAGGATGTAACTGTTCGTTTTTATATATATATATATGCAGAAAGGTGACCATTTTGGTTAGCCTGTTTCTTTTCATATTGTTCATATGTTTAAGTTTTTAATTCCGCTGATTTTATCTGATGTTGTATCACTAGGGTGCCCGGGGTAAGGCACCTGTCGCGGGCCCGAGGTCGGGTCGTGACAACTTGCTAAGTACAATATCCCGCCCGTAGTATGTCAACCTATAATGTCCAGAATACGTTTATTAACGTCTTACTTCAAACGTAGAATATTATAAGTGCAAAGTCACTAAATTCTACGGAAAATTGGACAACACCTCCTTTGTTTCTACATACTTTGCCACCTTTTTCAAGGCCGAATTCAATAACCAAACACGCCACATTTAAGGCCCAACAATGTAATTAACAATAGGGGATTACACGCCTACTAGACGTGTAAAATTCCGCCCCACAATTGATATCAAACTAATACAACTACAAGTGTAAATCCGGCAACTTGAGATACAACAACACCAATTCTTATCCAATTTCCTTTTCAATCCAAATTGTTAGCATAACATGATATCAAGTCGCAATCGATTACAACTACTACAATCTTCAAGTAAGTAACATGCGACGATTCTAAATAACGACCAAATTGTAATTCAACTTCAAAAGGCTTATATGTCATTTCGGATTTAAGGCTACAACAATCCATATCACTTATCAATCTTCACTACATATACTTCATGCTAGTAAAATGTAAGGCTAACAACAATATATAATCTTGTAACACTTTAAGAGAACAAGATTGTTACCTCAACGAGCCTTAGTCCAACTTCAAATCCGAAGTCGCTCCCTAGCAACTTAGAGTCTCTTCTTGACACTTCAATCTGCCACTTGAGACCCTTAGAATATCACAAACAACTTTCCTTTAATCTTCCAATCAAAACCTAGAAAAGCAACTAGGTTTTCACCTTGCGACTAATGCAAAAACGCTATTTTTCCGGGATCTTTCTATTGAGATACCCTTACAATACCCTCATGAACCTTGGTTTAAAGTGTGGAGCTTAATGTACAACTAACAAAAAAAAATTCTTTTCTTGGAGGTGAACCCAAGAGCACATTGTGTTGTTCATCCAATTTCTTGAAATTTTTCTAAGTATAGAAAGCTTGTCTCACTACTAGTATCCTTATATAGCAACATGGAGGGCTAAGATTAATACATATGTGTGGTTTGGATGCAAATCTTTTAAATATCAAGACTAGTGGCCCCATTGACTAAGTCAAACATATCAAGCTCTACTACTTGCAAGACTTTGTCATCTTAATAATGGTCAAATGACCCTTTTGGCCATGTTATTTTCGTCCAAGACTACATAATGGGGGTGACACGTGTCGCCCTCCCATTCGTCACAATATTACGTTTTCCGACAATTCCATAATTCCGATAAATTTTTACAAGTCTCTAATCTTATCATTTGGGATTCTCACGTACGTTCTTAAAACATGTCCTCAAATACGGTGTAACAGACAGTGGCCTCGCCATACCTCGAATGTACAAAAGTCTACAACTTCAGGGAACCGTACCAAAAGACAAAGCCTCCGGAGAAATGGAGCTTTCCGAGAACTGAACAATGATCCTAAGAGTGCGGATCGTAGCATGTACCTCAACTCGCGGCGATTAACGCAGCCTCGGCGAGGTCAAGACGATGTACCAAATATGTGAAACTGAAAATACTGTAAGTGAAATCATAACAGTCTATATAAAACAGGAGACGTGTGTGATAACCAAACTACAGTACACAATATATATTAGCAGTCAAGTCAAGTCGTGGACTCACCCCGTAAAGTCATCACTCAAATATAACCCGAATTTAACTCGCACAACGGCCGACGCCCATCTTACCTCGGTATAAGCATGGCCATGGAACCATCCTAATGGACGTATACCCGTGGACCATCCATCGTGTCAGTATGTCCAAATGAAATAACAAGATAGCACTCATAGAAGATACCGCTGGGCCCCAAATGTCGAGATGTCCAAACGAAATAACCGGATAACACTCCTAGTGGAAGCATACCCGTGGGCCCCCCAGCGTGTCAGTATGTCCAAAGGAAATAACAAGATAACACTCATAGTGGAAGATACCCGGCCACCCAACGTGTCGGTATGTCCAACAAAATAACAAGATAACACTTAATGGAAGCATACCCGGCCACCCAACGTGTCGATGTCCAACAAAATAACAAGATAACACTCCTAATGAAGCATACCCGGCCCCCGTGTCGAGATGTCCAACATGATCGAGAATAACATGACCGGTCCTCCATCGAGAGACACGGTAGCATAAGGATACAATACTTGTACACCAAGACTATCACAAGCAAACATAGGCAAGTTATTCACACTCATGGTACTTTCATTCTATGCCAAAAATCCGGGTTTTAACCCCAAGGTACTACTTACTTTATTTCTAAAAAGAAGTCAATTTCTTTTTCACAAAAGTCACATGATACTAACACCCGTGGTATCGAAATAGAGTAACCATTATTTTAAGTAAACCAAAAACAATTTCCTGTTATACCCCGTATTTCCAGAGTATGTACGTGGGGACGTACGTAGAAATTTTCGAACTACAAAGTGGCTTGGCCGAATTAATTTTGCTCACAACACCCGACAGAGTCGCTTTTTCGACTAAACGGTTTCATGCCTTTGTTGGGAAAATTCCGCTATGTCATATTTAATTTTTATGGATTTTTCCGAGAGACGAAACATTTTGGACCAACGGAGGTGACATGTGTCACCCTCACATCGGAAGAGTCGACGCCAAATGGCTGCTTGCACGCTTTTGTGCTTGTTTGGTCAAGGAGTTGGTAGGATATTTCCAGTGTGGTAAATCTCGCCCTACACTTGCACCACACTTGGCTCAATCTTGGCCATTGGTTGGCCTTGGCTTGTACTATAAATACCCCCCCTCTTTGAAGACTTTCTTCATCCTAAAAATATTTCTAAGTGTTAAATTCTCCTCCTCCTCTCAGTGGTGTTCTCGCCCTAGCCTCCTCTCTTCCCCTCGCCGAGAGCCCTCCCTTGTGAAGGCCTTGTTGAGAGTTCTACCCCCAGCCTAGTTGTCTCGTATAAATACCCCTTTGTGGTATAGAAATACTCCAAAGTATTGTTATAATGTCCAAATACCTTGGCCCAAATACCTTGTAGTATTCCAAGGTTATACTTATACAAGCCCGGAAAATACCATTATACTTTCCTCGCCTTAAAAACGAAACCCTAAAGAAAACCTTCATAGTCATTGAAGTGTTTAGTAGAAGTTGAGAACTTCTAAGGGTTGTTTGGAGCGGTTTGGAGCACACGGAGTAGAGCTAAACCTTGCTCAGCGCGACATTAAACTTGGATAATTTTGGGCTTATCGAGGTAATTACTATCGCCCTTCGTTGTAATTGGAAATTACATGTTGTTAGAATATATAGTTGAAGTATACTATATATAGAACTATACTTAGTATTGTGGCAATGTCTTTTGACTTAAGCTGAAGAATTAAGAAATCGAACCGTAATTACATGGGGTGTATTCTGATGAACTTGTGTAGCATTCGTGTTGTAGAATTGTACTCGTCAGGTTAGATGTATTAACCCCGCGGTTGGCTTGATAGCCTACTCGATAGAGGAGGAGATTTCTGTTGTGGCGTGAAGTCTTTGCCGAATTTTACGTAAAGTTCTGCGATGTTAATAAGCGCCTTGTGGCCTTATAGGTTGAAGTACTACGTGTGGCGCGATTTACTTGGCTTGAGGAGTAGTCGACTGTTTGGAGCGTTTTGCTATTAGTCGATACTCGTCGCGAGGTATGTGAACCTCTTCCTATCTCTTCTAGCATGATATGTGTGAACTATGTAATGCAGACGCATACATGTGTTAAATGTATTTGATTGGTTTGAAACATAAAGTGTTATAACGGCTTTATGGGAAGTTGGTTATAACAGCTTTATGTAGATAAGAAAATACTTTGTGGTTTTTTTTTAAAAAAAAGGTAAATGATTTGTTTATAACTGGCTTGATGTGTGATAATAAAGAACTTGTAGTATTTCAAAAGATTTCTGAAATCGTTTTGAAAAGAAGAGTAATACTTGGTTTTCAAAACTTAAGAGTTATACTAGCTTTATGGGAAGTTAGGTATAACGGCTTAAGAATGTTTCTTGATTTCGGAATCGTGATGTGTATCGACAAACCACTGCGGCGTTAATAAAGGAAGTGTTTTGAATAATTAAGTATTATTAAAACCCGCAGAAACTTCCATCCGTGAAGCTAAGATGAGACAAAATGATATTTCATTTCCTAGATCATGGTCATTGTAATAAGATTGTTATAAACAAGAATAAACTACTCACACGTGTGGCATATGTTTCTTAAATTGTTTTAAGGGATTAAAACTACGAACTATGAAACCTTTCTAAAGTAAGAGGCTTGAGTAATTGAAAGTAGGCAACCGAACTTAGGAAAAGAAACGTTGTTACTTGATTTTAAAAGGAAAGTGTTCGTTTACTTAATAATGTGAATCACTCTAGTTTTATACTACGTATCGGGTGACTTTTATAAAGGAATGTATCTCTTTTAAAAGGACTTAACGTCACATAGTACTTAGGGTTAAAACCTGACTATGATATAAAATGGAAGTACCTTGAGTTGTGTGTAACTTGCCTATGCTTGTTGTTGTGTAACTTGCCTATGCTTGCTGTTGTGTAGCTCGCCTATGCTTGTTGAGATAGCATTTGTTGTGCAAGTGTTGATATCAGGTGACTCTTTGAGAAAGAATGGATCTTTTTATGAAAGTTTAGAGGTATGGTAATTTGCTTGAGCTTGCTTGTGATAGCCTGGTTGCGTGATATATTGTTATTGTGGTTACATGGACATGTCTACACCGATGCTGTATTCCGGGGGCATGTGGCCATGCGGCCGGGTTGATTACCCGATATATGGTTATTACTGTTCCATGGACGTGTCTACACCGATCTTTGTATTCGGGGCATGTGGCGTGCCGCGAGGTTGACCACCCAGATATTGTTGTTGAGGTTACATGGCGCATGTCTGCCGATCTTTGTATTCGGCACGTGGCCATGCGGCTATCGTTATTGTTGCATCATGGACATGCCTACACGTCTTTGTATTCCGGCACGCGCCGTGACGAACATGATGGATGTTGTGGGCGTGAGTCCAGCGGTTATATTTGAGTGGTGACTTTGAGGGCGTGAGTCCCTGACTTGACTGCTTTTATGTTGCGTACTGTATTTTGGTTATCATACATGTCTCCTGCTTTATAGGCTATTATGATTTCATTTACAGTATTTCTGATTTCACATACTGTACTGTTATCTTGACCTCGCCCGGGTGCGTTCAATCTTGCAGTAGAGGTACATCGGTCGTTGATCCCCGCTCTTAGGATCACCGTTCAGCGTATTGGGAAGCTCCGTTTCTCCGGAGGCTTATCTTTTGGTATGTTTCCCTGAGTCGTAGGTTCTTGTACATTCAGGGGTATGGCGGGGCCCTGTCCCGTCATAGTTGTTGTATAAATCTTAAGTGCAGCCTTTGTTGTAGGCGTGGTTTGTAAAAAGGATAACCGTCGGCTTTTATATATATATATCGAAGGCAAGCTGTTTGGTTGGCTGTTTATTTAGTATGTCTCTCATTTCATGTTTAAAGTTTTATTTCCAGGTTTTCTCGATGTTGGATCACTAGGGTGCCGGGTAAGGCACGATCACGCTCGGATTTCGGTGTGACAAAGTGGTATCAGGCGATTAATCCTCGGAAGGTGTCTGAACCGTGTCTAGTAGAGTCTTGATTATCGGTGTGTTGTGCACCACATCTATGTCGGAGGCCGCAGGACATTTAGGGTTGGTTTCCATTCTTCTCATTCAGCGATCGTGCCGTAGATCTGTGTTGTTAGTTGGTCCCCTCTGACGTATTTCATTTTCACCAGTTATGCCTCCACGCAAGGCGACCCGGGCCGAGAAGGGCAAAGGCTGCCGAGGCTGCTAGTGTGGTTGAGGAGCACGAGGCGCGAGCCCGTCGAGACGAGGTAGTGTTTGACGTCGAGTTTTGCGACGCCGCCCGGCCAGCCGAGTTTAGAGCGGCGCGATGGCTGCTGAGACTACGATACTGAGCCTCAGTCCGCGGCACAGGCGAGGAGTCGGGTACAAGGAGATGGCACCATGCGGCGTGATCGTGGCGAATATGAGCAGCTGGATCGCGATTCAGTTCGGCGGCTGTGGTGCACCCGGAGCGAATAGTTTGAGGCTACGAGATTTTCCGAGTTGTAGCCCGCCAGAGTTTACGGTCGAGGCACGAGGATGATCCGCAAGAGTTCATCCGGCGATTCTGACGGATCGTAGGGTGATCAAGGCATCGGAGACCGAGTCGGTGGTCCTAGGTTCGCGTCGGTGCGTGATACCGCATGATCGTTTGATTCGTGAGGCTGTCGGGAGAGAATGCACTTCGGCCGTGGGGACGAGTTCTCAAAGGCTTTTCTTGCACAACTGCTTGCCTCCGCAGAATAAGGAGGGCTCGGTAAGCCAGTTTTGGTGTTGCGCGAGCGGGCGTGCGGTTGGAGTACAATGTGAGTTCGACTCATTAGCCCGGTATGTCCCGCATTAGTAGCTAGTATGGAGGATCGAGTGCACCGATATGTTCTGAGGCTCGATGATTACCTAGCAGAGAGTTGTTAGTGTAGCTCTTGGTACCGCATGGACATTGCCGCGTGCAGCTTATGCACTGGGGTGAGGCGGAGAAATCGACGGAATGACGAGTCGGCGTAAGAGGCCAAGACAACGAGGTCCTTTGGTGATTTTCGAGGCGGACCGCCTCGGCCGAGACTAGTTATGCGCCTCCGCCATTTCAGTGGTCTCCGCGACGCCGGGACCTTTGGGAGATTCAGGAAGCGGTCGGGGCTCCAGTTTCGTATGTTCGTGAGTAGGGTGTTGGCGAATCGGTCACCCTACCTCGGTGTGGTCGATGTGGTAGACCGCATTTCGGGAGTGTCGTAGTACGAGGAGCTTGTTATTCTGCGGCCGTCGAGGGCCATGTGAAGAGAGCGTGCTTATAGGAGAGGTTCAGCAAAGACGACTCACGCCCGGGATCGATGGTGGTTCATCACCTTCTGATTATGCGCCTGCCAGTGAGGCCTATGATTAGAGTGGAAGCGGTAACCGTGTATATCCTTAACCCTCTGAGTCTTGGTATGCTGTTATGATGATCTCATTATTATGTGCTATGTGCGAATAGCGTTGTGTAAATTGAGAGTTAGAAAACATGGTTAGTTGGGAGGTTAAGTATGGGGTCATGGTAAGTGTGAACCCTAGACTATGTCACGATTGAGACCTTACGAGTGAGGTCGTCTTGAGTAAAAGATCTATTTTATGTTTGACCTTTATTAGAGTGCGTAGTGTGCGTGGGTTATATATTTGTGTGATCAGTCCCTGGGTAATGTGAGATGGAAGTGGTAGCTTTCATGACTTGAATAGGTAAGATTGTTCGGATCGAGAACTAGAGAGTTGGCGTGATGGAGGGTCGGGTTGAGGGCGTGTTGCGTGTCAACCCGTGGCAGAATGAGGTGGTCGTAT
Organism: Przewalskia tangutica; assembly: GCA_029844215.1. NCBI lineage: Eukaryota > Viridiplantae > Streptophyta > Magnoliopsida > Solanales > Solanaceae > Przewalskia > Przewalskia tangutica. The sequence continues at coordinate 33,594,627 of CM056725.1, forward strand.
TGGGTGGTCGCCCAGTGGTAGAGTCACGAGTGCTAGGCCCAAGTCTAGATGACCAGCGTCTGAGTTCGTGGATGCGTTCGACGATGGTCGGGCGATGGGGCGACTATCGTGTTCTTGGTCGGTCGTTCCTCGGCGATGTTGGTGTTATGCGAAGGTTGTAAAGGCTGCGGGGTGCCTACCTTCACCTTATGACGGTGAAGCCAGTGGTGGCTATTTTCGTTTTCTAAGAATTTTACCAGCGAGTTGGGAACTGGTGAGTCTGTATCGTATTCACCCTGGGCCGTTTTGATGTCGGGGGTAGGTGTGAGGATCGTTGTCTCCTTTGGAGAGAAGTGTTTTAGCTACCATTTCGGTGTTCGGATGTCGTCTTGTGAAGCCTTGTAGGGCGGAGGTGTAAGTTGCGGTCGATTGGTTCGATGTTGGCGTGCGATAGTTGGTTGAGCTTGTTCCGGCGATCGTGGATAGGGTGTACCCAGTTTTGGAAGCGAAGCGATGATCGGAAATGTGGTACCTTTGTTGGTCATTTGAGGTGTAATGCGACATTATGAAAAAGTGGTATCATTTCTTTTGTAAAGAGAAGGTCGAAGGAAGTATATTGTAGGACCGGAGAGAGGTGGTTGCGGTGATGTTAGAGGTGTTTCCTCGTGGACTTGGATGTAAGTATTTTGAGTGGGTGTTTACGGCGGATGTGGCGAGTTTGTTCTCGTAAGTATAGTAGTGAAGACTATCTTGGCGCGTTGTTTTGAGCCTTAGAAGGAACATTCGGACGAATGTTTCTAAGAGAGGAGAATGTTATACCGTATTTCCGGAGTATGTGCGTGGGGCGTGCGTAGAAATTTTCGAACTACAAAGTGGCTTGGCGAATTAATTTTGCTCACAACACGATTAGAGTCGTTTTTCGGCGAAAGCGGTTTCCACGACTTTTGTTGGGAAAATTCCGGCTATGTCATATTTAATTTTTGCGGATTTTTCAGAGACGAAACATTTTGGACCAACGGGAGGGTGGCATGTGTCACCTCGCATTGGAAAGAGGTTGACGGACCAAATGGCTAAGCTCGCGTTTTTGTGCTTGTTTGGTCAGGAGTTGGTAGGATATTTGTGTGTGGTAAATCTTGGCCCTACACTTGCACCACACTTGGCTCAATCTTGGCCATTGGTTGGCCTTGGCTTGTACTATAAATACCCCCCCTCTTTGAAGACTTTCTTCATCCTAAAAATATTTCTAAGTGTTAAATTCTCCTCCTCTCTTGTGGTGTTCTCGTCCTAGCCTCCTCTTCCCCTGGCGAGAGCCCCTCCCCTGTGAAGGCCTTGTTGGCGAGAGTTCTACCCCTAGCCTAGTTGTCTCGTATAAATACCCACTTTGTGGTATAGAAATACTCTCCAAAGTATTGTTATAATGTCCAAATACCTTGGCCCAAATACCTTGTAGTATTCCAAGGTTATACTTATCTGGCGGAAAAATACCATTATACTTTCCCTCGCCTTAAAACGAAACCCTAAAGAAAAACCTTCATAGTCGGTTGAAGTGTTTAGTAGAAGTTGAGTAGAACTTAAGGGTTGTTTGGGCGGTTTGGAGCACACGGAGTAGGAGCTAAACCTTGCTCGGTAGCGACATTAAACTTGGATAATTTTGGGCTTATCGAGGTAATTACTCTTTGTCTTACATTTGTAATTGGAAATTACATGTTGTTAGAATATATAGTTGAAGTATACTATATATAGAACTATACTTAGTATTGTGGCAATGTCTTTTGACTTAAGCTGAAGAATTAAAGCCCAACTGTAATTACATAGGGTGTATTAGATGAACTTGTGTAGCATTCTTGTGTTGTAGAATTGTACTCGTCAGGTTAGATGTGTTAACCCTCGGTTGGCTTGATGGCGGCCTCGATAGAGGAGGAGATTTACGCTGTTGTGGGAGGTCTTTGCCAATTTTGCGTAGAAAGTTCTGCGATGTTAATGCGCGCGTGGCCTTATAGGTTCAAGTACTACGTGTGGCGCGATTTACTTGGCGAGGTAGTCATTGTTTGGGCGTTTTGCTATTAGTCGATACTGCGTCGCGAGGTATGTGAACCTCTTCCTATCTCTTCTAGCATGATATGTGTGAACTATGTAGTACGGTAGACGTACATGTGTTAAATGTATTTGATTGGTTTGAAACATAAAGTGTTATAACGGCTTTATGGGAAGTTGGTTATAACAGCTTTATGTAGATAAGAAAATACTTTGTGGTTTTTTTTAAAAAAAAAGGTAAATGATTTGTTTATAACTGGCTTGATGTGTGATAATAAAGAACTTGTAGTATTTCAAAAGATTTCTGAAATCGTTTTGAAAAGAAGAGTAATACTTGGTTTTCGAAAACTTAAGAGTTATACTAGCTTTATGGGAAGTTAGGTATAACGGCTTAAGAATGTTTTACTGATTTCGGGAATCAGGATGTGTATCGACAAACCACTGCAGCGTTAATAAAAGGAAGTGTTTTGAATAATTAAGTATTATTAAAACCAGTAGAAACTTCCATCTGCATAGAAGCTAAGATGAGACAAAATGATATTTCATTTCCTAGATCATGGCTGCTGTAATAAGATTGTTATAAACAAGAATAAACTACTCACACGTGTGGCATATGTTTCTTAAATTGTTTTAAGGGATTAAAACTACGAACTATGAAACCTTTCTAAAGTAAGAGGCTTGAGTAATTGAAAGTAGGCAAACTGGAACTTAGGAAAAGAACGTTGTTACTTGATTTTAAAAGGAAAGTGTTCTGGTTTACTTAATAATGTGAATCACTCTAGTTTTATACTACGGGTATCGGGTGACTTTTATAAAAGGAATGTATCTCTTTTAAAAGGACTTAACGTATAGTACTTAGGGTTAAAACAGGACTATGATATAAAATGGAAGTACCTTGAGTTGTGTGTAACTTGCCTATGCTTGTTGTTGTGTAACTTGCCTATGCTTCTTTGTTGTGTAGCTTCCTATGCTTGTTGAGATAGCATTTGTTGTGCAAGTGTTGATATCGGTGACTCTTTGAGAAAGAATGGATCTTTTTATGAAAGTTTAGAGGTATGGTAATTTGCTTGAGCTTGCTTGTGATAGCTGGTTGCGTGATATATTGTTATTGTGGTTACATGGACATGTCTACACCGATCTTGTATTAGGGGCATGTGGCCGTGCGGCGGGTTGATTACCGATATATGGTTATTACTTGTTCCATGGACGATGTCTACACGTCAGTATTCGGGGCATGTGGCCGTGCGGCGTGGTTGACCACCGATATATTGTTGTTGAGGTTACATGGCATGTCTACACCCGTCTTTGTATTCGGCATGTGGCCATGCGGCCTTGTCATTGTTGCATCATGGACATATGCCGTCTTTGTATTCGGCACGCGGCCGTGATGTGAACATGATGGATGTTGTGGCGTGAGTCCCATGGTTATATTTGAGTGGTGACTTTGAGGCGTGAGTCACGACGGCTAACTTTTATGTTGCGTCAGTATTTTGGTTATCATACATGTCTCCTGTTTATAGGCTATTATGATTTCATTTACAGTATTTCTGATTTCACATACTTGTACTGTTATCGACCTCCTTGGTGCGTTCATCTGCGGTGAGTTACATCGGTCGTTGATCCCCGCTCTTAGGATCACCGTTCAGCGTATTGGGAAGCTCCGTTTCTCCGGAGGCTTATCTTTTGGTATGTTTCCCTGAGTCGTAGGTTCTTGTACATTCAGGGGTATGGCGGGGCCCTGTCCCGTCATAGTTGTTGTATAAATCTTAGAGGTCTGCAGCTTGCTTGTTGTGGCGGGGTTTGTAAAGGATAACTGTTCGGGCTTTTATATATATATATACTGAAGGCAACTGTTTGGTTGGCCTGTTTATTTAGTATGTCTCTCATTTCATGTTTAAAGTTTTTATTTCCGCTGGTTTTCTCTGATGTTGGATCACTAGGGTGCCCGGGGTAAGGCACCAGTCACGGGCTCGGATTTCGGGGTGTGACATTTCCATACTTTCTTTTCCAATAAACCAAGAAAATACCATGTCTTCCTTTTCAAATAAACCAAGACAATACCATGTCTTTTTTTTTTTTTATATCAAATCACTTCTTGAACTAGTATAAGTTTCAAAACTTCAGATTCTCAAGTCTCTTACTTTTAAACCAAATCCCATAACGGGGGAAATCAAGTCTCATATCTCTTTTTAAAACAAATGTCAAGTTACCACTTTAAAGCCAATAGTAAAACCATTCTTTCGTTTTCATAAAGTCGTTATAATTAACTTCCCATAAAGCTATTATAACACTTTATGTTTAAAACCAACCAAATACAACTATAAGCATTTACGAGACCAAGAGGGCTTATTCTTTAACAACCAAGTACCCATTACTAACGAATAAGGATTTACCACTTTTCAACACAATTTTGACTTAAGCCTGAATAATAAGAATCTTGAAGTATTCCAAAGAATTAAGAAACCTGTTTGAAAGAAGAATAGTGCTTGGTTTTAAAAGCTTAAGAGTTATACTAGCTTTATGGGAAGTTAGGTATAACGACTTAAGAGAGATAAAAAGAATGGTTTATTAATGTTTGAAGTTAAGAGACTTGATCTTAAAAGATAAGAGACTTGACTTAAATGAATTAATATGAATTTTGTGTGAAACCTCATTCGTGAGTAATGAGTACTGGGTTTTTTTTTTTTAAAAAAGGAATAATGTTTTACTGATTTCGGAATGAGTATCGACAAACCACTGCAGCGTTAATAAAGGGAAATGTTTTGACTAATTAAGTATTATTAAAACCAGTAGAAACCTCCATCTGCATAGAAGCTAAGATGAGACAAAATGATATTACATTTCCTAGATCATGGCTGCTTTAATAAGATTGATTTTAAACAAGAATAACCTACTCACATATAAGGCATATGTTTCTCAAATTGTTTAAAAGAGAATTATATTCTTAAGTGATTAAGACTATGAACTACGAAACCTTTCTAAAATAAGAGACTTAAGTACTTGAAATTAGGCAAACTTGAACTTGTGGAAAGGAATGTTGTTACTTGATGTTGAAAAGGAAAGTGTTTTGGTTTACCTAAAAATGTGAGTCACTCTATTTTAATACTACGGGTATCGGGTGACCTTTATAAAAGAAATGGATCTTTTAAAAAGAATTTAACGTACGTAATACTTTGGGGTCAGAACCTGGACTTTGGCATAAAATAACCTTGAGTTGTGTGTAACTTGCCTATGCTTGTGGTGATAGCCTTGGTTGTGCAAGTGTTGTATTTCTATGCTACCGAGTCCCATGAGATGGGCCGGGACACGTATTCCATCTGATTCTTCACCGAGTCCCATGAGATGGGCCGGGACACGTATTTCATCTGATTCTTCACCGAGTCCCATGGGATGGGTCGGGACACGTATTCCACATGATTCTTCACCGAGTCCCATGAGATGGGTCGGGACACGTATTTCATCTGATTCTTCACCGAGTCCCATGGGATGGGCCGGGACACATATTCCACATGATTCTTTACCGAGTCCCATGGGATGGGCCGGGACACGTATCCTACATGATTCTTTACCGAGTCCCATGGGATGGGCCGGGACACGTATTCCACACGATTTGTACCTAGACTGCCGGCAGTGAGGAAGGAGTTCCACGAGCGTGAGGATGACTTGAGGCGTGAGTCACGACTTGATATGACCGCTTTTATGTTGTGAGCGTAGTTTGGTTATCATACATGTCTCACCTTTATATAGACTATTATGATTTCATTTTGATATTTTCTGATTTCACATACTTGGTACTGTTGTCTTGACCTCCTTGAAGCTGCGTTCATCCGCGGTAGAGTACATCGATCGTCGATCCCCGCCAGGATCACAAATCGGCATATTGGGAAGCTCGCTTTCTCAGGAGGCTTATCTTTTGGTATGTTACCACAGTCCATAGGTTCTTGTACATTCGAGGTATGGCGGGGCCACATCGCCATAGTTGTCGTTACATTCTTAGAGGCACAGTAATCTTGTGTGGCGGGGTTTGTAAAGGATTAAAGCGTTCGTTTTTATGTATATATCCGAAGGCAACCGTGATTGGTTGCTTTGTTTATTTATCAAATCTCTTGTTACATGTTTATGTTTTATTTCGCCGATTTTCTCGATGTTGTATCACTAGGGTGCCCGGTAAGGCACGATCCACAGTCGGGTTTGGGTCGTGACAAAAGTGGTATCGAGCGATTAATCCTCGGAAAGTGTCTCTGAGACGTGTCTAGTAAGTCTTGATTATCGGTGTGTTGTGCACCACATCTATAAACAAGAGTCTATAGGACATTTAGGATTGGTATCCATTCGTCTCATTCTGAGATCGTGCCTTAGAGCTGTGTGATACGATTGGACCCTCGACGTATTCCTTTCCTTTACGATTATGCCTCGCGTAAGGCAACCCGGCCCGAAGGGCAAAGCGTAGAGGCTGCGAGTAGAGCACGGAGGTTCTGGCGAAGGCCCGGTCGTTACTTGAGATAGTGCTTGACGGCGAGTTTTGCGGCGCCGCCCGCCGGCGAGTTTAAGCGCAGCGGTGGGCTGCGAGACTCTGATGCACGAGCCTCGGTCCACGGCTGGAAGCGGATGAGATGGGGTATAAGGAGATGGCGATTCGGCGAGTCGTGGCGATATGAGGATAGGCTGAATCGCAGATTCGATCCAGTAGCACCGTAGTTCACCCCGGCGACAGTTTGAGACTACGGGACTTTACGAGTTGTAGCCGCTTGATGTTCTATGGATCGAGAGCGAGATGACCTCGTGAGTTTATCCAAATAGCTACACGGATCTTGAGTGATCGAGCCTCGAGGCGAGTCGGTGGTATTGGGTTCGCGTCACCGCGTGATCTGCCGATCGTGGTTTGATTCGTAGGAGCTGTCGGGAGAGCATGCACTTCCGGCCCGTTGGGGCGAGTTCTCAAGGTCTTTTCTTGCACATTTCTTGCCCCCGCGTATGAGGAGGGCTCGGTAGCAGATTTTTGACGTTGAGGTAGGGCGGGCGGGCGGTTAGAAGTACAATGTGAGTTCGACTCATTAGCTTTCGGTATGTCCCATTGTAATGGCGATATGGAGGGCGAGTACACCGCCACGTCACCGCTAGATGATTACTTGGCGAGGCTTGTGCGGGTGTAGCTCTTGATCGGGCATGGACATTGCCCGCACGCAAGCTCATGCACTAGGATGTGAGGCACGGAGAGGTCGACGGAATGATCGGGATCGGCGAAGAGGCGAGCAGCAGGTCCTTTGGTAACTTTCGGCGGGCGCCTCGCCAGCGAACTAGTTATGTACCTCCGCCCGGTCGCAGTGGTCCTCCGCGCCTTGAGGCGTTCGGTATTCGGGCCGAGTCGTGGCTCGAGCTTCGTTCACAAGTATACATGGGTTCTAGCCACCGATTCATGTTTCCCTCGGTGTATCGATGTGGCGACGTCATCGAGAATGTCGTCTTTTTCGGTGCTTGTTTTCTGCGGCCATCGGGCCATGTGACGAAACTCCTAATAGGAAGGATGCGGGAGGAATGACTCGGCTACGGTCGATGGCAAGTTCGCGCCTTATAGCTATACGCCTGCAGGCGTGATTATGGTTAGGCGGCGAAGGAAAAATGAAGCGATATATTCTTACCCCTCTAAAGACTAGTATGCGTTGATGATGTGCTAAGTATTATGTTCAGATAGCATTATGTTAAATTGTGATTTAAAGGCCTGGTTAGTAAAGGGTAAGGTTGGGGTACCTATAAATTGTGAGCATTAGAATATTATACGTGGAGACCTTAGATCTGGCCGTCCTGAGTAAAAGATTTTGTTTACAATTGACCTTTGTCGGAGTGCATAGTATACGTAGGGTATACTTGTGTGATAAGTCCCTGAGCGGTGTGAAATGAAAGAGGGTAGTTGAGCTAAGAAGACCACTAGGTTTTCGTAATTTGATTAATGAGATTGTTCCGGATCAGGGAACAAGAGTTTTTGCGTGATAGCGGGTCGGGTTGCGGACCGATCGCGGGGCAACCCGCGGCCTGTTTTGTGGTGGGGTCAGTTCGAGGTGGTCCCGCCAGGTGGTAGGGTCACGAGGGTGTTAGGCCCAAGTTTAGTTGACCATCGTATGAGTTCGTGTATATGTTCGACCTGAAGCGGATCGTGAAGGCCGGGAATGGCCTTAAGGGAGATTGAGGCTAGTAAGATGACCAAGTTTGGAGGTGGTGACTCCAAAGTTTTGGAAAGCTGGCGATGATAGTATGGCATTATACCAGAAGAGTACAAGTGTTCGAGAAGGGCACGACAAGCAAGGGAAGGAACAAACATGTGTTATTTGGTGGCCATGTGTGGCATTGACAACTTGTTTAAGTTATAAGGAACTTTATCGTTATCTTCCTTGAGAAAGAACATTCGGGACGAATGTTTCTAAGGAGGGGAGAATGTTATACCCCGTATTTCCAGAGTATGTACGTGAGGGCGTACGTATAAAAGTTTAAGCCTTAAGTATGCTAGGATCGAAAATTTGTGCACAACTAGCGAAAAGAATCGTTTTCCGACGAAAAGTTTTTCTAAACTTGCGAAGGGAAAATTCCGGCTATGTCATTTATTATTTTTGCGGATTTTTCCGAGAGATGAAATATTTTGGACCAACGGGAGGGTGACACTTGTCACCCTCAATGGACGGCAATGAGGGCTTTCGTCACACCGAACCGGGCGTGGATGGTGCCCTACAGGCACCCATCTGCCTTAACAACTAAGTAAAACTGCGGAATTTAAATAACACCCTTTTTTTTTTTAAAACCAACATACGTGCAAGGCAAAGCCGACAAGGCTGCCATATAATATACATAGACCAAAGACACAACATCGCATACGGTCCAATCCAGCGTATGAATACGGACCTCTAAGATTTATCGAACTATGACGGACAAGGCCGCCGTACCATAATCGTACAAAGCACATCTTGAAAGAACTTATACCAAAAAGATAAACTCGACGAAGGAGCTATCCAAAACTACGAGCGGTCTTACACTGCCGATCACCAAGCTGCGTACCTAAACTCGCGGCGTGAACGCGGCCCGAAGGAGGTCAATACGAAGAATGTACCAAGTATGTGAAGCGATGAAATGCGTAATGAAATCATAGCGATCTAAGCAAAGCAGAGACATGTATGATAGCCAACCTACGATACACACACATAAGCGATCATAATAAGTCGGGACGCGTGCCTCAAGTCATTTCTAAAATATAACCATGGGTCTCACGCCCATAATATCAATCATGCCTGTGGAATCCTTCCTCACCGCCATCCGTGATATAGTATAACACCAATAGGCATACATGAACACCAAGTCCCACTGTGTCCTAAAACTGCAGACGGCCCAAAGAGAAAACGAATGTGGAAAAGCAGGGTATAATGTCTGGGGTTTACCCTCACTTATACTCTTACTCGAGAAGGTGGTAAAGCATCTGGGGTTTTCCTCTTATACTCTTACCCTATCTCAACCGACCATCAAACAAAACAAGCAGGGGTATAATGTCTTGGGGTTTACCCTCACTTATACTCTACCCGGAGAAGGTGGTATAGCATCTTGGGGGTTTACCCCTCACTCATACTCTTACCCTATCTCAACCGGCCGTCAAACATAACATAAGCACTACCATGTCTTCTATAAAAATCCGGGAATTTAACCCAAGTACTACAAATAACGGAAGCATACCCGTGGAATCCCACATCACTGTCGGTACGTCCAAGTAACTTACAACAAGACAAATACCAAACCGAGAGTCGCGACAACGTAATAAAACATAATACTTGCACTCAAAGGCTATCACCAGCACATATAGGCAATTCTTAATTAAACAAGCCAAAGTACTTAGCAAGGCACACTTAGAATAATTCTCAATTAATCAAGCCAAAGTACTTATCGAGGCACACTTAGAATAATTCTCAATTAATCAAGCCAAAGTACTTATCAAGGCACACTCTAGAAAAATTCTCAATTAATCAAGCCAAAGTACTTATCAAGGCACACTTTAGAATAATTCTCAATTAATCAAGCCAAAGTACTTATCAAGGCACACTTTAGAATAATTCTCAATTAATCAAGCCAAAGTACTTATCAAGGCACACTTTAGAATAATTCTCAATTAATCAAGCCAAAGTACTTATCAAGGCACACTTAGAATAATTCTCAATTAATCAAGCCAAAGTACTTATCATGGCACACTTTAGAATAATTCTCAATTAATCAAGCCAAAGTACTTATCAAGGCACACTTTAGAATAATTCTCAATTAATCAAGCCAAAGTACTTATCAAGGCACACTTTAGAATAATTCTCAATTAATCAAGCCAAAGTACTTATCAAGGCACACTTTAGAATAATTCTCAATTAATCAAGCCAAAGTACTTATCAAGGCACACTTTAGAATAATTCTCAATTAATCAAGCCAAAGTACTACGTACGTACATTCTTTTCAAAAGACTCCTTTTTATGTAAAATCCCAAGATACTAACACCCGTAGTATCAAGGTGTGTCTATTTTTCAAAGTAAGTTACTACACTCTTAGAAAACTCATTTCAAAGCTTGAAATCAAGTAACTTCAAATTTTCACAATCAAGACAACTTATGCCCATTAATCAAAATAGACAACTTTCTTAACCTTCCATAAAGCTGTTATAACCAACTTCCCATAAAGCCGTTATAACCCTTTATGGTTTTAGACATATCCATTCCTTTTATAACCAAGAGACTTATACTATTAAAACCAAGTAGCACATACTTACAAATCAAGTTCTCAACTTTTAAAATACTACAAGTCTCTTAATATTTAGAAAACAAGTTTCTTCTACTTTTAAACTTCAAGTAACTCACACCTCTAAAACAAGTTACTTCTCTTAAATCATGTCACTTCTCCTCTTTTAAAACAAGTAAGTAAAGCACTCTTGACTTCTAAAGTCATTATAATGACCTTTAGGTTTTGGAATTAATGACTAGCCAAAAGATTTGGAAACCACTTCCTTTTCAAGACTCTATGTATTTTAAGTAAAATACTTTCACTTTTAAGAATCCAAACTTCACTAAGGAAATGGATTATACAACTTACAATTTAAACATCAAAGTACAATCAAGGAAGTACATAGAACAAATTCTATATTAGGCAATCCAAGTACAACCAAGGAGTGGATCATTTAAGAGTAGAACTTACTTTCTTTATCTTAAGGAATCATGCTAGAAGAGAGATATTTCACATACCTTTCGCTAAATCCACAAGCTGTCGAATACGCCGCACGAGGAGTGTCAACCTATAATGGTCACAACAAGACTATCAACTTCTAGTCTCTAACGTAGAATAATACTAAGTATACTGGCCTCTAATTCTACGGAAAATCAGGCAAAGACTTCCTTTGTTTCTACTCACTTTGCCACCTTTTCAAGGCCGAATACAATAACCAAACACGCCACATTTAAGGCTCCAAACAACAACCAACCAAAGGATTACACGCCTTACAATAGGTGTAAAATTCCGCCCACAATTAATATCAAGTAGTTTCCATATTCAAGCCATTCTCGGCCAACATAAATAACAACACTAAGTCCTTTCCAAACTCTTTTTCGATCCAAGTTCTTAGTTCTAACATATTATATAGTCATTAACAACTTCAACAACTACAATTTCCTTCTTTTTTACAACATGCGACGACTTTACTAATAATCGACTTGAATTGAAATCTTAAGGCTAACATGCTAGTTTTCGGATTTGGGTTCCAATAGCCAATATACTTATCAAACTTCATACAATATAACTCATGCTTGCTAATATCCATAGCTACAATCAATAAGTAAACTTAATTGCTAAAACGACAAAATTTATACCTTTCCAAGCCCTTAAAATTTCCAAGATTCAAAGTCGCGCCTTAGCAATTCTTAGCTCTTTTCCTTAGGTTCCACTCCGCTCCAAACACTCCTTAGAGGCCTATGAAGAACCCATATTCAAGTTCCAACTTCAAAGTTGAAGAACTCCACAAGTTTCCGCTTTGCGACTAATACGAAAACGTTGTTTTTCCGAAATCTTTCTATTGAGATAACCTTATAATACCCTTAGGGACATTGGGTTAAAGTCTTGTGGCTAATGGATCAAAACTACAAAATTCTGTCTCCCTAAATGACCAAAGCCGAGAGCAACATGCTAGCACAAAGCTTTCTCTAAAATTTTCTAAGTGTAAAATGACAAGTCTTGCTACTAGTTGGGTATATAAAACACATTGGAGGGTCTAGACTTAAACAAATGTGAGGCTAAGATGAATTTCACTTGGATTAAGCCTATGTGGACAAGTTGACAAATCAACAATGTCATGCTAGCAAGACTAATCTTCAAAGGTGGTCAATGACCAATCTAACCTTGCTGAATTTCGTCCAAGGGCATGTGGGGAAGGTGCCACGTGTCGCCCTCTCATTTGTCCATAAAATTCCGTAACCCTCGTGGGCCCCACAAAACGTAAAATTCCTCGGGTGAGCCCCACATGACCAAATCCGTAAAAATAAATTTCCATAATGTTAATAAGTTCCATACTCTTCAAATAATGCATTTCGAGAATCCAATTCTCAACAACGAACATTTTTCCTTTCCGACGTCCGGAAGATTTTCCGTCGGAAAAACAATTCTTCCTTTCGTATCAATTTTCAAGTCTTGTTTCCTTTCGCACATTCTCTTTTACATGTCCTGGACTTACGGGGTGTAACATTCTTCCACCCTTAGAAACATTCGTCCCCGAATGTTCTTAGTCGGTTGCCAAGCTATACAAACTCCTGCATAAACTCTATACTATGCCTATCAATCAAAACATGCACAAAACCAACGATGCCACACATGGCCACCACAACATACGTGAACATAATAATGGACCTTCCGTCCGTGGTCCCTTCTCACAAAACTCGAAGGTTACTGTCTTCCCAAACACGGGATCCTTAGAGGTTCCTTTCTTTCCTTACTTGTCATACTTTCTCGTACTTTCAAACTCATCTAGTACACGTACAAAATCTCAAATTTTGTTTCTCTTCTCCAATCCTTGGAGTTACTATCCAAACTTGGCCATATAGTTACTTACATTCCCGTTAAGGCTCTTCTCGGTCCTTACGACCTAGTTTCGGTGGAACGCATCCACGAACTCGGACAACGATCAATTAGACTTGGGCCTAGCACCCTCGTGACCCTATCACATAGCGGGACCATTTCTAACTGACATCACCCAATTACATACTATCGGCTGACCCGAAATGAGTCTATAACCCGACTCAGCGTCACACTTAACTTTTCATTCTTAGTCTGAAATAAATCTTTCTCTTATCTCAAGGTACTTCTCACCCTATCCTCCCATTCACTAGAGGTTTGACACATAAGCCAAAGTATTTCTACTGTACATCCTTCCTTATCGGTCTCACACTGTTACGGGGCAATTACTACTTGTGAACTCTACACAACTATAGTCTCAGTTCACTTATCATTCTTGTCAACATTCTTAACTTCTCATTTTACTACTCAAGGTATCCCTACCTCTGAGGTACTATCACTTTACAACTCTAGCAATAAAGGGAAAACATATCCTCTAGGGCAAAAATCTGAATCCAACAATGCACGCATGATTCAAAAGAATCGAATATACCAGAACCTCGCGGTGTCGCCTCTCCCGATCCTCGCCCAAGAGTCACGTCATCTCGCGTTCAAGGACCGCGAACTATAAACTCCACTCGACCTCCACCACTACCGCTAACATCCAACACCTTGCCTGGGAACGCACAATCGCGAGGAAAGTGAATCAACCATCGCTCATAGCCGAGCCACCTCACCGGTGCTTTCTAAAAGGACATACTCGTGATATGGCCCGACGGCCACAATAAAACAAAGACTCGCCATAACGACATTTCCCAAATGACGCTTACCACATCCGATACATCGAGGAAAAGGTGGCTCGACCGAGAAAATCATCTCGCCTTATGAGAACCTCGACCTCTGAGCTTGGACCGCTCCTAAATACTCATGGGTCCAATATCCCACCGCGAATCGCGGTATGTACCGGGTAGCCGACGATATCTCACTCGCCGCCGAGGCAGCCGTCCAAAACTCACCGGATAACCAACCGGCCCAAATTTCTTACGTTGATCTCCGCTGGCCCTCTACCCTCTCGTACACCTATCTGCATCGCCGAATAACCTCCCGCCGATGAAACCGTAGCACCGCTTATCTTGGTCAATAACATAATCGTTCCTCGCGACTTATAGTCTTCTCCTAATCGAGAAACTGAGGCTCGTGCTGTGGTCTCAAAACTCGCGCAGGTTAACTCACGATCGCGAACAACATCCAGATACCGGCATAAGCCCTATCAACTCTCTCGAGTCCGACTAGTAGCTCTCGCTACTCCTTTGCCCTTCTGCGGCCGCTGTTCTCTCGAGGCATAATCAGAAATGAATACGCCGAGAGGAATTATCTTACTAACACAGCTCTAGTGCACGATCTCAGAGTGAGAAGAATAGAAACCAACTCCTAAATGCCCTGTAGCTCTCGCTTATGGGTGTGGCGCGCAACACACCGAGCAACTAAGACTCTACTAGACACGGCTCAGAGACATTCCGAGGACTGACTGCTCTGATACCACTCTGTCACACCCCGAACCCCGGGCCCGTGACTGGTGCCCTACCTGGGCACCCTTCTGCCTTAACAACTAAGTAAAACTGCGGAATTTAAATAACACCTTTTTTTTTTTAAAACCAACATACGTGCAAGGCAAAGCCGACAAGGCTGCCATATAATATACATAGACCAAAGACACAACATCGTACATGAGTCCAATCCCACATATGAATACGCACTCTAAGAGTTATATCAACTATGACGGACAAGGCCCCGCCGCATCCATAACTGCATAAAGCACATCGAAAGAACTTATACCAAAAAGATAAACTCCCGAATGTATGAGCTATCCAAAACTCGAAAGGTGGTCCTACACTGCCGATCACCAAATCAAGACCTAAACTCGCAGATTTAACGCACTCAAGGAGGTCAAGACAAGAATGTACCAAGTATGTGAAACATGAAGTATCAGAATGAAATCATAGCAGTCTAAGCAAAACACGAGACATGATGATAGCCAACCTACAAGACACAACACATAAACAAATATAATAAGTCGTGACGCACGCCTCAAGTCATTTCTAAAATATAACCATGGGTCTCACGCCATAATATCAATCATGCCCGTGGAATCCTTTCTCACCGCCATCCATGATATAGTATAACACCAATAGGCATACATGAACACCAAGTCCCACTCGTGTCCTAAAATCAGACGCCCAGCAGAAAACGAAAGGGTGGTAAGTTAGGGGTATAATGTCTGGTTTACCTCACTTATACTCTTACTCGAGAAGGTGGTAAAGCATCTGGGGTTTTCTCACTTATACTCTTACCCTATCTCAACCGACCATCAAACAAAACAAGCGTGGGTATAATGTCTTGGGGTTTACCCTCACTTATACTCTTACCGGGAGAAGGTGGTATAGCATCTCGGGGTTTACCCTCACTCATACTCTTACCCTATCTCAACCTGGCCACAAACATAACATAAGCACTACCATGTCTTCTATAAAAATCCGAATTTAACCTAAGTACTACAAATAATCTAAGCATACCCGTGGAATCCCACATCACCGCTTGCGACGCCCAAGTAACTTACAACAAGACATACTTCTCCAACCGAGAGTCGCGACAACGTAATAAAACATAATACTTGCACTCAAAGGCTATCACCAAAGACATATAGGCAATTCTTAATTAAACAAGCCAAAGTACTTAGCAAGGCACACTTAGAATAATTCTCAATTAATCAAGCCAAAGTACTTATCGAGGCACACTTAGAATAATTCTCAATTAATCAAGCCAAAGTACTTATCAAGGCACACTCTAGAAAAATTCTCAATTAATCAAGCCAAAGTACTTATCAAGGCACACTTTAGAATAATTCTCAATTAATCAAGCCAAAGTACTTATCAAGGAACACTTTAGAATAATTCTCAATTAATCAAGCCAAAGTACTTATCAAGGCACACTTTAGAATAATTCTCAATTAATCAAGCCAAAGTACTTATCAAGGCACACTTTAGAATAATTCTCAATTAATCAAGCCAAAGTACTTATCAAGGCACACTTTAGAATAATTCTCAATTAATCAAGCCAAATTACTTATCAAGGCACACTTTAGAATAATTCTCAATTAATCAAGCCAAAGTACTTATCAAGGCACACTTTAGAATAATTCTCAATTAATCAAGCCAAAGTACTTATCAAGGCACACTTTAGAGTAATTCTCAATTAATCAAGCCAACGTACTTATCAAGGCACACTTTAGAATAATTCTCAATTAATCAAGCCAAAGTACTACGTACGTACATTCTTTTCAAAAGACTCATTTTTATGTAAAATCCCAAGATACTAACACCCGTAGTATCAAGGTGTGTCTATTTTTCAAAGTAAGTTACTACACTCTTAGAAAACTCATTTCAAAGCTTGAAATCAAGTAACTTCAAATTTTCACAATCAAGACAACTTATGCCCATTAATCAAAATAGACAACTTTTTTAACCTTCCATAAAGCCGTTATAACCAACTTCCCATAAAGCCGTTATAACCCTTTATGGTTTTAGACATATTCATTCCTTTTATAACCAAGAGACTTATACTATTAAAACCAAGTAGCACATACTTACAAATCAAGTTCTCAACTTTTAAAATACTACAAGTCTCTTAATATTTAGAAAACAAGTTTCTTCTACTTTTAAACTTCAAGTAACTCACACCTCTAAAACAAGTTACTTCTCTTAAATCATGTCACTTCTCCTCTTTTAAAACAAGTAAGTAAAGCACTCCTTTGACTCCCCTAAAGTCATTATAATGACCTTTAGGTTTTGGAATTAATGCACTAGCCAAAAGATTTGGAAACCACTTCCTTTTCAAGACTCTATGTATTTTAAGTAAAATACTTTCACTTTTAAGAATCCAAACTTCACTAAGGAAATGGATTATACAACTTACAATTTAAACATCAAAGTACAATCAAAGAAGTACATAGTAACAAATTCTATATTAGGCAATCCAAGTACAACCAAGGAACGGATCATTTAAGAGTAGAACTTACTTTCTTTATCTTAAGGAATCATGCTAAGAGAGATATTTCACATACCTTTTCGCTAAATCCACAAGCTGCGAATACGCCGCACGTAGGAGTGTCAACCTATAATGGTCACAACAAGACTATCAACTTCTAGTCTCTAACGAGAATAATACTAAGTATACTGCCTCTAATTCTACGGAAAATCGCAAAGACTTCCTTTGTTTCTACTCACTTTGCCACCTTTTTCAAGGCCGAATACAATAACCAAACATGCCACATTTAAGGCTCCAAACAACAACCAACCAAAGGGGATTACACGCCTTACAATACGTGTAAAATTCCGCCCCATAATTAATATCAAGTAGTTTCCATATTCAAGCCATTCTCGGCCAACATAAATAACAACACTAAGTCCTTTCCAAATTCTTTTTCGATCCAAGTTCTTAGTTCTAACATGTTATATAGTCATTAACAACTTCAACAACTACAATTTCCTTCTTTTTACAACATGCCATTTACTTTACTAATAATCGACTTGAATTGAAATCTTAGGGCTAACATGCTAGTTTTCGGATTTGGGTTCCAATAGCCAATATACTTATCAAACTTCATACAATATAACTCATGCTTGCTAATATTCATAGCTACAATCAATAAGTAAACTTAATTGCTAAAACGACAAAATTTATACCTTTCCAAGCCCTTAAAATTTCCAAGATTCAAAGTCGCGCCTTAGCAATTCTTAGCTCCTTTCCTTAGGTTCCACTCCGCCCAAGCACTCCTGAGGCCTACAAGAACCCATCTTCAAGTTCCAACTTCAAAGTCAAGAACTCCACAAGTTTCCGCTTGACTAATACGAAAAACGCTGCTTTTTCCAAATCTTTCTATTGAGATAACCTTATAATACCCTTGTGACATCAAGTTAAAGTCTGGCTAATGGATCAAAACTACAAAATTTTGTCTCCTAAACGGCCAAAGCCGAGAGCAACACGCTAGCACAAAGCTTTCTAAAATTTTCTAAGTGTAAAATGACAAGTCTGCTACTAGTTGGGTATATAAAACACATCGGAGGGTCTAGACTTAAACAAATGCGAGGCTAGGATGAATTTCACTCGATTAAGCTTCATGACAAGTCGACAAGTCAACAATGTCACGCTAGCAAGACTAATCTTCAAAGGTGGTCAATGACCAATCCAACCTTGCTGAATTTCGTCCGCGGCATGCGGGAAGGTTCCACGGTCGCCTCTCATTTGTCCATAAAATTCAGAACCCTCGCGGCCCCACAAAACGTAAAATTCCTCGGGTGGGCCCCACATGACCAAATCCGTAAAAATAAATTTCCATAATGTTAATAAGTTCCATACTCTTCAAATAATGCATTTTGAGAATCCAATTCTCAACAACGAACATTTTTCCTTTCCGACGTCCGGAAGATTTTCCGTCGGAAAAACAATTTTTCCTTTCGTATCAATTTCCAAGTCTTGTTTCCTTTCGCACATTCTCTTTTACATGTCCTGGGCTTACGGGGTGTAACACTTTCTTTGGCACGTTTTTGTTGCCTAACCTTGGTCAAGGTTAGGTAGGATATTTTGTGGGTAGACGGATAAGGTTACACTTGGGTAAATCTTCACCCTACACTTGCCTAGCACTTGGCTTCATCTTGGCCATTGGTTGGCCATTGGTTGGCCTATAAATACTCCCCTAAGTTGAAGACTTTCTTCATCCCTCAAATAATTTCCAAGTCTAAAAATCCCTCCTCTCCTCGAGCTTTCGTCCGCCACACCCCCTCCCCCTATGAGAGGCCCTCGGCTGAGAACACCCCCCCTAGCCTAGTTGTTTTCGAGAAATACCCCCCCCCCTTGGTAGAGAAATACTCTCCAAGTATTGTTACTATACCCAAATACCTTGTAGTACTTTCCAAAGTTACCTCTATACGTAGAACCCTAAATACTACTATACTTCCTTTAGTCACAAAAACGAAACCTCAAGGAAAGTCTCCATAATTGTTTTGGAGTACTTTGTAGAAGTATGTAGAACTTCTAAGGGTTTCTTGAGCGAATGGAGCGCATTTGACAGAGCTAAAACCTTGCTCAGATCGACATTATAACTTGAATAATTTGGGCTTACCGAGGTAAATAATTCGTTCTTCTAGTGTAATTGGAAATTACATTGTTGTATGGAATTGAGTATAAGATATAAAAAGGACATTAAAGAATAAGACTGAACTGTAATTACACTGAATAGAAGAAGGGAATTGAACTGTAATAGAAGGATATTACAGAAAAGAATTGAACTGAAATCACATCAGAAGAATATTAAAGTAGAAGATTTAAACTGTACTTACATAGGACTGTATTTACAGTAGACTTATAACCTTTATTGGTTAAATGTTCTGTGAGTAGCATGTACTACTTGGAAGGTGGACAAGGCTAGCCGGGTTATAGCCGTGGAGCGTTTTGCTAATAGTCGATAATCGTCGCGAGGTATGTGATTCTTCCTATCCTCTTGAGCATGATATTTTAAAAGAATATATATATAGTACTAGACGATGTGTGTTAATCGAACGTAGTTGTACGGCAATGTCTTTTGACTTAAGCCCAATAATAAGAACTGGAAGTATTTTAAAAGAATATATATAGATAGTGTATAGACGTGACGCAGTGTTAATCGAACGTAGTCAGACGCAATGTCTTTTGACTTAAGCCTGAATAATAAGAATCTGGAAGTATTTTAAAAGAATATATATATAGTACGGTAGACGTACGTGTGTTAACTGAACATAGTTGTACGACAATGTCTTTTAACTTAAGCCTGAATAATATGAATCTTGAAGTATTCCAAAGAATTAAGAAACCTGTTTGAAAGAAGAATAATGCTTGGTTTTAAAAGCTTAAGAGTTATACTAGCTTTATGGGAAGTTAGGTATAACGACTTAAGAGAGATAAAAAGAATGGTTTATTAATGTTTGAAGTTAAGAGACTTGATCTTAAAAGATAAGAGACTTGACTTAAATGAATTAATATGAATTTTGTGAAACCTCATTCATGAGTAATGAGTAATCGGGTTTTTTTTAAAAGGAATAATGTTTTATCGATTTGAACGAGTATCGACAAACCATCGCAGCTTAATAAAGTGGAAATGTTTTGACTAATTAAGTATTATTAAAACCAAGAGAAACCTCCATCCGCATGAAGCTAAGATGAGACAAAATGATATTACATTTCCTAGATCACGGTCGCTTAATAAGATTGATTTTAAACAAGAATAACATACTCACATATAAGGCATATGTTTCTCAAATTGTTTAAAAGAGAATTATATTCTTAAGTGATTAAGACTATGAACTACTAAACCTTTCTAAAATAAGAGACTTAAGTACTTGAAATTAGGCAAACTTGAACTCATGGAAAGGAACGTCATACTTGACGTTGAAAAGGAAAGTGTTTTGGTTTACCTAAAACGCGAGTCACTCTATTTTAATACTACTGTATCGTGACCTTTATAAAAGAAATGGATCTTTTAAAAGAATTTAACGACGTAATACTGGGGTCGTAACTCGACTTTGGCATAAAATAACTCGAGTCACGGTAACTCACTATGCCATGCGATAGCCTCGTTGTGCAAGTGTTGTATTTTTATGCTACCGAGTCCCATGAGACGGGCCGACACGATTCCATCCGATTCTTCACCGAGTCCCACGAGACGGGCCGACACGATTTCATCCGATTCTTCACCGAGTCCCATGGACGGGCCGACACGATTCCACATGATTCTTCACCGAGTCCCACGACGGGCCGACACGATTTCATCCGATTTTTCACCGAGTCCTGGGACGGGCCGACACGATTCCACATGATTCTTTACCGAGTCCCACGGACGGGCCGACACATATCCTACATGATTCTTTACCGAGTCCTACGGACGGGCCGACACGATTCCACACGATTTGTACTTGATCGCCAAGCCATGGCGAAGGAGTTCCACGTACGGCGGATGACTGAGGCGCGAGTCCTCGACTGACACGATCGCTTATGTCGCGAATCGTAGTTTGGTTATCATACATGTCTCGCTTTATATAGACTATTATGATTTCATTTTCGTATTTTACGCTTCACATACTGCAATTGCCAGATCGACTCTTCGTGGCCGCTCACGCCGCAGTAGAGGTACATCGGCCGCCGATCCCCGCCTAGATCACAAATCAAGATATCGGAAGCTCCGCTTCTCCGAGACTTGTTTTTGCATGCTACCCAGTCCGTAGTTCTTGTACATCTGTGGTATGGCGGCCCGCCCCGCCATAGTTGTCGCATTCTGAGGTCCGTAGTATCGCGCAAGGTGGTTTGTAAAAAGGATTAAACTGCTCGTTTTTATGTATATATACCAAGGCAATCGTGATCGTTAGCCTGCTTATTTATCAAATCTCTGTTACATGTTTATGTTTTATTTCCGCCGATTTTCTCTCGATGTTGTATCACCAGTGGTGCCCGGTAAGGCACCAACACGCCCGTTCGGTCGTGATAGAACGAGAGGCGACACGCGCACCCCTACACGGTCTTGGTCGAAATTACGGTAAGTGGTAAAATAGTCATTGACCATCTGGAAGATAAGTCTTGCAGTTGATATCGCTGACTTGTCAACTTGTCCACATAGGCTTAATCCAAGTGAAATTCATCCTAGCTTCACATTTGTTGTAATCTAAGCCATCCAACGTGTTTTATATACCCAACTAGTAGCAAGACTAGCTTTTAACACTTAGAAAATTTGAGAGAACATCGAGCATAGCCAATATCGCTCCTGCTCGAGGGTTCCTACACAAAAAATTTGTGATTTTGATCCATTGTTCACAAGACTTAAACCCAATGTCCCTAAGCGGTATCAGGATATCTCAATAGAAAGATTTCGAAAACTGAGTTTTCACGCTAGTCGCAGCGAAACTAAAGCGAGTTCTTCAACTTTGAAGTCGAACTTCAAGACGGGTTCTTCATAGGCCTCTACGAGTGCTCGAGCTGATTGAAACTTAAGGAAAGCGAGCTAAGAATCGCTAAGGCGCGACTTTGAATCTTGGAAATTTTAAGGGCTCGAAAGGTATAAATTTTGTCGCTTTAGCAATTAAGTTTACTTGTTGATCAGAGTTTTGGATATTAGCAAGCATGAGTTATATATTATGTAGTCGATTAGTGTATCGCTATCGAACCCTAATCCAAAACTAGCATGTTTAGCCTTAAGATTCGAATTCAAGTCGATTATTAGTTTAAGTTGTCGACGTCAGATAAAAGAAGGAAATTGTAGTTGTTAAGTTGTTTATGACTATATAACATGTTTGACCTTAGAACTTGGAATTGGAAAAGAAATTGGAAAGGACTTAGCGTTGTTATTTACGTCACGAGAATGGCTTCAATATGGAAACTACTTGATATTAATCATGAATTTTACACGTATTGTAGCGCGGTAATCCCCTTTGGTCGGTTGTTGTTCGAGCCTTAAATGTGGCATGTTTGGTTATTGTATTCGCCTTGGAAAAGGTGGCAAAGTGAGTAGAAACAAAGGAAGTCCGCCCGATTTTCCGTAGAATTAGACCGATACTTAGTATTATTCTACGTTAGAGACTAGAAGTCGATAGTCTTGTCAGACCATTATAGGTTGACAAATTCCACGTGACGCGATTCGCTTAGCTTGTGGATTTAAATAAAAGGTATGTGAACTATCTCCTCTTCTAGCATGATTCCTTAAGATAAAGAAAGTAAGTTCTACTCCTTAAACGATCCATTCCTCGTTGTATTGGATTGCCTAAAATAGAATTCGCTCTATGTACTCCCTTGATTGTACTTTGATGTTTAAATTGTAAGTTGTATAATCCATTTCCTTAGTGAAGTTTGATTCTTAAAATTGAAAGTATTTTACTTAAAGTACATGAGTCTTGAAAAGGAAGTGGTTTCAAACATTTTGCTAAGGCCTTAGTTCCAAAACCTAAGGGTTGTCAGAATGACTTTGTGAGTTAAAGGAGTGATTTACTTAATTGTTTTAAGAGAGGAGAAATGACATGATTTAAGAGAAGTAACTTGTTTTTAGTGTGAGTTACTGAGGTTTAAAGGTAAGAAACTTGTTTTCTAAATATTACCGACTCAAGTATTTTTGAAAGTTAAGAAACTTGATTTGAAAGTTTGATACTTGGTTTTAAGTATAAGTCTCTTGGTTATAAAAAGAATGAAATTGTCTAAAACCATAAAGCGGTTATAACGCTTTTTATAAGCTGGTTATAACGGGTTACAAGAAAGGTTAAGAAAGTTTATTTTGATTATCGGGCATAAGTCGCCTAGATTGAAAATTTGATGTTACTTGATTTCAAACTTTGAAATGAGTTTTCTAAAAGTGTAGTAACTTACTTTGAAAAATAGACACACCTCGATACTACGGGTGTTAGTATCTCGATTTTACATAAAAATGAGTCTTTTGAAAAGAATGCACGTGACGTAGTACTTTGGCTTGTTAAATGAGAATTTATTCTATTCAGGCCTCGATAAGTACTTTGGCTTGTTAAATGAGAATTTATTCTATTTCGTGTCTCGATAAGTACTTTGGCTTGTTAAATGAGAATTTATTCTATTTCGATAAGTACTTTGGCTTGTTAAACGAGAATTTATTCTATTCAGGCCTCGATAAGTACTTTGGCTTGTTAAACGGGAATTTATTCTATTTGTGCCTCGATAAGTACTTTGGCTTGTTAAATGAGAATTTATTCTATTTGTGCCTCGATAAGTACTTTGGCTTGTTAAATGAGAATTTATTCTATTCAGCCTTGATAAGTACTTTGGCTTGTTAAATGAGAATTTATTCTATTTGTGCATCGATAAGTACTTTGGCTTGTTAAATGAGAATTTATTCTATTTGTGCTCGATAAGTACTTTGGCTTGTTAAATGAGAATTTATTCTATTCAGGCCTTGATAAGTACTTTGGCTTGTTAAACGAGAATTATTCTACGTGTGCCTTGATAAGTACTTTGGCTTGATTAATCGAGAATTGCCTATGTCAGGCGATAGCCTCGAGTGCAAGAATTATGTTTTATTGTCACGCGACTTCTGGCCGAGGCCTACTGCCTGTCAGAAGTACTGGGCGCATCGACAAATGACGTGGTATTCCACTGCACGCCTCCGCTATTTGTAGTACTGGGTTAAATTCCTGATTTTTATAAGACATACGGTAGTGCTTATGTTTTGTCTGACCACGGCCGAGATACGGTAAGAGTATGTCGGGTAAACCCCAAGACGCTATACCACCTTCTCCGGTAAGAGTATGCTGGCGGTAAACCCCAAGACATTATACCCCGCTTGTTTTGTTCACGGTCGATCGAGATAGGTAAGAGATATGGCGTGGTAAACCCCCAAGATGCTTTACCACCTTCTCCGTAAGAGAGTATGCGGCGGTAAACCCCAAGACATTATACCCTCGCTTACCACCGCCGCTTTTCCCGCTGCCAGCAGCTTTTAGACACATGCGACTTCGTGTTCATGCGCCATTACGATGTTATGCTATATCACGGATCGCCGGCATGGCGGCGATTCCACGCACGATTGATATTACGCGCGAGACCCACGGTTATATTTTAGAAATGACTGGCGTACGCGCCCTCGACTTCATATGATCGCCATGGTTCGCAGCATCGTAGGCCGCTATCATACATGTTTTCGCTTTGCTTAGATCATATGATTTCATTACGCATTTCATCGCTTCACATACTTGGTACATTCTTCGCATCGACCTCCTTTCGGCCGCTCACGCCGCAGTTTAGGTACGCAGCTTAGTAATCCTAGCGTAGACCGCCGTAGTTTTTGGATAGCTCCTTCGCCGGAGTTTATCTTTTGGTTTAAGTTCTTTCAAGACATGCTTTGTACGCATGGTACGGCGGCCTCATTCCGCCATAGTTCAAGATAACTCTGAGGTCCAGATTCATACGCGGATCGACTCACGACGCAGAAGGTCTTTTATTTACGATATACGACACCTTGTCGCTTTGCCTCGCAAGACGCTGGTTTTAAAAAAGAGGTGTTATTTAATTTCCGCAGCTTACTGTTGTTAAGATGGGCGCGCTGTGTAGTGCACCACCACGCCCGGTTCGGCGCGATGGTCACGATCATATTTGATGTTGTTGCAATCATATTTGATGTTCTGACGTCATTTTGAATGTCAACGATATCACACAATTATCGCTAATCATGCCAATTTTTATTGCTTTTATCTTAGATGTGATAATATCATCTTAGAAAGGATAATAAATACATAATAAAATTAGCTAAATTAAATAGCATATTGGTAGGGGTAAATTAGTCATATTTTTTACTTTTAAATTAATTATAAATAAATGAAAATAATTATTATTATAAAAATATAAGGGAGATAACTGAAATTATCCAAAAAAAAAAACATATTTTAAGATTTTTTTTTATGGGATAAATATTTTATAGCGTAAGCATGATGAGCATAAGGAAGTCAAACAAAAGGGGTATCGTGGAAAATTACGGTAATCAAATCAAACCAAACTCGCTCCTTCCTAAGTGGGGAAGGGGCAAAGTAGTTAGTAGAGTAGTTTTTAATACTCATGTTTGTGACAACACAGCAGAAGCATCTGCACTTAGATTCCGTCATCCTCTCTCATTGAACCCTAGCTGTCTCTCTCAATCAACCCAAACTCAATTCCTCAGGTTCAATTTGGTCTTCTCTCTCTCTACATATAATTGAATTTTCTTTGAGATGTATCGAAACTTGTGCCCAGTTGCGTTTAGATTCCGTTTTTAAAGTTTTATTTTGCTTGTTAATATTAATGGTAGGTATTTGATCGTTGGTTTAATCAAGACTTTGCTAAAGGAAACGGTCCAAAGGTAGGATTTTTACTCCCTAGAACGTCTTTTCCTGTGGCTAATTTTAAAAAATAATAAAAATTACACATGGTACACGACTCTGATAAATCCAGTAAAAGCACAAGCAAAAACTGATCTGTAGTGGCTTGTTCTAGTGTTTAGTGGTGAAATCGATGTAGACTTTTATGGATTGTGTAAGAAATATTATTTGTTAGTTAATTGAGTTGTCCGGATAAAGATGCGTTTTTTGTTTTGTTTTATTGCGTGTGTTTACAACAAATTTTGAATATGTTAATTGCAAATTACAAATAAAATATGAAGAAATAAATTTTTTATTAATAAGCATTGCGGATACAAATCATTTATTCTTTTGATTCTTCTCTCCTAATATTTATTCATGATTCGAGGTTCACATTAGCGTGTTTCTAATTAGGATAGATAGGTCTCATTAAAGGATTTTGTGGATCTTCTGGAAGTATTTGATTATCAAGAAGTGTTTGGCGACATCTTGATCTCTTCGTGATTATTCCATGAGTTTATGGAACTTTTGAGATCATCTCTTCAAGAGAATATGTGCCCCTTTATATAGGCGTGATGAGTTAGGTTTAGGACAGGGTAGCCTCCAAGAAACCCTACCAGACCTTAGAGTTTGAGGATGGATTGAACTCGTCTTGTAGAGTTCCACAAAATTTCAATGTCTACAGCGCGCATTAGTAGGAAATGAGTCGATTTCATCGTTTTTTATGCAGTATAGTATTTTGTAGTAAAAGAGCACTCTGGTCATTGATGCTCAATTATATAGCTAATTTATACCAATTATATCAAAATTCTGCAACACTTGATGCTGATCAACACGTTTAGTATGGTCATTTTATAGCAAATTGGGGTAATTACAAACTTTGGAATTTTAACTGTATGTAAATTATTGAGGTTGAAATTCATCGTGTAAGCTATTTTTATTTGTCGTCGAGTTTATCTATTCTTTCTGTGGTTTTGACGTCGTTATTAATCTTTCTTTCCCATGATATTAAAGTTTGCTCTTTCAGGCTTTGCTGGTGCTTTTTACGTTCTTTACTATTGTACGCTTATCTGAGCGCTGACGCGATGCTCGTACGGATTTGTGGGCATACGAGAAGAGATATGATTAGAACGGGCGATAGGGCAAGCGAGTAGCCTCTACGCGACAAGATGAGGGAAATGAGGCCGGTATGGTCCGACACGTGAAAAGATGCATGGACGCTAAGCAGCGAGCGAGAGGTTCGCCACGGAAGTTGCAGAGAGGTGAGGGTCGGGCAAGAATCCGCGGAGGCGACAGATACGATATGTCACAACTTCACTTATCGACGATACGACCCTAGATGCAGGCGCAAGATCGAATCGAGTAGGCGTTAGGTAGTCGAGCGTCGTCGCTTCACGCGAGAGAGGGCTAGCCTCCTCTCGCGCTTTCTCTTTATTAGTAGTATTATTTAGTAATCACGTAGTTTCTCTTTCTCCCAGATTTATTACTATTTGTCGTTTCATTTGCTTTCAGATCTTGTTATTTTGCTATCTTATTTTTTGCAACCCTTATTTGAATTCTTCTTTGCTTTCGAAATGGCGGTCTATCTAAACAACATCTCTACCTCACAACGGTAGGGTAAGGTACATGCGTACATCCTACCTCCCCAAACCCCGCCATGGTTACACCGAGTATGTCATTGATGTCACATTATTGCACGCTTATCACGCTGTTTTCATTTATATGTAATGACGGAGCACTATGTAGCACCTGACACGCCGAGGTGTCCGACAGACACTGACACGCTAAAACGATAATTTTGAAAAATAGGACACGACACTACAGGACACTACAGAAAAATAAATAAAAAATATTTTTATATATATAATATAATATATAAAATACTAAAATTAGTATTTTTAAAGCTTCACATTCATAAATAAATTATTAAATTTAATTCAAATTTGTTATATACCAAATAACCAAAATACCAAATTAAATATATTCCAAATTAAAAAGAAACATTCATAACAAATTAACAATCAATCAAATATTCAATACATAATTCATAAGACCATAGTCCATAAACTAATACATAAGTATGTCCCAAGACCCAATTCAAATAAATATAAAACATGATTTTGTCTCTTAACAAATATCCATAAATGAGTTTGGCTCTGGTACATCGTCTCTCTCTTTGTCCGTGTCTTCTGAATGCAATAGTCTTTCTTCTAACTCAGGCTCGTCAAGAGACAATTCAGCAAACTCAAGAACACCTGTATCCTCCAAAGATCCAAAAGTATCCCCACCAACATCCCAAAATTTAGTTTTACCCTCTATATATTGGGAGGAACTCCTAGATAACAAATGGAGATTGTTGTGGACAAAGACTAGATCTTCAGCACGCTTTGGAGTTAACTTATTCCTTTTCACTGAGTGAATAAAAGAATAAGTACTCCAATTTCGCCACAACAAGAAGAAGAGGCAGTTGTCCAAGCACTTTAAAAGCCAACCTCAAGTAGGGACAAGCGCACCATAATTTGCCCACCAATTGCAAGGATCCAGCAGTACTACCTATCGAGGCGCACTCAATATCATCAAAAGTGGCCAATTTTAAGAGAAAATCTACCAAACTCATCTCAGAACCTTTCTCAGAATCATCGGCATTTGGAAATAACCGACTAAAACAATTCTTTCTTTCCGTAGAGAGTTCATTATCCCTATGATAAGATTTCATTGGTCTTCAAGTCACCATCACTATGTAACCTTCAAAAATAAATAATAATTTTGCCAAGTATTAGAATTTATCAATCTCAATTCTCAAACTCAAATTAAAATAAAAAGTGCATAAATAAAATAATAAAGAAATATAATAATTGATTTAGTGAGCGAGATAAACAACGAAGAGGGTGTTGTTCTTACCCCAACGAGCTAGAGAATTTGGCTGACCACATCAAAGAATCTTGATTGCTCATCTACATTATTACCTTCATGTTTATAAATTGCAGTCTTAACCTTTTCAATCATGGTGTCCCACATCTCATACACCAAGTGGAGGCAAGGTTTGTCTTTGTCACAATATATAATCATATCATGAATGAGAGCGGTAAACTCAAGAATATAAGCCACCTTCGTGTCCCACCAATCTTCATTTAACACCAATTCTCTTACATACCTTGCTTTGGTTTGATCATCTTCCTCAGATGTAAGTCCATTGTTCACTTGGACCATTACCACCAAAGCACGCCTAATAAGTTTCATTCTCCAAGCATAATAATCATAGAAGTAAAACGAGTGTCGCAAATGTAAAACAACTTAAGAGCACTAAAACGATTGTAAATCGCCAACCTCATCAATGATTCATGATAAAATTCTTTATTTGCAAAGCATCTTCACGGACATCCATGATCCAAGAGCACTCAACATATGTTTGCTGATTGCTTTCCACATTCTTTCGTTCACAAATATTTTTAAAGCAAGATTAAGAGTGTGCACAACACACGAGTCCAATAAATACGCTGGTACATACCTTCAATTAGTTCTCCCGCACTTTGCAATTTTTAGCATTATCTGTTATAACTGACCACATTCTGGTGGCCCACTTCATCAATTACCTCTTTCATCAACCTAGAGATAAAAAATTTATCCTTCTTCTCACCCTCACAATTCACAGATTTAATAAACATAGGACCCTTGTTAGAAACAACCATAAACTTGATCAAAGGTCTCCTTTGGGAATCACTCCACCCATCAGTCACAATACTAACTCAATTCCTTGTCCAAGATTTTCTAATTGGCTGCAACAACGTATCAACATAATTTTTTCTTGTCACAATGGTAGTTCTCAATTTATTATATCCTCGAGCTACATAACCACTCAAATTATGATTTGTCGCAGGTAAACGACTCATAAAGTAGGATTTCGCGAGATTAAAAGGTAATCCACCCGAAAAACATCCTTGCAATTTCACAATCTAGTCGAGCCCTAGTCAGATGTCAAAAGCTTTATCTACCGTGGTTTGCATTACCTATTCTTTTTTAAAAAGGTTAGCAAATTCAAAGGCGACTATCGACGTAGGATCGATCCGTATGAAGTGAAACTTTTTGATCGCCGCTAAAGCTTTTTGTCTATCAAATTCTTCCTCCTCTTTTCCATTTTTTCCTATCCCGCTTGACACTTTTTACAACCAATGATGCCTTTTCCAGTAATGTTCATCAAGTGTGCTTTTACCCTAGTATATGTTCCTTGTTTTTGTAATCCACAAAAATCACAGGTAAACGAGTAATTACCTCCTCCTCTACTACGTTTTTCAAGTCTAGTTACATATTTCCATAAAGGACGATCCTCGATGTCATCACATGAAGATGAAGATATCGATGACACACTAGCACTACCACTACCGTGTCACGACCCGATCCCGGGCCCGTGACTGGCGCCTTACCCGGGCACCCAAGTAGGCATACATCAGAGTAATCAGCGGAATATAAAAACAAGACATGAAACAAATGTAAAATGAGACACGCTTTATTCGAGAAAGTCGCTTTCTAAGATATATATATAAACCAAGTCCGCAGCTACATCCCAACCGCATAACAGACTACGCACTTCTAAGAAAGTTGAACAACTACGGCGACAGGCCCCGCCATACCCTCGAATGTACATATATCTACAACACCTGTGGAGAACCATACCAAAAGTCGAGCCTCCTATAAGACGGAGCTCCCGACACCAAAGCAAAAGATCCCACGGACGCGATCTAGACTGCTTCCTTACTCATGCATTTAACGCAATTTCTGTATGAGGTCAAGATAACAGTACCAAGTATGTGAAATCAGAAAGTACTTTAAATGAAATCATATCATTTTAAAACCAATTTTTACAAGATGTACGAAACAACCAATGTAATCGCATAGTGCCACATCACAAACAAGAGCAATAATAGGTAAATCAGAATGTGTCTTTTCTAGGCCGCTAATGATCGGGCAAGGCCAATCGCCCATAAGATCATTACGCATGCCTAACTCGACTCGTAGTCCGCATAAAGCCACCTAGGCCCGCATGAGGTATTCCCGCATCGAGGGTAGCTACTCCTGCATCGCCCCGACTCTCGTAGTCCGCACGCCACATGCATCGCATGAGGTATTCCCCGCACACTAACTCGAACTCGTAGCCCGCATAGTCCTCGACCCGCATGGCAAGATCTCCTCGACGGGGCATTTAACCCCTGTGATATCATGTCAAGAGCGAGTGGTATAATACTAACATAACGCTTATCGCTTAAACAACATAAGCACAATAAGAATAACCTCTTATTACAAACGCTACAAGACACTAACACACATAGCATCATAATATGTCTACTCATCAAACCATCTTACTATACTTTCCGTAAATCAATACAAGTCTTTCATAAACACATAAGTAAACTGCTCCTTTTATCTTTCTTAAGTCGTTATACCTAACTTTCCATAAAGCTAGTATAACTCTTAAGCTTTTGTTTAAAACCAAGTATTACTCTTCTTTCAAAAATGATTCGTGATTTTTTGAAATACTTCAAGATTCTTTATCATTTAGACTCAAGTCAAAAGACGCCAAGTAAAACCATGTTCGCTAACACACGCACGCTCACCGCATCATATATATTTTAAAATATCATGCTCAAGAGGATAGAAGAATCACATACCTTCTCTACAAATCCACCGCCAAGTCGAGTATGTCGCGCGCAGAGTATCAACCTATAATAGTCAAATACGCCTATCAACGCCTAGACTACTCAGAGGATATTCTAAGGTATGTTCTTTATTCTACTTTAAAATCAAGATTTCCCTACCCACAAACTATTCAAGTTCATCAGAATACAAATTCTATGTAAGTACAGCCAATTCTTCTTTATATTCTTCCGATGTGATTTCACTCAATTCTATTCTTTAATATCCTTCTATGTATCTTATACTTAATTCTATACTACAACAAAGATGTAATCTCCAATTACAATAAGGATAGGATTATTTACCTTGATAAGCCCAAAAATTATTCAAGATATAAGTCGATCCTGAGCAAGGTTTAGCTCCTAATCTGTACGCTCCAATCCGCTCAAAGAAACCCTTAGAAGTTTCTACACAACTTCAACCAACTATGAAGTTTCTCCTAGGGTTTCGTTTAGTGACTAATGGATATAAGGTAGTATTTTCCGGGCTCTAAGTATAGAGGTAACTTTGGAAATACTACAAGGGATCGTTAAGGTATTTGGGAATAAGAATAATACTTCGAGAGATTTTTCTAAAGAAAGTGTGGTGTTTCACAGAGCTCTCTGTATGTGGGAGGGAAGTGAGGCTTGACGAAAGCTCACTAGGAGAAGGGAATTTTCAAGACTTGGAAAATATTTGTGGACGAAGAATTCTTCAACTTGTGGGTATTTATAGACTTTCAAGTGGCCAAGATTAAGGCAAGTGGTGTAGATTTGCACACGTACCTTATCCATCTACTCCACAAAATATCTAGAAACATCGACCAAATGTTTAAGGCCTTTTCCTTGAAAAAACGTACAAGAATTCCTCTATCGCCCACTGAGGGTGACAAGTGTCGCCTCTCGCTGGTCCAAAATATTTAATCTAAAATCCGCAAAAATAATAAATGTCGCAACTGTAATTTTCCTTCGCAAGGTTTGGAAAACTTTTCGCCTGAAACAATTCTTTTCTGGGTCAGGCACAATTTTCGCCCCTTGCCTAACTTAAGGCTTAAACCAGACGCACGCCTCACGTACATACTCAGGAAATACGGAGTATAACATTCTCCCCTCCTTAGAAACATTCTCCCCTCCTTAGAAACATTCGTCCCGAATGTTCCTTCCCAAGACATATAACGATAAAGTTCCTCATAACTTAAACAGTTTGCAAATGCCACACATGGCCACAATACAACACTTAAGCAAATATGTCAATGAAAATTTACAAGGAAAGTTGAGTTACCCGAGGCGCTGGGAATAAAGTAGGATACCGCCTCACGCCCTCCTCGCCTTCCCACGCCATCTCCTCCCGAGCCTGCTCGCCACAAGACTTTGACTGGCCACGCCCCGTCCGCAGACGCCTAACTCGACGATCGACATCGCTACGGAATCTCTCATACGATAACCCCTGGCCACCGACATCGCCAATCGGGCGCACTTAGACGGATCCCCGATACATCTTCTCAAAGATAGAAACATGAAAATCGGATGATCGCCTCAAGATCGGACGGCAGATTCAACTCATAGTAACCTCGCTTACCTCGCGACAACTGACACGCCCAACGTACTGGCCGAAGCTTCTTTCTTCCCGACTCATCACACCTTTAATGGGCGACACCTTCAGAAAACCCAATCATCAACCTCAACTCCGATGCCGACGACGATGATCTCGTGATACGACTTGCCGACTCGAGCCGCCAAGAATCGCCTCGATAAGCTTTACCTTATCCATCAGCCACGAACTGTGTCCGTCCCACTAATCGCACTCGCCACATCAAACCAGCCTTACCGCGACCGCACTTCCTCCCATACAAGGCCTCATAAGGCGCCATCCGAATACCGGAGGTAGCATTATTATACGCAAACTCAACTGTAGGCAAATGATCCTCCCAGCCTACTCAAGTCAATAACACAAGCTCGCAAAGATATCCTCAAGCAGTCCGATAAGGCGCTCGCCGTCCGTCTGCTCAGGACGGAATGCGACTCAGCTCACCGCTGCCTAAACCCTTCCGAAAGACCTCCGTGTTAGCCAGAACCGGGCTCTCTATGATAGAAATAGGACCCACGCACCGACGATCTCTGATGTAAAGTCCGCATAATCCTCAACCGGAAAGTCGCCCCGACGGAAGAAAGTGGCCGATTTCACCACCGCCGACGATAACCTGATAATCACGCTCTCCGAGCGAGGTAATCCCGTGATAAAGTCCATGCTGATCACCTCCCACTTCCGTGCTCCGATCTCTATCGCTCGCAACAAACCACCGTGCCTCTCGTGCTCTACCTCCACCGCCGACAACACGCACCGAGCCACAAACTCGCAACGCCCTCTTCGCCATCCCACCAATACACGTATCCGAGGTCGCGGTACATCTTCGTCGACTCGACGGATAGTAACGCCGCGCCGCGCTTCCCTAACTCCGCCAAGTCCTCGCAATGTCCGAACACACAACTCGCTTCAACCTTAGCACCCCATCGTGCTACCAAAAGCGACCTTCCTCACGTAAGAGTCAGATCACGATACCGCCAAAACAGATCTCAAATCGCTTTTTCACCTCTCGACGATGGAAGACTTGCAACCTCTCGAACTCAACCCCACCGCTATCGTAATCAATCAATCTGACTTCGAGGCTCGCTAGCCGATGTAAATCGCGAACCATGCCTCATCTCTCGTCAGACATCCGATAGACTCCCATCGACCTACGACTGCGGCATCCGCCACAACATCGCCTTCCCCGTGGTACAGATATCGACATCATAGTCCTCGAGTAACTCTAACCACCGCCTCGCTGTAGTTCACTCCTCTCGGCCGAAGATATACCGAGGCTTCGCGGTCTCAGATAAATATCCACACGAACCCCATACAAACAAGGCCTCCAGATCTTCAAGCGCGAATCACCGCCGCCAACTCCAAATCACGCGGGTAGTTCCTCTCATGTTTCTTAAGCCGCCGACGCTGTGATGCTATAACCTTGCCCTCACAGATCAACACACATCCAAACCCGACGCTCGACGATCACAATACACGACATAGCCATCCGACCTCCGGAAGAGTAAGAACGGGGCTGCCGCCTCTCCTTCAAGAATCGAAACCCCGCCACAAGCATCACCATCAAACTTAGCCGCTCGAGTCACTAGTCAACGGTGCGTAGATAAGCAAACTTCTCCACGAATCGCCGATAATAACTCGCGAGGCCAGAAATCGCGCACTGCTTGCAGAAGAGTTCAGGCCAAGTCCCGATCGCTTCGATCTTAGCCAGATCCACTCAATACCATCTACCCACAACGTGCTCAAGAAAAGCCACCGGTTAACCAAAACTCACATTTGGAAAACTCGCGCATAATCACAGGGTCCCGAGAACTCTCAAAGATAGCCTCAAACGCTCCGCACGCCCCGCCAGAGCGAGAATACTAAGATGTCATCGATGAATACTATCACAAACGATCCAAAATGGCTTGAACACTTGCTCATCAAATTCATAAATACCACGAGCATCGTCAAACCGGAAGACATACGACTCAACTCATAAGGCCCATACCGTCCTAATGCAACCTGTGGATATCCGCCTCTAACTCGCACTGATGATAGCCCGATCGCAGATCAATTCGAGAAACATCTCGCACTCGCAATCGGTCGAACAAATCATCAATCCGGGAAGTGGTATCTGTTTAATAGTCACCTTGTTCACCAGATGTAATCAACACATGCGCTGGCCCCGCCCTTCTTCTTCACGAACAATACCTAGGCCTCCCGTGGAGAAACACTAGGCTCGATGGCCCTTCTCCAAAGAAATCTCTCACCGGTCCTTCAACTCTCTCAACTCTAGTGCCATTCCATTCAGACATGGAATGGAAATAGCCGAGTGTCCGCAAAGACATCGATACAAAACTCTATCTCCTCTCGTGAGGATACCCGAGGTCATCCGAAACACATCCGGGAACTCTCGACTACACGAATCGATCGAAAACTGCACCGCAGCCTCGTGATTTAACACCGAACGACGGTAGATATACCCTTCTCGCACCATCTTCCTAGCCTCGAGGTAAGAAATAAACTTACCCCTGGCACACGTTGTTCTCCCACTCAACAACCAAATCTCAGAAACCGAACCGCACTCACTTTCTCCTCGCAGCTACATTGGCGTAGCGTTAAGCTAGCCAATCCATACCCACGATCACATCGAAATCACCATATCCAACTCTACCAAGTCCGCAAGGTCCGACGATCGCATACGGTCATCGGACAAGCCCTATATACCCGCCGAGCTACCACCGAATCACCCATCGCGTAGCTACCTCGAAAGTCTATGGACTCGTGCTCTATCCCTATCCTACTAGCAACAAGGGATATATAGATGCAGTGTAACCCGATCTATCAAGGCATACACGCCACAACAAGAAATCGATAAAGTACCGCGACGACATCGCGAGGCCTCCCGTCTCGCCGGCCGAGGCATATATGCGCTCGAGGACCGCGAATCGACTCGCGCCACGACCTCGCCGCGACACTGCCGCCTCGAGCACTCGCCCGGCGAGTAATCGTAGGAGACGGCAGACCGGCCATGACCCCGTAGCCGACTCTACCATTTGCACCGCCTCGCCTGACAGCCGCAGCGACCGCCGCCGCAGCGAAACAAACTCCGTAGCAGCGCACCACAATTCGTGAATGGATCTACATCGGCCACACCGGCGGCGGTCCGACGGCTAGCACTCGCTACCTCGACGCCCGGTCCCGGGCCTCGCTCGCCTCAAGACGGTGTGTTGCTCGAGCCGGGTGGTGCAAATCATCGCCGCCGGTGCCGCCCACCCCGAGCTACCAAAAGACCTCGCCTCTAGCCTCTTCTCGCTGAGCATCACAACCCGCTTGGCTACGCCTCGCATCCAAGCATGAGCTCGAACGCGGCAATGTCTATGCCCGGCAGAGCTACACTGCAGCAAGACTCGCCAAATAATCGTTTGTGCGGCGACGTAGCGGCGCACTCGGCCCTCCATATCCGCTACTAACGGACATACCGAGACAACGATCGAACTCAACGCCAGACTTGTAATCAGGCGCCTCTCTGTCAAAGATCAAAATTTGTTTCGCCTGCCTCCTCATCCGCAGAGGCAGCGATCGAGAAAAGCCTCGAGAACTCATCCCATACCGCTGGAAGGCATGCTCTCCCTAATAGCTCTACGATCAAACTACGATCATGCAGATTACGCAACCGATGCGAATCAAGATCACGGACGGCCTCAAGCTCGATCACTGTGACGATCTCTTCAGAATCGACGGATGAACTCGCGGATCATCCTCGTGCCTCACCAGAACTCAAGCGCTACAACTCGTAAAAATCCGTAGCCTCAAACTATCCGATCTCGTGAACTACATGTACCGAGCTGGAACCGCCGATTCCACTTATCTCACGTTCGCCACAACTCGCAAGCAATCGGGCCATCTCTCAGAACCCATCTCTCTCGCTCCAGTGCGGATCGAGAGCAGTATCGTGGTCTCATCGCCCATCGCGCTTAAACCTCGCTGGCGGCGCCGTGGAACTCGCCGCCCGAGGTATCGCCGTATAGATCGGGCTCGCCTCGTGGCCCTCGTACTACTAGCAGCCTCCCTACGCTTTGCCTTCGCCCGGCTGCCTTGGCGGAGGCATAATCGATACGTAAAAATACGCAGGGGTCCAACTTATAACATGCCTCTAAGGCACGATCTCGAGCGAGAAGAATGAAACCAATCCTAAATATCCTATAGCCTCTCGACATCGCGTGGCGCACAACACACCGATAATCAAGACTTACTAGATACGGTCAGACACTTTCCGAGGATTAATCGCTTCGATACTACTTTTGTCACGACCGATCCTGCTCGGATCGTGCCTTACCCGCACCCAAGTAGGCATACATCGTAGTAATCACGAATATAAAACAAGACATGAAACAAATGTAAATGAGACACGCTTTATCGAGAAAAGTCGCTTTCTAAGATATATATATAAACCAAGTCGCGCTACATCCCAACTGCATAACAGACTACGCACTTCTAAGAAAGTGAACAACTACGACGACAGGCCCCGCCATACCCCGAATGTACATATATCTACAACACCGTGGAGAACCATACCAAAAGTCGAGCCTCCTATAAGATGAGCTCTCGACACCAAAGCAAAAGATCCTAAGGACGCGGATCTAAGACTGCTTCTTACTCGCAGATTTAACGCACTTCAAGGAGGTCAAGATAACAGTACCAAGTATGTGAAATCAGAAAGTACTTTAAATGAAATCATATCATTTTAAAACCAATTTTTACAAGATGTACTAAACAACCAATGTAATCGCACATAGTGCCACATCACAAACAAGAGCAATAATAGGTAAATCAGAATGTGTCTTTTCTAGGCCGCGAATGATCGGGCAAGGCCAATCGCCCATAGTATCATTACGCATGCCTAATCTCGACTCAGTAGTCCGCATAAAGCCACCTAGGCCCGCATGAGGTATTCCGCATCGAGGGTAGCTTACTCGCCATCGCCCCGACTCGTAGTCCGCATGTCCACATAGATCGCATGAGGTATTCCCCGCACACTAACTCCGAACTCTCGTAGTTCGCATAGGTCCCTCGACCCGCATGAGGCATCCTCGTGACGGGCGCCTTAACCCCTGTGATATCATGTCAAGAGCGAGTGGTATAATACTAACATAACTACTTATCGCTTAAACAACATAAGCACAATAAGAATAACCTCTTATTACAAACGCTACAAGACACTAACACACATAGATCATAATATGTCTACTCATCAAACCATCTTACTATACTTTCCGTAAATCAATACAAGTCTTTCATAAACACATAAGTAAACTGCCTTTATCTTTCTTAAGTCGTTATACCTAACTTCCCATAAAGCTAGTATAACTCTTAAGCTTTTTGTTTAAAAACCAAGTATTACTCTTTCAAAAATGATTCGTAATGCTTTTGAAATACTTCAAGATTCTTTATCATTTAGACTCAAGTCAAAAGACGCCAAGTAAAACCATGTTCGCTTAACACGCACGCTCATCGCACTATATATATTTTAAAATATCATGCTCAAGAGGATAGGAAGAATCACATACCTTCTCGTAAATCCACCGCCAAGTCGAGTACGTCGCAAGCAGAGTATCAACCTATAATAGTCAAATACGCCTATCAACGCCTAGACTACTCAGAGGATATTCTAAGCGTATGTTCTCTATTCTACTAAAATCAAGCAAGATTTCCCCCACAAACTACTCAAGTTCATCAGAATACAAATCTATGTAAGTACATTCAATTCTTCTTTATATTCTTCCGATGTGATTTCAACAATTCTATTCTTTAATATCCTTCTATGTATCTTATACTTAATTTATACTACAACAAGATGTAATCTCCAATTACAATAGAAGGATAGGATTATTTACCTCGATAAGCCCAAAATTATCCAAGATATAAGTCGATCCCGAGCAAGGTTTAGCTCCTAATCTGCACGCTCCAATCCGCCCAAGAAACCTGAAGTTTCTACACAACTTCTACTTACTACTTCAACCAACTATGAAGTTTCTCCTAGGTTTCGCTTAGTGACTAATGGATATAATGTAGTATTTTTCTGCTCTAAGTATAGAGGTAACTTTGGAAATACTACAAGGGATCGTTAAGGTATTTGGGAATAGTAACAATACTGAGAGATTTTTCTAGCAAAGTGGGATGAGGCTCGACGAAAGCTCACTGTGGAGAAGGGAATTTTCAAGACTTGGAAAATATTTGTGGACGAAGAATTCTTTGCAACTTGTGGGTATTTATAGACTTTCAAGTGCCAAGATTAAGGCAATGAGGTGTAGATTTGCACATGTGTACCTTAACCATCTACTCCACAAAATATCTAGCAAACATTGACCAAATGTTTAAGGCCTTTTCCTTGAAAAACGTACAAGAATTCCTCTATTGTCGCCCACTGAGGTGACAAGTGTCGCCCTCTCGTTGGTCCAAAATATTTAATCTCGGAAAAATTCGCAAAAATAATAAATGTCGCAACCGTAATTTTCCCTTCGCAAGGTTTGGAAAACTTTTCGTCGGAAAACAATTCTTTTCAGGGGTTGTGCACAATTTTCGTCCCTTGCCTAACTTAAGGCTTAAACTTTTGTACGTACGCCCTCACGTACATACTCAGGAAATACGGGGTATAACATACCGCTACCATTTTGGTAAATATTAGAAGCCATAATAAGAACCTGAAAAATACATAATATACAAGTTTACTTATAAAATTAAAAAATTTAAATATTAATTGTTAAAGTCCATCTTTCCAAGAGGCAGTACGCAGTGCTGATGTTGCTAATCTGAGCAAGAGTCAAGACATACCTGAGATTTGGAAAGGGAAAGTCGAACTGAGTCGCCGGAGTCGCGGGAGAAGTCGCCGGACCTGGATGGACTTCGCAGAGACGCAGAGTCGCCGGAGTCGAGGGAAGGGGAAGTCGCCGGACCTGGAAGCCGAGAAGTCGCAGTCGCTGGAAGGGGAAATCGCAGGTCGCGATTTCTGAAAATGAAAGTCGCTAGGGTTTTTTAGTTTTTAGTCTTTTTACACTTTTTTTTAATTCCCGTGTCCCGTACGTGTCCATCCCGTGTCCCCACCGTGTCCGAGCAATTGTTTTTTTTTTGGGCTGGGCCCACTCAGACACGTGTCCGAGGCGTGTCCAACGCGTTTCGTGCCCCCCAGTGTCCGACACGGACACCTCACCCTAAATGAGGTGTCCGTGCTTCATAGATGGAGCATAATGACTTCATTGGTCTTGAATTCTTAGATTTGCACATCTAGAGCTTGGACATTTGTTAAGTTGAAATCCAACTCACATGTGTATATTAAGATTAAGTATATGTCCTGGATAATCACCAGATTGTGGTCGTGTCCCAGTTTTCAAATTTGTCATAGGTGAAATGTTAGGCTTCCTCCTTCGCGTTATCTGGGTGAGTTTTTCTTTCGCTATATATGTTGTGCATTTATGTTAGTTTCCTCGGTCTACCTTTATCCTTACGGTGTTACAAGCATCTTTGGTACTAATAACATGATGCTGAAATATGGTTGATCCATCAGAAATTACTCCTAAATACGTACATCTTTATATCACTGGTATAGAAGAATGATCACAGGCAAGGGCTAGGTTGAAGAAGTTGGAGACTCAGTTCTTTCTTTACATTGAGCTCTGGTTAATCTTCTCATTCTATAAAGCTGATAGTCAGTTAGAGATCCATCTGTGTATTTGATTCCTTGTGCGTTCATCTAATATTTTTTTCAGAGGTGGGTGGTCAGTTACATAACCTAAATTGTTATAAGAAGTTAATCTTTTGCCTGCTAATTTAAGATTATTACCCTTTCGAAGATACATTTCTGTCAGAAAGTTAATCTTATTGAGACATGACTTTGGGCTTAACATTTCATTTTTATTTGTTCTTTTTTCGTATGTGGTACTTTTTTTTTAAAATTTAACAGAGCATAAAATATTAGAGTTCCCAAAGAAGCATACTTGGTCGAAATGGATCAGCAAGGAAACGGACAACCTCCAGGTATTGGAGTCGTTACTACCTCTACTCCAATGCTATATGGTGCTCCATACCATGCTAACCAAATGGCAGGGCCCTCTCCTCCCGTGTCAGCTGGTGCACAAACGGTTGGTCTTCCTGCGTCTTCAGGTCAGATGGCACAACATCAGCTTGTTTATCAGCACATACACCAACAGCAGCAACAACAATTGCAGCAACTACAAAATTTCTGGGCAAATCAAAATCAAGAAATTGAGCAGGTTAGTGATTTCAAGTATCATAGCCTGCCATTAGCAAGGATCAAGAAAATCATGAAGGCAGATGAAGATGTTAGAATGATATCAGCAGAAGCACCAGTTGTATTTGCTCGGGCTTGTGAGATGTTCATCCTTGAGTTGACACTCCGTGCATGGAACCACACTGAGGAGAACAAAAGGAGGACACTCCAGAAAAATGACATTGCAGCAGCGATAACAAGGACAGACATATTTGATTTCTTGGTTGACATTGTACCAAGAGAGGATTTGAAAGATGAAGTGCTTGCTTCAATTCCTAGAGGAAACCTCCCTGTTGGAGGCCCTGCTGAGGGTCTCCCGTACAATTACTATATGCCTATGCAATCTACTCCACAGATTGGAGCTTCAGGGATGGATATGGGGAAGCCTGCTGACCAAGCTCTTTATCGCCAGCATCCCCGTCCTTATATGGCTCAGCCAATCTGGCCCCAGCAACAGCAACCACCATCAGATTCTTAAGCATCTGGGGCATCAGATCACTGTGTAAGCAGTCTAATATTTTGCAACTGAAGTTACTCTTTCAGTTTTTCTAATTCGCTATGTTTCGTTCATCCTTTACTTCCGTGCATAGACCTCTAAATTCTATGGTGCATCTGTGTTCTATTGGTTTTTTAATCTAAAGCTATGCTTCCCTTCAAGCATCTAAGAAGGCTAGTTGCCAATCGGCAACAAGGGGATCAAGTTATTAGATGCACTTATCTTTCTGTTGCTAGGATATTATAATAGTCTGATGCATCTCTTTTTAATTCCTTTTCATAAGGATGGATTGGAGGGTAGCTTCCATCAATACAATTGCTATTTGCAGTATGGGAAATGGTCTTTATTAACCTCTTCCATGGGGTTTCAATTTTTCTTTATTATATGAAAGCTAGATCCAGGGTCGAACTTACTCGCACCTTGTGTTTACACCAAACAATATCAAACTTACCATTGCCAAGTGTTTTAATGAACCTGCACTGGTGTTTATGAGTATTGTCAAAGGCGCGCTTAAAGTGCCCTTAAGCCCTGAAGCGAGACACTAAACATGTTGAGCGCTTCACTAGTGTAGCATGCGCTTTAGTATCGTCATCACGGCTCTAAGACATACTTTTTCTTGCCAATTAGCGTAATCGTGAAGAAGCGACACTAAACAATTGATATTTCACTTCATCGTAATTCTTTTACAATTTCTTTGTCTATTCATGCTTATAATTTTTAGTCTTAGACTACACAAACATGTATTTTTCTTCATCTGCGCCTTTCTTCATCAAAGCCTACACTTTATTTGCGCTAAAGCCTTAATGGATCTTAGAGCTTTTTTGTGCTTTTCACCATTGATAACACTGGTGTTTAACCAAACAGCATCTAACTTACCATAGTTTAATGTTTTAATCAAGTAACGATATGTACTAATTAACTATGGTTAAGCGAGAGATGTTTATGTGCAGACACATGTCATGCATATTAGGTGCAAACACATGTCATGCATATTAGGTGCAAACACATGTCATGCATATTGGGTGCAAACACCACGTTTTTACCAGTGTGAAATGTTATCTGGCTAGGATTTTGGAACATTATATGTCAGCTGGCTTATTCTGTTTATGATAATATTTGTTAACATTATTATTATTATTATATGTCTTATCAAAAGTTCTCAGCTAACCTCTACTTTTACCATGATATTTGTTGTAGTCGATACTAGATCGTAGTCTAAGACGCAACTACTAGAGGATACACTACAATGGTAGCAGACTGCATATTTGAACTCATAATAGTGACATATAGAGCAACAGTTCTTCGGTGTTTCCTAGTGTAGCTTAATGGTCATATGATGAGCAGCATGAGCTCAATGTATTAGTAAGCTTACTGAATCCCCAAAGTCCCCTTTTATTTTTGTGTTTTCCAGATAAGTAGCAGTGTTAAATGCTTATATGTCATGTTTTATGGTGGTGAGCTCTTGTGGATTGGTAGTAAAACCTGAGTTTAGGTTTGCCTTATGTGAATATCTCTTCCAGATGCCATCTGCTCTGTTTTAGTTTAATATTATAATTCATGTTGCTT
Source organism: Przewalskia tangutica (assembly GCA_029844215.1). Lineage (NCBI taxonomy): Eukaryota > Viridiplantae > Streptophyta > Magnoliopsida > Solanales > Solanaceae > Przewalskia > Przewalskia tangutica. Next base: position 33,638,248 of record CM056725.1, read on the forward strand.
GATTCTTCTATCAGTATGCAGCCATTGCAAGGGAAATACATAGGGGTTGGGGTAGGTGTGGTGGGGGTTCGAGCGAAGCCATCTCGAGTATTTATACTGTTAAAAATGTGATTTACCCTGTGCTGGTGATTGCATATGAAGTTGTTTAGTACTAGACACAAGACACTATTACTTGTTACATAGTTGTTAAAACCTCAAACATTGAGAAAGGACAAACAATCAGATGCTAATGATCACTGCCTATATTTCCTTTTTGCTACCTTCCTATCCCTCCGCCATTCCCAGGTTTTTTCCGATAGTTATAAGTATGAAGGTGAGTTTGGATGGAATTGAAAATTTGAGGTACGAATACAGAGGTCAAAGACTGTCTTTTATTAAGAGTAAAAAGAGGTTATTCAGTAGCCTTAACAGGTTTCATTACTTTTCTTGCCTTGATAGGTTTCATTACTTCTCTTCTATTCTGAAGGAAAATGATAACAAATCATCGGTTCACCTTAAGACCATTAACTTCAAAGAGAAGAATACCATCGTGTTTTTAACATTGGCATATCAAATAAGAAGTTGATTAGCGGACTTACAAAATTTTGAGTGTTAGCTTAAGTAGGGGTGTACATAGGTCTGGTTGGTTCGATTTTTTCATATACCAAATCAAACCAATTGTATCGGGTTTTCAGATTAATAAATCAAACCAAATCAACGAAAGTCGGGTTTTTCAATCTTGTTTTTGCTCGGGGTTTCTCAGTTTTTTTCGGATTTTATTTAGTTCAATATGAAGCGTTGCTTGATTTGGAATGCGAGATAAATGCAGACGCGTTAATGGCATATCTTCCGTTGGAGATTAAATGCAGGTATGAAATAGGATGTTCTACCTAGATAAGCAACGAGATAAGCAAAAACTAATATGTTCTCTTCCATAAAATTGAACAACCAACTACTGTCTTAGTGTAGCAAAAACAAGAATCCACCTTAGCGAAATTACTTATATGAACAAAATAACTAGTGTTACCACAAACTTGTCTATAATTATTAGGTAAAATAATGACATTCAAGATAGCGTACACTCTTTATAAATTTACTTCTCTATAATAGTTATACTTAAATATTGTGTAATAATATTTGAAAGAAGTATATATGTATAAAAATAAAAAATAAAAATATTTATGATAATTATCATTAATGTTATGCACATAGTAAATTTCAAGTATGGATATCTAAAAGGAAAAAATATATTTCTCATAGTGATCTAATTTAGACTTCAATTATTTTCAAAATCATATATTTTGTATCTACCGATTTCGTTTAAATTTGATACCTATTTACTTTAATTTTAAATGCATATGCTTCTTAATTTATAGCATAAAAAGTACAGGAAAATATTATTTGTGTACTTTCATTTATAATAGCTAAATGAGATCTAAACATCAAATGTCAGTATACATATATAACAACACCTCATTATAGCGGTCATGAAATTTTCGGACAAACATTGTCATTATAGAGAGGTTTGAATATATCTGTTTTTCATTTAGTTCTGGATTGGGCCATTTTTGAATTACTTATATGGGCTAAAAAATTATGGACCATTAAGTACAAACCTGAATGTTAAAATACATAAAAAAATTAAGAAAACTTTCAGAAATATTTACAACTTACATTCTAATAAATATTTTTATGTAAAATATTTATACAAAATGCATACATGTAGTATCAGATTGATTTGATTTCTGTTTTGACTTTTTTTAGTTAATATCAAACCGAACCAACTAGGGTCGGGGTTTTTCTTCAATACCAAACTAGTAGTCGGATTTTTATTCCGATTTGACTTAGATTATCGATTTGGTGTGATTTATCGATTTTCTTTGATACCCATAAGCTTAAGCAAACATTTATCAAATCCCATGTACGCCGCTAGAATGAATAATCGTCTTTCTCATCATGGAAGTTGTATATCTAAAGTGTAAGCAAATGAGAGGATTGAGGTATGATAATTACTATTCTATTCGTCTCAATTTAAGTGTCTTAATTTCTTTTTTGACATGTCCCAAACAGAGTGTTTTTTAATTTTTAGTAAGTTGATAATTCAAACATCTTACATGACAAGTTTAAAATTACAAGATTCAAAGAACATATTAGTATATTACACACATTTTTAATTTAGGACCAAATATTTCAAAATCTTCTTTTTATTCCTTAACATTTGTGTGCAATCAAACTAAAACACTTAAATTGAGACGGATGAAGTCTTTCTTTCTACTTTTAGTATTGGCCAACCCTTACCCCCGGAAAAGTGGGAACAAATTGAAAAGAGGTAAAGATATGACCTTTCAGTTTTTCAATTTGTGAACGCAGAGGCAGACCCAAGATTTTAAGCGATAATGACACCATCAAAGGAAGATGCATGTTAGTCGAAGCATCGACTTCAAATCCTTGGTCTGTCTTTAATCACAATGTCATGCAACACAGTATCATTTGAAAATTTTGGTAAACACCAATAGAATCGATGTAAAATAAATATAAATGAAATGACATAATTGATTAAAGCTTGCTCGCTAGTCTGGTGGTTTGGTCTCAAGCTGTACACGTTAGGTTCTCTATTTAAAACCCGCAAAGAACATTTTGTTCCTTTTTTAACCGCGCCTTAAAAATGTTGTAGTCTAGAGTCGAACTAGGGTCATGCGCTTACGCTCAAGGACTAAGGGGCACACTGACCCACTTCAACTGATATATTTGAAGATCCTCTTAACATATATGGTAGTTCTTCAAAGTATATATATATATATACTTTGAAGAACTACCATATATGTTAAGAGGATCTTCAAATATATCATGGGTTGGCGCAGGTGCAACTTACTGGAGAAATGACCTTAGATAGGGGGTTGTGGAGGACACAAATTAGGGTAGAAGAGTAGTAGGTAGTCAAGCGTAGTCCTATTTACACTTGAAAATTGGTAGTGGTAATGTTAGTATTGTAGGTCTGCTTAACATATCATACAAATAGACACATTATGGATTTATAGTAACATGTAGCTGGTTTTCTGCTGATCGGTATCTTTTAGTGTACTTTGTTTAGCCTATTTACTTGCGCTAGTTAATACTTGGTTTATGTGTTTTGATACCAGCATTTTCATACTACTTTAAAATTTTAATTTTTTTCCGAACCGTTACTCTTGCTTGCTTTACTTCTGCTTTGTTTGTGCGTATGCTCGCCTTCGGTAGTCTCTCGAAATACTGCTTTACCTACCAAAGTAGATGTAAGTCTGCAGACACTATACCTCTCCGCACTTACATCGCGATTTCACCGTATGTTGTTGTGGTTGTTAATGAAGGCAAGTGCCTACCACTCCACCATGTAGTCCGCCCGTGAACGCATCTTATGATTAGTCGCAGTAAATGTCCGGAACGAGTATAGGCATCAGACTGTAAGTTAAATGGTTGGTTCGAAGAAAAAGAGGTGCTTATGAAAAGTAGAGCAAAGAACTTGAGAAGTTGAGACGAGAGTATATTATCATTTGATGATGACAAAACCCTTTAAATGTCTTTTTACATTGATTATTTGGCTTGTGAAGAGAAGGCAACCCAAAAGATTTGATCCTTATAAGTAGGAATATATGATCTAGTTTGTAAGAATAAGGATGAGCTTATTTGATTTAGTCTTCACGATTTGATTGCTGGTACAACTTTCCATCTTCAACGAATTTCCTCATTAAGGCCTTGATATTATTTTCCAAAAAGAATCCTCAATCTGCGCGTTAAAATTTATTTTCATAAAACTTGGTACTTGAATTTAATGCCAGCTCTGAATTGATTTCTTCCTTGATTTTCTGAATATCTCTTTTCCTTGTGGACTTCAATACAACCTGCAACGACTTACTCAATTAATGTGTAAGTCGACCTTCCATGTTTAGCAATCAACATCGTGGACTTTCTTCTGTTGGGCCTCTTTATCTTCTCTGTTGGGCATTGAGCCTCTTTATCTTCTCTTCTTTTTGGGCCTTGACCCTATTAATTTTCCCGCACACATTACGATTGTCATCATTAAAATCTTGACACTAACATAGGTTATAAGGAAGAGTTTTATTAGTCAGTACCTATTGAAGGGATCAATCAAAATTTACTTGATTCGGTTGTAAACATATTTACCTTGATTTTACGACACAGACTACAATAACTTCTACTTCAAAAGATTTTGCAACACAAATGTAACAATATCCAAACAATAGCTTATGGTGTTTCAATTTTCGTGTACAAAATCTGGTGTCCATAGAAGGTAACCTCTCACTTTTATACTTGTATAGGTAGACTCATCAAGAATGTCCACAACGCATTCCACATTGCTATAAGTCTATTAAGGACTTAGAGTCCAACCTTTACCTGTTGTCGTAAACAAAAGTGCATAGCTCAGATATAGAGCTTTCGAAATAGTATCACCCCCACTATTTCCAAATTATGCACCTTGAGATGTATCTAAGTTTCCATCTCGTCAATGTCTAATATTGAATTGCCTTTTTAACTCATAAGATGCCAAATATATAACTTGTACCTTAGAATAGAGTTGGTTTCAATCAAGACATCGCTTATACTCCAGAATAGATGACCTTTTGATCTTATCTCCAGATAATGGTTTTGTTTACGGATCTACTAGCATTTGCTTTGTTGGAAGATATTCAAGTGTGATCTCCCTCTTCTTAACCATACTTCGAACATGATTATATCTCATAGAAATATGTTTACTATGATCAGATATTCTCTTATTCTTTGCATTGTAAATCACACATTAATTATCACAATACAAATGTCACGACCGACTCTCAAGCCCGCGATCGTGCCCTACTGGGCACCCTTTCAGATACATCGAGAATAGCAATGAACATACACAACTGATAAAATGCTTAAACATAAAATAACAACAGGCTAGCCGATAATGCCACCTTCCGTAAACTATACAAGTAAAACAATACATTTTTTTTCTTTACAACCCAAACCACAATGTGACTACGCACTTAAGAATAACAACTCAAGTGACAGGCCCCGCCATACCTCGAATGTACAACAACCGACAATACTACCAGGATAAGCCTCCTAATAAAGGAGTTTCTCAACAAATGAACAAAGGATCCTAAGAGCGAGGATCAAGAACTGCACTACCATGCAGATTTAACGCACTTCAAGGAGGTCAAGATAACATGTACTAAATACGTGAAACCGAAAGTCAGAATGAAATCATAAGTCTATAATAAAATCGAGATGTGTATGATAACTCAATTAACAAAGACACAAAGGCCTTACTAACAACGAGTAATCAAAAGTATACTTACAACATAAAAATAGAAGCTCGCGATCAAAGCAGACCACCCGCCCAAAGATCATTAAGCAATCCTACTCGGGACTATTTCACCCGCATAGTCGTGTGGACCAAGATAAGGTATTCCTCGCATAGGTCAGACTACCACACGGGACTATTTCACCGCATAAGCCCATAAGGACTCGCATGAGGTATTCTCGCATCACGGGTAGCAAATCCACTGAATGTGGTATAACGATCTTGGGATTTACCCTCATTTATACTCTTACCCGGCAGTGGTATAACGATCTTCGGTTTACCCCTCATTTATACTCTTACCCTGGAGAAGGTGGTATACCGATCTTGGGGGTTTACCCCTCATTTATACTCTTACCCTATCTCAACCGGCCATCATACATAACATAAGCCCTATCGGCTTATCATACATAACATAAACACTACCGGCTTATCATACAATAAATAAGCAAGTTAAGAAATCCCCCTAACTTCTTATTAGCCTTATTCATATACACTCTCATTTTAGTTTACTTAAGGCACTAACGTGTCATTATAAATCCGGGAGTTTAACCCAAAGTACTACGTACTTCTATTCTTTTAAAATGACTCATTTTCATATAAAACTTCCAAGATACTAATAACCGTAGTATCAAGTCATAACTACATTTTAAGACAAGTCACAACACCTTTTTAGAAAAATACATTTTCGGGCTTCTAAATCAAGTGACTTCTTTCTTTTAAAACCTTAAGCAATTGATGCCTTTAAATCAAATTGCCTTTCGTTATTTCAAGTCATTTAACATACTTAAATTACTTAGAGTAAACCACTCTTTTTAACTTCCATAAAGCTACTATAACCAACTTCCCATAAAACCGTTATACTAGCTTTATACATTAGCAACTTACATACTTCTTTATAACCAAGAGACTTAAACTTTCCAACAAAACAAGTATCAATAATACTTTCAACATACTTAAAGTCTCTTAACTTTTGAAAACCAAGATATCCTTAATATTTAAACAAGTGAGTTAATTCCCTAACTCAATCAACTTGGACATTCTTAAAATAAGCCAAGGATATCAAATGGACCTAGATTGTCAAAAACTTGTACGTCTACCGTACTATACATTTACAACTTATTCATGCTCAAGAGATAAGAAAGTTCCACATACCTCTTCGGTTTAATCCACTTGCTAAGTCCAATTCGCCATACGTAGTATGTCAACCTATAACGACCATAGTACGTCTATTAACTTCTTACTTCAAACGTAGAATATTCCAAGTGCAAAGTCACTAAATTCTACGGAAAATCGGACAACACTTCCTTTGTTTCTACATACTTTGTCACCTTTTTCAAGGCCGAATTCAATAACCAAACACGCCACATTTAAGGCCCAACAAAGTAGTTAACAATAGGGGATTACACGCTTAATCAAGACATGTAAAATTCCGCCCCACAATATATAACAAACTAGTCTAAACTACAATGTCAATTCGGAAATTAGGGCAACAATACCAATTCTTCTTCCAATTTCTTTTCAATCCAAGTTGTTTAGTATAACATGTTATAAGGCCGCAATTGATTATAACAACTATAATCTTCAAGTAGATAACATGCGACGATTCTAATTATCGACCAAATTGTATTTCAATTTCAAATGGCTAAACATGTCATTTTCGGATTTGAGCTTCCAAATTTCCATAACACTTATCAAACTTCATAACACATATCACATGATCATTTTCTAACTTATAATAACATGGAATCTTCAATTACAAAAGTAAGACGAAGATTATACCTCATTTAGCCCAAATGTGATCCAAGATTACAAGTCGATCCTTAGCAACTTTAGCTCATCCTTTCGACGTTCCAATCCACTCCAAGCAACCCTTAGAAGCTTATGAAGAACTCATCTTCAAGTTCCAACTTCAAAGTTGAAGAACTCCTTAACTTTCCGCCTTGCGACTAATACGAAAACGCCATTTTTCCGGAATCTTTCTATAGAGATACCCTTACAATACACTTAGGAACCTTGGTTTAAAGTATGGGAATTATTGGACAACAATTGAAAAAATTTCTCTCTTGAAACCCCTCAAAGCCGAGAGCACACTTTGTGTGTCTTCAAATTTTCATGAAAATTTTCTAAGTGTATAAGCTTGTCTTGCAACTAGTAGACATATATAACACTAGGAAGGGTCTAGATTAGCACACATGTGGGGCTTAGATGAGTTTCACATGGATCAAGCCCAAGTGGCACTTTGACAAGTCAACAATGTCAAGCTCCTTGTCTTTGCAAGACTTGGTCATTTAAATTATGGTCAAATGACCATTTTAACCATGCCATTTTCGTCCAAGACCACTAAGGGGGGGGGGGGGGTGACACGTGTTGCCCTCCCATTCGTCGCAATATTCGTTTTCCGACAATTCCATAATTCCGATAAATTTTTACTCGTCTCAAACCTTAACATTTTTTAGTTCTTACGTACGTTCTTAAAAACATATCCTGAAATTCCGGGGTGTAACAACAAAGTTATAGGACCCTTCTTTGGTTCCATAAAGGAATAACTTTAAGGACTCTTCAAAACTAGGCCTGGCCAGTGGGCTGGGCCGTCCCGATCCCGACCCGGTCCCGTCCCGGTCCCGAATAATTAAAAATAAATTAACGATAACGGGCCTCGAACCAGGACGGGACATGGTATGGTCCCGCCTGGCCCGGTCCCGCGATGACCCGACCCGTCCCGCATCCCGGTCCAGCCCGAAACCCAGCCAATTGCAAAAATGATTGTTGCAATAACGACCATTTTACATTTTGGCTGTTTTGCAACGGTCATTTTTGGTCTCCCCCAACCCCCCTACCCCTTTTATATTTATTTTTAACTCATAAGTTATTATATTTACACTTTAACCCAATTTCCAACTATAAATACCTCATTTTCTCTTCTTATTTCTCACAAATCTTCCTACAATCTCTTATCTCTCTAATCTCTCAATCAATCAATCTCTATACAACATTGTCTACTACATATTCAATCTATTTATTAATTTGGGAATTGGGAGTGAAGTTGGCAACTAGCTTGAGGATTATCTATCGAGCAAAGTTTCAATTTTCAACCTTCGACACACGCCGACTTACGCTTCTGCTGGTACATTTGTTCTCTCATTAAATTATTATTTTGTCTTTATTTCATTTAGCACATTTAATTTCATTATCTTTAAGTCTTTAACTATTTATTACCATAATTAAAAATGAAAGGATTAAGAAGTATGTTGGGTAAGGGTAAGGCTTCTTCTAGTAGGGATAATAAGGGCAGGAGTACTTCTTCTAGTATTCATAGTCCTACTCCTCGACAAGATGATTTTATTGATCCCAACAGCTTCTGAATACCATATGATCTTGAAGATCATGTATTTTCTCAAAATGAAGAAGACTTTGATTTAGATGCCACTCTAGATGATGATTCACTCACTAATGTAGATGATGACACACCCACTAGTGAAATGCTTCATATTCCCCCTAGTATGAGACGAGGTCCGGTAAAACGACCATTAAAATCAGTTGTATCGAAATATTTTCATAGGGACGTACCAAATCAAGTAGCTATATGTAAAACTGTTTATACTTTTATAACTGGACAAGGTCATGGTGGGACGGGGGGAGGGGGTTTAGCAAGACACCTATTGCAAAAACACATAGTCTTGCATGCCCAATACATTATTGAAAAAGATGGTGAACAAGCACCCTCTCAATCGGGACAAGGTTCACATACTGTCCCGGATAAAGTACATGGTCAAATTAACCCTATGACGGGGGGAGTTGTAGGCCCTAAATACGATAAACATAAAGATAGGGAAACACTAGCAAAATTAGTTGTTGTGGAGGGTTTGTCTTTTTCATTTCCTGAATCTCCTGATTTTATTCATTATATTAGAGATATGTATAATCCTGCTTATAAAGGTTTTCCTAGATCAATCAAGAGAGATGTATTAAAATTGCACATGAATATCAACAATATTTACGTTATGCATTATATCATTTTAATGGCATAGTCGCTCTAACTTCTTATATAGATCGTAGTACTAACTACCATAATTATTTAACGGTAACATGTCATCGATAGATTATAAATGATCTATGCAAAAACGTATTTTAGCATATAGATATATAGATAGTAGGCACATCGTGAATTTATATCGTAAAATATTTATTTAGTCTGCGATTATTACGGAATAACTGATAAAGTTATGAGTATTAAATTAGATAATGCATCTTCTAACAATGCTGATATTTATGTTTTAAAAGAAGTTTTAATTCCGTCTTTTTCAAAAAAAAAAAATCATATCAAATGTGTGTGTCATATTTATAACTTAGTTTTAAAGGATGGTTTTTCACTTTTTCAAGATATTCTTGAAAAAATACAATTTGCTATAAACTTTATTTTTAAAAATAATAGAATCCAACGGAGAAAAGATTATAAAAAAACTTGTCACGGTTGTGGACTATCTTATAGAAAAATTTCCGAAGAAGTACCCAGTAGGTGAAATTCTTTATATGACCAACTACTTGTTGCTTATGATTATAGAAAACCTATCACTTTATTTTTTAACGCCCATAATCAAAATTCAACTGATATGATTGTGGATAACGATTGAGACAAAATTAAAGAACTTATTGTATTTCTAGAGAATTTTCATCGAGCAACAAAAGAATTTTCTACTATATATTATCCTACTATCTCAACTATGTTGTTTAATATAACTATAATATTTTTACTGCTTAAAGAATATATGAAAAAACCTGCTTATAAGGCAGATATTAAAAAAATGTTTATGAAAATAAAGAAATATTTTATTTCTATTCTCCCTATTTATATTATTGGTGTTGTATTAAACCCGACTATTAAAGTAGACTATTGTAAAAGTCTTATTGAAAATATTTATAACTGTATAGACGTACTACCACCTCCAACTCCCAAAAATTTAAATGTCTCACCACCTATTGAACAAACGCTAGAAGAAGTGTTGGCTAACGTAGAAGATGAATGCAAAAAAGTATATCGGCATTACCAGCAAGAAAGTGCCAACAACCAACCGACTTTTGTACCATCTTCTTCTACTTCAACACAACCTCTAAAAAAATATGTTGTTTCTGCGGCTAGTATTGAAAGCCTCAGAAATAGAATGTGCGGTGGTAGCACTGCTAACCAAATTAGCGAGTTCGATGTTTTTGTTTTGCAGGGTACTTTACCTTACCAAGCAGTTGTCAATCAAGACGGAAAAGAAGACTTGCTGAAATATTGGATGCAGAATGAGAAGACATTTCCGACACTTTCAATGATGGCCCAAGATGTTTTGAACATTCTGCCGCCATCAATCGCTTCAAAGCGTTTTCACGACAAATTTCAAATAGGAGAGCATGCATAATCATTAGCCTGAGACAAATTGGAGACGACGGCACTATTCAGAGATTGGATACGAGCGAGCGAAGAAGGTACAACCGAGATTAACGAAGAAGAAGACGAAAACTACAACGACATCTTATCTGAAGGCATGAGTAGCGACGTGGAACAATTTGACCAAGATATACCAATTCCAACCGAAGAACCACACGAAATTATAAAGAAACTAAAAAAAGTATTTTCAAATTGGTAATTTATTTCATTGCAATTTTAGTATTTTTTTCTATGTCTTTTGCAATTTCTTTCAACAACAGTACACTACAATATTGAAATTCTGAATCTTGTATATTTCAATGAAATAATTAATAATATAAGAGGCACAAAAACAGTCTTGGAATGTTTTTTTTTACACTCTTTTTGTCTTTGTTCAATTATTTAGTTTATAAATATTAAAATATATATGACTATATGTTAGTATTTTTAATTTTAGTGGAAAAATTTAAAAAACAAACATGTCCCGTCCGAATTCGCCCGACTTGCCCGACCCATCGCTTCACCTGCAGACGTGCACGGACGACACGGTATCGTCCCGCTCATATCGGTCCCGCTTGGCTCGCCACTCCTCTCCGTCCCGACCTCGCCCATCCCGATTCCACTGGGCCCGACCCGGCCCACTGGCCAGCCCTATTCTAAACTACATAAGCTTTTTGCCATCCATTGACATGGCTATGTATTCAGATTCCATTGAAGATAAAGCAACACAACTTTGCTTTTTCGAAGCCCAAGAAACTATGACACCTCCAACAATGAATAAACATCCACTAGTTGACTTAGAATCACTTGCATCTGATGTCCAATTTGCATCACTAAAACACTCAAGTGTAGATGCACTGCATTTGTAATTCAGACCATAATTCCTTGTTGACTTCAAGTACCTTAGTACTCGTTTTAGTTCCTTCTAATGATCTTCTCCCAGGTTGCTAGTAAATCTACTCAATATGCCAATAGAACACACAAGATTAGGTCTTGTGCGATTCACCACATACATAATACTATCGATTGTTTTGGCATATTTATCTTGATTTATAGTTTCTCCTTCATTTGAAACTAATTTTACGGTTGGATTGATAGGACTTGTACTATCCTTGCAGTCAAAGTAATTAAACTTCTTTAACACTTTCTCAATGTAATGAGATTGTGTTAGAATATAAGTTCCTCCTCTCTTGAGCACTTTGACTCTCAATATGACATCAACATGACCTAAATCCTTTATGTCAAAAGCTTGCTTTAAAAACTCTTTGGTCTCATTCACACATTTTATGTCAGAACCAAATATAAGCAAGTCATCAACATATAAAGTCACCACTACTTTATACTCAAGAGTAACCTTAGTAAAAACACAACTTTCTACTTTGCTACTCTTAAATCCGAACCTTTTAATTTTTTACTTAAATTTTTGTACCATTGTCGTGGTGCTTGTTTAAACTCATACAAAGACTTTTTTAATTTGCATACTTTATGTTCTTCACCCTTAACAACATAACCTTCAGGTTGATGCAAATAAATTTCCTCATCCAAGTCTCCGTTTAAGAACACTGTTTTAACATCCATTTGATGAGCCTCTAATCCATACATAGATGCAATAGTAAACATGGTTCTGATTGATGTGAATTTAGAAACGAGAGAGAATGTCTCAAAGTAATCAATCCCTTCTTTTTTACTATAACCTTTGGCTACCAATCTAGCCTTGTACTTACCAATAGTACCATCAGTTTTGAGTTTCTTTTTCAGAACCCACTTACAACCAATAGGTTTAGTCATAGGAGGTAAATCAACAAGAGTCCATGTTTGATTTTCAAGTACAGACTTGATTTCATCATCCATGGCTCTTTTCACATATCAGAATCTGATCATGACATAGCTTCTTGAAAAGTTTTTGGATCCTCTTCTAAGATGTAAGTCAACATATCATGACCAAAATTCTTTTCAATTATATGTCTCTTACTTCTCCTTAATTCGATTATTTCATCATTCTCATCATTCACAATTTCATTTCCGGTTGCATGCTCATTAATATCAAGCTCACCAAATAAATTATTATTTATTTCTATTTTATCAGCATCAGGAATATTCAAGTGTCCATAAAATATAGCATGTGCAGCCTCAAACACACTATTATCATGAAGCCTAAGAAATCTATATGTTTTACTCATAGTAGAATAACCAATAAAAATAGATTTAACTGCTCTACTATCAAGTTTTGGCCTTTTCAAAGTTGCGTCCAAAACATATGCAATACAACCCCATACCCTTAGATGTTTAATACTGGGCTTACGCCCAATAAAAAACTCAAATGGAGTTTTCATATATTTTTTGTTTACAATCCTGTTAGTAATGTAACAAGAACTCAATAGTGCCTCTCCCCAATAACTCATTGGTAATTTTGAATGTATTAGCATGACACTAACCATTTTCATTAAGGATCTATTTTCCCTTTCGGCCACTCCATTTTGTGGTGGAGTATTAGGTGCTGAAAATTCTCTATCAATTCTATTTTGTAAACAAAATGATATAAACTTGTTAGATAGATATTCACCACCCCTGTCCGATCTCAAACATTTGATTCTTAAATTGGTTTTATTTTCAACTTCCTCCTTGAAGATTTTAAACTTATTAAAAGCCTCATCTTTGATTTTAAGCAAATACACATAGGTGAATTTTGAATAATCATCAATAAAAGTTATGAAATATCTTTTTACCACCTTTAGTAATATGCTCTTTATTATCACAAATATCCGTATGAATAAGTTCAAGTAAATCATTTGTTCTAACAACACTTTTGAAAGAAGATTTAGTCAACTTGGATTGAGAGCAAACATTCACAAGTTTTGGTGGTAAAAGTTTTAGAAGACTTAGAAATAAAATCATTTGAAATCATGCGATTCATAACATTTATACCAATATGTCCTAGTCTATAGTGCCAATTATCATGATCATCAACATTAAGTAAAACTTCAGAAAAGTAAGCAGAAGATGCAGTCTTATTATAGTCAACATTCAACAAGTACATTTGTCTTTCATATAGCCTTTTCCTACAAATTTCCCATAATGATAATCACTTTTTGGGAACCAAAGGCTACTTTGAAATCATTTTCGTCCAATTTGTGGATTGATACAACATTTTTCCTCGCGAAGGGATATGATACACATTTTTCAGAGTTAAAGTATTTTTCAAAGTGAGGGGAAGAACAATAGTGCCTATGCCAAGAACTTCGCTTGATGACGCATTTCTCATGTAGACGGCCTTGGCATCTTTCACCATTTCACATGTCTTGAACAAACTCTTGTTTGGGGTAACATGACAGGTAGCACCTGAGTCCATCCACCAATTAGTAGTGCCATTGTTCACCAGACATACTTCAGACATAACAACGATAAATTCTTTGTCATCAATCACATTGGTTTGTCTTTTTTCTTATCTTTCCCCTTACGGTGATAACATTCCTTAGCATAGTGGCTAGGTTTTTCACTTACATAACAATTGTCTTTCTTTTTGTTGTTTCTGTTATCCTCATTCCCATTTTTCTTAAAGAATTTCCTCTTCTTAGACATTCATTGGTTTCCTTGAAAGTTTCATGAAGGTTTTTCTCATAAACATAATTCACGCCATCATTCTTTGAAGAAACTGAACTATTTCTTCTAAGGTTTTCAGTCTCAATCTGAAGGCCCTGAAGAAGTTCATCCAAGGAGATATGCCTCTTCTTGTGTTTTAGTTTATTTTGATAATCTTTCCATGAAGGTGAAAGTTTACCAATGATGGTTGAAACTTGAAAAGTTTCAAAAATAGGTTCACCAGTAGCAACACATTTTGTTGTTATATCATTTAACTCGTTAACTTGATCAATGATCGATCGAGAATCCACCATCTTGTATTCAACATACTTGTTAACCAAAAAAGACTTATTACCATCATCTTCATTTATATACATTCATTTTTATAGTATTCCAGAGTTCTGCAGCAGTTTTGTGAATGTGAAATACGTTGAACAATGTGTTGTTCAGCGATTGCAGAATGGTGTAGCGGCAAACGAAATCATCATTTTTCCATTTGTTTGCCTTTTTTCTCTATTGCCTCAGTCTTTTGTGCCCCGATTGCATCCGGATCAGTGATTTCCTCCGGACAGACTTGAAACAGAACATAGAATACTTTGCAATAGTCAAAAGGTACTCCATCTTTAGACTCTAACGTTTGTAGTTGAATCCGTTCAGGCTTTTCAATTTGTCTCCATCGTTCAACTGCGCCTTAACCAATACTAACTCCATTGCAGAAAATTTGATACCTTTAAAATTGTTGTCTAATAGGATAATGGCATTAAGAATAGGTTACGCAGACCAAAAAATGATGTTACCTTTAAAGGTATTAATTCCTCCCTCTCTGGTGTAAAAGGTTCACTGAAGAATTAACCTTCCAGGATACAAAATTTATATTCTCAGAAATTCGAAAGTTACACTCTAACGAATTTCAGAAGCAGAAATTGCACGTATAAAAAATAGACTTAAAAGAAAGAATAAATCTAAGAGAAAGGGAATTTCAGAAGCAGAAATTGTGTTCTATTTTCTGTAATGTATTCTATATATTTTTCGTTTCTACAAATCACCGAGTATTTATGGATACTCAATGGTTGCCCTGAAACGTTGCAACATATTCACGAAGGGATATTTCCGTTGACGAAACAAAAATGCCGATTTTTTTTACGTGTCGTCCCCTTTAAATATTTATTTATTTCTTATATATGAGAAAGTTTTGAACTATTGAAGCTACTATTGATTTCCTCCATAATAAATGAAAGCCCAAAAGCTTGCCAAACATGTCAAACACATTAACTTCTTTTATAGCTATAAAGAAGTTCAAACTTCTTCTTAAACACCAATGTGAGACAAATTACTCTTTATTTAAAAAACATCAATGTGGGACAATTAACTATGTAGGACAATGACAATGTAGAACAAGCGACTCAATTATAATGAAAATACGCCGATCCAATGTGGGATATATAACTAAACTATCTGATTGACCATATCATGTATTTCCAAGCAAGACAACTATTACTGTCGCAACATGTGCTTATTAAGCGCAGAGACCTTGAGGCTACTTTTGAAGTCTTGAAGACGTGAAAAATAATCTTTGACAAATGTCTTGTCAATCTGCGGTGGTCCTCGTCAACTCATTCCCAACTCCCAAGTACTGGATCAGCATTCACAGGTAAGCCATACAACACCTCTACGTCCTGCAAGGTGATCGTCGTCTCACCCGTCCTAAAGTGAAACGTATGAGTCCTAAAAATTTATATGTTCGTTCGTTAGGTTTGGCCGTTGAAATATTTTGATAAAATAATACCTAATACGTTATTGTGAAAGACATTTTTTCTAGTTCTATAAAAAAATTAAAACATATTATTTTGATGAATTGATTTAAATAATAGCTTACTTAGATTAAAAAAAAATCCGAACTTTATGTATGCACTAACTCTAGTCATTATAGACTAAAATCGCAAAAATTCAAGGTTTGCAATATTATCTTTCACTAACAACACAACCTCTATTTACCTTTTTTGTATATATTTTATTTATACATATATAAGAACCAAATTGATAGACAATGAATATTGACCGTGATATACACTTACTTATTTAAATGTATATCACTGTTTTGGACATATTATTTAGTGTATATATTTTGTATTAATTAGTCTTGTACACTTATCATAATTGTAGGATTCTTGTACTACTAGAATATGGTTTTGGTATTAGAATAAAAATAAGATTTTCCTATTATGAAAATTGTAAACTGTATATATTCTCTTTCATTAATGAAAATAATCAAGAGATTTTTTTATGGTATCAGAAGTCTATGTCTTAAAATCCTCTCTTCAAATTCTTCCAATTTTCCGTCACCAACGTCTTAAAATCCGAGCCCTTCTTCTCGGATTTGTGCCGACAATTCCTCCTCTCTTTCAATTTTTTCTTTCCAATCCCTACATAATTGTCACGACCCGTTCCCGGGCCCGCGACTGGTGCCTTACCCCGGGCACCCTAGTGATACAACATCAGAGAAAAATCAGCGGAAATAAAATCAAAGACATGAAACAATAGATTAACATAAGAACATGCTAACCAAAACGGTTACCTTTCTGTATATAAATTAAAAACTTGAACAGTTAAATCCTTTTTACAAACCTTGCCCACAACAAGATTCACACTCTAAGAGTTTTTATACCACTGTGACGGTACAGGGCCCCGCCATACCCCCGAATGTACAAAAGTCTACAACCTCAGGGAACTGTACCAAAAGACAAAGCCTCCGGAGAAATGAAGCTTTCAAAAAACTGACAGTGATCCTAAAAGTGCGGATCGCCAGTTACGCACTCAACTCGCGCATTTAACGCACTTCAAGGAGGTCAGTACAACATGTACCAAGTATGTGAAACTGAAAATACTGTGATGAAATCATAATAGTCTATATAAAGCAGGAGACATGTATGATAACCAGACTACAGTACACACATATACACAGTCATGTCAAGTCAGGGACTCACGCCCGTAAAGTCATCACTCAAATATAACCGAATTTAACCGCACAACGGCCACATGCCCCGACATCTTACCTCAGTATAAGCATGGCCATGGAACCATCCTAATGGACGCATACCCGTGGACCATCCATCGTGTCAGTATGTCCAAAGGAAATAACAATATAACACTCATAGTGGAAGCATACTCGTGGGCCACCCAACGTGTCAGTATGTCCAAAGAAAATAACAAGATAACACTCCTAATGGAAGCATACCCGAGCGCCACACATCGAGACAGTATGTCCAAAGGAAATAACAAGGTAACAATCATAATGGAAGCATACCCGTGGGCCACCCAACGTGTCAGTATGTCCAAACAAAAAAACAAGACAACACTTAGTGGAAGATACCCGGGCCACCCATCATGTCGGTATGTCCAAAGGAAATAACAAGATAACAATCATAATGGAAGATACTCGGGCCACCCAACGCGTGTCGGTATGTCCAAAGCAAATAACAAGATAACACTTAATGGAAGCATACCCGTGGCCACCCATCGTGTCGGTATGTCCAAAGGAAATAACAAGATAACAATCATAATGGAAGATACTCGGCCACCCAACGTGTCGGTATGTCCAAAGCAAATAACAAGATAACACTTAATGGAAGATACCCGGCCACCCATCGTGTCAGTATGTCCAAAGGAAATAACAAGATAACAATCATAATGGAAGCATACTCGTGGGCCACCCAACGTGTCAGTATGTCCATCAATCAACCAGATAGCCGACCCTCCATCGAGAGACGCGGTAGCACAGAAATACAACACTTGCACAACAAAGGCTATCACCACAAGCATAGGCAAGTTCAACATACTTTTAGACATTCCTTTTATGACCACAAACCCGGGTTTTAACCCCAAGGTACTACGTAATTAAATTCTTTCAACAGATCCATCTCTTTCACAAAAGTCACATGATACTAATACTCGTAGTATCCAAAATAGAGTAACTATCTTTTTAAGTAAACCAAAAATCAATTTCCATACCTTCTTTTTAAACCAATTTATACTTCAATTCCTCAAGTCTCATTCCCTTTAGAAATCAAGTTCCTTACTTTGGAATTTTTAAGAAAATCAAAACTTGTTTGTAATGATCTTATTAAAGCAGCCATGATCTAGGAAATGTAATACAATTTTGTCTTATCTTAGCTTCTATGCCGATGGAGGTTTCTACTTGTTTTAATATAATTAATTGTCATTACTTTTTCCTTTATTAACGCTGCAATGGTTTGTTCGATACTTATTCCCATTTCCGAAATCAATGTGAAATTATCCTTTTAAAGACCAAGTACCCATTACTTACGAATGCGGTTTCACAACTTTTTAACACAATTCAAGTTCTTAGCATTACAACACGTCGAATATAAGTCAAGTCTCTTATCTTTTTAAACCAAATCCCATGACGGGGAACAATCAAGTCTCATATCTTTTTAAAACAACTGTCAAGTTACCATCTTAAAACCAATGATAAAACCATTTCTTCATTTTCATAAAATCGTTATAACTAACTTCCCATAAAGCTAGTATAACACTTAAAACTTTTTATGAAAACCAAGTATTACTTTCCGAAATGATTCATAACTCTTTTTTGAAATATTCAAGATTCTTATTAATTAGAACTCAAGTCCAAAGACATCAAAGTAAAGCCCAATTTAGTTTAACACATGTACGCGTCACCGCATTCATATATATTTCACAAATATCATGCTCAAAGAGATAGGAAGAGGTTCACATACCTCGCGACGATTATCGACAATTAGCAAAACGCTCCAGAGTACTATAACCTTGCTAGCCCTTTTCCACCCTTCAAGTAGAATACGCTACTCGTAGTACTTCCACCTATAATGGCCATGAAACATCTATTAACCTCTAGATCTCTTCGTAGGATATTTCTAAGAACAAAGTTCCATATCCTACGGAAAATTCGGCAGCACCTCCCCCGTTTCTACTCAATTTTCCACCTTTTTCAAGGCCCGATAACCGTAATTAACATACTATAATTAAGGTGCAATAATACCGAAATTTAAAGAAGGGGATAACACGCCCAAACGGAACGCGATTAACAATCTCTCCTTCATAACAACAATAATTAAAGAAGGGGATAACACGCCCAAACCGAACGCGATTAACAATCTCTCCTTCATAACAACAATAATTAAAGAAGGGGATAACACGCCCAAACGGAACGCGATTAACAATCTCTCCTTCATAACAACAATAATTAAAGAAGGGGATAACACGCCCAAACGGAACGCGATTAACAATCTCTCCTTCATAACAACAATGTAAATACAGTCCAAAGTAAATACGGTCCAAAGTAAATACGGTCCAAAGTAAATACGGCCCCTAAGTAAATACGGTCCTTAAGTTGGGGTCCTTGACCAACTTTTACAATTTTACTTATCCAATTACTTCATTAGTCTTCCAACTTATATTCCAATCTTAATATAAGTTATAGTTCCTTTGTTGTTAACCTCTTAGTAAGTAATGTATACATTTTTACCATTTTAATGGATAATATGCCAATTCTCCTTTTAACATCTTAACAAGATCCAAATCTTTCTTTATATCTTATAGTCCATAATATATTTCCAATATATGTATAATATCCATATATACATAATAATCAACTTCACAAAGAGGTTAAGGTTCATTACCTCAAAATAGCCCAAAAAACGTGACTGTCCAGATTTTTAGCCACTGCTTCGTCAGCTGAACTTGTAACGTCGATAACTCTCTACTCCAGTGTCCTATCGACGAGCGGTTTGTTGCGTTGGTAACTAGACTCGACGAAATTCATTTTAGGCTTTTGAAACACCCAAAAACTCCTAATATTCTAGGAGATATTCCCTTCCACATTTGACTAAAAATCTGTCCAAAACAGTCCCGAAAATCTGCCCACTCTCGGCCAAGGGGGGTTTTTGAGGCTAGGGGTGTGAAATTGTTATACCCCGTATTTCCAGAGTATGTACGTAAGGACGTACGTAGAAAAATTTGAACTTGTGATTTAGGTGTTATACCCCGTATTTCCAGAGTATGTACGTAAGGACGTACGTAGAAAAATTTGAAACTTGTACTAAGGCTTGGCCGAATTAATTTTGTTCACAACACCCGTTTAGAGTCGTTTTGACGAAACGCTTTCACAACTTTCGTAGGGAATTTCCGCTATGTCATTTTTAATTTTTGCGGATTTTTCCGAGAGACGAAACATGTTGGGCCAACAAGAGGCGCCACTTGGCACCTCCCATCATGACGTGAGAGCTCGGTTGTGGCCGATTGGAATGGCTTTAGTTGGTAGGATATTTGTGTGTTAGTTGGTTAAGGGCACTTGGCAAGATCTTGGCCTACACTTGCCTTGCACTTGGCAAGATCTTGGCCATTGGTTGGCCATTGGTTGCTATAAATACCACCCATGTTGAAGACTTTCTTCATCCTAAAATCTTCTAAGTGTTAAAATCCCTCCTCTCCCTTCTTGTGGTTCTCGCCCAAAGCCTTCCCCTCAAGGCGAGAGTTCCCCAGTGGGGTAGGCCGAGGGTATACACCCTCCTTGGGGTGCTAGCCGTGGTACCCCACCTAGCCTAGTTGTTTTCAGATAATACCCCTCTTGGTAGAAATACTCTCAAAGTATTGTTATAATGCCCAAATTACCTTAGCCGTATACCTTGTTGTATTCTAAGGTTATACCTATACAAAAATGCCCAGAAATACTATTATACTTCCTTAGTCACAAAAACCGAAACCTAGGAAAATCTCCATAGTCCGTTGAAGTATTGTGTAGAAGTTGGTTAGAACTTCTAAGGGTGGTTTAGAAGCTGGTTGGGCGCTCGGAGTTGGAGCTAAACGATTGCCCACGATCGACTTTAACTAGGATAATTATGGGCTTATCGAGGTAATTATCTTGTTCCTCCGTTGTAATTGGAAATTACATATTGTTAGACTATATAGTTGAAGTATACTATATATATAGAATCGAACGTTGTTGTCGGCAATGTCTTTGGACTTAAGCTGAATAATAAGAAACCTTTTTAGAAGAGTACTAAAGCTTTTACTTAGGGCTATATTACGGTAGACTTGTGTAGTAGTACCGTGGAGTAGAATTGTACCGTTAGGGTTAGATGTATAACCCCCGGTTGGCTTGGTAGCGGCCTCGATAGAGAGGAGATTTACGCTGCATGTGGGAGGTCTTGCCAATTTTCGTAGAATGTTCTACTGTTAGACCTAAATGTTAATAAGCGCCTTGTGGCCTTATAGGTTGAAGTACTACGTGTGGCGCGATCTACCGGGCTAAGGAGTAGCCGACGGTTTGAGGTACTTGGAGCGTTTTGCTATTAGTCGATACTCGTCGCGAGGTATGTGAACCTCTTCCTATCTCTTCTAGCATGATATGTGTGAACTATGTAGTACGGTAGACGTATATGTGCTAAATGTATTTAGTTGATTTAAAACATAAAGTGTTATAACGGCTTTATGGGAAGTCGGTTATAATGACTTTATGTTGGTAAGAAAATACTTGTGGTTTTAAAAGGTAATCGATTTGAACTATAATCGGCTTGTTATGTGATTAATAGAGAACTTGAAGTAATACTTGGTTTTGAGAACTTAAGAGTTATACTAACTTTATGGGAAGTTAGGTATAACGGCTTAAGAATGTTTTCTCGATTTGGAAATCGTAATGTGTATCGACAAACCACTGCGAGTTAATAAAGGAAAATGTTTTGAATAAGTAAGTATTATTAAAACCGAGAGAAACTTCCATCCGCATAGAAGCTAAGATGAGACAAAATGATATTTCCTAGATCATGGTCATTGTAATAAGATTGTTATAAACGAGAATATCCTACTCACATATAAGACTTATGTTTCTCAGATAGTTTAAAGGAGAATTATATTCTTAAATGAATAAGACTATGAACTACGAAACCTTTCTAAAATGAGAAACTTGAACATTGGAAATTAGGCAAACTTGATCATTGGAAAAGAATGTTGCTACTTGATTTTACAAAGAGAAGTAATCGATTTACTTTAAAAGGATAGTCACTCTATTTTTATACTACGGGTATAACAGTGACATTGTGAAAGTAACGTATCTTTTAAAGAGTTAATGTATGAAGTACTTTGGGGATAAAACCCCGAACTTGTTGGCATATAGTAGAAAGTACCTTGTGTGTATAACTTGATTGTGTTGGTTTGTGATAGCCTGGTAATACTTTCTTGTTGATTGATAAGTAAACATGTTAGGATGCTACGTGTGTTAGTATCTTGTGATGTTGAGTAAAGGGGTTTCCTTTGTTGTGCTTATGTTGCTTAACGATAAGCTGTTGTGTTAGTATTTTACATCACTCATCTCTTGAGATGATTCCGGGTTAAGCGCCTCCGACGCGGGTAGACTTCGGCGGTCGATGGACCTATGATTCGAGAATACCTCACGCAGTCCTGTGGGCCTATCGCGAGCTACGAGTTCGTGTTAGTGTCGTCCTTTATGGGCATGCGGTCCATGTGGCTACGCGGATCGCGAAGTCGTGACGATGCCGGAGTAGCTACCCTCGATGCGGGAATACCTCATGCGGGCGATGAGATTGGCCTATGCGGAGCTGCGGGAGTTCGTGGTTAGACGCGTACATCGATCTGCGCGGGCAAGTGGCGGCTTTGATCACGTGACGGTCTAGACAGATCTTATGATACGATTCATGACCTTGTTGGTACTGTGGGTTTTTAGTAGTCGGCTATGCCTTCGCATTTACCGTCACAGCTTTATTATGACACGTGGGACCGTGTTCATGTGTTCCTTGGTGCTTTTATATCATAGGCTGCCGGTGAGGAAGGTATTCCACGGCATGATTGATGTTGTGGGCCCGAGACCCATTGTTATATTTGAGTGATGACTTGAGGCGTGAGTCCCGACTTGACATGGCGCTTGTTGTAAATCGTAGTTTGGTTATCATACATGTCTCCGCTTTATATGATCTATGATTTCATTTACGATATGTATTTTCAGTTTCACATACTCTACTGTTATCGACCTCGCCCGGCCGCGTTCATCCGCAGTTGAGGTACACCGATCGTTGATCCTAGCTCGTGGTCCAGCGTTTGGGAAGCTCCGTTTCTCCGAGGCTTATCGGTGGTATAGTCCCCTCGCCGTAAGTGTTTACATTCGTGGGTTTGGCGGGGCCCCGCCATTGTTGTCGTATCATTCTTAGAGGTCTGTAGTACTGTTGTGGGCAGGGTTTGAAAAAAAAAAGGGATTAAACTGTTCATGTTGAAAAAGCTGCTATTTATATATATATATACTGAAGGTAACCGTTTTTGGTTAGCCTGTCTTCTTATTTCACCGTCTTATTACATCGTTTCATGTATTGTCTTTATGTTCCGATTACTCGATGTATGTCTACTTGGGTGCCGGTAGGCACGATCCACGGCCCGTTCGGTCGTGACATTAGGCTTCGCCAATTCTTTTTGTTCACAACACCCGATTAGAGTCGTTTTTCGTAAACGCCACACTTTCGTAGGGAATTTCCGCTATGTCATTTTTAATATTTGCGGATTTTTCCGAGAGACGAAACATTTTGGACAACAAGAGGCGACACTTGTCACCCTCTCATTGGAACACCTCAGGCGGTAAAGGGGGTTGGCGAATGGCCATTGTTTAGTCAAGGGTTGGTAGGATATTTTGGTGGTAGATGGATAAGGTGCACTTGGCAAGATCTTGGCCCTACACTTGCCTTGCACTTGGCAAGATCTTGGCCATTGGTTGGCCTTCACTTGACCTATAAATACCCACCCCTTTGAAGACTAATTCATCCACAAAATTGCCTAAGTCTTGAAAGCTTCTTCCGCCCCCCGGGGTGTAGTGTCTTGGCCGAGAGCCCCTCTTCCCCCCCTTGGCCGAGAGTTCCCCCCCTAGTGGGGTAGGCCGAGGGGTATACACCCCCCCTCTCTTGGGGTGCTAGCCGTGGGGTACCCCCCCTAGCCTAGTTGTTTTCGTATAATACCCCCCCTCTTGGTAGAAATACTCTCAAAAGTATTGTTATAATGCCCAAATTACCTTAGCCGTATACCTTGTAGTATTCTAAGGTTATACTTATACGAAAAGCCCAGAAATACTATTATACTTCCCTTCAGTCACAAACCGAAACCCTAAGGAAAATCTCCATAGTTAGTTGGAGTATTAAGTAGAAGTTGGTTAGAACTTCTAAGGGTTGTTTGGAGCGGGTCGGAGCGCACGGAGTAGGAGCTAAACCTTGCTCAGGATCGACATTTAAACTCGGATAATTATGGGCTTATCGAGGTAAATATCTTGTCCCCCTATTGTAATTGGAAATTACATGTTGTTAGATTATATAGTTGAAGTATACTATATATAGTCGAACGTTGTTATCGCAATGTCTTTTGACTTAAGCTGAATAATAAGAAACCTTTTCGAAAGAAGAGTCTTGAATCAGATTTACATAGGTGTATTACATGGACTTGTGTAGCTTTTACGTGAGGTAGAATTGTGCACGTCCGGATTAAGCGTATAACCCCACGTTGGCGTGATAGCCGGCCTCGAGCGAGGAGGAGATTTACGCTGTGGCGGGGGGGGTAGGTGCTGCCGAATTTTCTGTAGAATGTTCTACGATAAGATCGAGATGATAATAAGCGCCTTGTGGCCTTATAGGTTGAAGTGCTGCGGGTGGCGCGAACTACTTGGCTTAAGGAGTAGCCGGCGACCAGGTACTTGGGCGTTTGCTATTAGTCGATACTCGTCGCGAGGTATGTGAACCTCTTCCTATCTCTTCTAGCATGATATGTGTGAACTATGTAGTACGGTAGACGTACATGTGCTAAATGTATTTGATTGGTTTAAAACATAAAGTGTTATAACGGCTTTATGGGAAGTTGGTTATAACAACTTTATGTTGGTAAGAAAATACTTGTGGTTTGTAGAAGGTAAGATTTGAACTATAAGCGGCTTGTTATGTGTTAATAAAGAACTTGAAGTATTTCAAAAGATTTTTGAATCATTTCGAAAGAAGAAGTAATACTTGGTTTTTGAAAACTTAAGAGTTATACTAGCTTTATGGGAAGTTAGGTAATAACGGCTTAAGAATGTTTTACTGATTCGGAAATCAGAATGTGTATCGACAAACCACTGCAGCGTTAATAAAAGGAAATGTTTTAACAGATTAAGTATTATTAAAACCGGAGAAACTTCCATCTGCATAGAAGCTAAGATGAGACAAAATGATATTTCCTAGATCATGACTGTTGTAATAAGATTGTTATAAACAAGAATATCCTACTCACATATAAGGCTTATGTTTCTCAGATAGTTTAAAAGAGAGAATTATATTCTTAAATGAATAAGACTATGACCTACGAAACCTTTCTAAAATAAGAAACGTGAACATTTGAAATTAGGCAAACTTGGACGTTTGGATAATAATGTTGTTACTTGATTTTACAAAGATAAGTGTTTTGATTCACTTAAAAAGATAATCACTCTATTTTCATATACTACGGGTATTGTGTGACTTTTGTGAAAGTAACGTATCTTTTAAAAAGTTAATGTATGAAGTACTTTGGGGATAGAAACCCGAACATGTTGACACATAGTAGAAAGTACCTTATGTGTGAATAACTTGATTGTATTGGTTTGTGATAGCCTTGTAATACCTTCGTGTTGATTTGATAAGTAATCATATTAGGATGCTACGTGTGTTAGTATTCTGTGATGTTTGTGTAAATGGCTTTCCCTTGATTGTGCTTATGTTGTTTAAACGTTAAACTGTTATGTTGGTATTATACCACTCACCGTGTTTCCGGGGGTTAAGCTGCCCTCCGATGCGGGGTAGACTCAGGCGGTCTGGGACCATGATTCGAGAATACCTCATGCGGGTCCCGGGGGCCTATGCGGAGCTACGAGTTCCGTGTTAGTGCGCGCCTTTATGGTCATGCGGTCTATGCGCCATGCGCGATCGCGAGTCCGCGATTTACGCCGGAGTAGCTACCGATGCGGGGTTATACCTCACGCGGCCTATGAGATTGGCCTACGCGAGTCAGCGGAGTTCCGTGGCTAGACGCGCACATTTGATATTGCGGCGGCGACGGCCTTTGATCACGTGGCGGTCTAGACAGATATCATGATACGCTTTATGACCTTGTTAGTCTTGTAGGTGTTAGTAGTCGGCTATGCCTTCGTGATTACCCTCATCGTTTTATTTGGACACAGTGGGACCTGCTGTTCACGTGTATTCCTTGGTGCTTTATATATCATAGATCACGGCGGTGAGGAAGGTATTCCACGCATGATTGATGTTGTGGCGTGAGACCCATTGCTATATCGAGTGATGACTTTGAGGCGTGAGTCCACGACTTGATATGATCGCTAATTATTGTGAATCGTAGTTTGGTTATCATACATGTCTCCCGCTTTATATAGACTACTATGATTTCATTTACGTGATTTTTCGGCCACATACTCATTTGTTATCGACCTCCTTCTGGGCCGCGTTCATGCCGCGTAAAGGTACACCGCCGTTGATCCTCGCCTTAGGATCACAATTCAGCGTTGGGAAGCTCCGTTCCTCCGAGGCTTATCTTGGTATAGTCCCCGTTGTTGTAGGTGCTACATTCAGGGTATGACGGGCCTGGCCCCGTTGTTGTCATATCATTCGTAGAGGTGCAGAGTAATGTTGTGGCGTAAATTGTAAGAGGGTTTGTAAAAAGGATTAAACTGTTCATTTGTAGGAGTTGTTATTTATATATTTGCCGAAAGACAAGTTTTCCTCAGATTACTGGTTTGTACTCCATTTGTTTCATGTATGTGTTTTATGTTCCGCTGATTACTCTGATGTTGTATCACTAGGGTGCCCGGGGTAAGGCACCAGTCACGGGCCCAGATTCGGGTCGTGACAAAGTGGTATCAGAGCAGTTAATCCTCGGAAAGTGTCTACAGACCGTATCCAGTAGAGTCTTGATTATCGGTGTGTTGTGCACCACACCAATGATCAGGAGGCTATAGGATATTTAGGATTGGTTTCTATTCTTCTCACTCTGAGATCGTGCCTTAGAGCTGTGTTGTAAGTTGGACCCTCTAACGTATTTCTTTCCCTTACCGTTATGCCTCCGCATAGGGCAACCCGCCTGTGAGGGCAAGCGCACGAGGGAGCTGCGAGTAGAGTACAGAGGGTTACGTGGGCACAGGCCCAATTATCACCTTGGGTGGTGCTTCATTCGGGGAGTTCTGCGACGTCACTAGCCCCAGCAGAGTTTAGCACGGCGGCAGCAGTTCCTACTGCGGCCATGATATTTGAACCTTCGCCACGGCCGAACAGAGAATATAGATTTCGCCGAGGCGACCACATTAACTATGGATTTGACTACGAGTATACCGATGTACTGCGAGTCTTGATGAATATCAACGGAAGGTTGTGCAAAAGTAAGTTCTTCGATTGAGGCTTGAGCATGGCTCGTATGCGGGCTTATGCGCAGCCGAGGCGTAGAGATCGACGGGTTAACGAAGGACAGCAGAAGAGGGCCAGAGCAGCAAGGCCCTTTGGTAAGTTTCGAGGCGAGTCGACTCACCAGCAGATCAGATTATGCGCATCCACCGGGTGCGAAAAGGTCCTCCACGGGGTTCGGGGCGTTCGGTATGCAGGAGTTGGTCGAGCTCCAGAGCTTCCGCTCACGATACACGGCGTTCCACCATCCGATTCGTTTTTCTCTGTTCACAGCGCGGCGCCATCTCGGGAATGTCGTCTTTTAGTTGGTACGTGTTGTACCTATGACCGCCAGGGTCTGATGTCGAAAGAGTGTCCTTGCGGGAGGACTTAGCCTTCAGATCGGTGGGTAGTTCGTCATCTTCCTTAATGCGCCACTACAGGTTTGATTAGAACGACTAAGGAGTAAAGCGATTCGGTATATCTTTAACCTCTGTGGTTTAGTATGTGTGATAAGGTGAGTATACCTTAAGTGTTATATTCTGATAGCATTGTGTAAATGGTGATTAGAAATCTTGGTTAGTTAACCAAGTAAGATTTGGGGGGATAGAGAAAGTGTGAGCCTTAGAGTGTTATACGTAGAGACCTTAGAGGTAAGGCCATCTCGAGTAAAAGATGTATTGTTTATGTTTGACCCTTATAGGAGTGCATAGTGCACGTGAGTTATGTTTGTGGGATTAGTCCCTGAGTAGTGTGGAATGAAAGAGGGTAGTTGAGCTAAGAAGACCGCTAGGTTTTCGTAACGTGATTAGTGAGAGTTTTCCTTCGCGAGCTAGCGTTTCTTGGCGCTGCGGTCGGGTTGAGGCCACGTTGCGGTCAACCCGCGGCATGTTTGGTGGTGGGGTCATTGTGGTGGTCCCGCCTTGTGGTAGGGTCACGAGGGTGTTAGGCGAGTTTAGTTAACCAACGTCACGATTTCACGGACGATTCGACCGCAGTTGGGCCGGCGAGGTCAGCCGTGTTGTCTTCTAGCAAAGACCGTTTACTCGGCAGAGGGTTATGCGAGATGATATATCAGAAAGGTTGTAAGGCTGCACGAGGTGCCTACCTTCACCTTATGTCAGACAGTGGAGCCCAGGTTGCGGCTGTTTCTTTTCTGGAGGTTTTACCAGGCAAGGTTAGGAACTCAAGTAAGTCTCGACCGCACATTCGCCTCGCCGTGTTTGGATTTCGTGGATAGTTGCGAGAATTGTTGTCTCTGTCAGGAGTGTTTAAGCTACCATTTCAGTGTTCGGATGTCGCCTTATGAAGCCTTGTAGGGGCGGATGTGTGAGTCGCCGGTCGATTGGTTCGATGTTGGCAGGATTCAGATATTTGGTTCAGGCTTGTTCCAGCAGACTGTGGATAGAGTAAAGCTTGTCTAGAAGAGGTTCTGGCAGCTCAGAGAAATCGTGCGGATAATCGGCGACGACGCTTAGAGTTCAGGTTGACGGTCGGTCTTCTTGAAAGTACCACCCCGGTCAGGGTGTGACGAGTTTTGGAAACAGAAGGAACTTAGCCCGAGTTACTTTGGGCCTTTGAGTTCATGTGAAGAATAGGCCAGGTTGCCTATATGTTAGCATTTGCCGTCCGACTTAGGAGGCAGTGCGTCCAGTCTTTCGTGTTATGTTCGAGAAGGAAATCGGAGATCCATCCAGAGTATTCCCAGCTAATGATGACCAAGTTGAAGATGATAACCTCGAAGTTTTGATATCAAGCGATCGTAAATGTGGTAAGAGTTCGAATGTCACGACATCTTCGCGATCGACGCAACCGCACTTTGTTGGGTCGCCGAGTGACACTAGAACCTCGCGGCAAAGTGACAAAAGTGGTATGCTTTATGATGTTAGAGGTGCTTCCCCGTGGACTTGGATGTAAGCGTTTTGCGCAGTTGTTTCGGTGGCCATGTGTGACAGGTTTGTCCTCGTAAGTATAGTAGTGAAGACTATACTGGCGCGCGTTTGTTTTGAGACTTAGAAGGAACATTCGGGACGAATGTTTCTAAGAGAGGAGAATGTTATACCGTATTTCCAGTATGTACGTGGGACGTGCGTAAAAATTTGAACTTGTGATTTAGGCTTGGCGAATTCTTTTTGTTCACAACACCCGATTAGAGTCGTTTTCGACGAAACTTTTCACTTTCGTAGGGAATTTCCGGCTATGTCATTTTTAATTTTGCGGATTTTTCCGAGAGACGAAACATTTTGGACCAACAAGAGGGCGACACTTGTCACCCTCTCATTGGAACACCTTGGGCGGTAAAGGGGGGTTGGCCGAATGGCCATTGTTTGGTCAAGGGGTTGGTAGGATATTTTGGTGGTAGATGGATAAGGTGCACTTGGCAAGATCTTGGCCCTACACTTGCCTTGCACTTGGCAAGATCTTGGCCATTGGTTGGCCTTCACTTGACCTATAAATACCCACCCCTTTGAAGACTAATTCATCCACAAAATTGCCTAAGTCTTGAAAGCTTCTTCCTCCCCCCTTAGTGTAGTGTCTTGGCCGAGAGCCCCTCTTCCCCCCCTTGGCCGAGAGTTCCCCCCCTAGTGGGGTAGGCCGAGGGGTATACACCCCCCCTCCTTGGGGTGCTAGCCGTGGGGTACCCCCCCCTAGCCTAGTTGTTTTCGTATAATACCCCCCCTCTTGGTAGAAATACTCTCAAAAGTATTGTTATAATGCCCAAATTACCTTAGCCGTATACCTTGTAGTATTCTAAGGTTATACTTATACGAAAAGCCCATAAATACTAATATACTTCCTTCACCACAAACCGAAACCCTAAGGAAAATCTCCATAGTTAGTTGGAGTATTAAGTAGAAGTTGGTTAGAACTTCTAAGGGTTGTTTGGAGCGGGTCGGAGCGCACGGAGTAGGAGCTAAACCTTGCTCAGGATCGACATTTAAACTCGGATAATTATGGGCTTATCGAGGTAAATATCTTGTCCCCCTATTGTAATTGGAAATTACATGTTGTTAGATTATATAGTTGAAGTATACTATATATAGTACTGAACGTTGTTATCGGCAATGTCTTTTGACTTAAGCCTGAATAATAAGAAACCTTTTCGAAAGAAGAGTCGAATCAGTATTTACATAGGACTCAGACATGAGACTTGTGTAGCTTTTCTGTGAGGTAGAATTGTGCACGTCCGGATTAAACGTATAACCCCCCCCTGGTTGGCTTGGTAGCCGGCCCCGATAGAGGAGGAGATTTACGCTGTTGCGGGGGGGGGAGGTGCTGCCGAATTTTCTGTAGAATGTTCTACGATAAGATCTAGATGTTAATAAGCGCCTTGTGGCCTTATAGGTTGAAGTACTGCGTGTGGCGCGATCTACTTGGCTTAAGGAGTAGCCGACGGCTTGAGGTACTTGGAGCGTTTTGCTATTAGTCGATACTCGTCGCGAGGTATGTGAACCTCTTCCTATCTCTTCTAGCATGATATGTGTGAACTATGTAGTACGGTAGACGTACATGTGCTAAATGTATTTGATTGGTTTAAAACATAAAGTGTTATAACGGCTTTATGGGAAGTTGGTTATAACAGCTTTATGTTGGTAAGAAAATACTTGTGGTTTTTAGAAGGTAACTGATTTGAACTATAACTGGCTTGTTATGTGTTAATAAAGAACTTGAAGTATTTCAAAAGATTTTTGAATCATTTCGAAAGAAGAAGTAATACTTGGTTTTTGAAAACTTAAGAGTTATACTAGCTTTATGGGAAGTTAGGTAATAACGGCTTAAGAATGTTTCTTGATTCGAAATCGAATGTGTATCGACAAACCATCTGCAGTTAATAAAAGGAAATGTTTTAACAGATTAAGTATTATTAAAACCGAGAAACTTCCATCTGCATAGAAGCTAAGATGAGACAAAATGATATTTCCTAGATCATGGTCGTAATAAGATTGTTATAAACAAGAATATCCTACTCACATATAAGGCTTATGTTTCTCGGATAGTTTAAAAGAGAGAATTATATTCTTAAATGAATAAGACTATGACTACGAAACCTTTCTAAAATAAGAAACGTGAACATTTGAAATTAGGCAAACTTGGGCGTTTGGATAATAATGTTGTTACTTGATTTTACAAAGATAAGTGTTTTGATTCACTTAAAAGATAATCACTCTATTTTCATATACTACGGGTATTGTGTGACTTTTGTGAAAGTAACGATCTTTTAAAAGTTAATGTATGAAGTACTTTGGGGATAGAAACCCGAACATGTTGACACATAGTAGAAAGTACCTTATGTGTGAATAACTTGATTGTATTGGTTTGTGATAGCCTTGTAATACCTTCGTGTTGATTTGATAAGTAATAATATTAGGATGCTACGTGTGATAGTATTCTGTGATGTTTGTGTAAAGGGCTTTCCTCGATTGTGCTTATGTTGTTTAAACGTTAAACCGTTATGTTGGTATTATACCACTCACCGTGTTTCCGGGGTTGTCGCCCGATGCGGGTAGACTCGAGCGATGCAGGACCATGATTCGAGAATACCTCACGCGGGTCCCGGGCCTATCGCGAGCTACGAGTTCCGTGTTAGCCGGCCTTTATGGTCATGCGATCTATGTGGCTACGCGGTCGCGAGTCCGTGGCGATGCCGGAGTAGCTACCCTCGATGCGGGTTATACCTCATGCGGGCCTATGAGATTGGCCTATGCGGAGTCGGGGAGTTCGAGGCTAGACGCGCACATTTGATATCATGCGCGGCGACCGCCTTTGATCATGTGGCGGTTCAGACAGATATCATGATACGCTTTATGACCTTGTTAGTACCGCGTAGGTGTTAGTAGTCGGCTATGCCTTCGTATTTACCTGCATCGTTTTATTTGGACACAGGTGGACCTGCTCATGTGTATTCCTTGGTGCTTTATATATCATAGATCGCCTGAGGAAAGGTATTCCACGCATGATTGATGTTGTGGGCGTGAGACCCATTGCTATATCGAGTGATGACTTTGAGGCGTGAGTCCACGACTTGATATGACCGCTTAATTATTGTAATCGTAGTTTGGTTATCATACATGTCTCCGCTTTATATAGACTACTATGATTTCATTTACGATTTTTCGCCACATACTGCACTGGTCAGATCGACCTCCTTCGGGGGGCTGCGTTCATGCCGCAGGTAAAGGTACACCAGTCGTTGATCCTCGCTCTTAGGATCACAGTTCAGCGTTTGGGAAGCTCCGTTCCTCCGGAGGCTTATCTTGGTATAGTCCCCTGTTGTTGTAGGTGCTTACATTCAGGGGTATGACGGGGCCCTGTCCCGTCGTTGTTGTCATATCATTCGTAGAGGTCTGTAGTACTGTTGTGGGCAGAAATTGTAAGAGGGTTTGTAAAAAGGATTAAACTGTTCATTTGTAGGAGTTGTTATTTATATATTTGCCGAAAGGCAAGTTTTCCTCAGATTACTGTTTTGTACTCCATTTGTTTCATGTATGTGTTTTATGTTCCGCTGATTACTCTGATGTTGTATCACTAGGGTGCCCGGGGTAAGGCACCAGTCACGGGCCCAGATTCGGGTCGTGACAGAAATATTGTCTAACTCTTGGTTAATAATCTTCCTAATACATTAAGGAAGAACACTTATAAGTTTAAGAATTTTTGGACAACTTTTGGCTAAGGGGAGGGGGGTTCGACGAGAGCAAGAACAGAGGAAGGGAGAGGGAAATTATTTTCAAGTCTTGAAATATTCTAAGTGTGAAAGATTTTCATCAACTAAAGGGGTTTATATAGTACAACCAAGGGTTTGGATTGAAACATGTGTAAGGTAGAGATTTAGGATGTAGGTTTATTTGTACACTTGTCCCACAAATGCCATGCAAGACCATGCAAGCGGTTTGTTGCGTTGGTAACTAGACTCGACGAACTTCATTTTAGGCTTTTGAAACACCCAAAAACTCCTAATATTCTAGGAGATATTCCCTTCCACATTTGACTAAAAATCTGTCCAAAACAGTCCCGAAAATCTGCCCACTCTCGGCCAAGGGGGGTTTTTGAGGCTAGGGGTGTGAAATATTGTCTAACTATTGGTTAATAATCTTCCTAATACATTAAGGAAGAACACTTATAAGTTTAAGAATTTTTGGACAACTTTTGGCTAACGGGAGAGGGGTTCGACGAGAGCAAGAAGAGAGGAAGGGAGAGGGAAATTATTTTCAAGTCTTGAAATATTCTAAGTGTGAAAGATTTTCATCAACTAAAGGGGTTTATATAGTACAACCAAGAGTTTGGATTGAAACATGTGTAAGGTAGAGATTTAGGATGTAGGTTTCTTTGTACACTTGTCCCACAAATGCCATGCAAGACCATGCAAGACTTTGACCATTTGACTTTCCCACTAATGGCACCAAAATCGTCCAACATGGCTCTTAGGTGACACGTGTCGCCCTCCAATTGGTCCAAAATATTAATCTCTCAGAAAAATTCCATAAAAATATTGAAAACGTAAAAATTTCCTTCACAAGGTTCGAAATATTTTCCGTCGGAAAACAATTCTTTCAGTCTTACCCTAATTAGGGTTTATACATTCGTACGTACATCCTCGCATACATACTCCGGAACTATGGGGTATAACAATAATGTCTTGTGTTGCTATTATGGTAAGAACACGTTTCACCCTACCCTCACAGTTTCTAACATGAAGAATCACATCTCTATCATTCTTGAAATAGAAAACGTCCAATACGCGACGTGGGCAGAATTGTTCAAAGTTCACGCACGCTCGCATCAAGTTCTCCATCATATTATCCTCGCGGCTCCAACGGATACGGGGGTGCCCAATGTTATACCCCGTATTCTCAGGGTATGTATGCGAGGACGTACGTACGAGAGCACGACAGAAAAATTGGAAAGGAAGAAAGAGGTGATTCTTCCACGGAAAAAGTTTCCGGTTTTTGTAAGGAAAAATGTTCGTTGAAGGGAATTGGGTTCCCAGATTTGGAATTTGGGCTTCTTAGATTATATTAGAATTATGGAATTTTATTTTCGAACATGGTCACGTGGGCCCACGAGAAATTTACTGGTTTTGTAGGGCCCACTTTGTTTTCGAGATTTTGGCCATTGTGGATATTTTTCTAAGACGTTTTATGAGGGCCAATAGGAGGGTGACACGTGTCACCCCGCCAGTGGCTCGCCGAATGACATTTGTGCACAACACCTTGCTAGAGTCGTTTGACGAAACGCTTTACATAACTTCAGGGGAAAATTCGCTATGTCTTTTCTTATTTTTGCGGATTTTTCCGAGAGACGAAACATTTTGGACCAACGGGAGGGTGACATGTGTCACCTCACAACGGAAGAAGTGGGCGCACTGGCCGATTGAAGGGCAAGTTGATGGTAGATATTTCTGTAGATATGTGTGAGGGTTTGACGGAGTAGCGCCTAGGGTGCACTTGGCTTGATCTTGGCCTTACACTTGCCTTGCACATGGCTTGATCTTGGCCATTGGTTGGCCTTTGGTTTTGCTATAAATACCCCTAAGCTCAAGACTTCATCCATTCCTAAAATCTTCCAAGTCTTGAGTCCCTCTCCTCCCTTTGAGTGTGTTCTCGTCCTAAGCCTTCCCCTCCCCTCGAGTGGCCTTGTGGCCGAGAGCCTCCTCCCCTGTGGTGCTAGCCTGGGGTACCCCACCCTAGTTGTTTCAGATAATACACCCCCTCTTGGTAGAAATACTCGAGTATTGTTATAATGCCCAAAATACCTTAGCCTTTACCTTGTTGTATTCCAAAAGTTACCTCTATACGTAGAGCCTTAAATACTACCTTTTGTCCTTTTAGTCTCAAACCGAAACCCTAAGGAAATCTTCATAGTTGGTGAAGTATTTGAGTAGAAGTTAGTTAGAACTTCTAAGGGTTGTTTGGAGCGGATTGAGCGCACGAGTAGAGCTAAACCTTGCTCAGATCGACATTATAACTTGGATAATTTTGGGCTTGTCGAGGTAAATATTCTTGTCCCCTTGTTGTAATTGGAGATTACATGTTGTAGGAATATATAGTTGAAGTATACTATATAGTAATCGAACATTATTGTGCAATGCCTTTTGACTTAAGCCCAATTTAAAGAAAAGAATCGAATCAGATTTACATAGGGATTCAGATGAGACTTGTGTAGCATTGTTGTGTAGTAGAATGGTACACGCCGTTAGACGTGTAAACCCCGGTTGGCTTGGTAGCCGCCCTCGATAGAGGAGGAGATTTACGCTGTCATGTGAGGTGCCGAATTTTCTCAGAGAGAAATGGAACCTTGTGTTTTGAAGTTAATAGACGTTGTGACCTTTTTAGGTGAAAGTACTAAGAGTAGCGTATTCTACTTGAGGAGTGGAAAGGGCTAGCGCGTTGTAGTACTTGGAGCATTTTGCTTATCGTCGATACTGTCGCGAGGTATGTGAACCTCTTCCTATCTGTTCTAGCATGATATGTGTGTAACTATGTAAGACGGTGGACGTCAGGTGCTAAGTGTATTTGTTTGTTTAAACATAAAGTGTTATAACGGCTTTATGGGAAGTTGGTTATAACGACTTTATGTAGGTAAGAAAATGGTTTATGATGTTAGAAGTTAAGAGACTTGATCTAATAAGATAAGAGACTTAACTTATTTGTTTTAATGTGGATGTTGTGAAACCTCATTCGTGAGTAATGAGTACTTGGTTTTAAAGGGATAATGTTTTTGATTTCGAAATCGTAATGTGTATCGACAGCACCACTGCGTTAAAAAAAGGAAAATGTATTGAATAATGATGTGTTGTATTAAAACCAGTAGAAACCTCCATCTGCATAGAATCTAAGATGAGACAAAATGATATTGCATATTCTAGATCATGGCTGCTGTAATAAGATGTTATAAACAAGAATAAACTACTCACATGTATGACATATGTTACTAAATTGTTTTAAAAGGATTAAGACTATGAGTTATAAAACCTTTCTAAAATGAGAAACTTGAGCACTTGAAATTAGGCAAACTTGAACGTTTGGAAATAATGTGGTTACTTGATTTTTGCAAAGGGAAGTATTTTGGTTTACTTAAAAAGATAGTCACTCTATTTTTATACTACTGTATTGTGTGACTTATGGAAAGTACTTTGAGTTGTGTGAAACTTGCCTATGCTTGTGATGATAGCCTTTGTTGTACAAGTGTTGTATTTACGTTACCGCTCTCGATAGGGCGGTTGACTTGTTGAACTTACTTGGGCGTCTTTGGCGATGGAGAATTCCACGTATGTTTCCATTTTGATTACTTTCTTGTTGTTGATGTCACATGGACATGTCTACACCGAGGTAGAATTCCGGGGGCATGTGGCCATGCGGCAGGGTTGATTACCCGATATATTGTTATTGTGGTTACATGGACATGTCTACACCGAGGTAGAATTCCGGGGGCATGTGGCCATGCGACAGGGTTGATCACCCAGTATATTATTGTTGATGTCACGGACGCGTGTCACACCGCAGACTCCGGCATGTGGCCATGGGGCATTGGTATTATTGTTGCATCATGGACATGTCTACACCGATCAGAATTCGGGGCATGCGACCATGATGCGAACATGATTGATGTTGTGGCGTGAGACCCATAGTTATATTTGAGTGATGACTTGAGGCGTGAGTCCCCGATCGACATGACCGCTTATGTTGTGAATCAGAGTTTGGTTATCATACATGTCTCCGCTTTATATAGACTAGTATGATTTCATTTCTGATATTTTCTGATTTCACATACTTGGTACTGTTGTCTCGACCTCCTTCGGTCATTCATCTGCAGTAGGTACATCGGTCGTGGATCCTCGCCATAGGATCACGATTCGTATTGGGAAGCTCCGCTTCTCGAGGCTTATCTTTTGGTATGTTTCCTGAGTTGTAGGTTCTTGTACATTCGTGGTATGGCGGGCCTGTCCGTCATAGTCGTGTAAATCTTAGAGGTGTAGAATCTTGTTGGGCGGGGTTGTAAAGGATTAAACTGCTCGTGTTTTATGTATATTGTAACGACCTGCCCGGCCCGCATCGTGCCTTATCCTGCACCCTAGTGATACAATCATCGAGAGGAAACCAATGGAAAATAAAACTTAAACAAGAAACAGATATATGAACATAAACAGCCAACCCAACGGTTACCTTCCAATAACATAATAAATACAACTCTTTCAAAACGAAGTTTAATCCCTTTACAAACCCCGCCACAACAAGCATTACATGCACTCTAAGATTTACAACAACTATGACGGGACGTGGCCGCCATACCCTGAATGTACAAGAACCTACAACTCAGGGAACACATACCAAAAGATAAGCCTCCAGAGAAACGGAGCTTCCCAAAACGCTGAACTGAGATCCTAAGAGCGAGGATCCACGACCGATGTACCTCTACCTGCGGCATGAACGCAGCCCCCCGAAGGAGGTCAGTACAACAGGTACCAAGTATGTGAAACTGTAAAAAATACTGTAATGAAATCATACTAGTCTATATAAAGCAGGAGACATGTATGATAACCAAACTACAGTTCACAACATAAAAGCGATCATGTCGATCGTGACTCACGCCCTCAAGTCATCACTCAAATATAACTATGGGTCTCACGCCCACAACATCAATCATGTTCGCATCATGGCCGCATGCCCCCGGAATTCTGCATCGGTGTAGACATGTCCATGATGCAACAATAATACCAATGCCCCATGGCCACATGCCCCCGGAATTCTACCTCGGTGTAGACACGTCCATGTGACATCAACAATAATATATCGGGTGATCAACTCGCCGCACGCCACATGCCCCGAATTCTACCTCGGTAGACATGTCCATGTAACCATAATAACAATATATCGGTAATCAACCCGACCGCACGGCCGCATGCCCCTAATTCTACCTCGGTGTAGACACGCCCATGTGACATCAACAACAAGACAATAATCAAAAATGGAAACATACCCGTGGAATTCTCCATCACCGCCAAAGACGCCCAAGTAAGTTCTCAATAAGTCGACCTACCTCTATCGAGAGACGCCAGAATACGTAAATACCACACTTGAACAACAAAGGCTATCATCACCAGCAGAGGCAAGTTTCACAACAACAAGCATAGGCAAGTTTCACAACAACAAGCATAGGCAAGTTTCACAAAACACAAAGAACTATAATATTATGCCAAAGTACCGGTTTTTAACCCCAAAGTACTACATACGTTAAGTTCTTTTAAAAGAGATCCATTACTTTTATAAAGTCACCCGATACCGTAGTATTAGAATGACCAACCCACATTCCTTTTCAAAATCAAGTAACAACATTGTTTTACTAAGTTCCAGTTTGCCTAGTTTCATTTCATGAAGTTTCTCATTTTCAAATGCTCTAGTCACTTATTTTAGAAAGGTTTCATTACTCATAGTCTTAATCTCCTTTAAAACAATTGAGTAACATATGTCATATATGTGAGTAGTTTGTTCTGTTTATAACGATCTTATTACAACACATGATCTAGAAAATGTAATATCATTTTGTCTCATCTTAGCTTCTACGCAGATGGAGGTTTCTACCGGTTTTAATACAACACATCATTATTCAATACATTTTCCTTTATTAACGCCGCAATGGTCCTGTCGATACACCTTCCGATTTCAAATCAAGAAACATTATCACTTTAAAAACAAAGTACTCATTACTCACGAATGAGGTTTCACACAAACATCCACATTAAAACAAATAAGTTAAGTCTCTTATCTTATAAGATCAAGTCTCTTAACTTCTAACATCAAGAAACCATTTTCACTTACATAAGGTCGTTATAACTAACTTCCCATAAAGCTATTATAACACCCTATGTTTTAAACCAACTAAATCACTTAGCAAATGTACGCCTACCGCACTATAGTTCACAACAATCATGCTAGAAAAGATAGGAAGAGGTTCACATACCTCGCGACGATTTATCGACAATAAGCAAAACGCCCAAGTACTTCAACCCGCCGGCTACTCCTTAAGCCAAGTAGATCACGCCACACGTAGTACTCCACTCCT
Source organism: Przewalskia tangutica (assembly GCA_029844215.1). Classification (NCBI taxonomy): domain Eukaryota; kingdom Viridiplantae; phylum Streptophyta; class Magnoliopsida; order Solanales; family Solanaceae; genus Przewalskia; species Przewalskia tangutica. The sequence goes on from CM056725.1 coordinate 33,678,053, forward strand.
AAAATGGTCATAGTACTCTATCAAACCTTTCTTATCATTGAAGACTTATACCAATAAAAGCCCTCAAAATCTACGGAAATTTCAGAAGACTTCCGCTTATACTCACTTTTCCATCTTTTACCAAGGCAGAATAACCGTAATATATATACCATATATATATAAGGCGTAATAATTAAACAAAGATAAAGAAGGGATTACACGCCCAAACGGTAACGCGTTTACTATCACGCCCATAACAACAATAAGTAAAAGAAGGGGATTACGCGCCAACCGGTAACGCGTTTACTATCACGCCTTCATAACAATACAATAATTAAAAGGGATCACACGCCCAAACGGAACGCGATTGAAAAATCTTCCTTAATGTAAATGTAAATATAGTCCAATGTAAATACAAATCCAAAGTAAATACGGTCCAAAGTAAATACCCAAAGTAAATACAAATTCTTAAGTTGGGGTCCTTGGCCAACTTTGTCCATTTTACTTATCCAATTTACTCATTAGTCATCCAACTTATATTTCCATTCTTAATATAAGTTATAGTTACTTTGTTATTAGCTTCTTAGCAAGTAAGATACGTTTTACCATTTTAATGGCAAACGGCCAATCCTTTCTTTTAACAAGTTAACAAGATCCAACTCTTCCAAACTTACTCCATATATTATATAATCCATAATATACTTATAATATATGTATAACAACCAATTCACAAAGAGGTTTAAGTTCCACTACCTCAAATAGCCCAAAAATATCCAAGTTCTTAAAGTCGCCCAAGCAAGTCTTAGCTCCAAATCTTTACGCCCAATCCGCTACAAGCAACCCATGAAGCTCCTAACCAACTTCTCTTCAAGATTCAACTCCAAAAAGTGAAGAACACTTAGGTTTCAAGATGACAACTTTCGCCAAGGCATCCCTTCAAGGCTAGGGGTGTGAAATCTTTTCCAACTCTTGGTACACAATCTTCCTAACACCTTAGGGAAGAACACTTGACAGTTTAAGAATTGTTGGACAAATTTTGCTCAAGAAATGGGGCAAAACCGAGAGCTCTAGGTCAAGGAGAAGGGAGGGTTTTTCAAGTCTTCAAATGTCTAAGTGTGGAAGATTTCATCAACTAAGGGTGCATATATAGGACAACCAAGGGATAGGATGAAGGCAAGTGTGTGGTTGAGATTGGGGACAAGTGTGGGTGGGACCCACAAGCCACTTGTCCACACAAAATATCTAGCAAGACTCGCCACTTGTCTTGCCACTGTCTAGCTAATTTCGCCAAGGGCCACCTGTGGGGTGACACGTGTCGCCTCCTACTCAGCCCAAAATATTTCATCTCCTAAAATATCCATAATGGCCAAAATCTCAAAAACTAAGCTTCACAAAACCAGAATTTCACCCGTGGCCCCACGTGACCATTTCCTAAATAAAATTCCATAATTCTCAAATATTCTAAGAAGTCCGAATACCAAACCGGGAATCCAATTCCCATTAACGAACCTTTTCTTCACAAAACCTAAACTTTTCCGTCGAAAAAATCACATCTTTCTTTCTTTCCAAAATTTCTGTCGTAATCTCGCACGTACATCCTCACATATATACCCTGGAACTACGGGGTATAACATATATACTGAAGGCAACCGTTTTGGTTGGCCTGTTTATTATTATATCTCTTTTTTCATGACTCATGTTTTATTTTCCGCTGGTTTTCTCTGATGTTGTATCACTAGGGTGCCCGGGGTAAGGCACCAGTCACGGGCCCGAATTCGGGGTGTGACAAAGTGGTATCAGAGCAGTTAGTCCTCGGAAAGTGTCTACAGACCGTGTCTAGTAGAGTCTTGATTATCGATGTGTTGTGCACCACATCTATAATCAGGAGGCTGCAGGACATTTAGGATCGTTTCCATTCTTCTCATTCCGAGATCGTGCCTCAGAGTCGTGTGTTGTAAGTTGGACCTCCGACGATCTCGTTTTACGCTTATGCCTCGCGCAAGGCAACGAGCCACGAAGGGCAAGGCACCGAGGAACCGCTAGTGAGATACTGAGAGAGCACGTGGCGCACTGCAAAGACCGAGGTTGTGCTTCAGACGGCGGGTTTTGTGACGCCGCCAGCCCCAGTAGAGGTTAGAGCCGCAGCAATGGCTGCTGAGACCGCAGACTGAGCCTCCACTCGATGCAGGGCAGAGGAGATGGGTTACAAGGAGATGGCCCAGTTGCTGGCCAGGGTCGTGGCCAGATATGAGGATAGGCCGACGCAGTAGCCTGGATTCGAGCACCATGGTTCACCCCGAGCGAGATAGTTTGAGGCTACTGGACTTTCTCGAGTTGTAGCCCGCGAGTTTTATGGGTCGAGGCTCGAGGATGATCCGCAGGAGTTCATCCGGCGATTCTACGGATCATGCGGGTGATCAAGGCTTGAGACCGAGTTCAGGACCTTTGGTTCGCATCGGCCGCGTGATACCGCAATGATTGGTTTGATTCATGGAGCTTTCGGGAGAGCATGCACTCCAGCAAGACGGGATGAGTTTTTAGCGGCTTTCTCACGCACTTCTTGCCTCCGCATGAGGAGGGCACGCCGGCAGATTTTGATGCTTAGACAGAGCGGGCGACGGTTCGGAGTACAATGTGGAGTTCGACTCATTGGCGACGCCCCAAATACGTTGTAGCTAGTATGGAGGATCGAGTGCACCGATATGTTACTGTGGCTCGATGATTACATGTCGAGGCATGTTCAGAGTAGCTCTTCACCGCATGGACATTGCCCGCACGCAGCTCATGCACCGACGCGAGGCACGGAGAGGCCGACGGAATGACCAAGATCAGCGAAGAGGCGAGCAACAGGGTCCTTTGGTGACTTTCGAGGCGGACCGCCTCAGCAGCATACTAGTTTTGTACCTCCGCCAGTGCAGAGTGGTCCTCCACAACCTTCAGAGCATCCAGAGTATTCGGGAGCAGGTCAGGGCTCCAAGGGTTCAGGTTTCCAGGGAAGTAAGGGTGTTGGCCAGATGCGGTCACCCCTACCTCGGTGTGGTCGATGTGGTAGACCGCATTTCGGGGAGTGTCGTGGTGCCAGGGGAGCTTGTTATTTTTGCGGCCAGCAGGGCCATTTTGCGAGGAACTGTCCGACCAAGGGTAGCACGGATGTTACGACTCAGCCTACCGGATCAGTGGCTGGTTCATCGCCTTCTACAGTTATGCGCCCTGCAGGGCAGGCCTATGATTAGAGTGGAGCGGTAGCTTCAGGTATATCCTTAACCCTCTAGAGTTTTGGTATGCTTGTTATGATGGTCTCATTATTATGTGCTATGTACGAATGGCGTTGTGTTAATTGTGAGTTAGAAAACATGCTTAGTTGGGAGGATAAGTATGGGGGCGTGGTAAGTGTGAACCCTAGACTGTCACGATTGAGACCTTAGAGGTAAGGTCGTCTTGAGTAAAAGATTCGTTTTATGTTTGACCTTTATCAGAGTGCGTAGTATACGTGGGTTTTATGTGAGTGATCAGTCCATGGGTAATGTGAGATGGAAGTGGTAGCTTTCATGATGTGATTTAGCGTGATTGTTCCGCGTCGTGAACAAGCGGCGTGACGCGATTGCTGGTCGGGTTGAGGACGTGATACGGTCAACCCGTGAGCCCGCTTTAAGGTGGGGTAAGTTCGTGGTCCCGCCAGTGGTAGGGTCACGAGGATGCTAGGCCCAAGTTTGTATGATCATCGATGAGTTCGTGGACGCGTTCGACCGTAGCGGTTCGTAAAGGCCGGAATGGCCTTGGAAGTTCGAGGTTAGTAAGATGACCAAGTTTGGGTAGTGACTCCGAGATTTTGGGAACGGAAGTAATGATCAAGTATGGTACGTCTTGGGAGAGTTCAAGTGTTCGAGAAGGGCACGACGAGTAAGGAAGGAAGAGAATGTGTGTTATTACGTGGCAAGCGTGGCGTTGACAACTCGTTAGAGGAACTTCATCGATATTCCACTTGAGAAGGAACATTCGGACGCATGTTTCTAAGGAGGAGAATGTTATACCCGTATTCTCGTGGTATGTATGCGAGGACGCGTGCGAGAGCGATGAAAAATTGGAAAGGAAGAAAGAGGCGATTCTTCCACTAAAAGTTTCCGCTTTTGTAAGGAAAATGTTCGTTGAAGGGAATTGGGTTCCCAGATTTGGAATTTGGGCTTCTTAGATTATATTAGAATTATGGAATTTTATTTTGGAAATGGTCACGTGGGGCCCACGAAAAATTTACTGGTTTTGTGGGCCCACTTTGTTTTGAGATTTTGGCCATTGTGGATATTTTTCTAAGACGCTTTATGAGGGCCAATAGGAGGTGACACGTGTCACCCCGCCTGTGTGGCTTCGCCGAATGACATTTGTGCACAACACCTTGCTAGAGTCGTTTTTGACTAAACGTTTACATAACTGCGAGGAAAATTCGCTATGTCTTTTCTTATTTTTGCGGATTTTTCCGAGAGACGAAACATTTTGGACCAACGGGAGGGTGATACGTGTCACCTCACAATGGAAGCAAGTGGGCGCACTTGGCCGATCAAGGGCAAGTTGATGGTAGATATTTGTGTAGATATTTGTGAGGGTTTTGGGCGAGTAGGGACTAGGGTGCACTTGGCTTGATCTTGGCCTTACACTTGCCTTGCACATGGCTTGATCTTGGCCATTGGTTGGCCTTTGGTTTTGCTATAAATACCCCTAAGCTTCAAGACTTCATCCATTCCTAAAATCTTCCAAGTCTCGAGTCCCTCTCCTCCCTTTCGAGTGTGTTCTCGCCCTAAGCCTTCCTCCCCTCGAGTGGCCTTGTGGCCGAGAGCCTCCTCCCCTGTGGTGCTAGCCGGGGTACCCCCAGCCTAGTTGTTTCAGATAATACACCCCCTCTTGGTAGAAATACTCTCCGAGTATTGTTATAATGCCCAAAATACCTTAGCCTTTACCTTGTTGTATTCCAAAGTTACCTCTATACGTAGAGCCCAAAATACTACCTTTGTCCTTTTAGTCTCAAACCGAAACCCTAAGGAAATCTTCATAGTTGGTTGAAGTATTTGAGTAGAAGTTGTTAGAACTTCTAAGGGTTGTTTGGAGCGGATCGAGCGCACTGAGTGGGAGCTAAACCTTGCTCGTGATCGACATTATAACTTGGATAATTTTGGGCTTGTCGAGGTAAATATTCTTGTCCCCTTGTTGTAATTGGAGATTACATGTTGTAGGAATATATAGTTGAAGATACTATATATAGTAATCAACATTATTGTGCGGCAATGTCTTTTGACTTAAGCTCAATTTAAAGAAAAGAATCGAATCAGATTTACATAGATCAGACATTAAGAGACTTGTAGCATTGTTGTGTAGTAGAATGGTACACGCCCGTTAGACGTGTAAACCCCGGTTGGCTTGGTAGCGGCCTCGATAGAGGAGATTTACGCCATGTGTGGGGAGGTGCTTGAATTTTCTAGAGAAATGGAACCTTGTGTTTTGAAGTTAATAGAAGTTTGTGACCTTTTAGGTGAAAGTACTAAGAGTAGCGTATTCTACTTGAGGAGTGGAAAGGGCTAGCAAGGTTGTAGTACTTGGAGCATTTTGCTTATTGTCGATACTCGTCGCGAGGTATGTGAACCTCTTCCTATCTGTTCTAGCATGATATGTGTGTAACTATGTAAGACGGTGGACGACAAAGCTAAGTGTATTTGTTTGGTTTAAACATAAAGTGTTATAACGGCTTTATGGAAAGTTGGTTATAACAACTTTATGTAGGTAAGAAAATGGTTTACTGATGTTAGAAGTTAAGAGACTTGATCTAATAAGATAAGAGACTTAACTTATTTGTTTTAATGTGGATGTTTGTGAAACCTCATTCGTGAGTAATGAGTACTTGGTTTTAAAGGGATAATGTTTTACCGATTTGGAAATCGAATGTGTATCGGCGCACCAACCGCAGCGTTAAAAAAAGGAAAATGTATTGAATAATGATGTGTTGTATTAAAACCGTAGAAACCTCCATCCGCATAGAAGCTAAGATGAGACAAAATGATATTGCATTTTCTAGATCATGGTCATTGTAATAAGATGTTATAAACAAGAATAAACTACTCACATGTATGACATATGTTACTCAATTGTTTTAAAAGGGATTAAGACTATGAGTTATAAAACCTTTCTAAAATGAGAAACTTGAGCACTTGAAATTAGGCAAACTTGAACGCTTGGAAATAATGTGGTTACTTGATTTTTGCAAAGGGAAGTATTTTGGTTTACTTAAAAGATAGTCACTCTATTTTTATACTACGTATTGTGTGACTTATGGAAAGTACTTTGAGTTGTGTGAAACTTGCCTATGCTTGTGATGATAGCCTTTGTTGTACAAGTGTTGTATTTACGTTACCGCCTCTCGACAGAGGCCATTGACTTGTCGAGAACTTACTTCGACGTCGGCGTGACGGAGAATTCCACGTATGTTTCCATTTTGATTACCGTCTTGTTGTTGATGTCACATGGACATGTCTACACCGAGGTAGAATTCGGGGCACGTGGCCACGCGCAGGTTGATTACCCGATATATTGTTATTGTGGTTACATGGACATGTCTACACCGAGGTAGAATTCCGGGCACGTGGCTGCGCGCGGTTGATCACCCAAGATATTATTGTTGATGTCACATGGACGTGTCACACCGATGCACTCCGGCATACGTGGCCGAGGCATTGGTATTATTGTTGCATCATGGACATGTCTACACCGATGCAGAATTCCGGGCACGCGACCACGATGCGAACATGATTGATGCGCGGGCGTGAGACCCAAGTTATATTTGAGTGATGACTGAGGGCGAGTCCCCGATCGACATGATCGCTTTTATGTCGCGAATCAGAGTTTGGTTATCATACATGTCTCTCGCTTTATATAGACTAGTATGATTTCATTTACGTATTTTACGCTTTCACATACTTGGTACTGCATCGACTCCTCGGGCCGCGTCACGCCGCAGTGTAGAGGTACATCGGCCGTGGATCCTCGCCATGGATCACAGTCAACAGATTGGGAAGCTCCGCTTCTCCGAGGCTTATCTTTTGGTACGTGTTTCCCGAGTTGTAGGTTCTGTACATCTGTGGTATGGCGGGCCCCGTCCGCCATAGTCGTTGTAAATCTTAGAGGTCTGTAGTGATCACAAGTTGTGGTGGTTGTAAAGGATTAAACTGCTCGTGTTTTATGTATATACCAAGGCAACCGCTTGGTTGGCCTGCTATTATTATATCTCTTGTTTCATGACTCATGTTTTATTTTCCGCCGGTTTTCTCGATGTTGTATCACTAGGGTGCCCGGTAAGGCACTACCACGTGCCCGACCGTGTGACACCCAAACTCGAGGATGATCCTAATGGACAACCTTTGATGCTACTATTCTCCAGTGGATTTACTCCACTATTTCTACCGACCTTTTGCAGACGATTATTGAGCCTGCCGCTACGGCAAAGGCGACTTGGGATAGACTACGTGAAATATTCCAAGATAATCAAAATTCTAGAGTTGTTACTCTTGAGAAGTAATTCTCCGACGTCTCTATGGAAGATTTCCCTAACGTTTCGGCTTATTACAAAATATTGAAGGAATCGCATCAACTCGCAATGTTGGCACGCCAGTTTCGAATAATCGTTTAGTTCTCCAAATGGTTGTAGGCCTATCTGAGGCCTATAGTGGTGTTGGCACACTTCTTCGTCAGAGCAGTCCTCTTCCTCAATTTTATCAGGATTGTTCTATGCTTACGCTCGATGAAGCCGGCTTGGAAAAAAAGGAAGCTAATCGTACTAGTCCCGTAGTCATGATGACATTCTCCACAAATTCTTCGGGTTTTGTTGATAATTCAGGTCAAAATCGTGCTCACGGTGGCGGCAAGAATACTCGAAAAAATAATGGAAAAACCGTAGGGGTAAACGCGGTGGTTCCGAAAGTGGCGGCGGTGGCCAAAATACCGGCAGTGGGGGCCATCCAGTCAACAATGGGCCACCATACCACTAGTCCCAGCCCTAGCCCCTCGGCCGCTGGCTCGCCAGCGATGGCGATGGACAAACAACCCTTATTCATCACCGACCTAGCCATCGCCAGCTGGGCTTCCAAATTTCTATCGCCCAATGCCAATCGGGCTGGTTCCCGGCGAGCTGGTCCGGGGCAGAATCTAGGTGTTCTTGGGCCCATACGACATACGTAATATCTGGTCTCGTTAATGTAAGATACTGAAGGGCCCCTGCAAGACTGCGATAGCGAGTCGGATCCTCATAAGGTGAGCCAGTCGCAACACCCAACTTGGCTTAACTCCACCGGACCCAAATTGGTACATGGACACCGACACAACTACACACATGACATCCGATCAAGGTACTCTCTCGTCTTATTCTAATTTGAGCAACATGCATAGAATAATTATTGGTAATGGTAATTCAATTCCAATTCGTGGTTATGGTCATAAAACTTTGTCTTCACCCCATCCACCTCTTATATTGAAAAATATTCTTTATGCCCCTAAATTGATTTAAAATTTGGTGTCTGTCCAAAAATTCACCACTGATAATTCCATTTCTGTTGAATTTGATCTGTTTGTTTTTTCTGTGAAGGATTTCAATACGGGTATTCCTCTAATAAGGTGTGATAATAGGGAAGATCTCTATCCTATCACGCCATATTCCGGTCTCTCGAGTCCAGCCTTGCCATCAAAGTTTTCCGCCCTTGATTCTTTCTTGTGGCACACTCATTTAGGTCATCCGGGGTCATCTATTTTGTCTTCATTAGATAAAAATAATTTTATTTCTTGTAAGGATACGCGTAGTACTCCGAATTGTCAATCTTGTTCTTTAGAAAAAAGTGTTAGATTGTCGTTGGTAGACTCTAATTCTCATACTTTAATGTCATTTGATATTATTCATAGTGATTTATGGACATCTCATGTCAACAATTCTTCGGTATCAGATTATGTTCTATTTCAATGACATCGTAATTTTTATGGACCTTTCCGATAGCGAAAAATCTCAAGTTTTTTCCACTTTCTTACATTTTAAAGCATTCATTAGAACCCAATTCGAAAGGGAGATTAAAAATATTCAATGTGATAATGGCAAAAAATATGATAATGAGATTTTAGGAGTTTTGTACTCATAATGGGATCAATTTTTGTTTTTCTTGTCCTCATACGTCTTCACAAAATGGGAAAACCAAACGCAAAATTAGTACCATTAATAACATTGTCAGAACATTATTGATTCATGCTTCCGTACCACCTTCATTTTGGCATCATGTTCTACAAATGACTACCTATCTTCTTAACATTTTTTCTATCAAAGGTTTGACATATTCATCCCCTCTTCAAATTTTATATAATAAGACTCATTCGTATTCACATCTTAGGGTCTTTGGGTGCTTATTCTATCCGTTGTTTCCATCCACTGTTCTACACCTTGTGTGTTTTTGGAATATCTGTCTAATCATCATTGTTACAAATGTTTTGATTTATCATCTAATAAAATCATCATTAGTCACCATGTTATTTTTTATGAGTCCTAATTTCCGTTTGCAAAATTGAGTAGTCCCATACCTAGTTCGTATAATTTTTTGGATGACGGTCTCTCCCCATATATTATCCACTATTTATCGAACTTATCCCCAGTCCTGTCGCCAGCGCCTATTCCAGCGAATGTGTCCAATCCCGTAATTGGGACAAGATTTCAGATTGGGCCATCTCACCTCATCATCACTTGCCCACCACGTTCCTCCACTTGCGTATTGGTCCAATACCCCACCGCTTGTTGGTCACCACATGTGTACCGATATTTCCCAAAATCCGCCCAATTCTCCCCCGAGTCATAGACCGGTCACTCGTAGTCAACGGGATATTTTTAAACCAAAAAGATATTTTAATTTAAATTCTAATATTCTTAAATCCCCTCTACCTCGTAACTTAGTGTCTGCTTTAAATGACCCGAATTAGAAAATTGTTATGATCGACGAATATAATGCTCTTATTGATAATAAGACGTGGGAGTTGGTGCCCCATCCATCTGGTGTTAATATTATTCGGTCTATAAAGATTTTTGCTCATAAGGAAAACTCTGATGGTTCTTTTGCGATGCATAAAGCTCATCTTGTAGGTGATGGTAAGACTCAGCAGGTTGGTGTGGATTGTGGTGAGACATTTAGTCTGGTGGTCAAGTCGGCTACCATTCGCACTGTGCTTAGCTTGGCTCTTTCGAAAGCATGGCCCATTCATCAGTTAGATGTGAAAAATGCTTTCTTACAAGGTGATCTCAAGGAGACAATTTATATGCATCATCCATTGGGGTATAGGGATCTCAAATATCCTCATCATGTCTGTTTGTTGAAGATGTCCTTGTATGACCTGAAGAAGTCTCAACTGGATTGGTATAAGAGGTTTGCAAACTAGTTTCGACTATTGGGTTCTCTCACAGCAGGTCTGATAATTCATTGTTCATTTATCATCGTGGTTCTTCCTTGGCTTATATACTATTGTATGTGGATGCTATTATCTTGATCGCTTTTCGATGATTACGCCATCTGTCACGCGACAATCCTCGCCTGAGTTTGCTATGAAAGACTTAGGGCCCTTGAGTTACTTTTTGGAGATTGTTGTCACTCGTCATGCAGGTGAGTTGTTCTTATCCCAGAGGAAGTATGCAGGAAGTATGCAGCTGAGATCATTGAGAGGGTTGGGATGTCATCATGTAGAAGTCTATTAAGTGCTTCTAATGTGACAATGTGAGGAAATTCATAAATGACCAATTTAAGGATTTTTGTCACAAAAATGGTATGATATTTCGTCTCTCTTTCCCTCACACTTCTCCTCAAAATGGGAAATTCGAATGAAAAATACGAGCAATAAATAATTTAAGTCGCACACTTCTTGCTCATTCGTCCATACCGCCATCATTTTGGCATCATAGGCCACATACCTCTTAAATATTCTCACTAGCAAGTTACTTTCAAACTTTTCCCCCACTCAAATTCTTTATCATCGGGTTCCCTCCTACACAAATTTGAGGATTTTCGGGTGTTTATGTTATCCTCTCTTTCCTTCCACAATAATAAACAAACTTCAGGCCTGTTCCACTCCATGTGTATTTTTGGGATACCCACAAAATCATTGGGGCAATAAGTGTTATGATATGTCTAGTAGAAAAAAATTCATCTCTCATCACGTTATTTTCGATGAGTCCCAATTCCTGTTTGCCACCATACACACGTCTTTCCCGCCCTCGTATGATTTTTTGGACACTGGCTACATACACTCTTTCATTATCATTTAAACAGCCCAGATTCTCAAGCCCAAATGCGAGAGCCCACTCTTTCCACTCCCTCGGCCCAGTTAAACAACCAAATTATTCAAGCCAAATTGGGTCCCGGGGCTACGGATAAGTAAAAATGTGTAAGATTAAAATCGCAAAAGCTAGAACAACAAAAACAATCACTGGATATTGTCTTCAATGTTGTGTCAACATCTGAGGTAACATTGTGATAAAACAGTATAAACCTTTGTAGAGTAAATGCAGCGGAAAAAGTAAAGAGACACAAAATTTATATTTTTAAGGGTATAGATTAATATATCCCTTGATGGTCAATGACCAAAAGAATTGAATTATATACAATTACAAAAGAATTTCTTTTTACAAATTGAGCAATACAAACGAAAAAGAAATTACAAAAAATGAAGTCGCAGATGACTTCGCCTAAAGTTTAAAAAAGTCTAAAAAGACAAATACAACATCTTTATTACAATTCTTGAACAATAAGCTTAATCTAGAATAAAGTTAGCAATTATAATGTGGGACTAGATGTTGTTATACTACTTTAGACTAGCTGTGTTGATCCAGTTTTCTAAGGTATAATCCGAGAGCTCTCTTGGAAATTCTTCTCGCTCAAATCTTGATATCGATACTGTAAGCTCTCCTCTATTTATAGTGTAGAGTTTCCCTTGAAATCCTCACTGATTGGTTGCGGAGATTGAGTAAAAGAAGGCAACTGCTTGGACCAATTCTTTCTCCTGAAAAATCTCGCTCGACTCGGGTCTTCACACCGCTTCTTCTCCAAGTCTCGATCGCTTTCTTTTACCACGCTTTAAACACAAAGAACATTGTAATCTTGCCTATGCCATTTTTTACTCACAGTAACACGTCCTGTTTTGACCGGAAGAATAGGCAAAATCGTTATAGAGATGTTGTCAGGAATGTTGTCACAACATCGCAGGCAATATCCTAAGATGTTGTCCTGAGCATTTACATATATTGTCACAACATACATCTAACATCAACAATCTCCCCCTTTTTGCCTTTCTCCACAAAACTCCATACGATACGAAAATGACTAGGATACTGATTCCCGATGTAGCCCTTACATTCCAAGAATCAGTAGGATCAGAGATATGCTCCCCCTTAACCTGCAGTAGAAAATCTCAAGTAGTGTTGTATCAATGTTATGATTAGTTAGGAGTTATGTTATGTCCGTCGTGACTTTCTTACATCAGATGTGTAATTAGTCTATAGTGAACATTTATAACAATCCATGTTAGGCAAACATATACAAACTGTTTAGAAATTAATCACAAATATATATTTGCCAGACACGAACCAAAAATATCCCATCGTTAAATATTACACACCAAAAAAATAATATCCAAATGTCTGTATCTTCCACATTCAAACAAAAACATATTAACAAAGATTATCAGCATTCATCAATTCATCAAATCATCACTCCAATCCATTCATCGATCAATTTTTACGCAACACCATCACCATCTTCATTTCCATGATACTAGCAGTCAGTCATCAACTCCTCTCCCCCTGCATCATGGCTTCTTGCTTGGTCCAACAATTTCATCTCCCCATTTCTGTTTGCTCTCCTCAGTAACATTAGCAGCAACATCTTCAGTAGCAGCAGCAACATCAACATCTTCAGTAGCAGCAACATCACTCTCTCCACTTTTTGTCAAGAAAGTACGTCCTCGTAGTAGTTTTTGGCTCGCAAAAGTTCCTGGATTTGTCTATCCAACTCTGCAATATGTTTCCGAAGCCAGTCTTTGGATATAGGGACGTTACCCTGAATGTTAGCAACATCCTTCGATGTTTCAGTGTCCCGATCCTCTTTCTTCCAGGGCAGATCAACGACTCTGTCCCTGCTGTTCACAATTGCTCTTTGCACTGAATAAACTTCTAAGGCTTTACTCAGTTTTTCTCCTTTTGGAGTTCTAAAGCATTGGTTGAGCAAGATTTGAAAAATCTGTGAGGGGTATGGAAGGGCAGAGTTGGATTGTCGTTCAGCCAGGTTGGTAACATTGAATATTAGAGTTCCTAAATCAACTCTTTGGTTCCTTCCAATCATATAGAGTAATGTTGCTTTATCAAGAGTTACTACAGTCTCATTCAGTGAGGGTAACCAGTTGTATATGGCAAGTTTGTGCAAGGTAGCAAACAGGGCAGTGAGCTTTGAAACTGGAATGCGAGGAGCCCAAGTAGTGATCAAATTCACTGTTAGGTACTTGATCATTGAATTAAGTTCCTCTACAGTGGGAGTGGATTCAGGAGTTCTATCACTAATGACTATTCCAAGAGTGGAATTAATGATTTTAGGGGTAAAGTTGTATAATTTGCTGTATAGATACACTTTCCCAAATTTCTTTGAGGTAGTGTCTCGTACATCATGTGTCAAGTTAGCATAAAATACCCTTATAACCTTCTCACAATAGGAATTCTTTCCAGACACAGAACTTAGAACCTTAAGACTGCTAAAAAAAATCAATTAAACCATAAAAACGGATGTGCGTTACTAACACTAACGCGCAACGACTTTCGCACTAGTTTTCTTGCTTACCTTGTTATTTATTAGAAATGTCACACTGCATACCCCCTAGGGCTTGTTGGTTGTTCGAGTGCTGTCTTCATTACAGGATTGCGGGGATCCTTGAGTCTTTCCTTAACAACAGCCTATACGGGGAATAAGATATAGTGATGCCGACAAAAGATCATCAGCAGAGGAGACAACCCATTTATGATTCCAGTAGAGAAGACTAGTAAAAGGAAGGATCAAGAATGTTCTATATTTCTCGGCATCAATGCCATTCCTGGACCTGGATATCACTCTTATGGAATCCAATTGCCTTCGACACCTTGTACCAGGAGCGGATTCAATGCCATGCTCCCTTATGGTATCTCGTACACATTCCGAAGATTGGCCGAGCGAATAAGTCAACTTCAAAGTGATCTAATGATGGGTTGTCAACACATTCTGCTATTTTATTTGCACGAACCGTCGGTTACCTTTTGAATCAAAGTAGCGACAAGTCGAGTATTACGAGATATCCTTATTGTCACGACCCGACCCCGGGCCGCGACTGGTGCCCTGCATGGGCACCCTTACAGGTATACATCAGAGATAATTAGTGAAACATACATCAAACTTATAAATTAATTCAACAAGACATAAACAACAGGTTAGCCGATAAGGCTACCTCCCTGGACATATATATACATATACAGCCAAAAGCAGTTACATCCCTTTTTTTTTTCTTTACACAACCCAATCCACAAGATATGACTACAGACCTCTAAGAATTTGGACAAATACTATGATGGGACAAGGCCCCGCCGTACCCCTGAATATACCTAGCTATAATGACAAGCTCCGGAACATTGGAGCCATCTCAAAATCCGAACCAGATCCTAAGCTCATGATCCACAATCAGGTACCTAAACTCGCGGACATTTAACGCAATTCTCGGCGGGTCAATACACAGGTACCGAATATGGAACGGAAATAAGGTACAGTAATCAGATCATAATTGTACAAAAGAATGACAGGGGCAAGTATAAAAAGTAAATACCAGATCCTACCATGCCATTACCACTCATGAACTTAATCGTACATCGTTATCTTTTCCCATTTTTTTCAATAAGAGTTATAGTCAAATTCTTACGTACATACTTAGGAAAAATCATCAAGTTCATAACCATATAACTTACTTATCTTTCATAACATAATCCGGCCCTTTATGGAGGGACGCATATACTGCCCGGCCCAATCTGGGACGCGATAAAGTCACATAAGTCTGCCCATAAAGGTATACTGCCCGACCCAATCTGGGACGCGATAAAGTCACATAAGTCTGCCCATAAAGGTATACTGCATAAAAATAAGAAGCTTATGATCAACTTAGGGCCACCTGCCCATAGTATCATTTGGCAATCCTACTCCTGGGACTATTTCACCCGCATAGGCCGTATGGACCCGCATGAGGTAAGTTCCTCACATAGACTGTATCCGCCCGCATAGGTTGTATAGACCCGCATGCGGTAAGTTCCTCGCATAGACTGTATCCGCCCGCATAGGTCGTATATACCCGCATGAGGTAATCTCCTCGCATAGGACTGGTCCGTTCCGCATAGGACTATTTCACCCGCATAAGCCCTACGGACTCGCATGAGGTATTTCTCGCATCATGGGGAGCAAATCCACGGAATATGAAAATGCAACAAGCCCGGGGAATGACCCCGTAATAAAACAATACATCACTAGCACAACCGGCTATCATACATAACATAAGCACCATCGGCTTATCATACATAACATAAGCACCACCGGCTTATCATACATAACATAAGCACTACCGGCTTATCATAAATATCTTAGCAAGTTAAGAAATCCCTTAACTTCTTATTAGCCTTAATTATTAAGCATTCTCATTTTATTCAAACTTAAGGCACTAACATGTCATTAAACATCCGGGAATTCAACCCAAGGTATTATGTACCTCCATTATTTTCAAAAGACTCATTTTCATATAAAACCCCAAGATACTAACACCCGTAGTATCAATGCATGTCTACATTTCAAACAAGTCACATTACTTTTGGAAATACATTTTTAGACTTCTAAACCAAGTGACTTTCACTTTAAAAATATTTAAGCAATTGATGCCTTTAAATCAAATTGCCCTTCTTTATTTCAAGTCATCTCTTTGTTTGCATTACTAGAGAAAAACCATTCTTTTAACCTTCCGTAAAGTTGTTATAACCAACTTCCCATAAAGCCGTTATAACTTTTTATGTCTTAGACAAATTCATTCCTTTTATATACTTTCAAATCAAGTTACATAGCTTTCAAAATACTTCAAGTCTCTTAACTTTAAGAAATCAAGTTTCTTAACTTAGAATATCAAGTCTCTTTCCATTAAGAAATCAAGTTTCTTAACTTAGAATATCAAGTCTCTTTTCTTTAAGAAATCAAGTTTCTTAACTTAAAATATCAAGTCTCTTTTCTTTAAGAAATCAAGTTTCTTAACTTAAAATATTGTTATACCCCGTATTTTCCAGAGTATATACGTGAGGGCGTACGTATACAATTTGAGCCTTAAAGTAGGCATAGGTTCGAATTTGTGCATAGCTACCAAAAGGAGTCGTTTTTAAACGCTTCCACGCTTTTCAAGGAAAATTCCGCTATGACATTTATAATTTTTGCGGATTTTTCCGAGAGACGAACATTTTGGACCAACGAGGTGACACGTGTCACCCTCACATCGCCGTGAGAAGTGGACTCAAAGGCAAGCAAAGGCACGTTTTTTGTGCCTTGGGTTAGGTAGGATATTTGTGCAAGTTGGTGTGGTAGATGGATAAGGTCCACATGGTTGAAATCTAGCCCTACACTTGCACCACACTTGTCTTCATCTTGGCCATTGGTTGGCTTTCACTTGACCCATAAATACCCCTCTAGTTGAAGACATTCTTCATCCAAAAATCGAGCAATCTTTCTAAGTCTCAAACCCTCCTCTCCCTCTTGTGATCTCGCCCACCACACACCCTCCCCTCTTCAAGGCCCCTTGGCGAAACCTACCCTCCCCTTTGTCGAGGCTTCGCCGGGTACACCCCTAGCCTAGTTGTCTCGTATAAATACCCCTTGTTGTGGTATAGAAATACTCTCCTAGTATTGTTGTTATGTCCAAATACCTTGGCCCAAATACCTTGTAGTATTCCCAAGGTTACACTTATACAAGCCCGTAAAATACCATTATACTTCCTCGCCTCAAAAACGAAACCCTAAGTAAATCTTCACCCGTAGTTGAAGTTATAAGTAGAAGTTGGTTAGAACTTCTAAGGGTTGGTTGGAGCGGAGTTAGAGCGCACGAGTAGAGCTAAACTTTGCTCGTGATCGACATATAAACTCTGATAATTTTGGGCTTATCGAGGTAAACACTCTTGACCTTCTATTTGTAATTGGAAATTACATGTTGTAGGAATATATAGTTGATGTATACTATATATAGTACGTAACATTATAATTGTGCGGCAATGTCTTTTGACTTAAGCTCGAATAATACTTACGGCAATGTCTTTTGACTTAAGCTCGATTAATACTTACGAATGTCTTGCGACTTAAGCCCTAATTTTAAGAAGTGAATCAGTAATTATATAGATCGTATTACATGAGGCTTGTGTAGTATTACCGTGAGTAGAATTGCGCGTCCGTTAGATGTTAACCCCCCCGGTTGGCTTGGCCGCCTCGATAGAGGAGAGATTTACGCCATGTGTGTGAGGTGTCGCCGAATTTTCTGTAGAATATTCTACATTGAGATCTAAAGATATTAATAGGCGCCAGGCCTCTATAGGTTGTAGTACTACGTGTGGAGTGATCGATTGACCGAGAGTGTAGCGCATTGCTTGAGGTACTTGAGCGCTTTGCTATTAGTCGATACTCGCCGCGAGGTATGTGAACCTCTTCCTATCTTTCTAGCATGATATGTGTATAACTATGTAGTACGGTAGACGCATACGTGTTAAATGTATTTGATTGGTTTAAAACATAAAGGGTTATAACGGCTTTATGGGAAGTGGGTTATAACAGCTTTATGTAGATAAGAAAAAGCCTTGTGATTTTTAAAAAGATAATTGATTTGACTTATAACCGACTGGATGTAAAAGAACCTTGGAATATTCTAAAAAGATTAAGAAACCTTTTTGAAAGAAGTGTGTACTTGGTTTGAAAACATAAGAGTTATACCACTTTATGAGAAGTTAGGTGTAACGCCTTAGAGAGATAAAAGAATGGTTTAATGGACTTATTCTTAAAGAATAAGAGACTTGACTTAAAATGGATGTTTGTGTGAAACCTCATTCGTGAGTAATGAGTACTTGGTTTTTGGAAGGAATAATGTTTTACTGATTTCGGAAATCAGAATGTGTATCGACAAACCACCGCAGCTAATAAAGGAAAATGTATTGTATAATTAAGTATTATTAAAACCAGTAGAAACCTCCATCTGATGTAGCTAAGATGAGACAAAATGATATTACATTTTCTAGATCATGGTCGCTTAATAAGATTGATTATGAACAAGAATAACCTACTCGCCATGGCATATGTTACTCAATTGTTTTAAAAGAGATTAAGACATTCAACTATGAAACTTTTCAAAAGAGACTTATGTAATTAAAAATTAGGCAAACCGAACCTTAGGAAAAGAAAGGCATTGTGTTGTCTTAAAATGGTTTAAAGCATAAGGTGTTATAACAAATATGGGAAGTTGGTTATAACGACCTTATGAAAACAAAAGAAAGGTTTTATCATGGGTTTTAACGTGGTAACTTGACTTTAAAAAAGAAAGTATGGAAGTTGTTTTGGTTTACTTAAAAGATATAAGTCACTCTATTTTTATACTACGGTATCGGGTGACTTTTATAAAAGGAATAAATCTCTTTAAAAGGAATTTAACGCATTTAGTACTTTAGGTTAAAAACCGAACTTGGGCATAAAATGGAAGTACTTGAGTCAGGTATAAACTTGCCTATGCTTGTTGTTGTGAAACTTGCCTATGCTTGTTGTGATAGCCTTTGTTGTGCAAAAATTGTGTTTCTATACTACCGCGTCTCGATGGAGGGTCGATGACTTGTTGAGAACTTACTTCGACGTGACCGGCAGCGACGGATAAATTCCACACGCACGCCTCGCTGATAGTGTTACTTTGTTAATCGCTTTGGACATACCGACACGACGTAGCGCGCGGGTATGCTTCCACTTTGATTACCGCTTTGTTGTCTTATTGTTTCTTGGACATACCGACACACGCGTAGCGCACGGGTATGCTTCCATTTGGAATCTTTGCCTTATTGTTTCCTTCGACACGCCGACACGACGTAGCGCACGCATGCTTCCATTTGAATGCCGTCTTATTGTTTCCTCGACATGCCGACACGATCGTAGCGCACGTATGCTTCCATTTGGAATGTTGTCTTATTTGTTCCCTTTGGACATACCGACACGATGCGTAGCGCACTGTATGCTCCCATTTGATTTGTAACGACTGCCCGGGGCGTTCGTGCCTTATCCTGCACCTAGTGATACAATCATTAGAGAAAACCAATGGAAAATAAAACTTTAAACAAGAAACAAGATATATGAACATAAAACAGCAACCCAACTGCTACCTTCCAATAACATAAATAATACAACTCTTTCAAAACGAACAGCTTAAATCCTTTTTTTACAAACCCCGCCACAACAAAGATTACATGCACTCTAAGATTTACAACAACTATGACGGACAGTGGCCGCCATACCCCGAATGTACAAGAACTCGCAACTCGTGGAACACATACCAAAAGATAAGCCTCGAGAAACGGGCTTCCTAAAACGCTGAATCGAGATCCTAAGAGCGAGGATCCACGATCGATGTACCTACACCGCAGATGACGCAGCCCCGGGCGAGGTCAAGATAACAGTACCAAGTATGTGAAATCAGAAATATCAGAATGAAATCATACTAGTCTATATAAAGCAGAGACATGTATGATAACCAAACTACGCTCACAACATAAAAGCAAATATGTCCAGTGACTCACGCCTCAAGTCATCACTAAATATAACTATGGGTCTCACGCCCACAACATCAATCATGTTCGCCACGGCCGCATGCCCTAATTCTGCATCGGTGTAGACATGTCCATGATGCAACAATAATACCAATGCCCCGGCCACATGCCCCGAATTCTACCTCTGCAGACACGCCCATGTGACATCAACAATAATATCTTGGTGATCAACCCGCCGCACGGCCACATGCCCCTGAATTCTACCTCGGTGTAGACATGTCCATGTAACCACAATAACAATATATCGTAATCAACCCGACCGCATGGCCGCATGCCCCTGAATTCTACCTCTGTAGACATGTCCATGTGACATCATCAACAAGACAAGAATCAAAATGGAAACATACCCGTGGAATTCTCCATCACCGCCAAAGACGCCCAAGTAAGTTCTCAATAAGTCGACCGCCTCTATCGAGACGCCAGAATACGTAAATACCACACTTGCACAACAAAGGCTATCATCACAAGCATAGGCAAGTTTCACAACAATAAGCATAGGCAAGTTTCACAACAACAAGCATAGGCAAGTTTCACAACAACTCAAAGTACTTTCATTTTATGCCAAAGTCCTGTTTTTAACCCCAAGGTACTACATACGTTAAGTTCGTTTAAAAGAGATCCATTACTTTTATAAAAGTCACCCGATACCCGTAGTATTAGAATGACCAACCCACCTTCCTTTTCAAAATCAAGTAACAACATTCTTTTCCTAAGTTCCAGTTTGCCTAGTTTCAATTACTCAAGCTTCTCATTTTCAAATGGTTTCATAGTTCCCAAACTTAATCACTGATTCCTTTTTAGAACAATCGAGTAACATATGTCATATATGTGAGTAGTTTATTCTTGTTTATAACGATCTTATTACAAGTGACCATGATCTAGAAAATGTAATATCATTTTGTCTCATCTTAGCTTCTATGCAGATGGAGGTTTCTACCGGTTTTAATACAACACATCATTATTCAATACATTTTCCTTTATTAACGCTGCGTTGGTCCTGTCGATACACATTCGATTTCCAAATCAAGAAACATTATCCCTTTAAAACCAAGTACTCATTACTCACGAATGAGGTTTCACACAACATCCACATTAAAACAAATAAGTTAAGTCTCTTATCTTATAAGATCAAGTCTCTTAACTTCTAACATCAAGAAACCATTTTCACTACATAAGGTCGTTATAACTAACTTCCCATAAAGCTATTATAACACCCTATGTTTTAAACCGACCAAATCACTTAGCACATGCGTCTACCGTACTACATAGTTCACAACAATCATGCTAGAAAAGATAGGAAGAGGTTCACATACCTCGCGACGATTTATCGACAATAAGCAAAATGCTCCAAGTACTACAACTCACTAGCCCTTTCCACTCGAGTAGAATACGCTACTCTTAGTACTTTCACCTATAAAGGTCACAAACGCCTATTAACTCCAAAACACAAGTTTCTATCTTTCTATAGAAAATTCGAGACCTCCCCGCAACAGAATCTCCTCCTCTATCGGTGCCGCCACCAAGCCAACCGTGTGGTTTACGCCTAACCTGACGTGTACAATTCTACTCAAGAATACTACACAAGTCTCATCGCACACCCATGTAAATACAAGCCATTCGCTTCTTCAGCTTAAGTCAAAAGACATTGCCGAATACTAAGTAGTTCCATATATAGTATACTTCAACTATATATTCTAACAAACATGTAATTTCCAATTACAATAGAGGGACAAGATAATTACCTCGATAAGCCCAAAATGTTCCGCCGCTCGGAAAAATCCGCAAAAATACAAAACGACATAGCCGGAATTTTCCCTTCGCAAGTTACGCAAAACGTTTCGTCGAAAAACGACTCTAACCGTGTCAGGCACAAAGGTAACTTCGGCCATTACCTAGGCGGGGTGACACGTGTCACCCTCCTATTGGCCCTCATAAAACGCCTTTCAAAAATATCCACAATGGCCAAAATCTCAAAACAAAGTGGGCCCCACAAATCAGAATTTCTCCGTGGCCCCACGTGACCATTTCCAAAATAAAATCTCAAAATTCTAATATAATCTATGAAGTCCAAATACCAAATCTGGGAATCCAATTCCCATTAACGAACCTTTTTCTTCACAAATAACCTAAACTTTTCCGCCGAAACTCACATCTTTCTTTCTTTTCAAAATTTCACATTCTCACGCACGTCCTCACATATATACCCCGCAACTACGGTATAACAGATTGCCGTCTTGTTGTTATCATATCATAGATCGCCAGCAGGAGGAAGGTACTCCACGCGTGATTGATGTTGCGGCGCGAGACCGAATCGATATAATCATATGCGTGTATCGTAGTTTGGTTATCATACCGCCTCCCGCTTATAGACTATTATGATTTCATTTACGATTTTACGCCACATACTTGGTACCGTATCGACCTCTTCGGGCCGCGCTCATGCCGC
Organism: Przewalskia tangutica; assembly: GCA_029844215.1. Taxonomy (NCBI): domain Eukaryota; kingdom Viridiplantae; phylum Streptophyta; class Magnoliopsida; order Solanales; family Solanaceae; genus Przewalskia; species Przewalskia tangutica. Next base: position 33,700,402 of record CM056725.1, read on the forward strand.
AGTAGAGTACATCTACCGCCGATCCCCGCTAGATCTCATCTCGCCGTTTTGGGAAGCTCCGCCTTCTGAGGCTTATCTGCTGGTATGTTACCTCGAGTCCAGAGGTTCTTGTACATTCGTGGTATGGCGGGGCCCCGTCCGCCATAGTTGTTGATAAACTCTTAGGTCTCAGAGCACCGCGCAAGGTGGTTTTGTAAAAAGGATTAAACTGCTCGCTTTAAAAAGAGTCGCTTATATATATTTTTTTGGAAGGTAACCGCTTGGTTGGCCTCGTTTCATTATCTTGTCTCATGTTCATGTTTAAGTTTTTATTTCCTGGTTTTCTCGATGTCAGATCACCAGGTGCCCGGTAAGGCACTACCACGCCCGGATCGGTCGTGAAAAATATCAAGTCTCTTTTCTTTAAGAAATCAAGTTTCTTAACTTAAAATATCAAGTCTCTTATCCTTTTAAGAAATCAAGTTTCTTAACTTAAAATATCAAGTCTCTTATCTTTAAGAAATCAAGTTTCTTAACTTAAAATATCAAGTCTCTTATCTGTTATACCCCGTAGTTCCGGAGTATGTATGTAAGGGCGTACGTACGAATGTATAAACCCTAATTAGGGTAAGAATGAAAGAATTGTTTCCGACGGAAAATATTCCGAACCTTGTGAAGGAAATTTTTACGTTTTCAATATTTTTATGGAATTTTTCCGAGAGATAAATATTTTGGACCAATAGGAGGGCGACATGTGTCACCCCAAGAAGCCATGTTGGACGTTTTTTAAGACAAGTGGGCAAGACAAGTGGCCAAAAGTCTTGCATGACATTTGCATGGCAACTTGGACGTTTTTTGCTAGTTAGTGGGCAAGTCAAATGGTCAAAGTCTTGCATGGCATTTGTGGGACAAGTGGAGAAAGGAATCTACACAAACAATCTACACCATACACATGTTTTCATCCTAACCCTTGGTTATCCTATATAAACCCCTCTAGTTGATGAAAATCTTCCACACTTAGAACATTTCAAGACTTGAAAATATTTCTCTCCCTTTCCTTGAAGCTCTCGTCCAAACCCCCTTTTTCTTGAGCAAATGTTGTCCAAAAATTCTTAAACTTATAAGTGTTCTTCCTTAATGTATTTGAAAGATTATTAACCAAGAGTTAGACAAGATTTCACACCCATAGCCTCAAAATTACCCCCTTGGTCGAGAGTGGACAGATTTGGAACCTTAGTGTTCTTCACTTTTTGGAGTTAATTCTTGAATAGAAGTTGGTTAGGAACTTCTAAGGGTGACTTGTGGTGGTTTGGAACACAAATATTTGGAGCTAAAACTCAAATATTTGGAGCTAAGACTTGCTTTGGAACGACTTAAAGTTCTTGGATATTTTTGGGCTATTATTGAGGTAATGAACCTTAACCTCTTCGTGAAGTTGATTATTATGTATATTGGATATTATACATATATTGAAAGTATATTATGAAGTTTGAGATATAAGGAAAGATTTGGATCATGTTAAGATGTTAAAAGGAGAATTGACATATTAGCCATTAAAATGGTAAAAATGTATCCATTACTTGACTAAGAAGTTAACAACAAAGAAACTATAACTTATATAAAGATTGGAATATAAGTTGAAGGACTAATGAAGTAATTGGATAAGTAAAATTGTAAAAGTTGGCCAAGGACCCCAACTTAAGGACTATATTTACTTTGGACCGTATTTACTTTGGACCGTATTTACTTTGGACCGTTTTTACTTTGGACTGTATTTACATTGTTGTTAAGGGGAAGATTGTTAAATCGCGTTCCGTTTGGGCGTGTGATACCCTTCTTTAATTATTGTTGTTATGAAGGAGAGATTGTTAATCGCGTTCGCTTAGGCGTGTTATCCCTTCTTTAATTATTGTTGTTATGAAGGAGAGATTGTTAATCGCGCTTCGCTTGGGCGTGTTATCCCTTCTTTAATTATTGTTGTTATTAAGGAGAGATTGTTAATCGCGTTCGCTTGGGCGTGTGTGTCACGACCAAATCGGCCGTGATCGTGCCTTAGCCCGCACCCTAGTGACACAACATCGTGAGTAATCACGAACATAAAACAACAAATGAGATAACGTAAATATAAAACAATAATCAGGAAACTTGCCTTTCTGCATATATATAACCATCAACTCTTTTACAAATGAACAGCTTAATCCTTTTACCAACCCCGCCACAACAAGATTACATGCACTTCTAAGAATGATACGACACAATGGCGGACAGGCCCCGCCAAACCCCGAATGTAAACACTTACGACGCATGTGGTACTATACCACCGATAAGCCTCCGAGAAACGAGCTTCCCAAACGCTCGAATCGCGGACTTCGAGAGCTAGGATCAACGATCGATGTGCCTCAACTCATGCAGATGAACGCAATTTCCCGGGCGAGGTCAATAACAGTACCGGTATGTGAAACTAAAGATAACATCAGAAATGAAATCATAGTAGTCTATACAAAGCAGAGACATGTATGATAACCAAACTACGCTTCACCATAAATAAGCAATATGTCAAGTCGTGACTCACACCTCAAGTCATCACTCAATTTAACAACGGGTCTCACGCCACAACATCAATCGTGCCTGGAATACCTTCCTCATCGCCGCGCTTTATGATATACAAGCACCAAGGAATACATATGAACACCGTGTCCCACCGTGTCCTAATAAAATCATGCGGTAAGTACGAAGGCCTAGCCGACTACTAACACCTAGCACTCAACAAGGTCATAAATCAGATTATAAGATCTGTCTGCATCACATGATCAAAGCCGCCACTTGCCCGCAGATCTAATGCGCGCGTCTAGTCTCGAACTTCCCGCAGCCTCCGCATAGGCCAATCTCATCGCCCGCATGAGGTATTCCCGCATCGAGGGTAGCTACTCCCGCATCGCCCCGACTTTCGAGTCCGCATGGCCACGCGACCGCATGCCCATAAAGGACGACACTAACTCGAACTCTCGTAGCTCCGCATAGGCCCCGTGACCGCATGCAGGTATTCTCGAATCACGGTCCTGCATCACCGAGTCTACCCCGACGGAGGCGGCTTAACCCTAATCATCTCAAGAGATTAATGCCACAATACTATCATAACGACCGATAGTTAATAAGCACAATCAAGTAACCCCTTACACAAACATCACAAGATACTAACACACGTAGCATCCTAACACGCTTACTTATCAAGGCAACAAGAAAGTATTACAAGGCTATCACAAACCAATACAATCAAGTTATTCACACAAGGTACTTTCTACTAACAAGTTCTATCTATCCCCAAAGTACTTCACACATTAAAATCTAAAAAGATCTGCTTCTTTCACATAAGTCACACAATACGTAGTATAAAATAGAGTGACTGTCTTTTAAGAAAACTAAAACTCTTACCTTTGTAAAATCAAGTAACAACATTATTTTCCAAGCGCCCAAGTTTGCCTAATTTCAAATGTTCACGCTTCTTATTTTAGAAAGGTTTCAGAGTTCATAGTCTTATTCATTTAAGAATATAATTCTCTTTTAAACAACTGAGAAACATAAGCCTTATATGCGAGTAGGATATTCTTGTTTATAACAATCTTATTACAAAGACCATGATCTAGGAAATATCATTTTGTCTCATCTTAGCTTCTACGCAGATGGAAGTTTCTAATGGTTTTAATAATACTTAATTATTCAAAACATTTCCTTTTATTAACGCCGCAGTTGGTTTGTCGATACACATTCGATTTCAAATCAAGAAAGCATTCTTAAGCCGTTATACCTAACTTCCCATAAAGCTAGTATAACTCTTAAGTTTTCAAACACCAAGTATTACTTCTCCTTTCAAAATGATTCAAAAATCTTTGAAATACTTCAAGTTCTTTCTTATCATATAATGCCAAGCCGCTTATAGTTCAAATCGCTACCTTTTAAAAACCACATGTATTTTCTTACTAACATAAAGTCGTTATAACCAACTTCCCATAAAGCCGTTATAACACTTTATGTTTTAAACCACTCAAACACATTTAGCACACGACGCTCACCGCATTACATAGTTTCACACATATCATGCTAGAAGAGATATAAGAGGTTCACATACCTCGCGACGAGTATCGACTACAGCAAAACGCCCAAGTACTTCCAAACGCCGCCACCCCCTTAAGCCACGTAGATCGCGCCACACGTAGTACATCAACCTATAAGGCCACAAGGCGCTTATTAACATTTAGATCTCATCGTAGAACATTCTACCGAAAATTCGGCAAAGACTCCCCGCCCGCAACAGAAACCTCCTCTAACGAGGCCGCTACCAAGCCAACCAGGGGAGGCTTATACATCAAACCTGAACGGGTACAATACTACTCCACAGTACTACTACACAAGTCTACTGTAATACAGTCCTCTGTAATTACAGTTCAGTTCGTCAGGCTTAAGTCCAAGGACATTGCCACAAGCTATGTTCAGTTATATATAGATAGTATACTTCAACTATATACTCCTACAACATGTAATTTCCAATTACAAATAGAGGACAAGATATTTACCTCGATAAGCCCATAATTATCCGAGTTTAACGTCGATCCCGGGCAATCGCTTAGCTCCAACTCCGAGCGCCCAACCCGCTCTAAACCACCCTTAGAAGTTCTAACCAACTTCTACACAATACTCCAACTGACTATGGAGATTTTCCTAGGTTTCGGTTTTGGATCGACGGAAGTATAATAGTATTTCGGCTTTTCAGATAGGTATAACCTTAGAATACTACAAGGTATACTGGCTAAGGTAATTTGGGCATTATAACAATACTGAGAGTATTTCTACACCACAGTGGGGGTATTATACGAAAGCAACTAGGCTAGTGGGTACCCCACTACCACACTACTGTGAGGGTGTACCACTCGCCAAGGCCTCTGGAGTGGTGCACCTCTGCCAAGGCCTCACAAAGGAAGAGGAGGACGAAACCATAAGGAAGGAGGGGAGGATTCTAACACTTAGAAATATTTAGACGAAGAAGTTCATCAAAGGAGAGGGTATTTATAGCACAAGCCAAGGCCAACCAACGGCCAAGATCTAGCCAAGTGTATAGCAAGTGTAAGGCCAAGATTCACCCAAGTTCCCCTAGACCCTACTCCTTAAAACCTCACAAATATCTACACAAAAATCAACCAAGACTTGCTCATTCAATCGCCCTAACGCCTTTCAGTCCACCAACGAGAGGGTGCCAAGTGTTGCCCTCTCGCTGTCCAAAACATTTCGCCTCTGAAAAATCCGCAAAAATACTAAATGACATAGCCGTAATTTACCCTTCGTAGTTAGGTAACGCTTCACAAAAACGACTCTAACCGTGTTGTGCACAAACATATTTCGCCAAGGTGCCACGGGGTGACACGTGTCGCCCCGATTCGCCCAAAATATTTCGCCTTCCGAAATATCTATAACGCCAAAATCTCAAAAATCAAAGTGCTCTACAAAACAGAATTTCTCCCGTGGGCCCCACGTGACCATTTCCAAAATAAAATTCCATAATTCTAATATAATCTAAGAAGTCCAAAACCAAATACGGGAATCCAATTCCCATTAACGAACCTTTTTCCTTCACAAAACCTAAACTTTTCCGTGGAAAATTCACCTCTTTCTTCCTTTCCAATCTTTCTGTCAGATTCTCGCACGCACGCCCTCGCATACATACCCCGAACTACGGGTATAACATTCTTCCTTAGAAACATTCGTCCCGAATGTTCCTTCTAAGTCTCAAACAACGCGCCAAAGATAGTCTTCACTACTATACTTACGAAACAATCCCGCCATACCGCCATGTAAATACCGCGCGCAACATACTTATATCCAAGTCTACGAGGAAACACCTCTAACATCACCACAAATAATACCACTTTTGTCACTTTGTCGCGAGCCTTGTCCGACGACTCCAACAAATGGTACCGGCCGCACGCGATCACCGGTCGCCGTGACACTCAACCCTTACCACATTTCGACATCGCTTTAGTTTCCAAAACTCTGGTTACTATCTCTTTACGCGGCATCATTAATCGAACATTCTGATGGATCTTCGATACTTTCCGAACATAACAATACGAAAGATCGGACGCCCCGCCTCCTAAGTCGGACTAAAGCTAACATATAGGCAACCCGCCTATTCTTCACATGAACTCTATGGCCCAAAAGTAACTCGCTAAGTTCCTTCGCTTTCCAAAACTCGCCACACCGATCGGGTGGTACTTTCAAGAAGACCGACCACAACTCAACTCTAAGCGCCGCCGCCGATCATCCGCACGATTCCTCCGAGCCGCCGTAACTTCTTCTAGACGAGCTTTACCTTATCCACGTCACCGGAACAAGCTCGATCCAACTATCTCAACTCCCGCCAACATCGAACCAATCGACCGCAACTTACACTTCGCCCCAACAAGGCTTCGTAAGGCGACATCCGAACACCAAATGGTAGCTTAAACGCCCTCCACAGAGACAACAATCCTCGCAACTTCAAATCCACACACCGCCCGAGGGCGACGCGATTCGAGACTCACCGAGTCCTTAACCCCGCTCGTAAAACTTCCGTAAACAAAACAGCCGTAACTGGCTCCACTGTCGCCATAAGGTGAAGGTAGGCACCCGCAGCCTTACAACCTTTCTCGACAAATCAACATCGCCGAGTGAACGGCCCCGATCAAGAACACGATGGGCTGCCTCATCGACCGACCACCGGTCGAACGCATCCACGAACTCGTGACGCCGTCAACTAAACTGGGCCTAACACCCTCGTGACTCTAACACAAGGCGCGACCACCACAACCAGACCTCACCACCAAACATGCCGCGGGTTGACCCGCAACACGGCCTCAACCCGACCCGCATTACGCAGAAACACTAGCTCCCAAGGAACAATCTCACTAAACACGCTACTTAAAACCCAACGGCCTTCTTAGCTCAACTACCCTCTTTCATTTCATACCACTTGGACCTATCCCAACATAGCTCACGCGCACTATGCACTCCGATAAGGATCAAACATAACACTACACCTTTACTCGAGACGGCCTTACCTCTAAGGTCCAGACGTATAACACTCTAAGGCTCACACCTTCTCTATTCCCCAAAATCTTACTGCTAACCCACCATGATTTCTCATCACAACTACCACGCCGCTATCGTAACATAGCACTTAAGGTATACTCACCTTGAAAGTTACCGGCGACTCACGCCCGCCCTCTTCTCGCCCTTGGTTAACCCACAATCTCTACGCTACCGCTGCATAAGCCCGCATACGTGCCATGCTCAAGCCCAATCAAGAATTACTCGCACAACCTCTCTTAGGTAGTCATCAAGACTCGTGGTACATCGGATAATCTTCGTAGCCAAATCTATAGCTAGTAATGTGGTCGCTTTGCAATCTATATTCACCGCTCCTGGCCGTAACAAGGTTCAAATATCGTGGACGCAGAGGAACCGCCATCGTATAAACTCACAAGCTAGCGACGCCGCAGAAATCCCCGAACGAAGCACTACCCTAGGTAATGATTGGGCCTCGCCTCGCAACCTTCTCAACTCAACTCGCAGCCTCCGGCCGCTCGCCTCCCGGCCCGGCTTCTACGCGAGGCATAACGAGCAAGTGGAATGAATTTCGCCGAGGGTCCAACTTACAACACAAATCTAAGGCACGATCTCAGAGTGAGAAGAATAGAAACCAATCCTAAATATCCTATAGCCTCTCGACATCGCGTGTGCACAACACACCGATAATCAAGACTCATCGATACGGTTCAGACACTTTCCGAGGATTAATCGCTCGATACCACTTTTGTCACGACCCAAATCGCCTGGATCGTGCCTTAGCCCGCACCCTAGTGACACAACATCGAGTAATCACGAACATAAACAACAAATACGAGATAACGTAAATATAAAACAATAATCAGGAAACTTGCCTTTCTAAGATATATATAACCATCAACTCTTTTACAAATGAACACTTAATCCTTTTTACCAACCCCGCCACAACAAAGATTTCATGCACTTCTAAGAATGATACGACACAATGGCGGACAGTGGCCCGCCAAACCCCGAATGTAAACACTTACGACATTGCGGACTATACCACCGATAAGCCTCCGAGAAACGGAGCTTCCCAAACGCCGAATCGTGACTCGAGAGCTAGGATCAACGATCGACGTGCCTCAACTCGCGGCATGAACGCAGCCTCGGGCGAGGTCAAGATAACAGTACCGAGTATGTGAAACTAAAGATAACATCAGAAATGAAATCATAGTAGTCTATACAAAGCAGAGACATGATGATAACCAAACTACGCTTCACCATAAATAAGCATATGTCAAGTCGTGACTCACACCTCAAGTCATCACTCAATTTAACAACGGGTCTCACGCCCACAACATCAATCGTGCCCGTGGAATACCTTCCTCACCGCCAGCTTATGATATACAAGCACCAAGGAATACATATGAACACCGTGTCCCACTCGTGTCCTAATAAAATCTGCAGATAAGTACGAAGGCCTAGCCGACTACTAACACCTACGCATCAACAAGGTCATAAATCAGATTATAAGATCTGCCTGCATCATTACATGATCAAAGCCGCCACTTGCCCGCAGATCTAATGCCGCGCGCCTAGTCCTCGAACTTCCCGCACCCGCATAGCCAATCTCATCGCCCGCATGCAGGTATTCCCCGCATCGAGGGTAGCTACTCCCCGCATCGCCCCGACTTTCGAGTCCGCACGCCACAAGCGACCGCATGCCCATAAAGGACGACACTAACTCGAACTCTCGTAGCTCCGCATAGGCCCTCAGACCCGCATGAGGTATTCTCGAATCACGGTCCTGCATCACCGAAGTCTACCCCGCATCGGAGGGCGCTTAATTCCCTAATCATCTCAAGAGATTTAACGCCACAATACTATCATAACGACCGATAGTTAATAAGCACAATCAAGGGAAACCCTTACACAAACATCACAAGATACTAACACACGTAGCATCCTAACACGCTTACTTATCAAGGCAACAAGAAAGTATTACAAGGCTATCACAAACCAATACAATCAAGTTATTCACACAAGGTACTTTCTACTAACAAGTTCGCATCTATCCCCAAAGTACTTCACACATTAAAATCTAAAAAGATCTGCTTTCTTTCACATAAGTCACACAATACCCGTAGTATAAAATAGAGTGATCGCCCTTTTAAGAAAACTAAAACTCTTACCTTTGTAAAATCAAGTAACAACATTATTTTCCAAGCGCCCAAGTTTGCCTAATTTCAAATGTTCACGCTTTCTTATTTTAGAAAGGTTTCGTAGTTCATAGTCTTATTCATTTAAGAATATAATTCTCTTTTAAACAACTGAGAAACATAAGCCTTATATATGCGAGTAGATATTCTTGTTTATAACAATCTTATTACAAAGACATGATCTAGAAATATCATTTTGTCTCATCTTAGCTTCTATGCAGATGAAGTTTCTACCGTTTTAATAATACTTAATTATTCAAAACATTTCCTTTTATTAACGCCGCAGTTGGTTTGTCGATACACATTCCGATTTCCAAATCAAGAAAGCATTCTTAAGCCGTTATACCTAACTTCCCATAAAGCTAGTATAACTCTTAAGTTTTCAAACACCAAGTATTACTTCTCCTTTCAAAATGATTCAAAAATCTTTGAAATACTTCAAGTTCTTTCTTATCATATAACAAGCCGCTTATAGTTCAAATCGCTTACCTTTTAAAACCACATGTATTTTCTTACTAACATAAAGTCGTTATAACCAACTTCCCATAAAGCCGTTATAACACTTTATGTTTTAAACCACTCAAACACATTTAGCACACGACGCCTACCGCATTACATAGTTTCACACATATCATGCTGTAAGAGATATGAAGAGGTTCACATACCTCGCGACGAGTATCGACTACAGCAAAACGCCCAAGTACTTCCAAACGCCGCTACCCCTTAAGCCACGTAGATCGCGCCACACGTAGTACATCAACCTATAAGGCCACAAGGCGCTTTATTAACATTTAGATCTCATCGCAGAACATTCTACCAAAATTCGCAAGACCTCCCCGCAACAACAGAAACCTCCTCCTCTAACGAGGCCGCTACCAAGCCAACCAGTGGGTTATACATCTAACCCTAACTGCACAATTCTACCCACTACACTACTACACAAGTCTACCGTAATACACCCCATGTAATTACAGCTCAGCTTCTTCAAAGCTTAAGTCCAAGGACATTGCCACAAGCTATGTTCGCTATATATATATAGTATACTTCAACTATATAATCTAACGACATGTAATTTCCAATTACAAATAGAGGACAAGATATTTACCTCGATAAGCCCATAATTATCCGAGTTTAATGTCGATCCCGGCAATCGCTTAGCTCCAACTCCGAGCGCCCAACCCGCTCTAAACCACCCTTAGAAGTTCTAACTAACTTCTACACAATACTCCAACTGACTATGGAGATTTTCCTGTGGTTTCTGCCAGGATCGACGGAAGTATAATAGTATTTCCGGCTTTTCAGATAGTATAACCTTAGAATACTACAAGGTATACTACTAAGGTAATTGGGCATTATAACAATACTGAGAGTATTTCTACACCACAAAGTGGTATTATACGAAAGCAACTAGCAGTGTGGGTACCCCACGGCCACACTACTGTGAGTGGTGTACTTCTACCAAGGCCTCTGTGAGGGTGCACCCTCTGCCAAGGCCTCACAAAGGAAGAGGAGGGACGAAACCATAAGGAAGTGGCGGGAGGATTCTAACACTTAGAAATATTTAGACGAAGAAGTTCATCAAAGGAGAGTGGTATTTATAAGACAAGCCAAGGCCAACCAACGGCCAAGATCTAGCCAAGTGTATAGCAAGTGTAAGGCCAAGATTCACCCAAGTGCCCCTAGACCCTACTCCTTAAAACCTCACAAATATCTACACAAAAATCAACCAAGACTTGCTCATTCAATCGCCCTAACGCTCTTCAGTCCACCAACGAGAGGTGCGCTGTTGCCCTCTCGCTGGTCCAAAACGCTTCGCCTCTAAAAATCCGCAAAAATACTAAATGACATAGCCGTAATTTACCCTTCGTAGTTAGGTAGAACGCTTCCGAAAACGACTCTAACCGTGTCACAGACAAACATATTTCGCCCAAGCGGTGCCACACGGGGTGACACGTGTCGCTTCGATTCGCCCAAAATATTTCGCCTTCCGAAATATCTATAACGCCAAAATCTCAAAATCAAAGCTGCTCTACAAAATCAGAATTTCTCCCGGGCCCCACGTGACCATTTCCGAAAAATAAAATTCCATAATTCTAATATAATCTAAGAAGTCCAAACCAAATATGGGAATCCAATTCCCATTAACGAACCTTTTTCCTTCACAAAACCTAAACTTTTCCGTGGAAAATTCACCTCTTTCTTCCTTTCCAATCTTTCAGATTCTCGCACGCACGCCCTCGCATACATACCTCGAACTACTGGTATAACATTCTTCCCTTAGAAACATTCATTCCAATGTTCCTTCTAAGTCTCAAACAAACGCGCCAAGATAGTCTTCACTACTATACTTACTTAAACAATCCCGCCATACCCGCCATGTAAATACCGCGCAACATACTTATATCCAAGTCTACGAGGAAACACCTCTAACATCACCACAAATAATACCACTTTTGTCACTTTGTCGCGAGCCTTGTCCGACGACCCAACAAATGGTACCGGCCGCATGCGATCACCGTTCGCCGACACTCAACCCTTACCACATTTCCGACATCGCTTAGTTTCCAAAACTCGGTTACTATCTCTTTACGCGGCATCATTAATCGAACATTCGATGGATCTTCGATACTTTCCGAACATAACAATACGAAGATCGACGCCCCGCCTCCTAAGTCTGACGGCAAAGCTAACATATAGGCAACCCGCCTATTCTTCACATTTAACTCTGGCGGCCCAAAAGTAACTCGCTAAGTTCCTTCGCTTCAAAACTCGCCACACTCGACCGGTGGTACTTTCAAGAAGACCGACCGCCAACTCAACTCTAAGCGCCGCCGCCGATCATCCGCACGATTCCTCCGAGCCGCCGTAACTTCTTCTAGACGAGCTTTACCCTATCCACGCTACCGGAACAAGCTCGATCCAACTATCTCAACCCCGCCAACATCGAACCAATCGACCGCAACTTACACTTCGCCCCAACAAGGCTTCGTAAGGCGACATCCGAACACCGAAATGGTAGCTTAAACGCCCTCCACAGAGACAACAATCTCGCAACTTCCCCAAATCCACACACCGCCCGGTGGCGACGCGATTCGAGACTCACCAGTCCTTAACTCGCTCGTAAAACTTCCAAACAAAACAGCCAGAATTGGCTCCACCGTCGCCATAAGGTGAAGGTAGGCACCCTGCAGCCTTACAACCTTTCTCGACAAATCAACATCGCCGAGTGAACGGCCCGATCAAGAACACGGCTGGCTGCTTCATCGATCGACCATCGGTCGAACGCATCCACGAACTCGTGACGGGTCAACTAAACTTGGGCCTAACACCCTCGTGACTTAACACAAGGCGGACCACCACAACCACTTCACCACCAAACATGCCGCGGTTGACCCGCAACATGGCCTCAACCCGACCCAAGATTGCGCAAGAAACACTAGCTCCCAAGGAACAATCTCACTAAACACGCTACGAAACCTAACGGTCTTCTTAGCTCAACTACCCTCTTTCATTTCATACCACTTGGACCTATCCCAAACATAGCTCACGCGGCACTATGCACTCCGATAAGGATCAAACATAACACTACACCTTTACTCGAGACGGCCTTACCTCTAAGGTCCAGACGATAACACTCTAAGGCTCACACCTTCTCTATTCCCAAAATCTTACTCTGCTAACCCACCATGATTTCTCATCACAACTACCACGCCGCTATCGTAACATAGCACTTAAGGTATACTCACCTTGAAAGTTACCGGGCGACCTTCCGCTCGCCCTCTTCTCGCCCTCGTTAACCCACAATCTCTACGCTTCCACTGTACATAAGCCCGCATACGTGCCATGCTCAAGCCCAATCAAGAATTACTCGCACAACCTCTCTTAGGTAGTCATCAAGACTCGTGGTACATCGGTATAATCTCCGTAGCCAAATCTATACTAGTAACAGGTCGCTTTTGCAATCTATATTCACTGCTCTGGCCGTGGAACCGGCGTTCAAATATCGTGGACGCAGAGGAACCGCCGCCATCGGGTTAAAACTCACGCTAGCGACGCCGCAGAAATCCCCGAACGAAGACTACCCTAGGTAATGATTGGGCCTGCGCCTCGCAACCTTCTCAACTCAACTCGCAGCCTCCTGGCCGCCTCGCCTCCGGGCCCGGCTCTACGCGAGGCATAACGAGCAAGTGGAATGAATTTCGCCGAGGGTCCAACTTACAACACACCTCTAAGGCACGATCTCAGAGTGAGAAGAATAGAAACCAATCCTAAATATCCTATAGCCTCGACATTATCGCGCGCACAACACACCGATAATCAAGACTTCATCGATACGGCTCAGACACTTTCCGAGGATTAATCGCTCGATACTACTTTTGTCACGACCAAATCGCCCGGATCGTGCCTTAGCCCGCACCCTAGTGACACAACATCGTAGTAATCACGAACATAAAACAACAAATACGAGATAATGTAAATATAAAACAATAATCAGGAAACTTGCTTTCTGCATATATATAACCATCAACTCTTTTACAAATGAACACTTTAATCCTTTTACCAACCCCGCCACAACAAAGATTTACGCACTTAAGAATGATACGACCACAATGGCGGACAGTGGCCCCGCCAAACCCCGAATGTAAACACTTACGACGACATTGGACTATACCACCGATAAGCCTCCGAGAAACGAGCTTCCCAAACGCCGAATCGTGACTCGAGAGCTGGATCAACGATCGATGTGCCTCAACTCGCAGATGAACGCACTTCGGGCGAGGTCAAGACAAATGTACCGAGTATGTGAAACTAAAGATAACATCAGAAATGAAATCATAGTAGTCTATACAAAGCAGAGACATGTATGATAACCAAACTACGCTTCACCATAAATAAGTTAGCCATGTCAAGTCGTGACTCACACCTCAAGTCATCACTCAATTTAACAACGGGTCTCACGCCCACAACATCAATCGTGTCTGCGTGGAATACCTTCCTCACCGCCGAGCTTATGATATACAAGCACCAAGGAATACATATGAACACCGTGTCCCACCGTGTCCTAATAAAACTGCAGATAAGTACGGGCCTAGCCGACTACTAACACCTACGCATCAACAAGGTCATAAATCAGATTATAAGATCCGCCTGCATCATTACATGATCAAAGCCGCCACTTGCCCGCAAAGATCTAATGCGCGCGCCTAGTCCTCGAACTTCCCGCAGCCGCATAGGCCAATCTCATCGCCCGCATGCAGGTATTCCCGCATCGAGGGTAGCTACTCCCGACATCGCCCCGACTTTCGAGTCCGCACGCCACAAGGACCGCATGCCCATAAAGGACGACACTAACTCGAACTCTCGTAGTTCGCGATAGGCCCTCAGACCCGCATGAGGTATTCTCAATCACGGTCCTGCATCACCGAAGTCTACCCCGCATCGGAGGCGCTTAATCCCCTAATCATCTCAAGAGACGAATGCCACAATACTATCATAACGATCGATAGTTAATAAGCACAATCAAGGGAAACCCCTTACACAAACATCACAAGATACTAACACACGTAGCATCCTAACACGCTTACTTATCAAGGCAACAAGAAAGTATTACAAGGCTATCACAAACCAATACAATCAAGTTATTCACACAAGGTACTTTCTACTAACAAGTTCGCATCTATCCCCAAAGTACTTCACACATTAAAATCTAAAAAAGATCTGCTTTTTCACATAAGTCACACAATACCCGTAGTATAAAATAGAGCGATCGCCCTTTTAAGAAAACTAAAACTCTTACCTTTGTAAAATCAAGTAACAACATTATTTTCCAAACGCCCAAGTTTGCCTAATTTCAAATGTTCACGCTTCTTATTTTAGAAAGGTTTCAGAGTTCATAGTCTTATTCATTTAAGAATATAATTCTTTTAAACAACTGAGAAACATAAGCCTTATATGTGAGTAGATATTCTTGTTTATAACAATCTTATTACAAAGAACATGATCTAGAAATATCATTTTGTCTCATCTTAGCTTCTATGCATGGAAGTTTCTACCGGTTTTAATAATACTTAATTATTCAAAACATTTTTTTATTAACGCCGCAGTTGGTTTGTCGATACACATTCCGATTCAAATCAAGAAAGCATTCTAAGCCGTTATACCTAACTTCCCATAAAGCTAGTATAACTCTTAAGTTTTCAAACACCAAGTATTACTTCTCTTTCAAAATGATTCAAAAATCTTTGAAATACTTCAAGTTCTTTCTTATCATATAACAAGCCGCTTATAGTTCAAATCGCTACCTTTTAAAACCACATGTATTTTCTTACTAACATAAAGTCGTTATAACCAACTTCCCATAAAGCCGTTATAACACTTTATGTTTTAAACCACTCAAACACATTTAGCACACGTGACGCTCACCGCATTACATAGTTTCACACATATCATGCTGTAAGAGATAGGAAGAGGTTCACATACCTCGCGATTTGTATCGACTCATAGCAAAACGCCCAAGTACTTCCAAACGCCGCTACCCCTTAAGCCACGTAGATCGCGCCACACGTAGTACATCAACCTATAAGGCCACAAGGCGCTTTATTAACATTTAGATCTCATCGAGAACATTCTACCAAAATTCGCAAAGACTCTCCCCGCAACAACAGAAACCTCCTCCTCTAACGAGGCCGCTACCAAGCCAACCAGGGGTTATACATCTAACCCTAACTGTACAATTCTACCCACTGCATTACTACACAAGTTCATCAGAATACACCCCATGTAATTACAGTCATCGCTTCTTCAGCTTAAGTCCAAGGACATTGCCACAAGCTATGTTCGCTATATATATATAGTATACTTCAACTATATAATCTAACGACATGTAATTTCCAATTACAAATGTAGGACAAGATATTTACCTCGATAAGCCCATAATTATCCGAGTTTAACGTCGATCCCGGCAATCGCTTAGCTCCAACTCCGAGCGCCCAACCCGCTTAAACCACCCTTAGAAGTTCTAACCAACTTCTACACAATACTCCAAACTGACTACGGAGATTTTCCTGTGGTTTCTGCCAGGATCGACGGAAGTATAATAGTATTTCTGGCTTTTCAGATAGTATAACCTTAGAATACTACAAGGTATACTACTAAGGTAATTTGGGCATTATAACAATACTGAGAGTATTTCTACACCACAAAGTGGGTATTATACTAAAGCAACTAGGCAGTGGGTACCCCACTACACACTACTGTGAGTGGGTGTACTTCTGCCAAGGCCTCAGGAGTGGTGCACCTCTGCCAAGGCCTCACAAAGGAAGAGGAGGGACGAAACCATAAGGAAGTGAGGGGAGGATTCTAACACTTAGGAAATATTTAGACGGAAGTTCATCAAAGGAGAGGGTATTTATAGACAAGCCAAGGCCAACCAACGGCCAAGATCTAGCCAAGTGTATAGCAAGTGTAAGGCCAAGATTCACCCAAGTGCCCCTAGACCCTACTCCTTAAAACCTCACAAATATCTACACAAAAATCAACCAAGACTTGCTCATTCAATCCGCCCTAACGCTTCTTCATCCACCAACGGTAGGGTGCTGCTGCCCTCTCGCTGGTCCAAAACGCTTCGCCTCTAAAAATCCGCAAAAATACTAAATGACATAGCCGTAATTTACCCTTCGTAGTTAGGTAGAACGCTTCCGAAAAACGACTTAACCTGTCACAGACAAACATATTTCGCCCGCGGTGCCACACGGGGTGACACGTGTCGCCCCGATTCGCCCAAAATATTTCGCCTTCCGAAAATATCTATAACGCCAAAATCTCAAAATCAAAGCTGCCCTACAAAACCAGAATTTCTCCCGTGGCCCCACGTGACCATTTCCAAAATAAAATTCCATAATTCTAATATAATCTAAGAAGTCCAAAACCAAATATGGGAATCCAATTCCCATTAACGAACCTTTTTCCTTCACAAAACCGAAACTTTTCCGTGGAAAATTCACCTCTTTCTTCCTTTCCAATCTTTCTGTCAGATTCTCGCACGCACGCCCTCGCATACATACCTCGAACTACGGGTATAATAAAGGTGATCCCCTTCTTTAAATTTCTATTATTGCACCTTAATTATAGTATGTTAATTACGCTATTCGCCTTGGAAAAGGTGGAAAATCGAGTAAACTGGGAGCGTCGCTGAATTTTCCGTAGGATATGGAACCTTGTTCTTAGAAATATCCTACGAAGAGATCTAGAGGTTAATAGACGCTTCATGGCCATTATAAGCGGAAGTACTACGAGTAGCGATTCTACTCGGGCGGCTGAAAAGCGGCCAGCGCGTTCTAGTACTTTCGAGCGCTTTGCTAATTATCGATAATCGCCGCGAGGTACGCGAACCTCCTTGTTATACCCGTATTTCTGCAGTATGTACGCGAGGCGCGCACAAAAGTTCAAGCCTTAAGTAGGCATAAGGGACGAAATTGTGCACAACTAGCTAAAAGAATTGTTTTCCGACAAAAGTTTTTCTGACTCATGGGCGGAAAATTACTATGACATTTATAATTTTTACGAATTTTTCCGAGAGATGAAATATTTTGGACCAACGAGAGGGCGACACTTGTCACCCTCAAGTGGACGGCAATTGTGGGGAGTGGTTGGCACTTTTTTTTCATGGAAAATGCCATAAACCTTTGGTCAATGTTTGGCTAGATATTTTTGTAGTAGATGGATAAGGTGGGACCCACACACACTTGTCCAAATCTTCACCCTCCACTTGGTTTGATCTTGGCCATTGATTGGCCTATAAATACCCCTTAAGTTCAAGACTTATTCTTCATCCACACTTGTGAAATTCCAAGGCACAATCCCTCCCTCCCTTTTAAGAAGCTCTCGCCCAACCTCCTCCCCTCATGAGGCCCTACCAAACCCCTTCCTAGTTGTTCTCGTGAAATACCCTCCCCTTGGTAGAAAAGTATTCTCCAAGTGTTGTTACTATTCCAAAATACCTTGACCCAAATACCTTGTAGTATTCCCAAAGTTACCTCTATACTAAAAGTCTAAAATACTACTATACTTCCTTTAGTCACTAAACGAAACCCTAGGGAAAATCTTCATAGTTGGTTGAAGTATTAAGTAGAGTTGTGTAGAACTTCTGGGGTTTCTGGAGCGAATTGGAGCGCATGCACAGAGCTAAACCTTGCTCAGATCGACTTTTAAACTTGGATAATTTTGGGCTTTGAGGTAAATATCTTTGTCCTTCTATTTGTAATTGGAAATTACATACTGTAGTAGTATAGAAATGAGTATAAGACGTATATAAGGATGGTATAAAAGGAGAGAACTGAACTATACTTACATAGGACTGTATTTACAGTAGACTTGTGTAGTTTGACTGTAGGGAAGTCACGCCCAATTTTCCATGTATAAGGAATCTTGTATCTAGAATTATTGTAAAGAGTAGTCTAGACGGTGATAGACTTATTTGACCGTTATAGTCAAGATCGCGAGTAGCGTATTCTACTCGGCGGTGGAAAAGGCCAGCAGGATTACAAGATTTTGGAGCGCTTTGCTAATCGGGTTTAATCGTCGCGAGGTATGTGATTCTTCCTATCCTCTCGAGCATGATAATTTAAAAGAATATATATAGTACTTCAGACGACGTGTGTTAACCGAACGTGATTTTACTGATGTCTTTGACTTGAGTTTTAAATAATAAGAATCTTGAAGTATTTCAAAGGAATTAAGAATCGCTTTTTGAAAGAAGAGTAATACTTGGTTTTGAAAGCTAAGAGTTATACTAGCTTTATGGGAAGTTAGGTATAACGACTTAAGAGAGATAAAAAGAATGGTTATTGATTTTAGAAGTTAAGAGACTTGATCTTAAAAGATAAGAGACTTGACTTAATTGAATTGATATGAATTTTATTAAAAGTGTGAAACCTCATTCGCGAGTAATGAGTACTTGGTTTTAAAGAATAATGTTTTACCGATTTTAAACGAATAAGTATCGAACTAACCACCGCAGCTGCTAATAAAGGAAAATGTATCGACAATAATAATTATGTTAAAACCAGAGAAACCTCCATCCGCATGTGCTAAGATAAGACAAAATCGTATTACATTTCCTAGATCATGGACCTTAATAAGATTGTTATAAACAAGAATAACCTACTCACACATAAGGCATACGTTATTCAATTGTTTTAAAAAAGATTACGTTATTTGATTAAGACTATGAACTATGAAATCTTTCGAAACTAAAAGACTTGAGTATTTGAAATTAGGCAACTTGAACTTTTGGAAAAGAATGTTGTTACTTGACTTTAAAAGGAAAGTGTTTTGGTTTAAAAGCGAGGCATAATATTGCCTTAGTTGATTTAAAAGGAAAGCATGGTATTATCTTAACTGCCTTAAAAGAGTGTTTAAATGTTATGGTCGATTCTATACCGCTGCTCACGGGATGAACCGAATGTATTCCACTCGACACCGCTGCTCACGGGATGAACCGAATGTATTCCACTCGACACCGCTGCTCATGGGATGAACCGAATGTATTTCACTGACACCGCTCACGGGATGAACCGAATGTATTTTACTGACACCGCTGCTCATGGATGAACCGAATGTATTTCACACGATACCGTGTTCATGGATGAACCGAATGTATTTCACTCGACACCGCTGCTCACGGGATGAACCGAATGTATTTCACACGACACCGCTGCTCACGGGATGAACCGAATGTATTTCACACGATACCGAAGTTCATGGATGAACCGAATGTATTCCACACGATTCTATACCGAGTCCATGAGACGGGCCGAATGTATTCCATACGATCCGACACCGAGTCCATGAGACGGGCCGAGACACGCTATACGATCATACGATTTATACCTAGATCAGCTTAAGCTGGCGAAGGAGTTCCACGCGCATGAGGGATGACTTTGAGGCGCGAGTCCTCGACTTGACATGACCGCTTATGTCAGGAATCGTAGTTTTGTTATCATACATGTCTCTGCTTTATTTTAGACCGCTATGATTTCGCTTACGATTTTCGCCACATACTGTACCGTGCATCGACTCCTTCGGGCCGCGTCATGCCGCAGTAGAGGTACACCGCTGTTGATCCTCGCCATAGGATCACAGCCATCGTATTGAAGCCCGCTTCTCCAAGGCTTATCTTTCGCATGTTTCCGAGTTGTGTTCTGTACATTCTGTGGTATGGCGGCCCCGTCCCGCCATAGTTGTTATAACATTCTTAGAGGTCTCAGATCGCTGCAAGTGTGTTTGTAAAAGGGATGTAACTGTTTAAACATATATATATATATATATATATATATATATATGCTGAAAGACAACTTTTCTCAGATAAACTATTTTTCACTTCATATTGTTTCATGTCTTGTTTTATATTCCGCTGGTTACTCTGATGTTGTATCACTAGGGTGCCCGTGGTAAGGCACCAGTCACGGGCCCGGGATCGGGTCGTGACACTTCTCCTATCCTTTCTAGCATGATTGTTGTAAACTATGTAGTACGGTAGACGTACGTGCGCTAAACGAATTTGGTTGGTTTAAAACATAAAGTGTTATAATGGCTTTATGGGAAGTTAATTATAACGACTTTATGTAGGTAAAAGAATGGTTTATTGATTTTTAAAAGATAAGAGACTTGACCTATATTTGACTTGTTATAATGCTAAGAACTTGAATCAGGTTAAAAGTTGTGAAACCGCATTCGTAAGTAATGGGTACTTGGTCTTTAAAAGGATAATTTCATATTGATTTAAATGGGAATAAGTATCGAACAAACCATCATAGCTGCTAATAAAGGAAAAAGTAATGACAATTAATTATATTAAAACAAGTAGAAACCTCCATCCAGATGTAAGCTAAGATAAGACAAAATTGTATTACATTTCCTAGATCACGGTCATTTAATAAGATCATTATAAACAAGTATCGATTTTCTTAAATTCCAAAGTAAGGAACTTGATTTCTAAAGGAAAGGAGACTTGAGGAATTGAAGTATAAATTGGTTTAAAAAGAAGGTATGGAAATTGATTTTTGGTTTACTTAAAAAGATAGTTACTCTATTTTGATACTACGTATCGTGGTGACTTTATAAAATAATCGATCTTGAACGAATTTAAGTACGTAGTACCTTGGGGTTAAAACCCGGATTTGTGGTCATAAAATGAATGTATAAAAGTATGTTGAGCTTGCCTATGCTTGTTGTGATAGCCTTTGTTGTGCAAGTGTCGATTCGGCTACCGCTCTCACGAGTGAGGCCATTATCCGTCGATCACGGACATACCGACACGTCAGCGCCCATGAGTACGCTCCATTATGATTGTTATCTTGTTATATCCTTTGGAAATACTGACACGATGGGTGGACCACGGTTATGCTTACACTAGGAGTGATGTCTTGTTATTTTCTTTGACATACCGACACGCAGCGCCCACGAGTATGCTTCCACTATGAGTGCTATATTGTTATTTCCTTTGGACATACTGACACGATGGATGGTCCACGGGTATGCGTCCATTAGGATGGTTCTGTTACACCCCGTAAGTCCAGGACATGTATAAGAGAAGGTATGTAAGGAATCAAGACTTGGAAATTAGTACGAAAGGAAGAGTTGTTTTTCCTACGGAAAATCTTCCGAACGTCGGAAAGGAAAAATGTTCGTTGTTGAGAATTGGATTCTCAAAATGCATTATTTGAAGAGTATGGAACTTATTAACATTATGGAAATTTAATTTTACGAATTTGGTCATATGGGGCCCACCCGAGGAATTTTACGTTTTGCGGGGCCCACGAGTTTTACGGAATTTTATGGACGAATGAGAGGGCGACACGTGGCACCTCCACCACATGGTCTTGGTCGAAAATTTGCAAGGCTAAAATGGTCATTGACCATCAAGAAAGATCAAGTCTTGCTAGCTTGAGATTGTTGACTTGTCAACATGTCCACTTGGCTTAACATTAATTGTCCTTCATCCTAACCCACAAGTGTTTTAATCTAAGCCATCCAATGTGTTATATAAGCATACTACTAGTGCAAGACAAGGTCTTCCAACACTTAGAATTATTTCACTCACTCTTGTTCTTCAAGGAGCTCACGGGTTGGTCCTATCTCCCACACAAAATTTTTGTAATTTTGATCCATTATTCACAAGACTTAAACCCAAGGTCCCTAAGCGTATTGTAAGGATATCTCAATAGAAAGATTTCGGAAAAACGGCGTTTTCACGTTAGTCGCAAGGCGGAAACTTAAGGAGTTCTTCAACTTTGAAGTTGGAACTTGAAGATGGGTTCTTCATAGGCTTCTAAGGAGTGCTTGGAGCGGATTGGAACCTAAGGAAAGGAGCTAAGAATTGCTAAGGAGCGACTTTGAATCTTGGAAATTTTAAGGGCTTGTAAAGGTATAAATTTTGTCGTTTTAGCAATTAAAGTTTACTTATCATTGTAGTTATGGATATTAGCAAGCATGAGGTATTTAGTATGAGGTTTGATAAGTCGTCGCATGTTGTATAAAGAAGGAAATTGTAGTTGTTGAAGTTGTTTATGACTATATAACATGTTAGACCTTAGAACTTGGAATTGAAAAAGAATCGGAAAGGACTTGTGTTGAGTTATTTTTGGCCGAGAATGGCTAGCGAGTATTAAACTACTTGGTATGAATTGGGGCTGAATTTTACACGTATTGTAAGCGCGGTAATCCCTTTGATTGGTTGGTATGTCGAGCCTTAAACGTGGCATGTTTGGTTATTGTATTCGCCTGAAAAAGGTGGCAAAGTATATAGAAACAAAGCGAGGCGCCGCTCAATTTCCGTGAGAATAAGAGACCGCTTACTTAGTATTAGTCTACGTTAGAAACTAGAAATTGATAGTCATGTTGTGACCATTATAGGAGAGTCTTGATTATCGGTGTGTTGCGCGCCACACCCATAAATAGGAGGCTACAGGACATTTAGGAGTTGGTTTCTATTCTTCTCACTCTAAGATCGTACATGTAGTCGTGTTAGTAAGATAATTCCTCTCGACGTGATTTTGTGTTACGCTTATGCCTCCATGAGGGCAACAAACCCACAGTGGCAAAGGAGTAGAGGAGCTACTAGTCGACTCGCAGAGTTGATAGGATTATGCCTGTGGTATACCGGATGTTGTTCCGCAGTCATGAAGTTCTTCTCAAGGCCAGTTTTGAGGCCCCAAAGACCGGGCCTCCGCTTCGCCAGGAGAAGACTATGTGGTCAGCGAGGAGGCGCTTATGTTATTGACCAAGATAGCGGGCTACAGCTTCATCACAGGAGGTTATTTGGCCGCATGCATGTGTGTACAGAGGGTAGAGGCCAACGCAAGATCAGAAGAGGCTAGACCGGTTGGTTATCCCTGAGTTTTTGGACGAGCAAATTTCAAGAATGAGTGAGATATTTGTCCCACCTACCCAAAGACATACCCCAGCTCACAGTGTGGGATATCGACCTCACAAGGTATTTAGGAGCCGGTCCAAGCTCCAGGGTCGAGGTTCTCGAGGAACAGAGGACTTTCTGGCCGAGGCCACCTATTCCTCAACAGTATCGATGTGGTAAGCGCCATTCGGGAAATGCCGCATGGCATGTGTGTTTGTTTTTGTTGTGGCCGTCCGAGCCATAATCGGAGGGTTTGTCCTTTAGAAAGAGCACCGCGAGGTGGCTCAACCCATGAGGCCGACGGTCGATTCCCTTCTCCACAATCAAGGCCCCAAGGCGTGGTGTTCGACGTCACCACCGTGGTAGAGGTCGTGGTGAGTTTATAGTTCCGCGTCCTTCGAACCGCATAGATGACGTGATCATCGGGCAGGATCGTGAGGCAACATCTCGGGGGTTACAGTATATTTTGATTCTTTTCAATCATACGCGCATCGATAGATTCAGATTTCGCCTAGCATATATGTTTTCCCTTTGTTGCTAGCTTGTAAAGTGATAGTACCCTGCAGGTGGATACCTTGATTAGTAAAATGAGAAGTTATGTGACGATGGTCGGGTTGTGGACTCATTTTGGGTCACCCAGAGTATGGAAACGGGTGATGTCACTGCAGCGGTCCCGCTTACGCGATGTGGTCACGGCGATGCCAGCCCAAGTCGAAGTTAATCGCTGTACGAAGTTCGAGGACGCGCTCCACCGAACCAGTCGTAAGGACGCAGAAGAGCCTTAACGGAATGTAAGTAACAATATGGCCAAGTTAATGTAAACAATATTTGAGATGTCAGACGCTTACTAAATAAGCTTATACGGAAAGAAAGACAAGTAAGAAATAAAGGAACCTCTAATGATCCCGTGTTTTAAGGTCAGAACCTTCGAGTTTTGTGAGAAGGGGTCGCGACGGAAGGTCCATTGATATGTTTACGATGTTATGTGGTGGTCATGTGTGACATCGCTGGTCTTGTGCGCTTTGATCGAGAGGCATAAGATGTAGTTTATGCCGAGTTTGTATAGCTTGAAAATCGACTAAGAACATTCCTGGACGAATGTTTATATGGGGAAGAATGTTACACCTCGTAAGTCCGTGACATGTGTAAGAAAGTGTATGTAAGGAATCAAGACTTGAAATTGGTACGAAAGGAAGAATTGTTTTTCCGACGAAAATCTTCCTGACGCCTGAAAGGAAAATTGTCCGTTGTTGAGAATTAGATTCTCAAAGTGCATTATTTGAAGAATATGGAACTTATTAACATTATGGAAATTTATTTTTACGATTTGGTCACGCTGGGCCCACCCGGAATTTTACATTTTTGCTGGGCTCATTTGAGGTTACAAATTTTTACGGATCGAACGAGAGGCGACACGTGGCACCCCCACATACGGTCTTGGACAAAATTTAGTAAGGGTAGAATGGTCATTTACCATGGTGGAAGATAAGTCTTGCTAAGCTTGATATTGACCAAGTCAACTTGCCACTTGTGCTTAATCCACGCGATCTTCATCTTAGCCACACAATCGTGATAATCTAAGCCATCCAACGTGTTATATAAGCTACTACTAGTGCAAGACTAGTTTTCAACACTTAGAAAATCACACATTCTTGTTCTCGCTAGACCTCTCTGCCTGACATCTCCCACACTAGAAAAATTTGTAGTTTTGATCCTTTGTTCACAAGACTTCAACCCAATGTCCCTAAGGGTATTGTAAGAATATCTCAATAGAAAGATTTCGAAAATGGCGTTGTATTAGTCGCAAGGCGGAAACTTAAGGAGTTCTTCAACTTTGAAGTCGAACTTGAAGACGGGTTCTTCATAGGCCTCAAGGAGTGCTTCGAGCGGATTGGAACTTGAGGAAAGGAGCTATGAATTGCTAAGGCGCGACTTTGAATCTTGGAAACTTTAAGGGCTTATAAAGGTATAAATTTTGTCGTTTTAATAGTTAAGACTTACTTATTGTTGTAGCTATGGATATTAGCAAGCATGATTTATATATTATGAAGTTTGATAAGTATATCGCTATCGAACCCTAATCCGAAAACTAGCATGGTAGCCTTAATATTACAATTCAAGTCGATTATTAGTTTAAGTCGTCGCATGTTGTATAAAGAAGGAAATTGTAGTTGTTTATGACTATATAACATGTTAGGCCTTAGAACTTGGAATTTGAAAAAGATTGGAAAAGACTTTGAATTGTTGGTTATTGTCGTCGAGAATGGCTAATGGGTTTTAAACTACTTGGTAGGAATTGTGGGGGAATTTTACACGTATCAGAAGGCGGTAATCCCATTTGTTTGGTTGTTTTGAGCCTTAAATGTGGCATGTTGGTTATTGTATTCGCCTTGAAAAAGGTGGCAAAGTGAGTAGAAACAAAGGAAGTCGCCCGATTTTCCGTAGAATTAGACCGTGATACTTAGTATTATTCTACGCTAAAGACTAGAAGTCGATAGTCTTGTTGTGACCATTATAGTTGACACTTCTACGTATGGCGATTCGCTTAGCTTGTGGATTTAGCCAAAAGGTATGTGAACTATCTCCTCTTCTAAAGCATGATTCCTTAAGATAAAGTTAAGATGTCCTACTCCTTAAACGATCCATTCCTTTGTTGTATTTCGATTGCCTAAAGTAGAAATTGTTCTATGTACTTCCTTGATTGTACTTTGATGTTTAACTTATAAGTTGTATAATCCATTGCCTTAGTGAAGTTTGGATTCTTAAAAGTGAAAGTATTTTTTACTTAAAGTACACAGAGTCTTGAAAAGGAAGTGGTTTCTAAACTTTTGGCTAGTGCCTTAGTTCCAAAACCTAAAGGTCATTATAATGACTTTAGGGGAGTCAAAGGAGTGATTTACTTAATTGTTTTAAAAGAGGAGAAATGACACGATTTAAGAGAAGTACCTTGTTTTAAAGGTGTGAGTTACTAGAGGTTTAAAAGTGTAAGAAACTTGTTTTCTATATATTAAGAGACTCAAGTATTTTTGAAAGTTAAGAAACTTGATTTGAGAGTTTGTGATACTTGGTTTTAAGTATAAGTCTCGTTATAAAAAGAATGAAATTGTCTAAAACCATAAAGCGGTTATAACGTCTTTATGGGAAGTTGGTTATAACGGCTTTATGAAAGGTTTAGAAAGTTGTCTATTTTGATTAATGGGCATAAGTTACCTAGATTGTGAAAAATTGAAGTTACTTGGTTTCAAGCTTTGAGATGAGTTCCTAAAAGTGTAGTAACTTACTTTGAAAATAGACACACCTCGATACTACGTGTTAGTATCACGGGTTTTACATGTATGAGTCTTTTGAAAAGAATGCACGACGTAGTACTTTGGCTTGATTAATTGAGAATTAGTCTAAGCGCGCCTTGATAAGTACTTTGGCTTGATTAATCGAGAATTATTCCAAGTGTGCCTTGATAAGTACTTTGGCTTGATTAATCGAGAATTATTCTAAGCGTGCCTTGATAAGTACTTTGGCTTGATTAATTGAGAATTATTCTAAGCGTGCCTTGATAAGTACTTTGGCTTGATTAATCGAGAATTATTCTAAGCGTGCCTTGATAAGTACTTTGGCTTGATTAATTGAGAATTATTCTAAGTGTGCCTTGATAAGTACTTTGGCTTGATTAATCGAGAATTATTCTAATTGTGCCTTGATAAGTACTTTGGCTTGATTAATCGAGAATTATTCCAAGCGTGCCTTGATAAGTACTTTGGCTTGATTAATTGAGAATTATTCTAAGCTGCCTCGATAAGTACTTTGGCTTGATTAATCGGGAATTACTCCACGCGTGCCTTGATAAGTACTTTGGCTTGTTTAATCGAGAATTGTCTACGTGGCCGGGTACTAGCCTGGTGCTGGTGGTATATCATTCATTTCGGTCATTCCCGTTTGTGGCATTTGCATATTCCGTGGATTTGCTACCCACGACGCGAATACCTCACGCGAGTCCGCAAGGGCTTACGCGGTGAAATAGTCCCACGCGGCCGGTCCAAATTTACGCGAGAATACCTCACGCGAGTCCGTAAGTGGCTTATACGGTGAAATAGTCCCATGCGAGGAATACCTCACGCGTCCACGCCGACCTACGCGTGAAATAGTCCCGTGAGTAGGATTGCTTAACGATCGCGGCGGGCGGTCCCGCTGATCGTGAGCTTCCTAGTTTATATTGTAAGTATACTACTATTTACTCTCATGATCGCAAGGTTCAATGCTTACCGATGTTGTATTATATCACGGATCACGGCATGAGGCGGGATTCCACGCATGATTGATATTACGGGCGCGAGACCCATGGTTATATTTGAGTAAGGACTTCGGCGCACGCGCCCCGACTTGATATGATCGCTATGTATTGGGTATCAGAGTCGCTATCATACATGTCTCCTGCTTTGTTAGATCATATGATTTCATTACAAAGATTTTACGCTTCACATACTTGGTACATTCTTCGCACGACTCCTTCGGCCGCGCTCATGCCGCAGTTTAGGTAGGCGCTTTGGTGATCGCCAGGTAGGACCGCCGTAGTTTTTGGATAGCTCCTCTGCTCGTGAGTTTATCATTTTTGGTATAGTTCCTTCAAGATGCTTTTGTACAAGCATGGTTACTTACGGGCCTTGTCCCGCCATATTTCGCTTTAACTCTGTGAGGTCCGTATTCATACGCGATCGACTTATGTACGCAGTAGTGTCTTTGTTTATGTATATTATATGGCAGCCTTGTCGGCTTTGCCTCGCACGCACGCTGGTTTTAAAAAGAAAAAAGAGGTGTTATTTGATTTTCGCAGTTTACTTAGTCATATGGAAGCGGTGCCTGTGTAGGCACTACCACGCCCGAGGTTCGGCGTGATGCAGTGGTATCGAGCAATACCTCGTAACGTTTATAGACCGTGTCTAGTGTAGTTCGATTATCGTGTAGCGCCACACCCATAAATGTGAGGCTACAGACATTTGTGAGTTGGTTTCTAATCTTCTCACTCTAAGATCGTACATGTAGCTGTTAGTAAGATAATTCCTCTCCGACGTGATTTTGTGTTACAATTATGCCTCCAAGAGGGCAACACTACCACAGTGGCAAAGGAGTAGCAGTGAGCTACTAGTCGACTCAGAGAGTTGATAGGATTATGCCTGTGGTATACCTGATGTTGTTCCGCCTACGAAGTTCTTCTCACACAGCTGAGGCCCCAACACCGCCTCCGCCGCTTAGTAAGACTATAGTGGTCACGAGGAGGCGCTATGTTATCGACCAAGATAGCGGTGCTACAGCTTCATCACAGGAGGTTATTTGGCCAATACGCAGTGTGTACAGAGGGTAGGGCCAACGCGAGATCGTAGCAGGCTAGACAGTTGGTTATCCCTGAGTTTTTGGACAAGCAAATTTCAAGAAATGGAGCGAGATATTCGCCCCACTTACCCAAGACATACCCCCGCTTCACAGTGGGATATCGACCCCACAAGGTATTTAGGAGCCGGTCCAAGCTCCGTGGGCAGAGGTTCTCGTATGAGCAGAGGACATTCTCGCCGAGGCCACCTATTCCTCGCAGATCGATACGGTAAGCGCTATTCGGAAATGCCGCGCGGCAACGTGTGTTTGTTTTTGTGGCCGTCCGAGCCATATTCGGAGGGTATGTCCTTTTAGAAAGAGCACCGGTGAGGTGGCTCACCCATGAGGCCGATGGATGATTCCCTTCTCCACAAATTGCAAGGCCCCCTGCAAGGTGTTCGACGTCACCACCGTGGTAGAAGTCGTGGTGGAGTTTATAGTTCGCGGTCCTTCGAACCGCATAGATGACGTGATCATCGGGCAGATCGTGAGGCAACATCTCACGGGTTACAGGTATATTTTGATTCTTTGAATCATACGCATTGATAGATTCAGATTTCTCCCTAGCATATATGTTTTCCCTTCATTGCCAGCGCTTGTAAAGTGATAGTACCCTGCAGGTGGATACCTGATTAGTAAAACGAGAAGTTAAGCGTGACGACGGGTCGGGTCAGGACTCATTTTGGGTCACCGGTAGTATGGAAACGGGTGATGTCACTGCAAGTGGTCCCGCCATGTGATGTGGTCACGGCGACGCCAGCCCAAGTCGAAGTTAATCGTTGTACGAAGTTCGTGGACGCTCCACCTAACCAGTCGTATGACGCAGAAGAGCCTTAACGGAATGTGGCAACAATATGGCCAAGTTAACGTAAACAATATTTGAGATGTTTACGATGTTATGCGTGGTCATGCGTGACATCGCTGGTCTTTGCGCTTTGATTGAGAGGCATAGTATAGAGTTTATGCCGGAGTTTGTATAGCTTGAAAACCGACTAAGAACATTCGGGGACGAATGTTTATAAGGGGGGAAGAATGTTACACCCCGTAAGTCCAGGACATGTGTAAGAAAGTGTATGTAAGGAATCAAGACTTGGAAATTGGTACGAAAGGAAGAATTGTTTTTCCGACGGAAAATCTTCCGGACGTCGGAAAGGAAAATTGTCCGTTGTTGAGAATTAGATTCTCAAAGTGCATTATTTGAAGAATATGAAACTTATTAACATTATGGAAATTTATTTTTACGGATTTGGTCACGTGGGGCCCACCCGGGGAATTTTACATTTTTGTGGGGCCCACGAGGGTTACTTAATTTTATGGACGAATGAGAGGGCGACACGTGGCACCCCACATATGGTCTTGGACGAAATTTAGTAAGGGTAGAATGGTCATTTACCATGGTGGAAGATAAGTCTTGCTAAGCTTGATATTGTTGACCAAGTCAACTTGCCACTTGTGCTTAATCCATGTGATCTTCATCTTAGCCACACAATTGTGATAATCTAAGCCATCCAATGTGTTATATAAGCTTACTACTAGTGCAAGACTAGTTTTCAACACTTAGAAAAAATCACACATTCTTGTTCTTGCTTAGGACATCTCGGGTTTGACATCTCACACACTAGAAAAATTTGTAGTTTTGATCCTTTGTTCACAAGACTTCAACCCAATGTCCCTAAGGGTATTGTAAGAATATCTCAATAGAAAGATTTCGGAAAAATGGCGTTTTCGTATTAGTCGCAAGGCGGAAACTTAAGGAGTTCTTCAACTTTGAAGTTGGAACTTGAAGATGGGTTCTTCATAGGCCTCTAAGGAGTGCTTGGAGCGGATTGGAACTTGAGGAAAGGAGCTAAGAATTGCTAAGGCGCGACTTTGAATCTTGGAAACTTTAAGGGCTTATAAAGGTATAAATTTTGTCGTTTTAATAGTTAAGACTTACTTATTGTTGTAGCTATGGATATTAGCAAGCATGAGTTATATAGTATGAAGTTTGATAAGTATATCGCTATTCGAACCCTAATCCGAAAACTAGCATGTTAGCCTTAAGATTACAATTCAAGTCGATTATTAGTTTAAGTCGTCGCATGTTGTATAAAGAAGGAAATTGTAGTTGTTTATGACTATATAACATGTTAAGCCTTAGAACTTGAAATCCGAAAAAGATTGGAAAAGACTTTGAATTGTTGGTTATTGTCGTCGAGAATGGCTAGTGGGTTTTAAACTACTTGGTAGGAATTGTGGGGCGGAATTTTACACGTATTGTAAGGCGTGTAATCCCCTTTGTTTGGTTGTTGTTTGAGCCTTAAATGTGGCGTGTTGGTTATTGTATTCGGCCTTGAAAAAGGTGGCAAAGTGAGTAGAAACAAAGGAAGTGCTGCCCGATTTTCCGTAGAATTAGAGACCGTATACTTAGTATTATTCTACGTTAAAGACTAGAAGTTGATAGTCTTGTTGTGACCATTATAGGTTGACACTTCTACGTATGGCGTATTCGGCTTAGCTTGTGGATTTAGCCGAAAAGGTATGTGAACTATCTCCTCTTCTAGCATGATTCCTTAAGATAAAGAAGTATGTCCTACTCCTTAAATGATCCATTCCTTGGTTGTATTTGGATTGCCTAAAGTAGAAATTGTTCTATGTACTTCCTTGATTGTACTTTGATGTTTAACTTATAAATTGTATAATCCATTGGCTTAGTGAAGTTTGGATTCTTAAAAGTAAAAGTATTTTTTACTTAAAGTACATGGAGTCTTGAAAAGGAAGTGGTTTCTAAATCTTTTGGCTAGTGCCTTAGTTCCAAAACCTAAAGGTCATTATAATGACTTTAGGGGAGTCAAAAGAGTGATTTACTTAATTGTTTTAAAAGAGGAGAAATGACACGATTTAAGAGAAGTAACTTGTTTTAAAGGTGTGAGTTACTAGAGGTTTAAAAGTAGAAGAAACTTGTTTTCTATATATTAAGAGACTCGAAGTATTTTTGAAAGTTAAGAAACTTGATTTGAGAGTTTGTGATACTTGGTTTTAAGTATAAGTCTCTTGGTTATAAAAAGAATGAAATTGTCTAAAAACCATAAAGGTTATAACGCTTTACGGGAAGTTGGTTATAACGGCTTTATGAAAGGTTTAGAAAGTTGTCAATTTTGATTAATGGGCATAAGTTACCTAGATTGTGAAAAATTGAAGTTACTTGGTTTCAAGCTTTGAGATGAGTTCCTAAAAGTGTAGTAACTTACTTTGAAAAATAGACACACCTCGATACTACGTGTTAGTATCTGGGGTTTTACATGTATGAGTCTTTTGAAAGAATGTACGCACGTAGTACTTGGCTTGATTAATTGAGAATTAGTCTACGCGTGCCTTGATAAGTACTTTGGCTTGATTAATCGAGAATTATTCCAAGTGTGCCTTGATAAGTACTTTGGCTTGATTAATCGAGAATTATTCTAAGCGTGCCTTGATAAGTACTTTGGCTTGATTAATTGAGAATTATTCTAAGTGTGCCTTGATAAGTACTTTGGCTTGTTTAATCGAGAATTATTCTGTGTGCCTTGAAAAGTACTTTGGCTTGATTAATCGAGAATTATTCTAAGCTGCCTTGATAAGTACTTTGGCTTGATTAATTGAGAATTATTCTAAGTGCCTTGATAAGTACTTTGGCTTGATTAATTGAGAATTATTCTAAGTGTGCCTTGATAAGTACTTTGGCTTGATTAATTGAGAATTATTCTAATCGTGCCTTGATAAGTACTTTCGCTTGATTAGTCGAGAATTATTCTAAGTGTGCCTTGATAAGTACTTTGGCTTGATTAATCGAGAATTATTCTGTGTGCCTCGATAAGTACTTTGGCTTGATTAATCGGGAATTACTCCACGCGTGCCTTGATAAGTACTTTGGCTTGTTTAATCGAGAATTGCCTACGTGTCGGGTACTAGCCTGGTGTGCTAGCGGTATATCATTCATTTCGGTCATTCCCGTTTGTGGCATTTGCATATTCCGTGGATTTGCTACCCACGACGCGAGGAATACCACGCGAGTCCGCAAGCGGCTTACGCGGTGAAATAGTCCCACGCGGCGTCCAAATTACGCGAGAATACCTCACGCGAGTCCGTAGGGCTTACGCGGTGAAATAGTCCCACGCGAGGAATACCTCACGCGTCCACGCGACCTACGCGTGAAATAGTCCCGTGAGTAGGATTGCTTAATGACATCGCGGGCGGTGGTCCCGCTGATCGTGAGCTTCCTAGTTTATATTGTAAGTATACTACTATTTACTCATGATCGCAAGCGTTCAGCCAGGCTTACCGATGTCAGATATATCATGGATCACGGCGAGGTAGGATTCCACGCATGATTGATATTACGGGCGCGAGACCCATGGTTATATTTGAGTAAGTGACTTTGGCGGCACGCGTCCGTGACTTGATATGACCGCTATGTATCGGGTAATCGTAGGTCGCTATCATACATGTCTCCTGCTTTGTTAGATCGTTATGATTTCATTACAATATTTTATCGCTTCACATACTTGGTACATTCTTCGCATCGACCTCCTTCGGGGTCATGCTCATGTTATACCCCGTAGTTGCGTGGTATGTATGCGAGGACGACGCATTTGCAGTACTACAGAAATTTTGAAAAGAAAGAAAGACGCTGAGTTTTCACTTTAAAAGTTTCCTAATTTGTGAAGAAAAAGGTTCGTTAATGAGAATTGATTCCCGTGATTTGGTATACGGGCTTAAATTATATTAGAATTTTGAGATTTTATTTTCTGAATGGTCACGCTGGGCCCACTGAGAAATTTACGCTTTATGGGCCCGCTTGTTTTTGAGATTTCGGTATTTTGGATATTTTCTAAGACGAAATATTCAGTATGATCGGGGCGACACGTGTCACCCCATGTGGCACCCTGGCCGAATTTACCTTTGGCACAACACCCGACAGTCGCTTCGACTAAACGCTTTGCATAACTTCAGGGGGAAAATTCGACTATGTCGCTTTGTATTTTTATGGATTTTTCCGAGCGACTAACATCTGGGCCAACGGTAGGTGACACTTGTCACCCTCAAGTGACGGTTGCAGGTGGGACGCCTTCCTCCCTTGTTTGCAGGCCTTGTTTTGGCCTTGTTTGGCGCATTGTTTGCGGCATGTTTTGTGAGTAGGTTAGGTGCACTTGGCTTAATCTCGCCCTACACTTGCCTTGCACTTGGCATGATTCGCCATTGGTTGGCCTTGGCTTGTGCTATAAATACCCCCTTAGTGATTAACTTATTCATCCACTCTCACTTTGTCTAAGCCTTGAAAACTCTCCTCCCCTCTCGAGTGTTCTCGCCCCAAGCCTTCCTCCCCTTTGAGTGGCCTCAGGTCGGAGCCTCCCCTTCCCTCGAAGTGCACACGGTACCCCAGCCTAGTTGTTTTCGTGATAATACCCCCTTTTGGGTATAGAAATACTCCTAGTATTGTTATAATGCCCAAAATACCTTAGCCTTTACCTAGTAGTATTTCAAAAGTTACCTCTATACGTAGAGCCCTTAAATACTACCTTTGTCCTTTAGTCTCAAACCGAAACCCTAAGGAAATCTTCATACTTGGTCAAGATTTGAGCAGGTTGGTTAGAACTTCTAAGGGTTGTTTGGAGTGGCTCGAGCGCACTGAGCGAGCTAAACCTGCTCAGATCGACATTATAACTTGGATAATTTTGGGCTTGTCGAGGTAAATATTCTTGTCCCTTATTGTAATCGAGTTTACATGTTGTAGATTATATAGTTGAAGTATACTATATATAGAATCAACATACCATGCAATGTCTTTGACTTAAGCTCAATTTAAAGAAGAGAATCGAATCAGAATTACATAGATCAGACACAAGAGACTTGTGTAGCATTACCGTAGTAGAATTGTACACGCCCGCTAGACGTAAACCCCCTGGCTTGGTAGCCTACTCGATAGAGAGAGATTTACGCCGTGGTGTGGGGAGGTGCCGCCAATTTTCTCAGAGAAAGATGGAAACTTGTGTTTAAGATTTAATAGACGCCGCGCCTTATGCGCCGAAGTACTACGAGTAGCGATTCTACTAAGAGGGAAAAGGCTAGCCGTTACAAGATCGCGAGCGCTTTTGCTTGTCGATAATCGCCGCGAGGTATGCGAACCTCTTCCTATCTTTTCTAGCATGATTGTCGGAACTATGTAGTACGGCAGACGCATACGTGCTAAGTGATTTGTTGGTTTAAAACATGTGGTGTTATAATAGCTTTACGGGAAGTTAGTTATAACGACCTTACGTAGTGAAAATGGTTTATCGATGTTAGAAGTTAAGAGACTTGATCTTATAAGATAAGAGACTTAACTTATTTGTTAATGGATGTTGTGTGAAACCTCATTCGCGAGTAATGAGTACTTGGTTTTTAAAGCGGATAATGTTTTACCGATTTCGAAATCGAACGTATCGACGCACCAATCGCAAATGCTAATAAAGGAAAATGTATCAATAATGACGTGTTGTATTAAAACCAAGAGAAACCTCCATCCGCATGTAAGCTAAGACGACAAAATGATATTACATTTTCTAGATCACGGTCATTGTAATAAGATCGTTATAAACAAGAATAAACTACTCACATATATGACATTTTTTACTATTTTTTTTTAAAAGAGATTAAGACTACGAAGTTATGAAACCTTTCTAAAATAAGTGACTCGAGCATTTGAAATTAGGCAAATTTGAACGCTTGGAAAATAATGTTGTTACTTGATTTTACAAAAGGGAAGTTATCTTGTTTACTTAAAAAGATAGTCACGATTTTTATACTACTGTATCGCGGCTTATGCGAAAGTACTTCGAGTTGTGTGAAACTTGCCTATGCTTGTGATTATAGCCTTTTGTACAAGTTGTTGTATTTCGTGTTACCGCTGCCTCTCGACAGAGGGTCGGCTGACCGTCGAGAACTTACTCGACATGCCTGCAGTTGACGGAGAAATTCCACCGCACGCCTCGCTGATCGTGTTACTTTGCTAATCGCCGACATACCGACACGACGCGTAGCCGCACGCATGCTTCCATGTTGATATCGCTTATTGTTTCCTGGGCATATCGGACACGACGCGTAGCGCACGCATGTTTCCATTTGGAATGCCGTCTTATGGTTCCTTTGGACATATCGACACGACGCGTAGCGCACGTATGCTTCCATTTTGATTGCCGCTCGGGTTCCTTTTTCGACATACCGACACGACGCGTAGCGCACGTATGCTTCCATTTGAATTGTTAATACGCCTTCGCATCGTAGACTTGGCGCCGTGTATTTCTTGGTGTTATCATATCATAGATCGCCAAGAATGAAGGCATTCCACGTATGAATGATGCGAGGCGCGAGACCGACTTGATATAACCGATATACGCAGCATCGTAGTTTGGTTATCATTCATGTCTCCCGCCATATAGATCGCTATGATTTCATTTACGATTTTACGCCACATACTGGTACCGCCAGATCGACCTTCGGGGCCGCTCATGCCGCAGTAGAGGTACACGGCCGTGATCCTCGCCTAGATCTCGCCAACAGACAAGCCCGCTTTCTCCGAGGCTTATCTTTTGGCATGTGTTCCCCGAGTCAGAGGTTCTGTACATTCGTGGTACGGCGGCCTCGTCCCGCCATAGTTGTTGTAAATCTTAGAGGTCAGAGCAATCGCCAAGTGTGGTTTGTAAAAGGATAACTGCTCGGTTTTACGTATATATACCGGCAACCGCTGGGTTGGCCTGCTTATTTATTATGTCTCTCATTTCATGTGTAAAGTTTTTATTTCCGCTGGTTTTCTCGATGTTGTATCACTAGGTGCCCGGTAGGCACCACCACGCCCGATTCGGTCGTGACAAAAGTGGTATCGTGAGCGCTAATCCTGAAAGTGTCTACGCATCGTGTCTAGTAGTCTTGATTATCGCGTGTCAGGCACCACATCTATAATCGTGAGGCTATAGGACATTTAGGATTGGTTTCATTCTTCTCATTCTCGAGGTCGTGCCTTAGAGTCAGGTTGTGTCGACCCTCCGACGATCTCGCTTTTACCGCTTATGCTCTCCGCGCAGGCAACCGTGAGCCCGTAGGGCAAGGCACCGAGGAGTCGCTAGTGAGATACAGAGGAGTACGAGGCGCAGCCCTGGCCTGCACTGAGATTGTGCTTCAGACGGCGAAGTTTTGCGACGCCGCCAAATTTCAAAGAGAGTTTAGAGTCGCAGCAGTGGTCGCCGAGACCACAAGACTGAGCCTCCGCCTCACACCGAGCAGATGAGACGGGTACATGCGAGATGGTCGGGCTTGGCCGCCGTGGTCGTGGGCTGTATAGGCGGATGCCGACGCAGCAGCCTGGGCCCAGTGAGCACCAGCGGCTCACCCCGAGCGTATAGTTCGAGGCTACGACTTTCGAAGTCAGAGCCCGCCGTAGTTTTACGGGTCGAGGCCCGAGGATGATCCGCAGAGTTCATCCCAGCTACAGCTGGTCAGCGAGAGTGATCAAGGCTTCGAGACCGAAGCCGGTGGTCTTAGGTTCGTGATCGGCCGCGTGATACCGCAATGATCGTTTGATTCGCGAGTTGTCCCTGGAGAGCATGCGCTTCAACAGATGGGACGAGTTCTCGCAGGCATTCCTCACTCACCTCTGCCTCCGCAGACGGCGAGGGCACGCCGACAGATTTATGATGCCGAGGCGCAATCCGCGCATAGCTCGAGTACAACGTGGAGTTTGACTCGCTGCCTCAGATGTCCCCGCTTTAGTGGCAACCACGGAGGATAGAGTGCACCGCCACGCCACCGGCTAGACGATTACTGACAGAGGCTTGTTCGCGTAGCTCTTCACCGCACGACATTGCCCGCACGCAGCTCATGCGACCGGACGCGAGGCACGAGAGATCGACGAAACGACCAGTGGTCGAAAAGAGGCCGTAACAGCAGGTCCTTTGCGACTTTCGGCGCGCACCGCCTCCAGCAGACTAGTTATGCGCCCGCCAGCGCATAGTGGTCCTCCACAATCTTCAAGGCATCCAGAGTATTCAGGAGCGTGTCGTGGCTCCGCGGTTCAGATTTTCGAGAGCAGGGTGTTAGCCAACAAGCCACCCCTACCTCGCTGGATCGTGGTAGACTCCACGGTGGGGAGTGTCGTGCTAGTCCGGGAGTTTGTTTTACATGCGGCCAGCAGGGCCATTTTGGGAGAAACTGTCCGACCAGGGGTAGCACTGGTAGTGTAATACCCCGTATTTCCAGAGTATGTACGTAAGGGAATACGTACAAAAAGTTTGGCCTTAGTTAGCCTTGGACGTTTTCTTTTGTACACAACTCACTAAAAGAATCGTTTTCCGACGAAACGCTTCCACAGCTTTCGTAGAGTAAATTCCGGCTATGCCATTTCTTATTTTTGCGGATTTTTCCGAGAGACGAAACATTTTGGTCAACGGAGGGTGATACGTGTCACCCTCACATTGGAAGTAAGGGGTGGCTTTGGACGATCAAGGCCCAAGAGGGTGTTGGCCTGGCCGATTGGTTCCTTGCTTAGGCCTTGTTTTGTGCCATGTTTTGGGAGTGTTTTGTGGAGTGTTTTGTGAGTAGGTTAGGTGCACTTGGCTCGATCTTCGCCTTACACTTGCCTTGCACTTGTCTTCATCTTGGCCATTGGTTGGCCAAGGCTTGAGCTATAAATACCTCTGAGATGAAGAGTTCTTCATCCACAAAAGCCTTCCAAGTCTAAAAATCCTTCCTCTCCCTTTCAGTAGCACCGCCCAACACCCCCTCCTCGGAAGCTCGCCGAGGCTACCCCACCCCTAGCCTAGCCTAAACCTACCCTCCCTTGGTAGAAAAGTTGCCTTCTTGTTTTGTTATAATGCCCAAAATACCCTAGCCCAAATACCTTAGTACTTAGTGAAGTCAAAGAACTTCTAAGGTTTCCTCGAGCATACAACTTAGAGCAAAACCTCGCTCAGCGCCGACTTTTCTAGGATATTATCGGGCTTACCGAGGTAACTAATCCTAACCTCTTTGAATTAGAGAATACTTACTGTCGTAGAATAAGAATAAGTATAAATACTTAGAAGAATAATCAAATCAGATTTTACATAGACTGCTTTCACAAGAGACTTATATAGCTCACTGTGCAGGGAAGTGCGCCCGACTTACCGTAATTATGAACCTCTGCTTAGAATGACCTTCGAGTAGTCTTTGATAGATATCTGACTATTATAGGTCGACTTCACACATATTCAACTCTGGCGTGGTTTTCACGGTATATGTGATTCTTCCTAAAGCATGATATTTTACAATATATAGTACCAGACGCATACGTGTTAATCGAATAATACTTATGGTAATGCCTCACGCTTAAGCTCGATAATACTTACTGAATGCCTCACGCTTAAGCTCGAATAACAAAGAACCAAAACATTTCAAAAGAATATCGATCATTTTTAACAGTAAGATAAATATTTGGTTTTTAAACAAAAGCTAAGAGTTATACTAGCTTTATGGGAAGTTAGGTATAACAACTTAAGAAGATAAAAAGGAACTGCTTACTTGTTTGTTTATAAAAGCCTTGTATTGATTTCTCTGTTGTAGTAAGATTTGTGTGATAAGTAGACATATTATGATGCTACCGTTAGTGTCTTGAATTGCGCGGCTTACGCTGTTAACCTGTAAGTCCGCTGTAATCGTTATTGTATCACCTACCCTCGATCGTTATATACCGGTGGCTTGCCCCTCGACGCGGGTCTATACGGCCATGCGGTTCGCGAGACTACGCGAGCAGCGTATGCTCCGTGATTGATCATTCCGGTGTTTAGCCCGACGCGGATTCCCTACGCGGTCCGCTGAGACTACGCGGCCTCGAGGCTATGCGCGCCGCGGAGCCCAGGCGGATGCCGGGGTTGGCTGCCCCGACGCGGGAATACCTACGCGGTTCGCGCGACCCACGCGGCCGCGGAAGTCCGTGACTAGGCACGCACGATACTACGGGCGATCGCCTTGCTTCGATCATTCGCGCCTAGAATAGACCTCGTTACGCTTTTTCTATTATCGCTGTTTTTGGATGCGGCACTATGTGCAATTGAACCGATTGTATTTGTGAAAAGGTTTTAAATACTTTGATTTTATTCCGCTTCTTATAGTTTCACATACTTGGTACCGCTGTAATCGACTCCTTCGTGGCCGCTCATGCCGCAGTAAGGGCAAAGCAGTGCTAGATCCACATTCCTGGATCTCTACGCGCGCCGTGAGCTCCATCCTTTCCGAGGCTCTACTTTGTACATGATCTCCCGTCAGAGATAGTTTTGTACATGGTGGTATGGCGGGCCCCGTCCCGCCATAGTTGTATATTTCAGAGGTCTCTGTAGTCCCGCTGTACAAGATCGGATGTAATCGCTAAACCATGTTTTTATATATATGCCGTAAAGGCGATGTTCTCTCACTTAAACTATGTTCTATTTTATAAACCGCTTCATGTCTTGCTTTATATTTCCGCCGACACTGATGTATGACTACTGGGTGCCCCTGCAAGACACCAACCACGCCCCGAACTGGTCGTGACAAAAGTGGTATCGAGTAGT
Source organism: Przewalskia tangutica (assembly GCA_029844215.1). Classification (NCBI taxonomy): domain Eukaryota; kingdom Viridiplantae; phylum Streptophyta; class Magnoliopsida; order Solanales; family Solanaceae; genus Przewalskia; species Przewalskia tangutica. The sequence continues at coordinate 33,741,030 of CM056725.1, forward strand.
TAATCCTCTGAAAGTGTCTACAGCATCGCATCTAGTAGTTCGATTATCTGCAAGGTTGTGCACCACACCAATAATCGTGAGGCTATAGGATATTTAGGATTGGTTTCCATTCTTCTCATTCCGAGATCGCGCTTTAGAGTCAGTTATAGGTCGACCTCTAACGATTCCTTTCCCGAATGCTATGCCTCCACGTAAGGCAACCCGCCCGTGGCGGCAAGGCACGAGGAGCCGCCAGCGTGACACCCAGAGTTACGAGGGCTCGTGCCCGCCTATACCGTAGACGGCGAGTTCTATGACGCCAAATTTCAAAGAGACCACAAGACTTCACCTCCCCGTCCCACACCGGGCGAGGAGTTAGGTACAAGGAGATGGCCTACCTTTGGCAAAGTCAGGCCCGACACGGCGAGAGGCCGGACGCGTAGCCTGGGCTCCGGCCCACCCCGGGCCGCACCAGAAGGCACCCGAGGCGTATAGTTTGAGACTACTGGATTTCCTTAGTTGTAGCCTCCGTAGTTTTACGGTCGAGGCCTAAGATGATCCACAGGAGTTCATCCGCCACCGCAGAGGATTACGCGGTGATCGTGGCTTCGTAGACCGAGTCCAGGATATTCGTTCGCGACGGCCGCGTGATACCACGCCGATCGTTTGATTCACGGAGCTTTCCCGAGAGAGTACGCACTCCGCGGTATGGGATGAGTTTTCGAGGCTTTTCTCACACACTTCTTGCCTCCGCAGATGGTGAGGGCACGAGCCGATAGATTCTTGTTGCCGAGACAGGAGGACGCATACCGAGGGAGTACAATGTCGAAGTTTGATTCTTCGCTCGACATGTCCCCAAGACCGGTAGCAGATGAGGACAGTGGTGCATCGCTATGTCACCGGGCTAGATGATTACATGGCCGAAGTCTTGGCGGGTGTGTCCTTCACCGTACGGACATAACCCGTACGCAGCTCATGCACCGATGCGAGGAGCGTAGAGACCGCCGGCAGAGCGATATCGCTAGCAGGTAAGGCCAAGACGGCCGTTCTTTGGTGGTCCTCGGTGGGCGGCATCGCCAGGTCCGTGATTTGCACCACACCAGCCGCAGAGCGCCCTACCTCATTTTCAAGACAGCAGAGCGGGGCGTGTCGTGGCCTCGTGACTTCGGATTTGTGGTAGCAGGGTGCTAACTGCTCGAGGTCCGCTTTCAGCCCGCTGGCGTATACCATTCTCGAGTCAGATTCGAGCCCGCTATACTTGTGGCCAGCAGGTCATTTCGCGAGTTTGTCCGACCGAGCGGCGCCGGTAGTAGGCCCGCCATGCTGTGGTCCGCCGCTTCTTCATCCTCGACAGCCATCGCCCCGAGGCAAGGTACACATGGATCAGCGGTCGCGCAGAGGTCGGGCGCCGTCCCAGCTTCTAGCGTCCTCGTAACCGCATATATGCTTTGTCCACCGACAGATCGTGAGGCCTCACCGATGTCGCCACAGTACCTTATCGCTTCGGGTTTGATGTGTATGCTTTGATAGATCCGGTTCTACTGGCCCTATATATCTCCCTCGTGCTAGTAGATGTGATGTAGCCCGAGTCCATAGACTCGTAACGCCCTAACCTCGGTTCATATCGTGCCTTACCCCTGCACCCTAGTGATACAACATCGTAGAAAACCAAATGGAAAATAAAACACTTAATCATGAAACAAGAGATATAATAAATAGACAAAGCCAACCAAAACAGCTTGCTTCAAGATATACATAAAACCCAACGCTTTAATCCTTTTACAACCCCGCCCACAACAAATCTATGCACTTCTAAGATTTGTAACGACTCATGACGACAGTGGCCCCGCCATACCTCGAATGTACAAGAACCTACAACTCAGTGGAACACATACCAAAAGATAAGCCTCCGAGAAACGAGCTTCCCAAAACGCTAACCGAGATCCCGAGAGCTGAGGATCCACGATCGATGTACTTACCGCTGCAGATGAACGCACCAGCGAGGTCAAGCATAACAGTACCAAGTATGTGAAATCACAACATCAGAATGAAATCATAATAGCTTAACAAGGAGACACGTATGATAACCAAAATACAAGACGCAACATAAAAATGCCAAGTCGTGGACTCACGCCTCAAAGTCACCACTAAATATAACTACGGGTCTCACGCCATAACATCCATCATGTTCGCATCATGGCCGCATGCCCCCGGGACATCGCTTCTGTAGACATGTCCACGATGCAACAATAATAATAGCGTCGCATGGCCACATGCCCCGGACATCAGATCGTGTAGACACGCCATGTAACCTCAATAAGCATAATATACTGGTCAACCCCTCGCCGCACGGCCACATGCCCCTGAATATCGTGACGGCAGACACGTCCATGTTGCAACAATAATAACAAGGCCGCATGGCCACATGCCCCCGGAATACTGCATCGGTGTAGACATGTCCATGTTACCTCAATAACAAGACAGTAATCAAAATGGAAACATACCCGTGGAATTCTCCATCACTGCCAGCACGTCCAAGTAAGTTCTCATCAGTCAACCTAGCCATCGAGAGACACAGAATACGTAAATACCACACTGACACAACAAAGGCTATCATCACAAGCATAGGCAAGTTTCACAACAACAAGCATAGGCAAGTTTCACAACAACAAGCATAGGCAAGCTTCACACAACTCAAAGTACTTTCATATTATGCCAAAGTCCGGGTTTTTAACCCCAAAGTACTACATACGTTAAGTTCTTTTTAAAAGAGATCCATTACTTTTATAAAAGTCACCCGATAATTCGTAGTATAAGAAACGCAACCCACATCCCTTTTCAAAATCAAGTAACAACATTCTTTTCCTAAGTTCCAGCTTTTGCCTAGTTTCAATTACTCAAGCTTCTCATTTTCAAATGGTTTCATAGTTCATAAACTTAATCACTGATTCCTCTTTAGAACAATCGAGTAATATAAGTCCTTCACGAGTAGGTTATTCTTGTTTACAACATTCTTATTTCAGCACTCATGATCTAGAAAATGTAATATCATTTTGTCTCATCTTAGTTTCTACGCAGATGGAGGTTTCTACCGGTTTTAATACAATTCATCATTATTCAATACATTTTCCTTTATTAACGCCGCAGTTGGTCCTGTCGATACACATTCTGATTTCCAAATCAAGAAACATTATCCCTTTAAATAAAATCAAGTACTCATTACTCACGAACGAGGTTTCACACAAACATTCACATTAAAACAAATAAGTTAAGTCTCTTATCTTACAAGACAAGTCTCTAACTTCTAACATCAAGAAACTATTCTTAAGCCGTTATACCTAACTTCCCATGCTAGTATAACTCTTAAGTTTTCAAAGCACACATTACACTTCTTTCAAAACGATTCATAAATCTTTTGAAATACTTCAAGTTTTATTATAACGCCTGCCGCTTATAAATCAAATCAATTATCTTTTAAAACCACAACCCATTTTCTTACCTACATAAAGTCGTTATAACTAACTTCCCATAAAGCCGTTATAACACTTTATGTTTCAAACCAATCAAATACATTAAACACACGACGCTTCACCGCATTACATAGTTACACACATATCATGCTGTAAGAGATAGGAAGAGGTTCACATACCTCGCGACGCATTTAACGATTAATAAGCAAAATGCTCCAAGTACTACAACCTTGCTAGCCCTTTCCACTCCTCGAGTGTAACACGCTACTTTAGTACTTTCACCTATAAAGGCCACAAACGTCTATTAAACATCTAGATCTCAACGCTCCATAATCTACGTAAAATTCGTAAAAGACTCTCCCGCAACAACAGAATCTCCTCCTCTATCGAGGTCGCCACCAAGCCAACCAGTGGGTTAACACGCCTAACCTGGACGCTGCACACCCTACTACACAAGAATAAACTACACAAGTCTACTGTAATACAACCATGTAATTACGCTCGCCTGGGTCAGCTTAATTCTTCAGTTAAGTCAAAAGACATTGCCATAATACTAAGTAGTTCTACATATAGTATACTTCAACTATATATTCAAACATGTAATTTCCAATTACAATGTATGACGTAGAGTGTTTACCTCGATAAGCCCAAAATTATCCAAGTATAAAGTCGATCCTCGAGCAACGCTAGCTCCTACTCCGAGTGCTCCAATCCGCCCAAACAACCCTTAGAAGTTCTAACCAACTTCTTAAGTACTTCAAACAACAACTAAGATTTTCAGTGGTTTCCTGAGACTAAAGGACAAAAGTGTAGTATTTCCTGCCTCTACGATAGAGGTATCTTGGAATACTACAAGGTACAAGGCTAAGGTATTTTTGGGCATTATAACAATACTAGAGAGTATTTCTATACCACAACAAGTGGGTATTATACTAAAGTAACTAGCAGTGGGTACCCCACCACAAGACCACTAGAGTGGGTGCACCCTCTGGCTAAGCGGGGAGGGAGGCTCGGCTAGCTCACAAAAGAGTGGAGAGGAGCTCTGACGAGAGTCTACAAGAGGGAGTGGAAGGGATTTATCACTTAGAACAATTTGTGGACGAAGAAAGTTCACAAAGTGAGCTATTTATAAAGCCAAAGTGCCAACCAACGGCCAAGATCCATCCATGTGTAAGGCAAGTGTAAGGCCAAGATCAAGCCAAGTGCACCCACAAAACACTCCACAAAACACTCCACAAAACAAGCCACCAAACAAGGCACAAAAGAGGGACCAATCGCCAAGGCCAAGCCCCCTCTTGTCGCCCAACGAGGTGACAAGGTCACCCTCCCGCTGGGTCCAAAATGTTCCGCCGCTTCTAAAAATCCGCAAAAATACTAAATGACATAGCCGGAATTTTCCCAACGTAGTCGTGGGAAACGCTTTCGCCGTAAAACGACTTATTCGCACTTCAGGCCCAAATTTCGAACCAAAGCCAATTTAAGGCAAAATTTTAATACGCACGCCACGCATATACTGAAATACGGTATAACATTCTTCCTTAGAAACATTCGTCCCCAACGTTCCTTCAAGGTCTCAAAACAACAAAGCGCCAAGATAGTCTTCACCGCTATACGCATTTAAAACAATCATGCCACACCGCCACCAAAAACACACGCTCACTTCTCCCCTTCTCGCAAGATTGGCCACGAACACTCAACTCGCTTCTAGTGTCCGTACCACACTTCACAACGCTCGTTTCCCAACCCTCGAGTCACTACCTTCCAAACTTGGTCATCTCACTAACCTCGATTCCCCAAGGCCATTCCCGCCTTCACGAACCGATTCTCGATCGAACGATCCACGAACTCATACGATGGTCATCTAAACTGGCCTAGCACTCGTGACTCGCCACCGGCGACCACCCAGAGCTGACCCTTCCTCAAAACGGACGCGGTTGGCCCGCAACACGCCCCAACCCGACCCACCAGAGCGCCAACTCTCTAGTTCTCGATCCGAACAATCTTATCTCTACAGTCGAAAGCTACCACTTCCATTTCACACTACCTGTGGACTTACCCTTTTCACTAACAAAGTTTCTAAATCACATTTTAGCACAAAGCTATCCAAACATATCATTAAACACATCAACAACATCAATACACACAAAACTCTGTAGGTTAAGGATATACCAAACTAGGCGTTCAAGGACCGCTAAAACTGAACTTCCACCGCGACTTCTACCGCGGGCCCGCAATCGCCTAGTAGTCAGGCTATCCTACCGCATACCCCGGCCTGACAGCTTCTCATATGGCCCCGCCGTCGCAAGAATAACAAGCTCCTCGTACTACGACACTTCGAATGCGGGTCTACCACATCGCCACACCGAGGTGGTGATCGTGATCCGCCAACACCCCTACTCCCCGATCATTCAAACCCGGGAGCCCCGACCGCCCCGAATATCCTAAGCGGTCCCGGCGCCGCGAGGACTACTCGCAACGGGCGAGGTACATAACTAGTCCGGCCGAGGCGTCCGCCTCGAAGTCGCCAAAATATCCGACCGCTCCGCCTTCTTCTCGAAAGCCGTCCACCTGCCGATCCGCGCCTCGCACCTGGCGTACGAGCTCGAATGCTGGCAACGCCCATGCCCGGCCAAGAGAAACACCAACAACTTCTCGCTAGGTAATCATCGAGTCCTCGTGAATATATCTGCACTCGATCCTCCATACTAGCTACTAATGCGGAACATACCGCCAATGAGTCGAACTCACATTGTACTCCCGAATCAGACGCCTGCTCGCTTAACATCAAAAACTGTTTACCGAGCCTCTCATCCGCGAGGCAAGAAATGTGCCGCGGCGCCCTCAAAACTCGCCCCAAACGGCCGGAAGCTGCATGCTCTCCCGAAAGCTCCCACGAAGTCAAACCAATCGATCGCGTATCACGCACTGACGCGAACTAAAAGTCACAGACTCATCAAGCTCATCACCCGCACGATCCTTCTCAGAATCGACGGATGAACTCCTCGCGATCATCCTCCGCCTCGACCAGAAACTCAAAGCGGCTACAACCAAGGAAATCCCGTAGCCTCAAACTGCTCGCCTCGTGTACTACAAAGCCGCTGAACTGAATCACAAGGCCCATTTATCTCATATCTCGCCACAACTCGCCAATAATCGCCATCTCTCGCGACCCATCTCTCCCGCCTGCATCGCGGATCGAGGCTCAGTATCAGAGTCTCAGCAGCCATCGCCGCGCTTAAACTCGCCAGGCCGGGCGGCCGCAAAACTCGCTCAAGCACTACTCGTGCATCACCGCTCGCGCTCGCATTCTCAATCCCACTAGCGCCTCCTCTACGCTTTGCCCTTCTCGGGCCCCGGTTGCTCGCAGAGGCATAACTGCAAAAACGAAACACGCCGCAGGGTCCAACTTACAACACGCCTCTAAGGCACGATCTCGTAACGAGAAGAATAGAAACCAATCCTAAATGTCCTATAGCCTCCTCGATTATAGATGTGGTGCACAACACACCGATAATCAAGACTCTACTAGACACGGCTCAGACACTTTCCGAGGACTAATCGCTTCGATACCACTTTGTAACGCCCAACTCGGTTCGCTATCGTGCCTTACCCCTGCACCCTAGTGATACAACATCGAGAAAACCGGAAAATAAAACATGAATCATGAAACAAGAGATATAATAAATAGACAAAGCAACCAAAACAGCTTGCCTTCAAGATATACATAAAACCCGAATAGCTTTAATCTTTACAACCCCGCCACAACAGCTTCTGCACTTAAGATTTGTAACGACTATGACGGACAGGGCCCGCCATACCCCGAATGTACAAGAACCTACAACTCGTGGAACACATACCAAAAGATAAGCCTCCGAGAAACGAGCTTCCCAAAACGCCGAACCGAGATCCCGAGAGCGAGGATCCACGATCGACGCATTCTACCATGCATTTAACGCAGCTCAAGGAGGTCAAGATAACAGTACCAAGTACGTGAAATCACAACATCAGAATGAAATCATAATAGCTAACAAGGTGAGACATGTATGATAACCAAAATACAAAGACGCAACATAAAAATAAGCCAAGTCGTGGACTCACGCCTCAAAGTCACCACTAAATATAACTACGGGTCTCACGCCATAACATCCATCATGTTCGCATCACGGCCGCATGCCCCTAATACCGCTTCTGCAGACATGTCCATGATGCAACACATAATAAGCGCCGCATGGCCACATGCCCCTCATCGCGACGTGTAGACATGCCCATGTAACCTCAATAATATATCGTCAACCCCGCCGCATGGCCACATGCCCCTCGACATCAGACGGCAGACACGCCCATGTTGCAACACACAACAAGGCCGCATGGCCACATGCCCCGGACATCAGACGGCAGACATGTCCATGTTACCTCAATAACAAGACAAGAATCAAAAATGGAAACATACCCGTGGAATTCTCCATCACCGCCAAAGACGCCCAAGTAAGTTCTCAATAAGTCAACCTACTCTATCGAGAGACACTCAGAATACGTAAATACCACACTGACACAACAAAGGCTATCATCACAAGCATAGGCAAGTTTCACAACAACAAGCATAGGCAAGTTTCACAACAACAAGCATAGGCAAGCTTCACACAACTCAAAGTACTTTCATATTATGCCAAAGTCCGGGTTTTTAACCCCAAAGTACTACATACGTTAAGTTCTTTTTAAAAGAGATCCATTACTTTTATAAAAGTCACCCGACACCGTAGTATAAGAATGACCAACCCACATCCCTTTTCAAAATCAAGTAACAACATTCTTTTCCTAAGTTCCAGTTTGCCTAGTTTCAATTACTCAAGCTTCTCATTTTCAAATGGTTTCATAGTTCATAAACTTAATCACTGATTCTCTTTAACAATCGAGTAATATAAGTCTCACGCGAGAGTAGTTATTCTTGTTTACAACATTCTTATTTCAAAGAACTATGATCTAGAAAATGTAATATCATTTTGTCTCATCTTAGTTTCTACGCAGATGGAGGTTTCTACCGGTTTTAATACAATTCATCATTATTCAATACATTTTCCTTTATTAACGCTCGCAGCTGTCCTGTCGATACACATTCCGATTTCCAAATCAAGAAACATTATCCCTTTAAATAAAATCAAGTACTCATTACTCACGAACGAGGTTTCACACAAACATTCACATTAAAACAAATAAGTTAAGTCTCTTATCTTACAAGATCAAGTCTCTTAACTTCTAACATCAAGAAACTATTCTTAAGCCGTTATACCTAACTTCCCATAAGCTAGTATAACTCTTAAGTTTTCAAAGCACAATACTACACTTCTTTCAAAACGATTCATAAATCTTTTGAAATACTTCAAGTTTTATTATAACGCCCAAGCCGCTTATAAATCAAATCAATTATCTTTAAAACCACAACCCATTTTCTTACCTACATAAAGTCGTTATAACCAACTTCCCATAAAGCCGTTATAACACTTTATGTTTCAAACCAATCAAATACATTAAACACACGTACGCTCACCGCACTACATAGTTACACACATATCATGCTGAAGAGATATAAGAGGTTCACATACCTCGCGACGATTTAACGACAATAAGCAAAATGCTCCAAGTACTACAACCTTGCTAGCCCTTTCCACTCCTCGAGTAATACGCCACTCTTAGTACTTTCACCTATAAAGGCCACAAACGCTCATTAAACATCTAGATCTCAACGCTCCATAATCTACGTAAAATTCTAAGAAGACTCTCCCGCAACAACAGAAATCTCCTCCTTCTATCGAGGCTCGGCCACCAAGCCAACCGTGTGGGTTAACACGCCTAACCTGGACGCTGCATAATTCTACTACACAAGAATGCTACACAAGTCTACTGAATACATTCCATGTAATTACAGCTCGCCTGGGCCATTTAATTCTTCAGGCTTAAGTCAAAAGACATTGCCATAATACTAAGTAGTTCTACATATAGTATACTTCAACTATATATTCAAACATGTAATTTCCAATTACAATAGAAGGACAGTAGTGTTTACCTCGATAAGCCCAAAATTATCCAAGTATAAAGTCGATCCTGAGCAACGCTAGCTCCTACTCCGAGTGCTCCAATCCGCTCCAAACAACCCTTAAGTTCTAACCAACTTCTCTTAAGTACTTCAAACAACAACGAAGATTTTCTTGTGGTTTCGCTGAGACTAAAGGACAAAAGGTAGTATTTCCTGCTCTACGACAGAGGTATCTTGGAATACTACAAGGTACAAGGCTAAGGTATTTTGGGCATTATAACAATACTAGAGAGTATTTCTATACCACAACAAGGGTATTATACGAAAGTAACTAGGCAGTGGGTACCCCACTGCTAGCACCACTAGAGGGGCGTACCCCTGGCCAAGGGGGAGGGAGGCTCTCGCCAGCTCACAAAAGAGGGAGAGGAGCTCTGGACGAGAGTCTACAAGAGGAGGGGAAGGGATTTATCACTTAGAACAATTTATGGACGAAGAAAGTCTTCACAGCGGAGCTATTTATAAAGCCAAAGGCCAACCAATGGCCAAGATCCATCCATGTGTAAGGCAAGTGTAAGGCCAAGATCAGCCAAGTGCACCCACAAAACACTCCACAAAACACTCCACAAAACAAGCCACCAAACAAGGCACAAAAGCGAGGGACCAATCGCCAAGCGCCAAGCCCCCTCTTTGTCTGTCCAACGAGGTGACAAGGCCACCCTCCCGCTGGTCCAAAAATGTTCCGCCGCCTAAAAATCCGCAAAAATACTAAATGACATAGCCGAATTTTCCCAACGTAAGTCGTGGGAAACGCTTTCGCCGTAAAAACGACTTATTCCTGCACTTGTGCCCAAATTTCGAACCAAAGCCAATTTAAGGCAAAAATTTTAATACGCACGCCTCACGCACATACCGGAAATACGGGTATAACTGCACTTTCGAGGTAGCTACGCCAGCTGGTGATTCAAAGGTAGCTCTGGTATATAGAGCTTGTCCCCGTGACTATTTACGCCGGACCAGCCGACTCGATAGAGTCGAGATGATTGACTTCGACGTGATTATGGGGACGGATTGGCTAGCTTCTGCTACGCCAATGTAGACCGCAGAGAGAGTAGTACGCCGCTTCGGCGAGCCGGTTGCCGAGCGACGGAGCACCAGATCGCCGGTGGTAGGTTTATTTCCTACCTCAAGGCTAGGAAGATGGTACAGGCGGGTATATCTATCATCTCGCTCGTGTTTGATAATCAAGCCGCGTACCAGATTTTCGGGCCCAGAGTCGCCGAAGTTCCCGCACGTGTTTCCGCACGACCTTCTCGTATCCTCCGCAGAGGAGATCGAGTTTTGTATAGATATGTTAGCGATACTCGCCTATTTCCATTCCGCCATACGTAATGGCACCGCCGAGTTGAGAGAGTCAAGGATCACCTTAGGATTTGCTGAGAAGCGGCTTCATTAGGCCCAAGAGCTCCCTCGGGAGCGCCAGATTGTTCGTGAAGAAGGACTCGACGCCGCGACGTGTGTTGATTACAGTGCAACAACAAGGTGACCATTAAGAACAGATACCCCTTCCTGTGATTGATGATTTGTTCGACCGCCATAGGTGCGAGATGTTTTCCAAGATTGACCGCGATCGCTATCATCAAAAGTAGTCGAGAGCTGGATGTCCCTAGATCGCATTCGACCCGCACGCATTATGAGTTCGTGGTCATGTCTTTTGTTGACCAATGCTCCGGCAGATTCATGGATTTGATGAACCGAGTGTTCAAACCATTTTTGGACACGCTTGTGATAGTGTTCATCGATGATATCTCGTTTATTCTCGCCAGAGCAGAGCACGCGAGCATTCGGCGATCGGCCGACGCTTCTCCAGACTCAGCTGTACGCCAAGTTTTCCAAATGTGAGTTTTGCTGACTTCGCGGCGCTTGGGCATATTGTCGGGCCGATGGCATTCGAAGTTGATACGCCAAGATCGAGGCAACAGACTCGCCTGCACCTACTACTCCGGCGCAGGTTCGCAGCTCGGGCCTTGCAGATATTATCGCGGTTCGTGGAGAAGTTTGCTTTATCTTCTCGCACCATTGACTAGGCCGACTCGTATGCGCCAAGTTCCAGCCGATCGATGTCAGGAGCGTGGTTTCCAGCTGTCGGCGAGAGATTGACGATCGCCCCGCTTCTTACTCTTCCGCAGGTCCGCATTTGCTATGTCGTATTGTGACGCTGCCGCATCGTTGGGACGTGTGTTGACGCAGATGGCAGGTTATAGCATATGCATCCCGACACCAAGAAACACGAGAGGAACTACCCCACCCATGATTCGAGTCGCACCGTGAATTCACGCCAAGATCTCGAGGCACTATTTGTACGGGTTCACGTGGATATTTATACGCACCACAAGAGCCTCCAAAGATATCTTCAGCCGCAGGAGCCGAACTTACGCATGCAGACGGTGGTTAGAGTTGCTTAAAGATTACGATGTTGATATCCCGTACCACCCGTAAGGCCAACGTCAGGCGTATGCCTTAGTCGTAGTCACGGGAGCCTATCGATGTGCAACAGAGAGGAGGGACATGGTTCGTGATTTGCATCGCTTAGCGAGCCTTCGTGTCCGCTTGATTGATTCTCGATAGCAGCTGGTTAGAGTTCGCAGGTTGCCGAGTCTTCCATCGCCGGCGAGGCGAAGAGGCAACAGCTCGAGGATCCAGCCTGATTCGATATCGCGATACGCCTCTTCGCGAGGCGCGGTCCTTTTGAGGTAACACCACGGGTGCTAAGGTTTGAGGGCGCATCGGTGTTCCGTGATGTTTCGTGACTTCGCAGCATGTTCTCGGGAAGCACACACACAAGCATACTCATCCATCCGGTCGACTCAAGATGTACCACGACCTTAGATCCGTATCGTGGGACGGCTTGAAGAGAGACGCTGCAGCAGTTCGTAGCTCAAGGCCCGTGTTGTCGCAGCGAAGGTAGAGCACCGTAGGCCCGTGGTTTGTTACGCATTTATCGAGATCCCGACCGAAGTGGGAGGTAATCAACACGACTTCATCACGCGATTACCTCGCACTCGTGAGACATGATTCTATATGGGTTATCGCCGACAGTCGACTAAATCAGCCCACTTTCTTCCCGTCCCGACGACTTTTTCGGCCGAGGATTATGCCGCACTTTATATCCGAGAGATCGCCGATCGCATGGAGTCCCTACTTCGATCATATCGCATGCAGGAGCCCGCCACGCTAACTTCCTGAGGTCCTTCCGCAGGGTTTAGGACGCAGTGAGCCCGAGCATCGCATTTCATCCACGCATGCATGACGGACAGCAGAGCGCACTATCCGCACTCTCGAGGATATGTCGCGAGCCCGTGTTATTGACTTCAGTAGTTGGGAGGATCATTTGCCTCTAGTTGAGCTCATGTGATAATAATAGCTACCACCCAAAGATTCGATGGCGCCTTACGAGGCCTTGTACGAGGAAGTGCATCGCCTATAGGTTGGTTCGATGTGGGCGAGGTGCAGTGGGACCAGATTTGGTGCAAAGAAAGTGGATATGGTGAAGCTTATCCGAGAGCGGCTATCGATACCGTAGTCGATGTAAGTCGATGCAGATCATCGCCGCCGCATCTTGAGTTCGAGGTTCATGATTGGGTTTTCCTAGCGCCACCCACGGCGGTGTGATGAGATTTGGGAAGAAGGGGAAACTCAAATTTCAGGTACATCGGGCCGCTTCGCATTGTCCGCAGGTAGGCAAGGTTGCCTATGAGTCGATCTCGCCGTCCGACCGAGGCAAAGCAGCATCCGCTTTTCACGATCTACGCCGGCGAGACGATCGGATCCATCTAGTGGTACACCCGATTGACGATGTCCAGTGACCGAGGGGTTATCGATGAGGAGATTCCCATAGCGATAGTCGATCGTCGTTAGGCGCCCATGACGGCGACGGGCTTCCGCCAAAGTCTGCGGCGAACGAGCTCGCAGAGGATGACGGGAAGCCGGCGAGGACACGAGGCAGAAGTATCCTCACCTATTCCCCACACCTCCGTAATTCACTTTCCTACTTGTAAATTTTCGTTATCGCTATGCCTAAGTGTTGTTTTGGCCGCGCGTGGCATTTGTAAACCGCTTAAGTTATGAAGAATCTTATCGTTAATCGTTTGGAAGGAACATTCGACGAATGTTTCTGGCGAGGGAGAATGTAATACCTCGTATTTCCGCAGTATGTACGTAAGGGAATACGCATAAAAGTTTGGCCTTAGTTAGCCTCGACGCTTTCTTTGTACACAACTCACTAAAAGAATCGCTTTCCGACTAAACGCTTCCACCAGAGAGTAAATTCCGCTATGCCATTTCTTATTTTTGGCGGATTTTTCCGAGAGACTAAACATTTTCGACCAACGAGGGTGACACGTGTCACCCTCACATCGAAGCAGTGGTGGCTTTGGACGATCAAGGCCCAAGAGGGCGCTGGCCTCGCCGATTGGTTCCTTGCTTAGGCCTTGTTTTGTGCCATGTTTTGGAGTGTTTTGTGGAGTGTTTTGTGGAGTAGGGTTAGGTGCACTTGGCTTGATCTTGGCCTTACACTTGCCTTGCACTTGTCTTCATCTCGCCATTGGTTGGCCAAGGCTTGAGCTATAAACACTTCTCGAGATGAAGAGTTCTTCATCCACAAAAGCCTTCCAAGTCTAAAAATCCTTCCCTCCTTTCAGAGCACCGCCCAACACCCCCTCCCTCGAGAAGCTCGCCGAGGCTACCCCACCCCCAGCCTAGCCGAAACCTACCCCTCCCTTGGTAGAAAAGTTGCCTTCTTGTTTTGTTATAATGCCCAAAATACCCTAGCCCAAATACCTTAGTACTTAGTGAAGTTGTGAAGAACTTCTAAGGTTTCTCTGAGCATACAACTTGTGAGCAAAACCTCGCTCAGCGCGACTTTTCTAGATATTATCAGCTTACCGAGGTAACTAATCCTAACCTCTTTGAATTAGAGAATACTTATCAGTAGAATAAGAATAAGTATAAATACTTAGAAGAATAATCAAACCGCATTTACATAGGACTGCTTTCAAAGAGACTTATATAGCTCACCGTGCAGGGAAGGTCGCCCGACTTACCGTAATTATGAACCCTCTGCTTAGAATGACCTTCGTAGTAGTCTTTGATAGATATCTGTGACTATTATAGGTCGACTCTCATACACATATTCAACTTCGTGTGGTTTTCACGGTAGGTATGTGATTCTTCCTAAAGCATGATATTTTACAATATATAGTACTAGACGCATACGTGTTAATCGAATAATACTTATGGTAATGCCTCACGCTTAAGCTCAATAATACTTACGGAATGCCTCACGCTTAAGCTCAATAACAAAGAATCAAAACATTTCAAAAGAATATCGATCATTTTTAACAGAAGATAAATATTTGGTTTTTAAAACAAAAGCTTAAGAGTTATACTAGCTTTACGGGAAGTTAGGTATAACAACTTAAGAAGATAAAAAGGAACTGCTTTGCTTGTTTATAAAAGCCTCGTATTGATTTCTAAGTGTAGTAAGATTTGTGTGATAAGTAGACATATTATGATGCTACCGGGTTAGTGTCTTGAATTGTGCTTACGCTGTTAACCGTAAGTCCGCTGTATCGTTATTGTATCACCTACCCTCGATCGTTATACCGAGGGCTTGCCCCTCGATGCGCGGTCTATACGCCTACGCGGTTCGCGAGACTACGCGAGCAGCGGTATGCTCCGTGATTGATCATTCCGGTGTTTAGCCTGACGCGGGGATTCTATGCGGTCCGCTGAGACTACGCGGTTCGAGGCTACGCGGCCGCGGAGCCTAGGCGACGCCGGGTTGGCTGCCCTCGACGCGGAATACCTCACGCGGTTCGCGTGTGACCCACGCGGTCGCTAAGTCCGTGACTAGGCACGCACGATACTATGGGCGATTGGCCTTGCTTCGATCATTCGCGCCTAGAATAGACTACGCGCTTTTTCTATTACCGTTGTTCAGGATGGCACTATGTGCAATCGAATCGATTGTATTTGTGAAAAGGTTTTAAATACTTTGATTTTATTCCGCTTTATAGTTTCACATACTTGGTACCGTTGTAATCGACTCCTCGGGGCCGCGCTCATGCCGCAGGCGGGCAAGTGTGCTAGATCCACATTCCTGGATCTCTACGCTGGCGTCAGAGCTCCATCCTTTCCGAGGCTCTACTTTCGGGTACGATCTCCCGTTGTAGATAGTTTTGTAGCCAGGTATGGCGTGGCCCCGTCCCGCCATAGTTGTATATTTCCTGAGGTCTCAGAGTCCTCTGTACAAGATTTGATGTAATCGCTAAACCATGTTTTTATATATATGCCGAAAGGCGATGTTCTCTCACTTAAACTATGTTCTATTTTATAAACTGCTTCATGTCTTGCTTTATATTTCCGCTGATTACTCTGATGTATGACTACTGGTGCCTCAGAGGCACTACCACGCCCCGAACGGGTCGTGACAGTAGGATAGCACAGATACGAGATCGGGCCATGGGTTCTTCACCTTCCACAATAGCAGATGTTCATACACCTACGCCACTTGAGGTCGCGCGAAGTTCTCAGCCTTAGCGGTCCTTTGAACCGCCTATTTTTAGGTATATCCTTAACCTCTAGAGACTTGTATGTATTGATGTTAAGATAATGTGTTAAGTGTTATGTTCTGATAGCTTTGTGCTAATATGTGATCGAGAAACCCGCGTAGTGTGCGGTAAGCCCGGGCATGGAAGTGCGAACCTTAGACTATTTCACGATCGAGACCTTGAGGTGGTCGCCACGAGTAAAAGATTTATTTTATGTTTGACCTTATCAGAGTGCGTGAGTATACGTGGATTTATTTGTGTGATAAGTCCATGGGTAGTGCGAGACGGAAGTGTTAGCTTTCATGACGCAGGTTGGTTGGGATTGTTCCGCATCGGAACAAGACGCGCGCGGCGCTGGGTCGGGCCGAGGACCATTTGAGGGTCAACCCGCCGCCCGGCTTAGGCGGGCTTCGAGGTGGTTCCGCCAGTGGTAGGGTCACGAGGATGCTAGGCCCCGCTTAGGTGACCATCGATGAGTTCGTGGATACGCTCTACCGTAATCGGTTCGCAAGGCCGGAATGGCCTTGGAGATCAAGTTAGTAAGATGACCAAGTTCGAGGTAGTAACCCAAAGGTTGGAAACAAGCATTGACGGAAGTGTGGTACGGATACTAGAAAGAGTTCGAGTGTTCGAGAAGCGGTACAACGAAGTTAGGAGAAGAGAACGCAGGTTAGTTCGCCGCGCGGCCAAGAACTTGTTAGAGGAACTTTATCGTTATCCGATTGAGAAGGAACATTCGACGAATGTTTCGGGAGGGAGAATGTTATACCCCGTAGTTGCGTGGTATGTATGTGAGGACGCACGCATTTAGAGTACTACAGAAATTTTGAAAAGAAAGAAAGACGCTGAGTTTTCACTAAAAGTTTCCTGTAATTTGTGAAGAAAAAGGTTCGTTAACGAGAATTGATTCCCAGATTTGGTATATGGGCTTCTTAAATTATATTAGAATTTTGAGATTTTATTTTCTAAATGGTCACGCTGGGCCCACGGAGAAATTTACTGCTGTGGGCCCGCTTTGTTTTTGAGATTTCCGTATTTTGGATATTTTCTAAGACGAAATATTCGTATGACGGGGCGACACGTGTCACCCCACGTGGCACCCTGGCCGAATTTACCTTTGTGCACAACACCCGACAGAGTCGCTGACTAAACGCTTTGCATAACTTCATGAGGGGAAAATTCGACTATGTCGCTTTGTATTTTTGCGGATTTTTCCGAGCGACGAACATCTTTGGCCAACGGTAGGTGACACTTGTCACCCTCGCGACGGGCAGTGCGCGGACGCCTTCCTCCTTGTTTTCAGGCCTCGCTTTGGCCTTGTTTGGCGCATTGTTTCAGGCATGTTTTGCGAGTAGGTTGTGTGCACTTGGCTTAATCTCGCCCTACACTTGCCTTGCACTTGGCATGATCTTCGCCATCGTTGGCCTTGGCTCAGGCTATAAATACCCCCAGCGATTTAACTTATTCATCCACTCCTCACTTTGTCTAAGCCTTGAAAACTCTCCTCCCCTCGAGTGTTCTCGCCCCAAGCCTTCCCCTCCCCTTTGAGTGGCCTCAGGCCGAGAGCCTCCTCCCCTCGGGAAGCAGCAATGGGTACCCCCCTAGCCTAGTTGTTTTCAGATAATACCCCCTCAGGGTATAGAAATACTCTCCTAGTATTGTTATAATGCCCAAAATACCTTAGCCTTTACCTAGTAGTATTTCAAAAGTTACCTCTATACGTAGAGCCCGTAAATACTACCTTTTGTCCTTTTAGTCTCAAACCGAAACCCTAAGGAAATCTTCATACTTGGTCAAGATTTGAGCAGGTTGGTTAGAACTTCTGGTTGTTTCGAGTGGTCGAGCGCACGGAGCGAGCTAAACCTTGCTCGTGATCGACATTATAACTTGATAATTTTGGGCTTGTCGAGGTAAATATTCTTGTCCCCTTATCAGAATCGAGTTTACATGTTGTAGATTATATAGTTGAAGTATACTATATATAGAATCAACATATACCATGCAATGTCTTTGACTTAAGCCCAATTTAAAGAAGAGAATCAATCAGAATTACATAGATCAGACATGCGAGACTTCAGGTAGCATTACCGTAGTAGAATTGTACACGCCCGCTAGACGTAACCCCCGGTTGGCTTCGTAGCCTACTGATAGAGAGAGATTTACGCTGCATGTGTGGGGAGGTCGCTAATTTTCAGAAAGATGGAAACTTGTGTTTAAGATTTAATAGACGCTGTGGCCTTATAGGTGGAAGATTACGAGTAGCGATTCTACTCAAGAGTGGAAAAGGCTAGCCTGGTTACGATCGCGAGCGCTTGCTTTGTCGATAATCGTCGCGAGGTATGCGAACCTCTTCCTATCTTTTCTAGCATGATTGTCAGGAACTATGTAGTACCAGAGACGCATACGTGCTAAGTGATTTGTTGGTTTAAAACATGTGTTATAATAGCTTTACGGGAAGTTAGTTATAACGACCTTACGTAGTGAAAATGGTTTATCGATGTTAGAAGTTAAGAGACTTGATCTTATAAGATAAGAGACTTAACTTATTTGTTAACGTGACGTTGCGTGAAACCTCATTCGCGAGTAATGAGTACTTGGTTTTAAAGCGGATAATGTTTTACCGATTTCGAAATCGTAACGTATCGGCGCACCACCGCAGCTAATAAAGGAAAATGTATCAATAATGATGCGTTGTATTAAAACCAAGAGAAACCTCCATCCGCATGAAGCTAAGACGAGACAAAATGATATTACATTTTCTAGATCATGGTCATGTAATAAGATCGTTATAAACAAGAATAAACTACTCACATATATGACATTTGTTACTCAATTGTTTTAAAAGAGATTAAGACTACGAGTTATGAAACCTTTCTAAAATAAGTGACTCGAAAGCATTTGAAATTAGGCAAATTTGAACGCTTGGAAAATAATGTTGTTACTTGATTTTACAAAAGGAAGTGTCTTGTTTACTTAAAAAGATAGTCACGATTTTTATACTACGTATCATGCGCTTATGCGAAAGTACTGAGTTGTGTGAAACTTGCCTATGCTGACGATAGCCTCATTGCATGCGTTGTATTTCGCGGTTACCGCTCTCGACAGAGGCCATTGACCGTCGAGAACTTACTGACATGCCACAGCGACGGAGAAATTCCACGCACGCTCGCTGATCGTGTTACTTTGCTAATCGCCGACATACCGACACGACGCGTAGCGCACGCATGCTTCCATGTTGATATCGCTTATTGTTTCCCTCGGCATACCGACACGACGCGTAGCGCACGCGCATGTTTCCATTTGGAATGCCGTCTTATGGTTCCTCGACATACCGACACGACGCGTAGCGCACGCATGCTTCCATTTTGATTGCCTGCGGGTTCCTTTTCGACATACCGACATCGATGCGTAGCGCACGCATGCTTCCATTTGAATTGTTAATACGCCTTCGCATCGTAGACTTGGCGCCGTGTACTTCGTGTTATCATATCATAGATCGCCAGAATGGCGGGAAGGCATTCCACGCATGAATGACGCTGGCGCGAGACCGACTTGATATAACCGATATACGCAGTATCGTAGTTTGGTTATCATTCATGTCTCCCGCTTATATAGATCGCTATGATTTCATTTACGATTTTACGCTTCACATACTGTACTGCCAGATCGACTCCTTCGGCCGCGCTCATGCCGCAGTGAGGTACATCGGCCGTGGATCCTCGCCTGTGATCTCGCCAACAGACAAGCTCCGCTTCTCCGAGGCTTATCTTTTGCATGTGTTCTCGAGTCAGAGGTTCTGTACATTCGTGGTACGGCGGCCCCGCCCCGCCATAGTTGTTGTAAATCTTAGAGGTCCAGAGTAATCGCTGTAAGGTGGTTTGTAAAAAGGATAATCGTCGGTTTTATGATATATACCAAGGCAACCGCTGGGTTGGCCTGCTTATTTATTATGTCTCTCATTTCATGTGTAAAGTTTTTATTTCACGTTTTCTCTCGATGTTGTATCACTAGGGTGCCCGGTAGGCACTACCACGCCCCGATTCGGTCGTGATACTCATGCCGCAGTTTAGGTAGGCGCCAGGATCGACAGGTAGGACCGCCGTAGTTTTTGGATAGCTCCTCTGCTCGTGAGTTTATCATTTTGGTATAGTTCCTTCCAAGCATGTGCTTTTGTACGCATGGTTACTACGGGCCTTGTCCCGCCATATTTCGCTTAACTCTGAGGTCCGTATTCATACGCTGGATCGACTTATGTACGCGGTAAAGGTCTTTTGTTTACGATATTATACGGCAGCCTTGTCGGCTTTGCCTTGCACGCACGCTGGTTTTAAAAAAGAAAAAAGAGGTGTTATTTGATTTTCGCAGCTTTACTTAGTCATATGTAGGCGGTGCCTGTAGTGGCACCAACCACGCCCGAGGTTCGGGCGTGATAGAGTGGTATCGTGAGCGCCACCCGTAACGTTTACGCACCGTGTCTAGCAGTAGTTCGACATCGGTGTTGCGCGCCACACCCATAAATGTGAGGCTACAGTGACATTTAGAGTTGGTTTCATTCTTCTCACTCTAAGATCGTACATGAGCCGTGTTAGTAAGATAATTCCTCTCTCGACGTGATTTTGTGTTACAGCTTATGCCTCCATGAGGGCAACAACCGCCACAGTGGCAAACGAGTAGCAGAGCTACTAGTCGACTCAGAGTTGATAGGATTATGCCTGTGGTATACCTGATGTTGTTCCACGGCATGAAGTTCTTCTCACACAGTTTGAGGCCCCAACACCGCCTCCAGCTTCGCCAGAGAAGACTATAGGTCAGCGAGGAGGCGCTATGTTATTGACCAAGATACGGCACAGCTTTCATCACAGGAGGTTATTTGGCCAATACGCATGTGTACAGAGGTAGAGGGCCAACGCGAGATCAAATGAAGAGGCTAGACAGTGCTGGTTATCCTGAGTTTTTGGACAAGCAATTTCAAGAATGAGTGAGATATTCGTCCCACTACCCAAGACATACCCCGCAGCTCATGTGGGATATCGACCCCACAAGGTATTTAGGAGCCGGTCCAAGCTCCAGAGTCGAGGTTCTCGTGAGCAGAGGACTTTCTGGCCGAGGCCACCTATTCCTCGTTGTATCGATGCGGTAAGCGCTATTCGGGAAATGCCGCATGGGCACGTGTGTTTGTTTTGTTGTGGCCGCCCGAGCCATATTCGAGGGTATGTCCTTTAGAAAGAGCACCGCTGGAGGTGGCTCACCTACGAGGCCGATGGTTGATTCCCTTCCTCCACAATCGCGCCCCCAGTATGTGGTGTTCGGACGTCACCATCCGTGGTAGAGGTTAGGTGGAGTTTATAGTTCCGCGGTCCTTCAACCGCATAGATGACGTGACTATCAAGGCAGATCGTGAGGCAACATCTCACGGGTTACATGTATATTTTGATTCTTTTCAATCATACGCATCGATAGATTCAGATTTCGCCTCAGCATATATGTTTTCCCTTCATTGCTAGCGCTTGTAAAGTGATAGTACCCTAGAGGGTGGATACCTTGATTAGTAAAATGAGAAGTTGCGTGACGTACGGGTCGGGTCAGGACTCATTTTGGGTCACCCAGAGTACGGAAACGGGTGACGCTACCGGCAGGGTCCCGCCATGCGATAGTGGTCACGGCGATGCCAGCCCAAGTCGAAGTTAATCGCTGTACGAAGTTCGTGGATGCGCTCCACCGAACTAGGTCGTATGACGCAGAAGAGCCTTAACGGAATGTAAGCAACAATATGGCCAAGTTAACGTAAACAATATTCGAGATGTCAGACGCTTACTAAATAAGTTTAAGTACGAAAGAAAGACAAGTAAGAAATAAAGGAACCTCTATGATCCCGTGATTTTGTAAGGTCAGAACCTTCGAGTTTTGTGAGAAGCGGGTCGCGACTAAGGTCCATCGATATGTTTACGATGTTACGTGGTCGCCATGTGTGACATCGCTGGTCTTGTGCGCTTTGATCGAGACATAATATGTAGTTTACGCCGAGTTTGTATAGCTTGAAAATCGACTAAGAACATTCAGACTAATGTTTCTAGGGAAGAATGTTACACCCCGTAAGTCCGTGATACATGTGTAAGAAAGTGTATGTAAGGAATCAAGACTTGGAAATTGGTACAAAGTAAGAATTGTTTTTCCGACTAAAATCTTCCTGACGCCTGAAAGGAAAATTGTCCGCTGTTGAGAATTAGATTCTCAAAGTGCATTATTTGAAGAATATGGAACTTATTAACATTATGGAAATTTATTTTACGATTTGGTCACGCTGGGCCCACCCGGGAATTTTACATTTTATGGCCCACGCAGGTTACTAATTTTATGGACGAACGAGAGGCTTACACGCGGCACCCCACATACGGTCTTGGACGAAATTTAGTAAGGGTAGAATGGTCATTTACCATGGTGGAAGATAAGTCCCGCTAAGCTTGATATCCGACCAAGTCAACTTGCCACTTGTGCTTAATCCATGCGATCTTCATCTTAGCCACACAATCGTGATAATCTAAGCCATCCAACGGTTATATAAGCTTACTACTAGTGCAAGACTAGTTTTCAACACTTAGAAAAATCACACATTCTTGTTCTCGCTAGACCTCTCTGCCTGACATCTCACACACTAGAAAAATTTGTAGTTTTGATCCTTTGTTCACAAGACTTCAACCCAATGTCCCTAAGTGGTATTGTAAGAATATCACAATAGAAAGATTTCGAAAAATGCGTTGTATTAGTCGCAAGGCGGAAACTTAAGGAGTTCTTCAACTTTGAAGTCGAACTTGAAGACGGGTTCTTCATAGGCCTCAAGGAGTGCTTCGAGCGGATTGGAACTCGAGGAAAGGATCTAAGAATTGCTAAGGCGCGACTTTGAATCTTGGAAACTTTAAGGGCTTATAAAGGTATAAATTTTGTCGCTTTAATAGTTAAGACTTACTTATCATTGTCAGAGCTATGGATATTAGCAAGTACGAGTTATATAGTATGAAGTTTGATAAGTATATCGCTATCGAACCCTAATCCAAAACTAGCATGTTAGCCTTAAGATTACAATTCAAGTCGATTATTAGTTTAAGTCGCCGATGTTGTATAAAGAAGGAAATTGTAGTTGTTTATGACTATATAACATGTTAGGCCTTAGAAATTGGAATTTGAAAAGGATTGGAAAAGACTTTGAATTGTTGGTTATTGTCGTCGAGAATGGCTAGCTGGTTTTAAACTACTGTAGGAATCATGCATGAATTTTACACGCATTGTAGCGCGGTCATCCCCTTTGTTCGTTGTTGCTCGAGCCTTAAACGTGGCGTGTTGGTTATTGTATTCGCCTTGAAAAAGGTGGCAAAGTGAGTAGAAACAAAGGAAGTGTCGCCCGATTTTCCGTAGAATTGAGACCGATACTTAGTATTATTCTACGTTAAAGACTAGAAGTCGATAGTCTTGTGACCATTATAGGTTGACACTTCTACGTATGGGCGATTCGCTTAGCTTCAGGATTTAGCCAAAAGGTATGTGAACTATCTCCTCTTCTAGATGATTCCTTAAGATAAAAAGTATGTCCTACTCCTTAAACGATCCATTCCTCGTTGTATTTCGATTGCCTAAAGTAGACATTGTTCTATGTACTTCCTTGATTGTACTTTGATGTTTAACTTATAAGTTGTATAATCCATTGCCTTAGTGAAGTTTGGATTCTTAAAAGTGAAAGTATTTTTACTTAAAGTACATGGAGTCTTGAAAAGGAAGTGGTTTCTAAACCTTTGGCTAGGCCTTAGTTCCAAAACCTAAAGGTCATTATAATGAATTTGTGAGTCAAATGAGTGATTTACTTAATTGTTTTAAAAGAGGAGAAATGACATGATTTAAGAGAAGTAACTTGTTTTAAAGTGTGAGTTACTGTGAGGTTTAAAAGTAGAAGAAACTTGTTTTCTATATATTAAGAGACTCAAGTATTTTTGAAAGTTAAGAAACTTGATTTGAGAGTTTGTGATACTTGGTTTTAAGTATAAGTCTCGTTATAAAAAGAATGAAATTGTATAAAACGATAAAGGTTATAACGCTTTATGGGAAGTTGGTTATAACGACTTTATGAAAGGTTTAGAAAGTTGTCAAATTTGATTAACGGGCATAAGTTACCTAGATTGTGAAAAATTGAAGTTACTTGGTTTCAAGCTTTGAGACGAGTTCCTAAAAGTGTAGTAACTTACTTTGAAAAATACACACCTCGATACTACGTGTTAGTATCTCGGGTTTTATATGTACGAGTCTTTGAAAAGAATGACGACGTAGTACTTTGGCTTGATTAATCGAGAATTAGTCTGTGTGCCTTGATAAGTACTTTGGCTTGATTAATCGAGAATTATTCTAAGTGCCTTGATAAGTACTTTGGCTTGATTAATCGAGAATTATTCTGTGCCTTGATAAGTACTTTGGCTTGATTAATTGAGAATTATTCTAAGTGTGCCTTGATAAGTACTTTGGCTTGATTAAATGAGAATTATTCTAAGCGTGCCTTGATAAGTACTTTGGCTTGATTAATCGAGAATTATTCTAAGCGCGCCTTGATAAGTACTTTGGCTTGATTAATTGAGAATTATTCTAAGCGTGCCTTGATAAGTACTTTGGCTTGATTAATCGAGAATTATTCTAAGCGCCTTGATAAGTACTTTGGCTTGATTAATCGAGAATTATTCTAAGTGCGCCTTGATAAGTACTTTGGCTTGATTAATTGAGAATTATTCTAAGTGCCTCGATAAGTACTTTGTCTCGATTAATCGGGAATTACTCCACGTGTTCCTCGATAAGTACTTTGGCTTGTTTAATCGAGAATTGCCTACGCAGGCCGGTACTAGCTTGGCCAGTGCTGGTATATCATTCATTTCGGTCATTCCCGTTTGGCATTTGCATATTCCGTGGATTTGCTACCCACGATGCGGCGAATACCTCACGCGAGTCCGCGCGGCTTACGCGGTGAAATAGTCCTACGCGCGTCCAACCTATGCGAGGAATACCTCACGCGAGTCCGTAGCGGCTTACGCGGGTGAAATAGTCCCACGCGAAATACCTCACGCGTCCACGCGACCTACGCGTGAAATAGTCCCGTGAGTAGATTGCTTAATGATATCAGCGCGCGGTCCCGCTGATCGTGAGCTTCCTAGTTTATATTGTAAGTATACTACTATTTACTCTCATGATCGCAAGGTTCAAAGGCTTACCGATGTTGTATTATATCATGGATCGCCGATGGCGGCGATTCCACTCGCATGATTGATATTACGGGCAGACCCACGGTTATATTTGAAAGGACTTCGGCGCACGCGCCCCCGACTTGATATGACCGCTATGTATCGGGTAATCGTAGGTCGCTATCATACATGTCTCCTGCTTTGTTAGATCGTTATGATTTCATTACGATTTTACTCGCTTTCACATACTTGGTACATTCTTCGCATCGACTCTCCTTCGGCCGCTCACGCCGCAGTTTAGGTACGCAGCTTGGTGATCGGCAGTGTGGACCGCCGTAGTTTTTGGATAGCTCCTCTGCTCGTGAGTTTATCATTTTGGTATAGTTCCTTCAAGATGTGCTTTGTACAGCATGGTACGGCGGCCCGTCCCGCCATATTTCGCTTTAACTCTGCGTCCAGATTCATACGCGATTGACTCATGTACGGTGTAAGGTCTTTGTTTATGATATTATACGGCAAATTTCGCTTTGCTTTGGCTCGCACGCACGCTGGTTTTAAAAAAGAAAAAACGAGGTGTTATTTGATTTTTGTAGTTTACTTAGTTGTTATGTATGGTGCCTGTGTAGGCACCACCACGCCCGTGGTTCGGCGTGACATTTTGGCTGCCTTAGTTCCAAAACCTATGGTCGTTATAATGACTTTGTGAGTCAAAGGAGTGATTTACTTACTGAGGTTTAAAGGCAGAGGAAACTTGATTTGTAAGATGTGATACTTGGTTTTAAAAGTATATGTCTCTCGTTATAAAAGGAATGAATATGTCTAAAACCATACAAAGGGTTATAACGCTTTACGGGAAGTTGGTTATAACGGCTTTATGGAAGGTTAAGAAAGTTGTCTATATTGATTAACGGGCATAAGTTGCCTAGATTGTAAAATTTGAAGTTACTTGATTTCAAGCTTTGAAATGAATTTTCTAAAAGTGTAGTAACTTACTTTGAAAAATAGACACACCTCGATACTACTGTGTTAATATCTGGGTTTTACATAGAAAAGAGTATTTTGAAAAGAATGCACGACGTAGTACTTGGCTTGTTTAATTGAGAATTATTCTACGTGTGCCTTGATAAGTACTTTGGCTTGTTTAATTGAGAATTATTCTACGCAGCCTTGATAAGTACTTTGGCTTGTTTAATCGAGAATTATTCTACGCAGGCCTTGATAAGTACTTTGGCTTGTTTAATCGGCGAGTATTCTATGTTGCCTCGAGTTTATAAAACGAAAGTCTAAAGATTTTACGAACTTGCCTACGGTGCCGGGTGATAGCCTTCGAGTGCAAGTATTATATTGTACCGCCGCGACTTACCGAGGGCCACCGCCTTGTTGTAAGTTTACTCGACGCATCGACGGTGACGCTGATTCCGGCACGCGACCACGAGGATACCCTTGACATGCTTATACGATGTGGGATTCCGGCACGTGACTGAGGCGTTAGATTCCCGAATTTGTTTGTATTAAACCACGGTCACGCTTTATACGACGTGGATTCCGGCACGCGACCACGGCGGATACTCGACACGCTTATACGACGGGATTCCGGCACGTGACCGTGAGGCGTGTTAGATTCTGATTTGTTTGTATTACCCCATGGTCATGCTTATAAGATACGGATTCCGGCACGCGATCACGAGGGATACTCTCGACATGCTTATACGATGGGATTCCGGCACGTGACCGTGAGGCGTTAGATTCTGATTTATTTGTATTACCCTACGGTCATGCTTATACGATGGGATTCCGGCACGCGACCACGAGGATATTGTTATATCATGGATCACGGCGGTGAGAAAGTATTCCACGCATGGTTGATATTACGGGCGCGAGACCCATAGTTATATTTGAGTAGTGACTTTGAGGGCACGCGCCCCCGACTTGATATGATCGCTATGTATCAGGTAATCGTAGGTCGATTATCATACATGTCTCCTGCTTTGTTTAGACGGTTATGATTTCATTACGCATTTCATCGCTTCACATACTTGGTACATTCTTCAGATCGACCTCCTTCGGGGCCGCTCACGCCGCAGTTTAGGTACGCAGCTTGGTGATCGGCAGTGGTGGACCGCCGTAGTTTTTGGATAGCTCCTCTGCTCGTGAGTTTATCTTTTGGTATAGTTCCTTCCAAGCATACGATTTTGTACTTACATGGGTACGGCGGGCCTTGTCCCGCCATATTTCAAGAAACTCTGAGGTCCGTATTCATACGCTGGATCGACTCATGTACATCAGAAGTGTCTTTGATTATGTATATTATACGGCAAACTTGTCGCTTTGCCTTGCACGCACGCTGGTTAAAAAAGAGGTGTTATTTAATTTTCGCAGCTACTTAGTTGTTATGCAGGCGGTGCCTCAGTAGGGCACCGCCATGGCCCGGTTCGGGCGTGACAGAGTGGTATCGTGAGCAATACCCTCGAAATGTCTACAAACCGTGTTCAGAGTCTCGATTATCGGCAGGTTGCGCGCCACACCCATAAACACGAGGCTACAGGACATTTAGGAGTTGGTTTCTATTCTTCTCACTCTAAGATCGTACATGTAGCCGTGTTAGTAAGATAATTCCTCTCTCGACGTAATTTTGTGTTACGCTTATGCCTCCGCGAGGGCAACACGCCTGTGGCGGCAAAGGAGTAGTAAGAGGAGCTACTAGTCGACACGAGAGTTGATAGGCTTATGCCTGTGGTATACCGGATGTTGTTCCGCAATGGCGAGTTCTTCTCAAGGCTGTGTTTGAGGCCCCAGACCAGAGCCTCCGCTTCTCGCCAGAGAAGACTATAGGCCGCGAGGAAGCCGTTATGTTATCGACCAAGATACGGTGCTACAGCTTCATCACAGGAGGTTATTCGCCAAGACCGACAGTGTACAGAGTAGAGGCCATCGCGAGATCTCAGAAGAGGGCTAGACCGGTTGGTTATCCCGGTGAGTTTTTGGACGAGCAACCTCAGTAACGAGTGAGATATTCGTCCCAGCCTACCCAGTACATACCCCCGCAGCCCACAGGTGGAAGATTTGACCCCACAAGGTATTTAGGAGCTGGTCCGAGCTCCAGGGTTCGAAGTTCTCAGAGGAGCAGAGGATTTTCTCAGTCGAGTCCACCTATATGTCAGTTAGAAATGGTCCCATTATGTGACAGGGTCCCGGGGATGTAAGGCCCAAGTTTAGTTAATCATTGTACGAGTTCGTGGATGCGTTCCACCGGAACTAGGTCGTAAGGACCGAGAAGAGCCTTAACGGGAATGTAAGTAGCATAATGGCCAAGTTTGGATAGTAAATCCAAGGATTGGGGAGCAAGAAACAATATTGAGATTTTGTACGTATGTTATGTGGTGGCCATGTGTGGCATCGTTGGTCTTGTGGAATATTGATTGATAGGCTTGGTAAAGAGATTATGCCGGAGTTTGTATAGATTGAAAACCGACTAAGAACATTCGGGGACGAATGTTTCTAAGGGGGGGGGGGGGGGCGGAGAATGTTACACCCCGTAAGTCCAGGACATGTATAAGTGAAGGTATGTAAGGAATAAAGAATTGTAAATTAGTAAGAAAGGAAGAATTATTTTTCCGACGGAAAATCTTCCAACATCTGAAGGAAAATGTTCGTTGTTGAGAATTGGATTCTCAAAATGCATTATTTGAAGAGTATGAAACTTATTAACATTATGGAAATTTATTTTTACGGATTTGGTCATGTGGGGCCCACCCGAGGAATTTTACGTTTTGCGGGGCCCACGAGGTTTACGAAATTTTATGGACGAATGAGAGGGCGAAACGTGGCACCTCCACCACATGGTCTTGGTCGAAAATTTGCCAGGCTAAAATGATCATTGACCATCAAGAAAGATCAAGTCTTGCTAGCTTGAGATTGTTGACTTGTCAACATGTCCACTTGGCTTAACATTAATTGTCCTTCATCCTAACCCATAAGTGTTTTAATCTAAGCCATCCAATGTGTTATATAAGCATACTACTAGTGCAAGACAAGGTCTTCCAACACTTAGAATTATTTCACTCACTCTTGTTTTTCAAGGAGCTCACGGGTTGGTCCTATCTCCCACACAAAATTTTTGTAATTTTGATCCATTATTCACAAGACTTAAACCCAAGGTCCCTAAGGGTATTGTAAGGATATCTCAATAGAAAGATTTCGGAAAAACGGCGTTTTCACGTTAGTCGCAAGGCGGAAACTTAAGGAGTTCTTCAACTTTGAAGTTGGAACTTGAAGATGGGTTCTTCATAGGCTTCTAAAGAGTGCTTGGAGCGGATTGGAACCTAAGGAAAAGAGTGTTATACCCCGTAGTTCCAGGGTATGTATGCGAGGACGTACGTACGAGAATACGACAGAAAGATTGGAAAGGAAGAAAGAGGTGATTTTTCCACGGAAAAGTTTCCGGTTTTTGTGAAGGAAAAAGGTTCAAGAACGGGAATTGGATTCCCGATTTGGTATTTGGACTTTAGATTATATTAGAATTTTGGGATTTTATTTTCAGAATGGTCACAATGGGCCCACGGAGAAATTTACGCTTGCTGGGGCCCGCTGATTTTGAGATTTTGGTCGTTATGGATATTTTCTAAGACGAAATATTTTGATTTAATCGGGGCGACACGCGTCACCCCACGTGGCACCCTTGGCCGAAATATGTTTGTACACAACACCCTGCTAGAGTCGCCGACGAACGCTCTACCTAACTTACGGCGGTAAATTACGCTATGTCATTTAGTATTTTTATGGATTTTTCCGAGAGACGAAACGCTTTGGACCAACGAGGGCAACACTTGGCACCCTCTCGCCGCGGACTTGAAGCGGCTAAGAAATGAATGGACGAGCAAGTGTCGTCGATATTTGTGTAGATATTTCATGTGGTTTTGGGCGAGTAGGGTCTAGGGCACTTGGGCATATCTTGGCCCTCCACTTGCCCCCACTTGGCTAGATCTTGGCCATTGGTTGGCCTTTGCTTCGCCTATAAATACCTCTCCCCTTTGAAGACTTCTTCATCAATTCCATAATTTCCAAGTCTCAAAACCTCCTCCCTCCTTGCTGGTTTCTGCCCTCCTCTTCCTTTGTGAAGCCTTGGCCGGCGGGTGCACCCTCCTAGAGGCCTTGGCCGAGGGTACACCCTCCTAGTGGTGTGCCGTGAGGTACCCCCTCGCCTTGTTGTTCTCGTAGAATACACCCCCTCTGGTAGAAATACTCTCAAAAGTATTACATTATACCCAAATTACCTTAGCCGTATACCTTGTAGTATTCCAAAGAAACCTCTATACGTAGAGTCCCTAAATACTACCAGATGTCCTTTTTGTCTCAAACCGAAACCCTAAGGAAATCTTCATCGATTGATCAAGATTTAAGTAGGTTGGTTAGAACTTCTGGGTTGTTTGGAGCGGTCGAGCACCCGAGTATGAGCTAAGCGCTAAGGATCGACATTTATACTTGGATAATTATGGGCTTATCGAGGTAATTATCTTGTCCTCTATTTGTAATTGGAAATTACATGTTGTTAGAATATATAGTCAAGTATACTATATATAGAACTGCTTAGCATCGCGCAATGTCTTTTGACTTAAGCCCAAGAATAAAGAAAAGAATCAATCAGATTTACATAGGATCGTATTGCAGAGACTTGTGTAGTATTGTCGAGTAGAATTGTACACGCCCGTTAGACGTAAACCCCCTTGGCTTCGTGGCCTCGTTAGAGGAGGAGATTTACGCTGCATGTGAGGTGTCGCCAATTTTCTGTAGAGAAATGGAACCTTGTGTTTTGAAGTTAATAGACGCTTGTGACCTTTTTAGGTGAAAGATCAAGAGTAGCGTATTCTACTGGCGAGTGGAAAGCGGCTAGCGCGTTGTAGTACTTGGAGCATTTTGCTTATCGTCGATACTCGCCGCGAGGTACGCGAACCTTTTCCTATCTCTTCTAGTACGATATGTGTGAACTATGTAGTACGGTAGACGCATACGTGTTAACTGTGTTTGATTGTTTTTAAAAACATAAAGTGTTATAACGGCTTTACGGGAAGTCGTCATAACCTTTACGTAGGTAAGAAAATACCTCGTGGTTTTAAAAGGTAATCATGTGAATTATAACCGGCTTGTTATAATAAGGAACTTGATGTATTTCAAAAGAATTATAAATCGCTTTAGCGGAGAGTAATACTTGGTTTTTGAAAACTTAAGAGTTATACTAGCTTTACGGGAAGTTAGGTATAACGCTTAAGAATGTTTTATCGATTTCGAAATCGAACGTATCGCCAAACCACCGCAGTTAATAAAGGAAAATGTATCGACTAATGAGTTGTATTATTAAAACCAAGTAGAAACCTCCATCCGCATAGAAACTAAGACGACAAAATGATATTACATTTTCTAGGTCATGGTCAGAGTAAGATAATTATAAACAAGAATAACCTATTCACACATAAGACTTATGTTACTCAAATGTTTTAAAAGAGATTAAGACTACGAGTTATGAAACCTTTCTAAAATAAGTGACTCGAGCATTTGAAATTAGGCAAACTCGACGCTTGGAAAATAATGTTACTTGATTTTACAAAGGTAAGTGTTTTGGGTTTACTTAAAAAGACAACCACTCTATTTTATACTACGGGTATCAGGTGACTTATGGAAGGAACGGATCTTTAAAGATTTAATGCGTGAAGTACTTTCGGGGTAGATACCCGAACTTGTTAATGTAAAGTACCTTGTGTGAATAACTTGATTGTATTGGTTTGTGATAGCCTTGTAATACTTTCTTGTTGATTTGATAAGTAAACACGTTAGGATGCTACGCGTGTTAGTATCTCGTGATGTTAGTGTAAAGCGGGTTTTCCTCGATCGCGCTTTTTAAAGTTGTTTGACTATCACCGTTATGCTGGTATTGTACCACTTACCTTGACTTCAGGTCCGAGGTTGTCGCCTCCGACGCGGGTAGACTCAGCGGTCCGGGGACCATGATTCGAGAATACCTCACGCGGGTCCGTGGATCCATGCGAACTACGGAGTTCCGTGTTAGTTTACGCCCTCGTGGTCACGCGGTTCAGGCTACGCGATCGCGAGTCCGTGACGACGCCGGAGTAGCTACCCGACGCGGGTTATACCTCACGCGGCCTACGAGGTTGGCCTACGCGGGCTACGGAAAGCCTGTGGCTAGACGCGCACATTTGATATCGCGCGAGTGACCACCTTTTATCACGCGACGGTTCAGACAGATATCATGACACGCTTTATGACCTTGTTGGTACCGCTGGTGTTAGTAGTCGCCATGCCTTCGCATTTACCTGCATCGCTTTATTAGGACACAGCGGACCCGTGTTCATGTATTCCTCGCGCCAGATATCATAAATCCGCTTCAGCGGAAGGTATTCCACGCACGATTGATGTCGGGCGCGAGACCCATTGTTAAATTTGAGCGATGACTGAGGCGCGAGTCCTCGACTTGGCATGATCGCTATTTATGCCGAATCAGAGTTCGCTATCATACATGTCTCTCGCTCAGATAGACTACTATGATTTCATTTACGTGAGTTATTTTCGTTTCACATACTTGGTACCGCCAGATCGACCTCTTCGGGCCGCTCATGCCGCAGTAAAGGTACACCGCCGCTGATCCTCGCCTAGGGTCACGTCATTGCTTGGGAAAGCTCCGCTTCCCGAGGCTTATTCGCATAGTCCCCGTTGTCAGGTGCTATATTCGTGGTACGACGGCCCCGCCCCGCCGTTGTTGTCATTTCATTCATAGAGGTCCGTAGTAATCGATGCAAGGTGGTTGTAAAAAGGATTAAACTGCTCGCTTTAAAAGATTGTTTATATATGCCGAAGGCAAGTTTTCACATTATTGTTTTATACTTCGTTATTTCATGTTATTGTTTATATTCCGACATTACTGATGTTGTATCACTAGGTGCCCGGTAGGCACTACCACGCCCGGTTCGGTCGTGACAAAAGTGGTATCGTGAGCGCTTAATCTCTGAAAGTGTCTACGCATCAGATTCCAAGAGAGTCTTGATTATCTGTGTGCAGCGCACCACATCAATAATCGTGAGGCTATAGGATATTTAGGATTGGTTTCTATTCTTCTCACTTTGAG
The DNA here is from genome assembly GCA_029844215.1 of Przewalskia tangutica. Taxonomy (NCBI): domain Eukaryota; kingdom Viridiplantae; phylum Streptophyta; class Magnoliopsida; order Solanales; family Solanaceae; genus Przewalskia; species Przewalskia tangutica. The sequence continues at coordinate 33,774,461 of CM056725.1, forward strand.
ATCGCGGCCTTAGAGCGTGGTTGTAAGTAGACCTCCGACGCATTTCTTTCCTTATCGCTATGCTCCGCCGCAGGCAAACCCGCCCAGAGGCAAGGCACCGGCGGAGCCGCGAGTAGAGTTCGAGGGTTACGCGGCACAGCCCAATCATTACCTAGGTAATGCTTCATTCGGGATTTCGCGACATCACTAGCCCCAAGAAAGTTTAGCACGGCGCGCAGCTCCTATCGCGCCATGATATTTGAACCTTCGCCTAACGCATCAGAACAGAATATGGATTGCAAAGAGGCGACTCACATTAGCTACGGATTTGGCTACCAGAGAGTATACCGATCACCGCGAGTCTTGACGGCTATCTAAGAGGGTCGCAAAGAGTAATTCTTCGCTTAGGCTTGAGCATGGCTCGCGGTACGCTTACGCGCATCGTGCCGAGAAGCATAGAAATCACGCGGTTAACCGAGTAAGATTGGGGGTTGCAGGCGCTGGCCTTAGAGTGTTATACGAGACCTTGTGAGTGGCAGGCCATCTCAAGAAAAGGTGTAGTGTTATGTTTGATCCTTATCGTAAGCATAGCGCACGCGAGCTATGTTTGGGATAGTCCCTAGTAGTGTGGAATGAAAGGGGTAGTCGAGCCAAGACCGCCAGGTTTTCGAACGTGATTAGCGAGATTGTTCCTTCGGGAACTAGTGCCATGCGCTACGTCGTCAGGCCACGCGCGTCAACCCGCGACCGCTTTACGCGGGTCGGGCTGGTGGTCCCGCCAGTGATAGGGTCACGAGGGTGTTAGGCCCATGTTTAGTTAACCAACAGACGAAGTTCGTGGATGATTCGACCGCAGTCGGGCCGACGGGGCAGCCCGTCGTGGTTTTTCGATCGAGACCATGTACTTGCAAAGTGTTGATTATATCGTAAAGGTTGTGGTCGCACGGTGCCTACCTTCACCTTATGACAGCAAGCCCGTGTTGTGGCTATTTTCGCTTTCTAAGAGTTTGACCAGCAGGTTAAGAACTCAGCAGTCTCAGACCGCATTCGCCCAGCCAAGCGCTGGATTTCGCGGGTAATCGCGAGGATTGTTGGTTCCCGTGGAGGGAGCGCTAAGCTACCATTTCGTTGTTCTGATGTCGCCTTAAGCCTTGTAGGGGCGGATGTAAGTCACGGCCGATTGGTCTGACGCTGGCAAGGTTCAGATAATGGTTCAGCTTGTTCCAAAGCAGATCGCGGTTGAAGTTTGTCCGTAAGAGGTTCCGCACCGTAGAAATCGTGACGGATAATCGGCGACGACGCCAGAGTTCAGCCGACGGCCGATCTTCAAAGTACCACCCCGGATTGGGTGTGACGAAGTTTTGGAAATGTATGAACTTAGCCCGAGTTACTTGGGCCTTTGAGTTCACGTGAAGAATAGGCCGCTTATACGTTAGCAATTGCCGTCCGACTTGTGAGGCAAGACGTCCGGCCTTCAGATTGTTGTTCGGGGTCAGACGATAAAGAGGCCGTGAGCTCTACCACGAATGCAGACCAACCGTGGCTCTCCGTGATGGCACATCCCGAGAAGCGGCCGGGCGGCACGCCTCGTGATCGCAAGCACCCGCACCATTTGTCGGGTCGCCGAGCGCGCTCGCGACAAAGTGACAAAAGTGGTATCGCGACTAAGGAAGTATATTTTTGACCCCGGAAGAGGTATTTGTGGTGATGTAGAGGTGTTTCTCGTGGCTTGGATGTAAGTTTTTGCGCAGTGTTTCCATGGCCAAAGCGTGGCGTGATCGTTTCTCAAGATAAGAGCAGACTATATCGACGCCAGATGTTCGGGGATTCTAGAAGGAACATTCGACGAATGTTTCTGCGGGGAGAATGTTATACCCGTAGTTCCGTGGTATGTATGCGAGGACGCACGCACGAGAATACGCATGTAAAGATCGGAAAGGAAGAAAGAGGTGATTTTTCCACTAAAAGTTTCCGCTTTGTGAAGGAAAAGGTTCGTTAACGGGAATTGGATTCCCGATTTGGTATTTCGACTTCTTAGATTATATTAGAATTTTGGGATTTTATTTTCTGAATGGTCACGCTGGGCCCACTGAGAAATTTACGCTTTGTGGCCCGCTGATTTTGAGATTTTGGCCGTTATGGATATTTTCTAAGACTAAATATTTTGATTTAATCGGGGCACACGTGTCACCCCACGTGGCACCCTCGCCAAATACGTTTGTACACAACACCCTGCTAGAGTCGCTCGACTAAACGCTCTACCTAACTTACGGCGGTAAATTACGACTATGTCATTTAGTATTTTTCGGATTTTTCCGAGAGACGAAACGCTTGGACCAACGAGAGGGCAACACTTGGCACCCTCTCGCCAGCGGACTTCCGGGCGGTTAGGCCGAATGGACGAGCAAGCGTTGGTTGATATTTGTAGATATTCATGAGGTTTTACGAGTAGTAGGTCTAGGGCACTTGGGCATATCTTCGCCCTCCACTTGCCCCCCACTTGGCTAGATCTCGCCATTGGTTGGCCTTTGCTCGCCTATAAATACCTCCCCTTTGAAGACTTCTTCATCAATTCCATAATTTCCAAGTCTCAAAACCTCCTCCTCCTGTTGGTTTCGCCCCTCCTCTTCCTTTGAAGCCTCGCCGAGGTGCACCCTCCTGCAGGCCTTGGTCGGAGGGTACACCCTCCTAGCTGGTGTGCCGAGGTACCCCCTGCCTTGTTGTTCTCGTGAGAATACACCCCCTATTGGTAGAAATACTCTCAAAAGTATTGTTACTATACCCAAATTACCTTAGCCAGATACCTTGTAGTATTCCAAAGAAACCTCTATACGTAGAGTCAGAATACTACCGTATGTCCTTTTTGTCTCAAACCGAAACCCTAAGGAAATCTTCATCGATTGATCAAGATTTAAGTGGTTGGTTAGAACTTCTTGGTTGTTTGGAGCCGGTCGAGCACCCGAGTAGTGAGCTAAGCGCCGCTAAGGATCGACATTTATACTTGGATAATTACGGGCTTATCGAGGTAATTATCTTGTCTCTATTTGTAATTGGAAATTACATATTGTTAGAATATATAGTCAAGATACTATATATGTAACTAAGCTTAGTATCGCGCAATGTCTTTTGACTTAAGCCCAAGAATAAAGAAAAGAATCGAATCAGATTTACATAGGATCAGACAGCAGAGACTTGTGTAGTATTGTGAGTAGAATTGTACACGCTCGTTAGACGTAAACCCCGTTGGCTTCGTGGCCTACCGTTAGAGAGAGAGATTTACGCTGTCATGTGGGGAGAGGTCACTAATTTTTTGTAGAGAAATGGAACCTTGTGTTTCAAGTTAATAGACGCCAGACCTTTTAGTGAAAGTACAAGAGTAGCGATTCTACTTGAGGAGCGGAAAGTGGCTAGTGCGTTGTAAGATTGGAGCATTTTGCTTATCGTCGATACTCGCCGCGAGGTACGTGAACCTTTCCTATCCCTTCTAGCACGATATGTGTGAACTATGTAGTACGGTAGACGCATACGTGTTAATCGTGTTTGATTGTTTTAAAAACATAAAGTGTTATAACGGCTTTACGGGAAGTCGTCATAATGCCTTTACGTAGTAAGAAAATACCTTGTGGTTTTAAAAGGTAATCACGTGAATTATAACCGCTTGTTATAATAAGGAACTTGACGATTTCAAAAGAATTATAAATCGCTTTGAAGCGGAGAGTAATACTTGGTTTTTGAAAACTTAAGAGTTATACTAGCTTTACGGGAAGTTAGGTATAACGCTTAAGAATGTTTTATCGATTTCGAAATCGAACGTATCGCCAAACCACCGCAAATTAATAAAGGAAAATGTATCGACTAATGAGTTGTATTATTAAAACCAGTAGAAACCTCCATCCGCATAGAAACTAAGACGAGACAAAATGATATTACATTTTCTAGGTCATGGTCAGAGTAAGATAATTATAAACAAGAATAACCTATTCACACATAAGACTTATGTTACTCAAATGTTTTAAAAGAGATTAAGACTATGAGTTATGAAACCTTTCTAAAATAAGTGACTCGAGCATTTGAAATTAGGCAAACTCGACGCTTGGAAAATAATGTTGTTACTTGATTTTACAAAGGTAAGTGTTTTGGGTTTATTTAAAAGACATACCACTCTATTTTATACTACGGGTATCAGGTGACTTATGCTAAGGAACTGATCTTTTAAAGATTTAATGTGAAGTACTTTCGGGGTAGATAACCCGAACTTGTTAATGTAAAGCACCTCGTGTGAATAACTTGATTGTATTGGTTTGTGATAGCCTTGTAATACTTTCTTGTTGATTTGATAAGTAAACACGTTAGACGCTACGTGTGTTAGTATTCGTGACGTTAGTGTAAAGCGGTTTTCCTCGATCGCGCTTTAAAGTTGTTTGACTATCACCGCATGCTGGTATTGTACCACTTACCTTGACTCAGGTCCGAGGTTGTCGCCTCCGACGCGGGTAGACTCAGCGTCCGGGGACCATGATTCGAGAATACCTCACGCGGTCCGTGGATCCATGCGCGAACTACGGAGTTCCGTGTTAGTTTACGCCCTTGTGGTCACGCGGTTCGCGCTACGCGGATCGCGAGTCCGTGATTTACGCCGGAGTAGCTACCGACGCGGGTTATACCTCACGCGCCTACGAGGTTGGCCTACGCGGCTACTGAAAGTTTGTGGCTAGACGCGCACATTTGATATCGCGGCGAGTGACCGCCTTTTATCACGTGACGGCCAGACAGATATCATGACACGCTTTATGACCTTGTTGGTACCGCTGGTGTTAGTAGTCGCTATGCCTTCGCATTTACCCCGCATCGCTTTATTAGGACACAGCGGACCCGTGTTCATGTGGTATTCTCGCGCTTGATATCATAAATCCGCCAGCTGGCGGCGTATTCCACCGCACGATTGATGTCGGGCGCGAGACCCATTGTTAAATTTGAGCGATGACTGGAGGCGCGAGTCCTCGACTTGGCATGATCGCTATTTATGCCGAATCAGAGTTCGTTATCATACATGTCTCCCGCTCAGATAGACTACTATGATTTCATTTACGTAGTTATTTTCGCTTCACATACTGTACTTGTTTGCATCGACTCTCCTTCGGGCCGCGCTCATGCCGCAGTAAAGGTACACCGCCGCTGATCCTCGCCTAGTGGTCACAGTCATTGTTGGGAAAGCTCCGCTTCTCCGAGGCTTATTCGTATAGTCCTCGTTGTTAGGTGCTACATTCGTGGTACGACGGCCCCGTCCCCTGCCGTTGTTGTCATTTCATTCATGGAGGTCCAGTAATCGATGCAAGGTGGTTGTAAAAAGGATTAAACTGCTCGCTTTAAAAGATTGTTTATATATGCCAAAGGCAAGTTTTCACGCATTATTGTTTTATACTTCTTGTTATTTCATGTTATTGTTTATATTCCGCTGATTACTCTGATGTTGTATCACTAGGGTGCCCGGGGTAAGGCACCAGTCACGGGCCCGGGTTCGGGTCGTGACAAGGAGCTAAGAATTGCTAAGGAGCGACTTTGAATCTTGGAAATTTTAAGGGCTTGTAAAGGTATAAATTTTGTCTTTTTAGTAATTAAAGTTTACTTATCATCAGAAGTTATGGATATTAGCAAGCATGAGGTATTTAGTATGACGCTTGATAAGTTTATTAGCTATTCGAACCCTAATCCAAAACTAGCATGTTTAGCCTTAAGATTACAATTCAAGTCGATTATTAGTTTAAGTCATCGATGTTGTATAAAGAAGGAAATTGTAGTTGTTGGTTGTTTATGACTATATAACATGTTAGACCTTAGAACTTGGAATTGAAAAAGAATTGGAAAGGACTTGTGTTGAGTTATTGTCGTCGAGAATGGCTAAATGAGTATTAAACTACTTGGTATGAATCGTGGGCTGAATTTTACACGTATTGTAAGGCGGTAATCACCTTTGATTGGTTGGTATGTTTAGCCTTAAACGTGGCATGTTTGGTTATTGTATTCGCCTTGAAAAAGGTGGCAAAGTATGTAGAAACAAAGGAGGTGTCGCCCGATTTTCCGTGAGAATAAGAGATACTTTACTTAGTATTATTCTACGCTAGAAACTAGAAATCGATAGTTATGTTGTGACCATTATAGGTTGACAATTATACGACGCGATTCGCTTAGCTTGTGGATTTAGCCAAAAGGTATGTGAACTATCTCCTCTTCTAGCATGATTCCTTAAGATAAAGAAAGTATGTCCTACTCCTTAAACGATCCATTCCTCGTTATATTTGGATTGCCTAAAATAGAATTTGTTCTATGTACTTCCTTGATCAGACTTTGATGTTTAAATTGTAAGTTGTATAATCCATCGCCTTAGTGGAGTTTGGATTCTTAAGAGTGAAAGTATTTTACTTAAAGTACATGTAGTCCTAAAGGAAGCGGTTTCCAAATCTTTTGGCTAGTGCCTTAGTTCCAAAACCTAATGGTCGTTATAATGACTTTGTGGAGTCAAATGAGTGATTTACTTAATTGTTTTAAAAGAGGAGAAACGATATGATTTAAGAGAAGTAACTTGTTTTAAAGCGTGTGAGTTACTTGAGGTTTAAAGGTAGAAGAAACTTGATTTGTAAGTATGTGATACTTGGTTTTAAAAGTATAAGTCTCTTGGTTATAAAAGGAATGAATATGTCTAAAACCATAAAGGGTTATAACGGCTTTATGCGAAGTTGGTTATAACGACTTTATGGAAGGTTAAGAAAGTTGTCTATTTTGATTAATGGGCATAAGTTGCCTAGATTGTAAAAATTTGAAGTTACTTGATTTCAAGATTATTAACCAAGATTTGAAGTTACACCCTTAGATTGTACATCTTAAACTTATAAGTGTTCTTCCTTAATGTATTAGGAAGATTATTAACCAAGAGTTAGACAAGATTTCACACCCATAGCCTCAAAATTACCCCATTGGCCGAGAGTGGACAGATTTGGAACCTTAGTGTTCTTCACTTTTTCGAGTTAATTCTTGAATAGAAGTTGGTTAGGAACTTCTAAGGGTGACTTTTGGTGGTTTGGAACACAAAGATTTGGAGCTAAAACTCAAAGATTTGGAGCTAAGACTTGCTTTGGAACGACTTAAAGTTCTTGGATATTTTTGGGCTATTATTGAGGTAATGAACCTTAACCTCTTTGTGAAGTTGATTATTATGTATATTGGATATTATACATATATTGAAAGTATATTATGAAGTTTGAGATATAAGGAAAGATTTGGATCATGTTAAGATGTTAAAAGGAGAATTGGCATATTAGCCATTAAAATGGTAAAAATGTATCCATTACTTGACAAAGAAGTTAACAACAAAGAAACTATAACTTATATAAAGATTGGAATATAAGTTGAAGGACTAATGAAGTAATTGGATAAGTAAAATTGTAAAAGTTGGCCAAGGACCCTAACTTAAGGACTGTATTTACTTTGGACCGTATTTACTTGGACCGCATTTACTTTGGATCAGATTTACATTGTTCTTAAGGGAAGATTGTTAAATCGCGCCCGCTTGGGCGTGATCCCCTTCTTTAATTATTGTTGTTATGAAGGAGAGATTGTTAATCGCGTCTGCTTGGCGTGTTATCCCCTTCTTTAATATTGTTGTTATGGGAGAGATTGTTAATCGCGCCCGCTTCGCGGTTATCCCCTTCTTTAATTATTGTTGTTATTAAGGAGAGATTGTTAATCGCGTTCGCTTCGGGCGTGTGATCCTTCTTTAAATTTCGGTATTATAGCACCTTAATTATAGTATGTTAATTACTTATCGCCTTGGAAAAGGTGGAAAATTGAGTAGAACAGGAGGTGTCGGAATTTTCCGTAGGATATGGAACCTTGTTCTTAGAAATATCCTACGTAAGAGATCTAGAGGTTAATAGACGCTTCATGGCCATTATAGGTGGAAGTACTACGAGTAAGCGTTGTCACGACCGATCCGGCCCGTGATCGTGCCTTACCCTGCACCCTAGTGATACAACATCGAGAAAATCGGAAATAAAAACTAAAACATGAGACAAGACATAAAGTATGAAACAAAGCAACTAAAACGGTCACCATCCCGAATATATACATATATATATCAACTCAATAGCTTAAATCCTTTTACAAACCCCGCCCACAACAAGATTACATGCACTTCTAAGAATGTGACTATAACTATGACGGACAGGCCCCGCCATACCCCGAATGTACAAGTAACTACACCGACAGTGGACTATACCAAAGATAAGCCTCCGAGAAACGAGCTTCCTAAAATGTCGAACTGCGGATCCTATGAGCGAGATCCACAACCGATGTATTCTACCGCGCATGAACGCAGCCCAAGGCGAGGTCAAGACAACAGTACCAAGTATGTGAAATCAAAATATCAGAAATGAAATCATAATTTATATAAAAACGGAGACATGTATGATAACCAAACTACGCCCACAAAGTATAAGCAAATATGTCAAGTCGTGACTCACGCCCTCAAAGTCGTCACTCAAATATAACTATGGGTCTCACGCCCACAACATCAATCATGCCCGTGGAATACCTTCCTCACTGCCGGCAGTCTATGATATAATCACCCCAAGAAGTACACATGAACACTAGGTCCCACCTGTGTCATAACAACCGTACGGGGCAAGTACGAAGGCTAACTACCAGATACCAAATCCGCATCATCAACTGACCGGGGCAAGTACGAAAGCAAACTACTAGATACCAAGTCCGTACTAACAATACTATACAACCAAACCACGAAGCTGACACGGTGCAAGTACGAAAGCCGACTACCAGGTACCAAGGCCGTGGTCACGAGTCGACCGGCAAGTAATGGCTAACTACTGTGTACCAAGGCCGTGTCACGAGACTTAGCCACTAAACTGAACGTGGCATGTGCGAAGGCTAACTACCAGGTACCAAGGCCGAATCAGCCACGACGGGCAAGTACGGCGCTAACTACCGTGTACCAAGGTCAGACAAAAACCTCATGGAGAGCAAGTCCATGCAATAACGCTATCAACAGGAGCGTACCCGTGGAATCCTCCGTCACTGCCGGTACGTCCAAGTAAGATCATAACAAATCAACCGACCCTCCATTGAGAGACGCGGTGGTATAAAAATACAATACTGGCACAACAAGGCTATCACACACAAACATAGGCAAGTTACACACAACTCAAGGTACTTTCATTTTATGTCAACAATACGGGTTTCAAACCCAAAAATAATACCCACTTTCATTCTTTCAAAAAGACCTCTTTTACGTAAAAGATACTAATACTCGTAGTATCAAAAACACATTTCCTTTTCAAACCAAATTACTTTACTGTGAAAAACCTTTACAAGACTTTTAAAATCAAGTACTCTATACTTTTTAAACCAAGTGCCTTTCTTTTAAAACAACATCAAGTATACTCTTTAAAACTCAAATACTTACTCTTTTCAAAACAAGTAACCTATACTTAAATCAAGTTACCATTTAAAAACCAATGATAAAACCATTCTTTTGCTTTCATAAAGTCGTTATAACTAACTTCCCATAAAACTGTTATAACACTTTATGTTTTAAACCAATTTAAGACAAAACCATGTCTTTCTTTTAAATCAAAACTCTTCAATTCCTTTAAAAAAAACAATTACCCATTTCTCATAAAAGCGGTTTCACAACTGTTTAACACAAACCAAGTCCTTAATATTTCCTATTAAGTCATTTATAAGTCAAGTCCCTTATCTTTCAAGATCAAGTATCTTATCTTTCTAAAATCAATAAATCATTCTTTTACCTACATAAAGTCGTTATAACTAACTTCCCATAAAGCTATTATAACACCTTATGTTTTAAACCAATTTATTCACTTAGCACATGACGCTCACCGTACTACATAGTTCACAACAATCATGCTAGAAAAGATAGGAAGAGGTTCACATACCTCGCGACGACATTATCGACAATTAGCAAAATGCTCCAAGTACTACAACCCGGCTAGCCTTTTCCACCCTTCAAGTAATATGCTACTCGTAGTACTTCCACCCATACCGCCATAAAAACGCCTATCAACTTCTAGATCTCTTCAGAGAATATTCTAAATACCGCATTCCTTATTCTACGTAAAATTCGCAAAGACCTCCCCGCAACCACATAAATCTCCTCCTACTCGCCTCGCTACTGTGCCAACAACTCCTGGATTACACGCCTAACCTGACGTGTACAACACCGCCCCACAATAATACTACAAGTTCATCAGAATACACCCAATGTAAATACACTTCAATCCTTTATAAACATCCTTCCAAAATATCTTATACTCAATTCTAAATTACTACAAGATGTAATATCCAATTACAATAGTGATATAGATCATTACCTCGATAAGCCCAAAATTATCCAAGTTTATATGTCGATCCCGAGCAACGCTTAGCTCCACCTTACGCCCAACCCGCCTCCAAGCGACCCTTAGAAGTTTCTAAACAACTTCTCTTAACACTTCAACCAAGCTTATGAAGATTTTCTGTGGTTTCATTTTGCGACTATCGAATAAAGTAGTATTTCCTGCCCTAGTATTAAAACAACTTTGAAATACAACTAGGGATACTAGGATAAGGTATTTGGGATTATACAATAATACTCAAAGTATTTCTACACAAGTGGGGGAAGGGGGACGAAAATACAAGCTAAAGGGAGGGAGATATTTTGCTTTGGAAAGCTTAAGTGTGGATGAAATTACTCTTCAACTAAGGGGGGTATTTATAGAGGAAACAAGGGCCATGATCAAGTCAAGTGGGTGGTCAAGATTGGGCCATGTGTGTGTGGGTCCCACCACACCACATGGCCAACGAAAAACTCTCCAAGTATCATGGCCATTTCGGCCAAGGGGACAAGTGGCTAGCCACTGTCCCTCCACCCGCCAAGGGTGCCACATGGGTGACACGTGTCGCCCGATTCGGCCCAAAATATTTCATCTTCCAAAATAGCCCAAATACCGAAACTCTCAACAACAAAGTGGGCCCCACAAACCCGTAAATTTCTCCCGTGGGCCCCACGTGACCATTTCCGAAAATAAAATCCCATAATTCTAATATAATCCAAGAAGTCCAAATACCAAATCTGGGAATCCAATTCCCATTAACGAACCTTTTTCCTTCACAAAACCCGGAAACTTTTCCGTCGAAAAATCACACCTTTCTTTCTTTCCAAAATTTCTGTCGTATTCTCGTACGTACGTCCCTACATACATACCCTGGAACTACGGGGTATAACAAGCGTATTCTACTTGAAGGGTGGAAAAGGGCTAGCAATGTTATAGTACTTTGGAGCGTTTTGCTAATTGTCGATAATCGCCGCGGCGATGCGAACCTCTTCCTATCCTTTCTAGCATGATTGTTGTAAACTATGTAGTACGGTAGACGTACGTGCGCTAAATGAATTTGGTTGGTTTAAAACATAAAGTGTTATAATGTCTTTATGGGAAGTTAATTATAACGACTTTATGTAGGTAAAAGAATGGTTTATTGATTTTTAAAAGATAAGAGACTTGACCTATATTTGACTTGTTATAATGCTAAGAACTTGAATTGTGTTAAAAAGTTGTGAAACCGCATTCGTAAGTAATGGGTACTTGGTCTTTAAAAGGATAATTTCATATTGATTTCGGAAATGGGAATAAGTATCGAACAAACCATCATAGCTGCTAATAAAGGAAAAAGTAATGACAATTAATTATATTAAAACAAGTAGAAACCTCCATCCGCATGTAAGCTAAGATAAGACAAAATTGTATTACATTTCCTAGATCATGGTCGCTCTAATAAGATCATTATAAACAAGTACCGATTTTCTTAAATTCCAAAGTAAGGAACTTGATTTCTAAAGGAAAGGAGACTTGAGGAATCAAGTATAAATTGGTTTAAAAGAAGGTATGGAAATTGATTTTTGGTTTACTTAAAAGATAGTTACTCTATTTTGATACTACGTATCGTGGTGACCTTTATAAAAGAATCGATCCGTTGAACGAATTTAAGCACGTAGTACCGGGGTTAAAACCCTGATTTGTGGTCATAAAACGAATGTCTAAAAGTATGTTGAGCTTGCCATGCTTGTTGTGATAGCCTTTGTTGTGCAAGTGTCAGATTGCATACCGCGCTCTCTGGAGGGCGCTTATCCGTTGATTGATGGACATACCGACACGCTGCGGCCCACGAGTATGCTTCCATTATGATTGTTATCTTGTTATTTCCTTTGGACATACTGACACGATGGGTGGCCCACGGGTATGCTTCCACTAGGAGTGCTGTCTTGTTATTTTCTCTATACATACTGACACGTTGGGTGGCCCACGAGTATGCTTCCACTATGAGTGCTATATTGTTATTTCCTTTGGACATACTGACACGATGGATGGTCCACGGGTATGCGTCCATTAGGATGGTTCCATGGCCATGCTTATACCGAGGTAAGATGTCGGGAAATGCGGCCGTTGTGCGGGCTAAATTCCCGGGTTATATTTGAGTGATGACTTTACGGGCGTGAGTCCCTGACTTGACATGACTGCTAATATATATATTGTGTACTATAGTTTGGTTATCATACATGTCTCCTGTTTTATATAGACTGTTATGATTTCATTTACGTGATTTTTCGCCACATACTTGGTAAATTGTCAGATCGACTCTCTCCGGCCGCGTTCACGCCGCAGGTAGAGGTACACCGCTTGTTGATCCTCGCCTTAGGATCACGGTTTTATGATTGGGAAGCTCCGCTTTCTCGAGGCTTATCTTTTGGTATAGTCCCCGCCATCAGGTACTTGTACATCTGTGGGTTCATGGCCCCGTCCCGCCATAGTTGTTATAAAAACTCTTAGAGGTCTCAGAGTACTTGTGCAAGGTGGTTTGTAAAGGATGTAATCGTCGCTTACATATATATATATACGTAAAGGTAACCGCTTTGTTAGCCTGCTCTTATGTTAATCTATTGTTTCATGTCTTTGATTTTATTTCCACGATTTTCTCTGATGTTGTATCACTAGGGTGTCCGGGGTAAGGCACCAGTCGCGGGCCCGGGATCGGGACGTGACATTATCCTTTTAAGAATTTAAGGTTCATAGTCTTAAAGCTTCATAACGTAAACTCTTTTAAATTAAGTAACATATACTTTTGTGCGTTGTGAATAAGTTATACTTGTTTATAACGATCTTATTCAAGCAGCCATGATCTAGAAAATGTAATACAATTTTGTCTTATCTTAGCTTCTATACAGATGGAGAATTCTACTCATTTTAATTTAATTGATCACGATACATTTTCTTTTATTAACGCCGCAATGACTTGTTCGATACTTATTCTCATTCGCAAAGAACTTAAAAGTCAACTCGACTCAAATACTTCATAACGACTCTTACCAACATCCCCCATAAGACTTGGTAAGAACTTAGGATAATTTAGACGTAACCTTTACATAGAGTAAATCAACATACATACCTCTTAACTTCTAAGAGTAGAAGGAATCATGAATAGCACCACATGTATATTCCATACATAGAATCATGTCAAAAGAAGGAAGATGTTCACATACCTCGCGACGATTATCGACAAGTAGCAAAATGCTCCAAAGTACTTTAACCTTGATAGCTATTCCATCCTTTAAGTAGAATACACTATACGTAGTACTTCAACCTATAATGGCCATAATACGTCCATTAACATCTAGCTTCAAACGTAGAATATTCTAAGTGTAAAGTCACCTAATTCTACGGAAAATCGGACAACACTTCCTTTGTTTCTACGTACTTTTCCACCTTTTTCAAGGCCCAAAAATCAATAGCCAAACGCCACATTTAAGGCCCAACAATTCAGCAAATACAAAGGGGATTACACGCCTAATAGGACGTGTAAAATTCTGCCCCACAATCAATATAAAATTGTCCAATAATTCCAAGCCCTATTCGGCTACAATGTCACAACAATTATCAATTTCCTTTCAATTCATTTTTCAATCCAAGTTGTTATTCCAACATGTTATATACATAATAACAATTACAACAACTATAAATCCTTTCTTCCTTAACATGCGATGATTGTAACTACCGTTCAAATTGATTACAACATTAATGACTAACTTGTCCATTTTCGGTTTTTAACATGTCGACATGATCCAAATCTTTTCAAACTTCAATCTATATACCACATGCTCATTTCTTAACTACCATAACATGTAATCTTCAATTACATTAAGAAGATGAAGATTTTTACCTCAATAAGCCCTCATAATGTCCAAGCGTAAAAGTCGATCCTTAGCAACTTTTAGCTCATCTTCTTATGTTCCAATCCACTCCAAGCACTCCTTAGAAGCTCATGGAGAACTCCTCTTCAAGTTCCATCTTCAAATTTGAAGAACACCTTAGGTTTTCACCTTGCGACTAACGTGAAAACGTCATTTTTCCGGGATCTTTCTATTGAGATATCCTTACAATACCCCTAGGAACCTTGGGTTAAAGTCTTGTGAATTATGGACAACAATTGAATTTTTTTTTGTTTGGAGAAATGCACAAAGCCGAGAGCCTCCTATTTCAAGCTCAAAGTTTTCTCTAATTTTTCTAAGTGTGGAGACAAGTCTTGCTATGTGGGTGAATATATAATTAAATGGAGGGTTAAGATCAACACACTTGTGAGGTTTGGATGAATAGGATGACTTAAATATCTTAGCCAAGTGGGCTTATTGACTTGGTCAATTATCTCAAGGTTAGGCTTGCAAGACTTGATCATCTTACACTTGATCATCTTACACTTGATCAAATGACCCCTTTGTCCTTGGTCCATTTCGAACAAGCCCATGTGGGGGGGTGACACGTGTCTCCCTCCCATTCGTCCATAAAATTTCGTAACCCTCGTGGGCCCCACAAAACGTAAAATTTCTCGGGTGGGCCCTACGTGACCAAATCCGTAAAATACATTTCCACAATGATAATAAATTCCATATTCCTCAAATAATGCATTTTGAGAATCTAATTTTCTTCAACGAACATTTTTCCTTTCCGACGTTAAGATTTTCCTTCTGAAACAATTCTTTCTTTCGCACTAATTTTCAAGTCTTGCGCTCTCGCTTCATTCTCTTATTCATGTCCTGAATTGCGGGTGTAACACTTATCTCCCTCCCACCAAGCTTTCACCATGTAAAGCTTCCGAGAGTGGAATTAATGATTTTAGGGGTAAAGTTGTATACTTTGTTGTATAGATACACTTTCCCAAATTTCTTTGAGGTAGTGTCTCGTACATCATGTGTCAAGTTAGCATAAAATAACCTTATAACCTTCTCACAATAGGAATTCTTTCCATACGTAACTTAGAACCTTAAGACTGCTAAAAATCAACAATAGAATTCTTTCCGCATACGTAACTTAGAACCTTAAGACTGCTAAAAAAAATCAATTAAACCATAGTCAGAAAATGAAGACAGATCTATCACTTTTTCTCCTCTAACTCATTTGGTAATTGTTATACCCCGTAGTTCCAGGGTATGTATGTGAGGACGCACGCATTTGAGAATAATGGCGTAAATATTGGAAAGAAATGAAGATGGATTTTTCGACTAAAAGTTTCCGTTTTGTGAAGGAAAAGATTCGTTGATGGGAATTGGATTCCGATTTGGTATTTGGGCTTCTTGAATTATATTAGAATTATGGAATTTTATTTCCGAATTGGTCACGCTGGGCCCACTGAGAAATTTACGCTTGTGGGCCCACTTTGTTTTCGAGATTTTGGCCGTTATGGAGATTTTTGGAAGATGAAATATTTTAGACGAGTAGGAGGGCGACACGTGTCACCCCCCTAGGTGGCTCTTGGCCCAATTATTCTAGACAAGTGGCAAGACAAGTTGCCAAGTCTGCTAGATATTTGTGTGGACAAGTGCCTCATGGGACCCACACACACTTGTCCCCAATATCAACCACACACTTGCCTTCATCCTAGCCCTTGGTTGTCCTATATATGCACCCTTAGTTGATGAAAACTTCCACACTTAACCATTTCAAGACTTGAACAAATACTCTCTCCCTTGCCTTGTGGTTTCGGCCATGGTGCTATTCCTTGACCTAAATTTGTCCAACAATTCTTAAACTCTCAAGTATTCTTCCCTAAGGTGTTAGGAAGATTGTGTACCAAGAGTTGGAAAAAATTTCACACCCCTAACCTCTAAACTTCACCTTGGCCGAGAGCTCCATGAACAAAAACCTAAGTGTTCTTCACTTTTGAGTCAATCTTGAAGAGAAGTTGGTTAGGAGCTTCTATGGGTTGCTTGTAGCGGATTGGAACGTAAATATTTGGAGCTAAGACTTGCTTGGAGCGACATTAATTTCTTGGATAGATTTTGGGCTATTTGAGGTAGTAAATCTTAACCTCTTTGTGATTTGGTCATTATACATATATTATAAGTATATTATGGAGTATATAATATATGGAGTAAAGTTTGGAAGAGTTGGATCTTGTTAACTTGTTAAAAGAAAGGATTGGCCGCTTGCCATTAAAATGGTAAAACGTATCTTACTTGTGAAGAAGTAATTAACAAAGTAACTATAACTTATATTAAGACGGAATATAAGTTGGATGACTAATGAAGTAATTGGATAAGTAAAATGGACAAAGTCGCCAAGGACCCCAACTTAAGGATCAGATTTACTTTGGACAAGATTTACTTTGGACCGTATTTACATTGACCGTATTTACATCGATCAGATTACATTTCTCGTTAAGGGAAGATTTTTCAATCGCGTTCGCTTGGGCGTGTGATCCCCTTTTAATTATTGTATTGTTATGAAGGCGTGATAGTAAACCGCACGGCCATGCCGTAATCCCTTCTTTACTTATTGTTGTTATGAGGCGTGATAGTAAACCGCGTTACCGTTTGGGCGTGTAATCCCCTTCTTTATGTTGTTTAATTATTACGCCTTATATATATATGGTATATATATTACGGTTATTCGGGCCTTGGAGAAAGATGGAAAAGTGAGTAAAAACGGAGGAAGTGCTGCCGAATTTTCCGTAGAATTAGAGGGCTTTTTTTATTGGTATAAGTCTTCAATGGTGAGTAAGGTTTGATAGAAGTACTATGACCATTTTAGGAGTGGAGTACTACGTGTGGCGTGATCTACTTGGCTTAAGGAGTAGCCGACGGGTTGAAGTACTTGGAGCGTTTTGCTATTTGTCGATAATCGTCGCGAGGTATGTGAACCTCTTCCTATCTGTTCTAGCATGATTGTTGTGAACTATGTAGTACGGTAGACGTACGTGTGCTAAACGAGTTTAGGTTGGTTTAAAACATATAGTGTTATAATAGCTTTATGGGAAGTTAGTTATAACGACTTTATGTAGGTAAAAGAATGGTTTATTGATTTTAGAAGTTAAGAGACTTGATCTTGAAAGATAAGAGACTTAACTTATAAATGACGTTTTATGAAATGTTAAGAACTATGAATTTTGTTAAAAAAGTTGTGAAACCTCATTCGTGAGTAATGAGTACTTGGCTTTTAAAGAATAATGTTTTACTGATTTCGGAAATAAGAATAAGTATCGAACAAACCATCGCAAATACAATAAAGGAAATGTATTGACTAATTGTTATTAAAACCAATGAAACCTCCATCCGCATAGAAGCTAAGATAAGACAAAATTGTACTACATTTCCTAGATCATGGTCAGAATAAGATTGTTATAAACAAGAATAAATCGCCACACATAAGACATATGTTACTCAATTGTTTTAAAAGAGATTAAGACTATGAGTTATGAAACCTTTCTAAAATAAGAGACTCGAGCATTTGAAATTAGGCAAACTTGAACGCTTGGAAAATAATGTTGTTACTTGATTTTTAAAAGAAAGTGTTCGTTTACTTAAAAATGTGAGTCACTGCTTTTAATACTACGTATCGGTGACCTTTATAAAAGAATTGGATCTTTCTTTTAAAGAATTTAACGCATAATACTTTGGGGTTAGAACCGCCTTGGCATAAAATGGAAGTACTTCAAATGTGTGTAACTTGCCTATGTTTGCGTGTGATAGTCTTGTTGTGCAAGTACTGTATTTCTATACCACCGCGTCTCTCAATGGAGGGCCGGCTGATCTGTATGTATGATTCTTTATCGAGTCCCATGAGATGGGCCGAGACACGTATTCCACCTGGTTCTTTATCGAGTCCCATGAGATGGGCCGAGACACGTATTCCACCTGATTCTTTATCGAGTCCCATGAGATGGGCCGAGACACGTATTCCACCTGGTTCTTTATCGAGTCCCATGGGATGGGCCGAGACACATATTCCACACGATTTATACCTAGACTGCCGGCAGTGAGGAAGGAGTTCCACGGGCATGAGGGATGACTTTGAGGGCGTGAGTCCCTGACTTGACATGACTACTTTTATGTTGTAAACTGTAGTTTGGTTATCATACATGTCTCATGTTTTATATAGACTGTCATGATTTTATTTACGATTTCGCCACATACTTGGTACTGTTATCGACCTCCCGGGCTGCGTTTCATGCCGCAGTAGAAGACATCGGTGGATCCTCGCCTTAGGATCACGATTCGTGTTGGAAGCCCCGCTTTCTTGAGGCTTATCTTTTGGCATGTTACCCGAGTCCAGAGGTTCTTGTACATTCGTGGTATGGCGGGGCCACCCGTCATAGTTGTTGTCACTTCTGAGGTGCAGTAATCGTTGTGGCGAGTTTGTAAAAAGGATAATTGTTCGTGTTTTTATGTATATACGTAAGGCAACTGTTTTGGTCTGCTTATTTATCATGTCTCTTGTTACATGTTCATGTTTTTATTTCCGCTGATTTTCTCTGATGTTGTATCACTAGGGTGCCCGGTAAGGCACTACCACGGCCCTGCCTGGTCGTGACATATAAACCAATTCCACCTACCAGAGCATGATTTATTTTGGAACATAGGGGAGTAAGACATTACCTCGTAACTGCTTTTGATTCTCGCTCTGCTCACGATGGGTGCTGGTGTTGCCTCGGATGTTGGGGAAACATAGTCAGGGTCCTTTGCATCATTATTTGCTCTTGATTTTGAGGCAACATTTGGTGTAAAATTCCAGAATATTCTGCGGACCCCTTTGGAATGAAGTTCCTTAGGGGAATGTCGTCTGATATATCCTCTTCTTCTTCCTTCTCGGTATCATTTGGTGGAGTGGATGTTAAGAGAGAGCTGGGAGGACTGTTCACACCGAAATCAGTGTCAGTGCTCCTGCTTGTGGAGGTGTCAACAGGAAGAGTCGATTCTTCAACAGGGAAAGTCGACTCGCCTCTGACCTTTAGCAGTTTGACCTTCACCGAACTGGCTTTCAAAAACCCTTTTTGACCTTCTGGTCGGCATTGTTGATTTTGACTCTCTCGATGCAATGTTGGAGAAATCAAATGTTGTATCAACATCGATTGAGTTTTCCGAGTCACATAGATAGAAAACTTGTAATGACTCATCTGAACCAAGCATAATCATCGCTACAGTTGCGCCTTCCTCAACAGATTTTAGTTCATTGATGGCTACATAGTGCTTGTACATCTTGTTGCTATTTGGTGGACTTGTTGACATTGGAGAATACTCTTTGGTGTTTGTGGATTTTGGGGATATGGACATGGGAGAGAGTTTTGACGAGTTAGGCGTGCTTGAGAAGCTTTGGATTTGAAAATATGACGGTGTTTGGGCTTCCATTTGATAGATTGATAGGCGGTTGACTGATGTGATAAGTCCAAGACATAATTGGGGGTTTTCATCATGGCAACATTTAATTACACTCAAACTCTCTTTCTTAAATTTAGGTAGTATAGAATAATTGAAACACTTCACATACCTAAAACAAAGGGTTTTACATTGTTACACCCCGCATTTCCAAGAGATTGAGATGAGAACGTGCGTAAGGAATTGAGATTTGAATTTTGGAAAGCAATAAGATTACTTTTCTTAAAGAAAAATATCGGGAATTTGTGAAGGAAAAGTTATTATTTGGAATTTGATTCTCATATTTGGTATATGGGATTAGTAGAGTATATTGAGGTTTTGAATTTTCAAGTGTCATGACCCGACCCCGGGCCCGCGACTGGTGCCCTACCTGGGCACCCTTACATGTATACATCAGAGATAATCAGCGGAACATACATAAAACTCATAACGTAAATCAACAAGAAATAAACAACAGATTAGCCGATAAGGCTACCTCCCTGGATATATATATACATAGCCAAAAATAGTTACATCCTTTTTCTTTACAAACCGACCCACAAGATATGACTACAGACCTCTAAGAGTTTTGACATAACCACTGTGATGGGACAGGGCCCCGCCATACCCCTAAATGTACATAAATCTACAACGCTGTGGAAATCACTAAAAGACAAGCCTCCGAGAAATGGAGTTTCAAGAATCGATCGATCCTAATAACGAGGATCTGCAACCTTCTTACCCTTACCTGCGGCATGAACGCAACCCCCCGAAGGGGGTCAGTACAACAGGTACCGAGTATGGAACGGAAATAAGGTACAGTAAACAAATCAGACTGTTACAAAAGAATGAAGGGGCAAGTATAAAAAAAATACCAGATCCTACCGTGCCATTACAACTTATGTACTCAGTCGTACAGTATTATCTTTTTCCCATTTCCAATAAGAGTTATAATCAAATTCTTACATACATACTTAGGAAAAATCATCAAGTTCATAAACACATAACTTACGTATCTTGTATAACATAATCCGGCCCTTTATGGAGGGACGTCTCATTTTGGAGTTCACTCTGATTATCCATACGTGATAACGTAACCCGGCCCATTTACGGGACACGGTGAAATCATAAAAGTCTTCCCACGAAGGTGTACTTCCCGGCCCATTATGGGACGCGGTAAAGCCACATAAGTCTGCCCATAAAGGTATACTGCCCGGCTTATTCTGGGACGCGATAAAGTCACATAAGTCTGCTCATAAAGGTATACTGCCCGGCCCATTCTGGAACGCGATAAAGTCACATAAGTCTCCCCATAAAGGTATACCGCCCGGCCCATTCTGGGACGCGGTCCACACATAAAGGACTGTACACATAAACTATCACAAGCAACTATGTGTCATATAAAATCCTCTTCTTACTTCTCGCTAAGTCGTTACAACAACTTCCCATAAAGCTATTATAACAACTTTTCATTTTAGAGAACTAAAGGCACTTTATCACATCTTTATTTTTAATAACACTAAGGCATTTTCATAACTTGAAACCTTAGGGAAACTAAACCCAAAGTACTACGTACATGCATACTTATAAAAGAATCATAACAGGCAAGATTAGGGAGTTGGACCCAACATACTACGTACATGTCACGACCCGACCTCGGGCCCGCAACTAGTGCCTTACCCCGGGCACCCTAGTGATAATACATCAGAGAAAATCAGCGGAATAAGACTCATAGACATGGAACAATATAAAAGAAGAAACAGGCTAACCAATAAGGTCACCTTTCTGCATATATATATATATATATAAAAATCCGAACAGTTACATCCTTTACAAGCCCAACTCACAACAGGACTACAGACCTCTAAGAGTTTGACATAGCAATTGTCATGCCCCGAACCCCGGGCCCGTGAGTGGTGCCCTACCTGGGCACCCTTCTGCCTATCAACACAAGTAAACTGCGGAATTTAAATAACACCTAATTTATTTTATTTTTAAAAACCAACGTGACGTAAAGGCAAAGCCGACAAGGCCGCCATATAATATACATAATCAAAAGACACTACACTGTATACGAGTCCAATCCAGCATATGAATACAAACCTCTAAGAGTTTTATCAACTATGACGGACAAGGCCCCGCTGCATCTACAACCAGATAAAAGCTCAGATCAAGGATCTATACTAGAAAGATAAACTCCTAAACAGATTGTTACACCCCGTAAGTCCAGGACATGTATAAGAGAATGCACGTAAGGAATCAAGACTTGGAAATTGTAACGAAAGGAAGAATTGTTTTTCCGACGGAAAATCTTCCGAACGCCGGAAAGGAAAAATGTTCGTTGTTGAGAATTAGATTCTCAAAATGCATTATTTGAAGAGTATGGAACTTTTTAACATTATGGAAATTTATTTTTACGGATTTGGTCATGTGGGGCCCACCCGAGGAATTTTACATTTTTGTGGGGCCCACGAGGGTTACGAAAATCTTATGGACGAATGAGGGGGCGACACGTGGCACCACCACATATGGTCTTGGTCGAAATAGAAAGGGGTAAAATGGTCATTGACCATCTTGGAAGATAAGTCTTCAAGCTTGAGATTGTTTTTTTTTTTTTTAGGTAAATGCAAATATTATTACTAATAACGAAAAGAAAGTGGCTACAATCAGTCGTTGAGGTATCTCAAGCCTCAACGTAATGTAAACAAGAAGTGAGAGAGGGGAGGGGTGGTCACTCAAATGGTGTCATTACAAGAGGGGATAAAATCATAGAGAACTCTATAAGATGTTGTTTTGATTCTTGCAATGACCTCTTCTGTCGGAAAGCTTGTGCCTTCAAAGAGCAATGTGTTTCTTGCCCTCCAAATCTCATAAACCATTATGCAAAAGGTAAGCAAAATAGCTTTGGCTCGGATGTTTGTCCCGCGGTGATCTTTCTTAATCCACTTAAGGGAGCTTTCAATAGTTGTCATCTCTCTTCTAATACCCAACCAATCATTTATGCTCTTCCAAATCATGTGTGTATAGGGGCAAGTAAAGAAGAGGTGTTCCCTGGTTTCATTAGCTTGCTTGTAACCCACAAGATTTATCCTCCAAGTCGAGATATGATAGAGTATCCTTTGTAGCTAACCGCTTCTCGCAATTTAGCCACACAAAGAAAAGAGAATTTGGGAGGAATGAAGCCTTTCCAAATTTGTGACATCCAAGGCTTTTTAGTCATGGAGTGCAAGATATTATACACGAGGCTTGAATCAAATTTACCGTTGGCACAACATTTTGCAAAGCCGTGAATAGCATCACCATGGCTACCAAAGATAGAAACAAACTTGTCGCGAATCCCACAAATCCTTTTGAATAAGGGGGAGTCCCCAGGACGTACCTCATAGTCCCAAATTGTAATACCTCTCAAATAGTGGCTATTGATCCATTGGACCCAAAGAGAATCAGCATACGTGTGAGTTTGCGAAATAGTCCTGGATAGCAAGGCATGATTCCATTCCTTGATGTTCATTAGACCCAAGCCACCTTCAGCTTGAGGCAAGCAAATGATATCCCAAGCAACTCGTGGTTTCTCCCATAAGAACTGAATACAAGCAGATCGTACCTTGTTGATAATAGTGGTCGGGATAGGAAGTTCCCGGAACCAAAAGCTCTCAACCCCTTGGACAACCGACCTGATTAGTTCCAGCTTACCCGCATAAGAAAGGGTGTGATGCCCCCATTTCTGAATGTAATTCGAAATTGCACTAGTGAATGGAGCAAATTGGTCCACCGAGACCGAAATTGGGGACAAAGTGGATCCCCAAGTATCGCATCGAAAGCTACCAATGGCGAATCCCACTGACAATATCAAGTCACGAATCAGAAATGCATTCCCGCTAAGTAGACAGAGGATTTAGACGTTAAGAGTTAACCCCGAGGCAGCCTCCAACTCATCCGCATAATTCATAAGAATCCCAATCAAGATATATCTCCTTTGGCAAAAGATGAGGTCATCCGCAAATGCAAGATGAGTAATGCCCAATTTCTTACACTTTGGAAAATATGAGAAAGCTCTTGCCTCACCTTCATTTTAAGCACTGAGAGATATTCCATGCACAAGATAAAGAGAGTAGGGACATAGGATCACCTTGTCTTAGGCCTCGCTTTCCTTTGAAGTATCCATGTAGCTCACCGCTGATAGAGAGGAGAAGGAGGTTGAGCTAACACATTACATGATCCATCTTGTAAACTGTCTGAAATTTTAGACTTCTTAGTACCAATTCGGCGAAGCTCCAAGAGATCAGATCGAATGCTTTACGGCGTCCACCATAAGCATACATCTTGGCGAGACTCGTTGTCACGACCGAACCGGCCCGTGGATCGTGCCTTACCCCGCACCCAAGTAGACATATATCGAGTAATCACGAACATAAAACAAGACATGATATATATGAAATGTGAAACAGCTTATTCGAGAAAACTTGCCTTTCTAAGCATATATATATAACAACTAGAATAGCATATCCCTTTTTACAATTTCCGCCACAACAAGATTTACAGACTTCTAAGAATGATATGACAACAATGGCGGACAGGCCCCGCCATACCTCGAATGTAAGTACCGCTGACAGGGACTATACCACCGATAAGCCTCCGAGAAACGGAGCTTCCCAAACGCCGAACTGACTCCAAGAGCGAGGATCAACGATCGTGTACTCTACCGCGGCATGAACGCAGCTCGAAGGAGGTCGATAACAACAGTACCAAGTATGTGAAATCAGTAGCATCAAGTAAAATCAAAGTATTTAAAACCATTTGCAAACACAATCGGTTCAATCGCATATAGTGCCACAACATGAACAAGAGCAAGGTAGATAAACTGTAATGTGTCTTTTCTAGGCCGCGAATGATCGGGCAAGGCCAATCGCCCATAGTATCATTATGCGTGCCTAATCCCGACTTCCGCACTGCATATAGGTCACACATGCACCCGCATGAGGTATTCTCGACGGGGTAGCTAACCCTGCATCTCCGGACTCCCGCACCGCATAGTCTCAATAGACCGCGATAGTCACATTGCATCGCATAGGGCATCCCCACATCGGGATATACACCCTAATGATCAATCTCGAGCATACCGCTGCTCGCATAGTCACATAGACCGCGATAGGCCATATAGACC
This sequence comes from Przewalskia tangutica, assembly GCA_029844215.1. NCBI lineage: Eukaryota > Viridiplantae > Streptophyta > Magnoliopsida > Solanales > Solanaceae > Przewalskia > Przewalskia tangutica. Next base: position 33,799,351 of record CM056725.1, read on the forward strand.
GCGTCGCGGTGGCAAGCCCTCGGTATAACAAGTCAAGGGGGTATGTGATATAATAACATAACAGCTTATCGTTTAAACAACATAAGCACAACAAGGGGAACCCCTTTACACAAACATCACCAGATACTAACACACGTAACATCCTAACATGTTTACTTATCAAATCAACAAGAAAGTATTACAAGGCTATCACAAACCAACACAATCAAGTTATTCACACAAGGTACTTTCTACTTTATGTTAACAATTTTGGGTTTTTATCCCCAAAGTACTTCATACATTAACTCTTTTAAAAGATCCGTTTCTTTCACAAAAGTCACACAATACCCGTAGTATGAAAATAGAGTGACTATCCTTTTAAGTAAACCAAAACACTTCCCTTTGTAAATCAAGTAACAACATTATTTTCCAAATGTTCAAGTTTGCCTAATTTCAAATGCTCAAGTTTCTCATTTTCGAAAGGTTTCGTAGTTCATAGTTTTAATCACTTAATGAAATAATTCTCCTTTAAAACAATTTGAGATACATATGCCTTATATGTGAGTAGGTTATTCTTGTTCATAATCAATCTTATTTAAGCAGCCATGATCTAGGAAATGTAATATCATTTTGTCTCATCTTAGCTTCTATGCAGATGGAGGTTTCTACTGGTTTTAATAATACTTAATTAGTCAAAACATTTCCCTTTATTAACGCTGCAGTTGGTTTGTTCGATACTTGTTCTCGATTTCAAATCAAGAAACATTCTTCCTTTTAAAACCAAGTACTCATTACTCACGAATGAGGTTTCACACAAAATTCGTATTAATTTATTTAAGTCAAGTCTCTTATCTTTTAAGATCAAGTCTCTTAACTTCTAAAATTAATAAACCATTCTTTTTATCACTCTTAAGTCGTTATACCTAACTTCCCATAAAGCTAGTATAACTCTTAAGTTTTTAAAACCAAGTATTACTCTTCTTTAAAAAAGGATTCTTAATTCTTTTGAAATACTTCAAGATTCTTATTATTCAGGCTTAAGTCAAAAGACATTACCGCACAACCACGCTCGCTTAACACACGACGCTCACCGTACTATATATATATTCTTTTAAAATATCATGCTCAAGAGGATAGGGAGAATCACATACCTCGCGACAATTATCGACTATTAGCAAAACGCTCCACGGCTATAACCCGGCTAGCCTTGTCCACCTTTCAAGTAGTGCATGCTACTCGCAGAACATTCAACCTATAAAGGTTAAACAAGTCTACTGTAAATACAGTCCTAAGTAAGTACAGTTTTAATCTTCTTATTTAATATTCTTCTGATGTGATTTCAGTTCAAGTCTTTTCTGTAATATCCTTCTATTACAGTTCAATTCTCTTCTATGAATCTTATATTCATTTATACAACTACAGTATGTAATTTCCAATTACAATAGAAGGTCAAGAGTATTTACCTCGATAAGCCCAAAATTATCCAAGTTTAATGTCGATCCTGAGCAACGTTTAGCTCCTACCCCGGGTGCTCCAACCCGCTCCAAACAACCCTTAGAAGTTCTACGCAACTTCTTCTTAATACTCCAACCAACTATGGAGATTTTTCCTAGGGTTTCGTTTTTGTGACTGAAGGGAAGTATAATAGTATTTCTGGGCTTTTCGTATAAGTGTAACCTTGGAATACTACAAGGTATTTGGGCCAAGGTATTTTGGAATAGTAACTATACTTGGAGAGTATTTCTACCATGGGTGTATTTTACTAAACAACTCAAGGTGGGGATACCTCTCGGCCAAGGCCACTAGGAGGGGTGTGTGCCCCTACCAGGGCCTACTCAAAGGGGAGGAGGTTGGACGAAACACTACAAGAGATGGGGAGGGATTTTCAAGACTTAGAGATTTTTAGGATGAAGAAGTCTTCACAGCTGGGTATTTATAGATAACCAAGGGCCAAGATCAAGCCAAGTGGTAGGCAAGTGTAGGGTGAGGATTTACCCATGTGTACCTTATCCATCTACCACACCAACTAACACAAAATATCCTACCAACTACAATGCTCCAATCGTCCAAATTGACGCCCACAAGTCCATCAATTAGAGGGTGCCAAGTGTCGCCCTCTCGTTGGTCCAAAATATTTCGCCTCGAAAAAACTGTAAAAATATAAATGTCATAGCCGGAATTTTCCCTTCGCAAGCTTTGGAAGACGTTTCATCGGAAAACGATTCTTTTCGTGTGTTATGCACAAAATTTTCGGTCCTAGCCTAACTTAAGGCTTAAATTTTTCTACGTACGTCCTCTCGTACATACTCTGGAAATACGGGGTATAACATTCTCCCCTCCTTAGAAACATTCGTCCCGAATGTTCCTTCTCAAGACGGATAACGATGAAGTTCCTCATAGCTTAACAAGCTTGCAAATGCCACATATGGCCACAGAAAACACCCGCGCAATACTGACATCCAAGTCCACGAGGAATCACCTCTAACATCACAAAAACTCCCACCCAAGGGCTAAAAGATACTCCCCTCGCACCTTCACTTTACAAAAGAAAAGATCACATCTATGTTCTTAACACATGCTCGCTTCTTCCTTACTGTGCATCTTCTCGTACACTCGAACTCTTTCTCATAACTTACCACATTCCTCGCATCGCCTGTTTCAAAACTTTGGGTTACTACTTCCACTTGGTCATCATTAATCGAGAATACTGACGGATCTCCGATACTCTTCCGAACATAGCAACATGAAAGATCGGACGTACTACCTCCTACGCCGACGCAAAAATTAACATATAGGCAACCCGCCTATTCTTCACATAACCCAAAAGCCCCAAAGTAACTCGCTAAGTTTCCTCGCTCCGAATCTCGCCACACCTTCCGGTGGTACCTTCAAGAAGACCCACCGCCAACTCAACCTGCCGCCGCCGATTATCCGCACGACTTCTGTTGACTCTAAGCTGCCAATAACCTCTCCTGGATAAGCTTCACCCTATCCACATCTTGCTGAACTAGTATGAACCAACTATCTGAACCTTGCCAACATCGAACCAGTCGACCGGCAATTTACGCTTCCGCCCCTACAAGGCTTCATAAGGCGACATCCGAATACTGAAATGGTAGCTATAAAACACTCCCTCAACAGGAGACAACAATCCTCACAGCTACCCCTGAAGTCCAAACACTGGCCCGAGGGCGAATGCGATACTGAGACTCACCTGAGTTCCTAACCCTGCCTGGTAACACCTCCCGCAAAGAAACAGCCATAACTTGGGCTCCACAGCCTGTCATAAGGTGAAAGTAGGCACCTCGTGCAACCTTACAACCTTCCTGATATAACATCTCGCATAACCTTCTGCCGAGTAAAACGATCTTGACTGAAAGACAAGAGGGGCTGACCTCATCGGCCCGACTACTGGTCGAATACATCCACGAACTCGTACGATGGTTAACTAAACTTGGGCCTAACACCCTCGTGATCTTAACACAAAGTGGGACCACCACAAACTGACCCCATCACAATACAGGTCGCGGGTTGACCCGCGATTGGTCCTCAACCCGACCCGCTATCGCGCAAAGAACTCTTATTCCCCGATCCGGAACAATCTCACTAATCAAGTCACGAAAACCTAGTGGTCTTCTTAGCTCAACTACCCTCTTTCATTTCGTACCACTCAGGGATTTATCACACCTACATATCTCATGTGTACTATGCACTCCGATAAGGGTCAAACATAAATACGTCTTTTACTCGAGATGGCCTTACCTCTAAAGTCTCTACGTATAAAACTCTAAGGCTCACACTTTCCTTATCCCCAATCTTACCCGGTTAACTAACCATGATTTCTAATCACAATTTACACAATGTTATCTGAACGTAACACTTAAGATATACTTATCTTATCACACACACAATCTCTAGGGAGTTAATGATATGCCTGTATCTACTGCTTCACTTCCCCTTTGTTGTTCTAATCAATCCTGCCCTGTTGGGCGCATAGCTTGGGAAGATGATGAATCGTCACCGATCCTCGGCTGAGTCCTCCTACTTGCATCCCTCCTACTAGGACACCCTTTCGACACATGGCCCTGACGGCCGCAGGTAAAACAAGTACCAACTAAAAAGACGACATTCCCCGGGATGACGTCTGTCACACTGTGAACACTGGGGAAAAAAACTGAATCCGGCTGGCTGGAACCTACGTAGCCGTGAACCTAAGCCCCGGAGTTCTCGCCCAACTCTGCATACTCGAACGCCTCGAACCCCGTGGAGAACCACTCGCACCGGCGGCGCATATCCAGTCACGCCGAGGCGATTCGCCGAAAGTTACCAAAGGACCCCGCCGACCGGCCTCTTCTGCTGATTTTGGTTAACCCGTTGATCCCTACGTTTCTCGGCCTGCTGTGCATAAGCCCTTACACAGGCCATGCTCAAGCCTGACTGAAGAGCTACTCTTGCACAACCCTTTCTTAAATAGTCATCAAGACCCGTGATAAATCGGTACATCATATACTCTCTGGTAGCTACATCCTTAGCTAGTAATGTGGTCGCCTCTTTGCAAACTATACCTTCGCTATCGTCGGAATCAAGGCGAAATGTCATGGCCGCAGAGGAACCGATGCCATTGCAAACTCGCTTGGGCCGCGACGCCGCAGAACTCCCCGAACGAAGCACCACCCCAGCGATGGTTGGGCTCGTGCCCTCGTAACCTTCAGATTTACTCGCAGCTCTTCTACCGCTTTTCCTTCGCCCGGTTGCCTTTACGCGAGGCATAACAGTACGGAAAGAAATACGTTAGAGGTCCAACTTATAACACACTCTAAGGTACGATCTCGGAGTGAGAAGAATGGAAACCAATCCTAAATATCCTATAGCCTCCGATTATTGGTGTGGTGCACAACACACCGATAATCAAGACTCTACTAGATACGGTCAGACACTTTCCGAGGATTAATCGCTCGATACCACTTTTGTCACGACTAACCCGGGCGTGGATCGTGCCTTACCCCGCACCCAAGTAGACATACATCGAGTAATCACGAACATAAAACAAGACATGATATATATGAAATGTGAAATGCTTATTCGAGAAAACTTGCCTTTTCGATATATATATAACAACTAGAATACATATCCCTTTACAATTTCGCCACAACAAGATTTTACATGCACTTCTAAGAATGATATGACAATAATGGCGGACAGGCCCCGCCATACCCTCGAATGTAAGTACTGCACGATGCGACTATACCATCGATAAGCCTCCGAGAAACGAGCTTCCCAAACGCTGAATCGTGACTCCAAGAGCGGATCAACGATCGTGTACCTTACCGCGGCATGAACACAGCCGAAGGAGGTCGATAACAGTACCAAGTATGTGAAATCGTAGCATCAAGTAAAATCAAAGTATTTAAAACCATTTGCAAACACAATCAGTTCAACTGCACATAGTGCCACAACATGAACAAGAGCAAGGTAGATAAACTGTAACAAGTCTTTTCTAGGCCGCGAATGATCGAAGCAAGGCCAATCGCCCATAGTATCATTATGCGTGCCTAATCCTCGACTTCCGCACTCGCATAGGTCACACGCACTCCGCATGAGGTATTCCTCGTGACGGGGTAGCTAACCCCTGCACTTCTCCCGACTCGTGTCCGCATAGTCTCAATAGACCGTGATAGTCACACGCATCGCATAGGCATCCTCAAGACGGATATACACCCGGAATGATCAATCCTGGAGTATACCGCTGCTCCGCATAGTCACATAGACCGCATAGGCCATATAGACCCACATCAAGGGTGGCAAGCCCTCGGTATAACAATTCAAGGGGGTATGTGATATAATAACATAACAACTTATCGTTTAAACAACATAAGCACAACAAGGGGAACCCCTTTACACAAACATCACCAGATACTAACACACGTAGCATCCTAACATGTTTACTTATCAAATCAACAAGAAAGTATTACAAGGCTATCACAAACCAACACAATCAAGTTATTCACACAAGGTACTTTCTACTTTATGTTAACAATTTCGGGTTTTTATCCCCAAAGTACTTCATACATTAACTCTTTTAAAAGATCCGTTTCTTTCACAAAAGTCACACAATACCCGTAGTATGAAAATAGAGTGACTATCCTTTTAAGTAAACCAAAACACTTCCCTTTGTAAATCAAGTAACAACATTATTTTCCAAACGTTCAAGTTTGCCTAATTTCAAATGCTCAAGTTTCTCATTTTCGAAAGGTTTCGTAGTTCATAGTTTTAATCACTTAATGAAATAATTCTCCTTTAAAACAATTTGAGATACATATGCCTTATATGTGAGTAGGTTATTCTTGTTCATAATCAATCTTATTTAAGCAGCCATGATCTAGGAAATGTAATATCATTTTGTCTCATCTTAGCTTCTATGCAGATGGAGGTTTCTACTGGTTTTAATAATACTTAATTAGTCAAAACATTTCCCTTTATTAACGCCGCAGTTGGTTTGTTCGATACTTGTTCGATTTCAAATCAAGAAACATTCTTCCTTTTAAAAACCAAGTACTCATTACTCACGAATGAGGTTTCACACAAAATTCGTATTAATTTATTTAAGTCAAGTCTCTTATCTTTTAAGATCAAGTCTCTTAACTTCTAAAATTAATAAACCATTCTTTTTATCACTCTTAAGTCGTTATACCTAACTTCCCATAAAGCTAGTATAACTCTTAAGTTTTTAAAACCAAGTATTACTCTTCTTTCAAAAAGGATTCTTAATTCTTTTGAAATACTTCAAGATTCTTATTATTCAGGCTTAAGTCAAAAGACATTACCGCATAACCACGCTCGCTAACAGACGTACGTCTACCGTACTATATATATATTCTTTTAAAATATCATGCTCAAGAGGATATGGAGAATGACATACCTCGCGACGATTATCGACTATTAGCAAAACGCTCCACGGCTATAACCCGGCTAGCCTTGTCCACCTTTCAAGTAGTGCATGCTACTCGCAGAACATTCAACCTATAAAGGTTAAACAACCCGCTCCAAGTTTATTGTCGATCCTGAGCAACGTTTAGCTCCTACCCCGGATGCTCCAACCCGCTCCAAACAACCCTTAGAAGTTCTACGCAACTTCTTCTTAATACTCCAACCAACTATGGAGATTTTCCCTAGGGTTTCTTTTTTGTGACTGAAGGGAAGTATAATAGTATTTCTGGGCTTTTCGTATAAGTGTAACCTTGGAATACTACAAGGTATTTGGGCCAAGGTATTTTGGAATAGTAACTATACTTGGAGAGTATTTCTACCATGGGGTGTATTTTACTTAAAACAACTCAAGGTATGGGGATACCTCTCGCCAAGGCCACTAGGAGGGGTGTGTACCTCTACCAAGGGCCTACTCAAAGGAGGGAGGTTGGACTAAACACTACAAGAGATGGGGAGGGATTTTCAAGACTTAGAGATTTTTAGGATGAAGAAGTCTTCACAAAGGAGGGGGTATTTATAGGACAACCAAGGGCCAAAATCAAGCCAAGTGGTAGGCAAGTGTAGGGTGAGGATTTACCCATGTGTACCTTATCCATCTACCACACCAACTAACACAAAATATCCTACCAACTACAATGCTCCAATCGTCCAAATTGACGCCCACAAGTCCATCAATTAGAGGGTGCCAAGTGTCGCCTCTCGGTCCAAAATATTTCGCCTCTGAAAAATCCGTAAAAATATAAATGTCATAGCCGAATTTTCCTTCGCAGCTTTGGAAGACGCTTCGCCTGAAACGATTCTTTTCGTGTGTTATGCACAAAATTTTCGGTCCTAGCCTAACTTAAGGCTTAAATTTTTCTACGTACGTCCACTCGTACATACTCTGGAAATATGGGGTATAACACTGACTCTATTAAATCCTCTCACAAGCTCTTGTGCCACATATACGTTGTCCATCATGTTTCTTCCTTTCACAAAAGCCCCTTGGGATTTGTCAATGAGAGAAGGAAGGATCAATGCCATTCTGTTAGCTAGAATCTTTGTGATGATCTTATAGACCACATTAGTCAATCCGACGGGCCCAAATCATTTACCTCGGGATCATGATCGCCTTTGGTAGTAGGGTAACGATGGTATGATTTACTGCTTCAAAAGAACTCCGCAGAAGAACTCGACACTTCTTACAACATCACGCCCACATCTTTCCATCTATTCTTGAAGAAGGCACGTGATAACCATCTGGTCCAGGTGCCTTGTCATTGCCTATATCAGAGAGAGCTTCCCAAATCTCATTTGGGGTGATGAAATGCAAAAGCTGTAATCTCTCCTCTTCACTCAGCTTTGGGCCGTAGTTGAACACTTCAGGAACAAAGTTGGTAGTTGTTACACCCCGTAAGTCCAGAACATGTAAAAGAGAATGTACGTAAGGAAACAAGACTTGGAAATTAGTACGAAAGGAAGAATTGTTTTTCCGACGGAAAATATTCCGAACGTCGGAAAGGAAAAATGTTCGTTGTTGAGAATTGGATTCTCAAAATACATTATTTGAAAAGTATGGAACTTGTTAACATGATGGAAATTTATTTTTACGGATTTGGTCACGTGGGGCCCACCCGAGGAATTTTACGTTTTGTGGGGCCCACGAGGGTTACGGAATTTTATGGACGAATGAGAGGGCGACACGTGGCACCCCCATAAGTGGTCTTGGTCGAATTAGAGGAGGGGTATTATGTTCATTGAACCTCTTGGAAGATAAGTCTTCAAAGCTTGACATAATTGACTAGTCAACTTGCCACTTAGGCTTGATCCATGTGATTTTAATCCTAGCCACACATTTGTTTAAGTCTAAGCCCTCCATTGTGTGTTATAAGGTTAATACTAGTGCAAGACTTGCCATTTAACACTTAGAAAAATTAGAGAACCTTGTGTTCTTCAAGGAAGCTCTCGGGTTCACTATATTTCCCACAAAAAAAAATTTAGTTTTTGATCCATTAGCCACAAGACTTTAACCCAATGTCCCCAAGGGTATTGTAAGGTTATCTCAATAGAAAGATTTCGGAAAAAACACATTTTTACGTTAGTCGCAAGGCGGAAACTAAGGGAGTTCTTCAACTTTGAAGTTAGAACTTGAAGATGGGTTCTTCATAGGCCTCTAAGGAGTGCTTGGAGCGGATTGGAACCTAAGTAAAGGAGCTAAGAATCGCTAAGGCGCGACTTTGGAATCTTGGAAATTTTAAGGGCTTATAAAGGTATAAATTTTGTCGTTTTAGTAGTTAAGACTTACTTATTGTTATAGCTATGGATTTTAGCAAGCATGTGTTATATAGTATGAAGTTTGATATGTTTATTGGCAATTGGAACCCTAATCCGAAATCTAGCATGTTTAACTTTAAGATTTCAATTCTAGTCGATTATTAGTCTAAGCGTCGCATGTTGTATAAAGAAGGAAATTGTAGTTGTTGAAGTTGTTTAGACTATATAACATGTTAGACCTTAGAACTTGGAATTGTAAGAAGGATTGAAAAAGACTTAGTGTTGTTCTAGAGGTTGGCCGAGAATGGCTTTTGGCATATTCACTATTTCGTATGAATTGTGGGGCGGAATTTTACACGTATTGTAAGGCGTGTAATCCCCTTTGTTTGGTTGTTGTTTGGAGCCTTAAATGTGGCTTGTTGGTTATTGTATTCTGCCTTGAAAAAGGTGGCAAAGTGAGTAGAAACAAAGGAAGTGCTACCCGATTTTCCGTAGAATTAGAGACTAAATACTTAGTATTATTCTACATAGAGACTAGAAGTTGATAGTCTTGTTGTGACCATTTTAGGTTGACACTTCTACGTACGGTGTATTCGGCTTAGCTTGAGGATTTAGCCGAAAAGGTATGTGAACTATCTCCTCTTCTAGCATGATTCCTTAGAATAAAGAAAGTAAGTTTTACTCCTTAAATGATCCATTCCTTGGTTGTATTTGGATTGCCTAAAATAGAATTTGTTCTATGTACTTCCTTGATTGTACTTTGATGTTTAGATTGCAAGTTGTAGAATCCATTCTCTTGATGAAGTTTGGATTCTTAAAAGTGAAGGTATTTTACTTAAAGTACATGTGGTCTTAAAAGGAAGTGGTTTCCAAATCTTTTAGTGCCTTAGTTCTAAAACCTAAAGGTCATCATAATGACTTTAGGAGTCAAAGGAGTGATTTACTTATTTGATTTAAAAGTGAGAAATGGCATGATTTAAGAGAAGTAACTTGTGTTAAGGGTGAAGTTACTGAGGTTTAAAAGTAGAAGAAAACTTGTTTTCTAACTATTAAGAGACTCAAGTATTTTGAAAGTTAAGAACTTGATTTGTAAGTATGTGATACTTGGTTTTAATAGCAAAAGTCTCTTGGTTATCAAGGAATGGATAAGTCTAAAACTAAAGCGGTTATAACGGCTTTATGAGAAGTTGGTTATAACGGTTTATGGAAGGTTTAGAAAGTTGTCTATTTTGATTAAATCGCATAAGTTGCCTAGATTGTGAAAATTTGGAGTTACTTGATTTCAAGCTTTGAAATGAGTTTTCTAAAAGTGTAGTAACTTACTTTGAAAAATAGACACGCCTTGATACTACGTGTTAGTATCTTGGGGCTTTACATAGAAAGGAGTCTTTTATAAAAGAATGTACGTATGTAGTACTTTGGCTTGATAAATTGAGAAATTGTCTAAGTGTGCCTTGATAAGTACTTTGACTTGTTAAAAGAGAATTATTCTATGTATGCCTTGATTAGTACTTTGGCTTGATAAATTGAGAATTTGTCTAAGTGTGCCTTGATAAGTACTTTGACTTGTTAAAAGAGAATTATTCTATGTATGCCTTGATTAGTACTTTGGCTTGATAAATTGAGAATTTGTCTAAGTGTGCCTTGATAAGTACTTTGACTTGTTAAAAGAGAATTATTCTATGTATGCCTTGATTAGTACTTTGGCTTGATAAATTGAGAATTTGTCTAAGTGCCTTGATAAGTACTTTGACTTGTTAAAAGAGAATTATTCTATGTATGCCTTGATTAGTACTTTGGCTTGATAAATTGAGAATTTGTCTAAGTGTGCCTTGATAAGTACTTTGACTTGTTAAAAGAGAATTATTCTATGTATGCCTTGATTAGTACTTTGGCTTGATAAATTGAGAATTTGTCTAAGTGTGCCTTGATAAGTACTTTGACTTGTTAAAGAGAATTATTCTATGTATGCCTTGATTAGTACTTTGGCTTGATAAATTGAGAATTTGTCTAAGTGTGCCTTGATAAGTACTTTGACTTGTTAAAAGAGAATTATTCTATGTATGCCTTGATAAGTACTTTGGCTTGTTAAAGAGAATTATTCTAAGTGTGCCTTGGTAAGGACTTTGGCTTGTAATTAAGGATTTGCCTATGTGTCCGGAAATAGCCAGGTGCTATTGTTATATCAAGCTTTGGTCATTCCCGTTTGTGGCATTTGCATAATTCCGTGGATTTGCTACCCACGATGCGAGGAATACCTCATGCGAGTCCGTAGGCTTATGCGGTGAAATAGTCCCACGCGGGCGTCCAAATTATGCGAGGAATACCTATGCGAGTCCGTAGCGGCTTACGCGGGTGAAATAGTCCTATGCGGAATACCTCACGGGTCCGGAAGGGCTTACGCGGGTGAAATAGTCCCACGCGGCGGTCCACCTATGCGAGGAATACCACGCGTCCACGCGACCTACGCGGGTGAAATGGTCCCAGAATAGGATTGCTAAATGATACCGCGAGCGGATGGTCCGCTGATCACGAGCTTCCTAGTTTATATTGTAAGGATACCATCGCTACTCTCATTGTTAGTAAGGCACAACGTGTTGTATTTTGATGATCATATATGTCCCGGATTTGTTTGTGTTACCCTTTGGTCATGCTTTACGAGGGATTCCGGCACGGGACCACGAGGTATCGAGGACACAGTGGGACTTGGTGTTCATGTATCCTTATTGGTGTTATTACATCATGGATCGCCGCGGTGAGGAAGGATTCCACGCATGATTGATATTACGGGCGTGAGACCCATGGTTATATTGAGTAATGACTTTGGCCTGCGCCCCCGACTTGATATGATCGCCATGTGTTATGTATCGTAGGTTGGATATCATACATGTCTCCGTGTTATTTAGATCGCTATGATTTTATTACGCATTTCATCGCTCACATACTTGGTACATTCTTCGTGATCGACCTCCTTCGGTGCGTCACGCCGCAGTTTAGTGCACAGATTCGGTGATCGGCAGTGTAGGATCCTCGCCGTGGTTTTGGATAAGCTCCTTCTATTCCGTAGTTTATCTTTGGTATATGTCCTTCAAGATGTGCTTTGTATAGTTTTGGGGTGCAGTGGCCTTGTCCGTCATATTTCGCTTTAACTCCTGTAGGTCCGTATTCATATGTGGATTGGACTTATATGCGGTGTAGTGTCTTTTGTTTATGTATATATGGCAGCTTGTCGGCTTTGCCTTGCACGACGGTTGTTTTAAAAAAATGAGGTGTTTTTAATTTCAGCTACTTGTATTGTTAAGGTAAGAGTGCCCTGTAGGGCACCACCACGCCCGGTTGGGGCAAAGAGCTGGCCTGAAGTACCTAATAGATCTTTGTAGAATTCAACAAGCAACTTCCTAACTTCTTCTGGTGATGTAGTGATAGTACCATTAGCTTTTACAAGAAAGTTAATTGAGTTCCTGACATTACTCCTTTTGATCAAGCTATGAAAGTATTTGGAGCATCTATCACTTCCAATCAAGTGTTTCTGTCTTGACTTCTGCCTTATGAAGTGTCTTTCTGCTTCCAGTAAGGTGTTTGCTCTAGCTCTTGAGGACTTAACCTTGGCTTTAAGCTCCTCATCAAAGGGACTTTCCATGTGTGCATTGATAGCCTCCTTGAACTCAATGTTTGCCCCTTTTGCTCTTTGTTCAATACCCCCAAAGTCACTTATGTTCAAAGCCCTTAATGGTTGCTTCAAGGCTTTCAATTTTGAGGCAAGGGCGAATTGGCGATTCCCAATATGTCTTGTCTCCAACATGAAGTCATTATGTTCTCAAAGGTCAGAAAGCCACATATTCATGAACTTGAAAGAGGCGCTTCCCAACATTATAGGATCAATAATCGTGGCTATCACAGACAAATGGTCCGAGACAGTTCCATAGGCATGAAATTGGCCATGCATTCTAGTGGTCAAATCACTCCAATTTTGATTCATCAACACTCTATCAAGCTTAGACCAAATCGAACCATTTTTCCAAGTGTAGAAGGAACCTAGGAAGGAGCGTCTTCTAGTCCATGAGAAATCCTAAATCGCTAAGATCCCTAAGTGCATAAGGCGTGAGAGGAGGACCCCACCTTATCATTAGGGTTGCAGTAAGTGTTGAAATCTCCATAATCATCCAAGGCTTAGTGATGCCAATGCCCATGAGAGAGGTGATGCCAAAGCATCCTTCTATCCGAGATGCTATAAACTGGGTACACAAATGTGGCAAGGAAGGACACTTGTGTTATATTGCAACTTGCCTGGACATGGATATGCTGAGAGTCCATACCAAGCACTTCGCAACAAACCCTAGATGGATCCCAAAGTAATAGCATTCGCCGCCCAATGAATTCCAAATTTGAGCAAAACTTCCAAGCTTTGAATCTTTGAGTGAGAAAGACTCGTCTTGGCCGAGATAGTTTAGTTTCCAATAGACAAATCATAGCCGCGTCATGCTGTTTTGTGATACTACACACTAGAGCTTGCGTGGCTGCCCTATCCCTTTGTCCGCAAAGACCACGGACATTCCAACAAAGTATTTTCATTAGGAAACAAAGGAGGTTTTATTAGCACATCCGCGCTTAGTCGCCGCTTTCCCATCGCTTTTAGCCCATTCTTTTTTGACAAAACTTCTTGCCATCCATCATCTTTGTTGCTGGAAGTCATAACTTGTGTTCCAGCCAAGCTATGTTCCCCGCGTTCAAAGTTAACCTTACGTGACACAAGTTGAGCCTTTTCCGTAACACCCTTGTATGTCTCTCCATCCAATGAAGGTGGCGGGTTCATAGGCATCTCAGAATCAGAATGTTTTGACTCACCACTCATCCTAACATGTTGTGTACTGCCATTGTGAGAATTAGGCAGTGAGGACTTTGCTTGAGAATCCCGCAAACATGATGGGCCAGAATGACCCAAAACCGGAGGACCCGCGGCATGTGATGTTTCTCCCAAGCTTCCGTACTGCGAGGTGTTGTGTGCTCGTTTCTTCAATGTCCATCAAGTTATCAGCATCTACGGGATGTTGAGAAGTTGGTGGATGAGGAGGAGGGTTGGTTCCACCTGCACCGCTGACCTTCAAACAAGTAGAATCTTCCTTATTGTGGGGTACCTCGATTGCGTGTTTTGGAGCTTTTCATTGTTGACATCATCCTCGCCTTTCTACACTTCAAATGGTTGTGTCCAAAAGCCGCACAATGATATCAAAAGTCCGTAATTCTCATAGTTTACCCTTTGAGTATACCTTCATTATCGGGAGTTTGACGACAAAATCCATTATCGCTCCTCGCTAACATCCACTTCTACTGTAACTCTTGCATAGTTCATTTTAGACCTTTCCTTAGTATATTGGTCTGTAAAGAGGTTTTCCTACACGTGAAACAATCTTACTAAGGCCCTGCACTCAAATAGAAAGGGGAATGTCCGAAAAAGTGACCCAAATAGGAATGTCCATGAACAAATCATCCGTTATTAGAACTCCTTTATTGATAGCCTTGAGCATCATGGTTTTCCCGTAGACCATATAAGGGCCTCCGTGAAGTACATTAGTGCGCTCTTCCTCCGTCATGAATTTGAACACTGTCCAGCCTTTGCCATATGGTATAATACGACATTTAACTCCCCATCCTTTCACAATGGTATTCAATGCTTCTCTTCCTGAAAGGACCCTGAAAGCAACCTATTAGGCAATAGCCCCATGTTTCTATGAAAGGAACTTCATCCTCAGCTTCTATATCTACTTCCGACCCTTGTTGTTCAATAAATTGTAACTTCATACCTTTTGCCTCAATCCTAGTTCCCGCAAAGACTCCAGCATAAGTCTTTTTGGGAGGGAAGGCATATTTGCCATGGTTCGGGGGAAGATTGTTATGAGTTGTAGCCGTGGTAGGAATATGATGTGGTTTAGAAGATGCATTAGTGTGTAAATCATTGGGAGGTATTTCTGGAGGTATATGAAGAGGGGGATGGGTAGAAGGAAGTGAGCTTGGACCCGCAATAGAAGAGATGATTCGCGTGCCATTTGAGAGGGTAGGGAATTTGTGTTGGGTTTCAGAAGGAATAGAAGGAAGATGAGATAGAAGGGGTGAGGTGTTGTGTAATTCAGAAAGTAGTGAAGTGGTATTAGATGAAAGAGGGGGTATGTTTAAGATTTTACTCGAATCCGAGGAAGTATTAAAGACGAAAGGTGTGTTGTGATTCTTGAGATTGACTCCACTTAGCAAACTAGCTAAAGTAGGGAAGGCTTCATTGGTGACACTTAAAGAAATCTGGGGTTGTTGTCTTAATACACGAGAGGACACTTTGAATCCCGCATCATTCAATGCTGACCCCTCGGCTCCCGCGTTATTGATGGTCATGGAGTTCCTAGGCTCCTTGGAAATAGAATTGGTATTGTTTCTCACAATTGACTTGGCTCCTTGTATAACGGGAGTAGTCAATGCACCTTGGTTATCCCCCCTGACCCGTCTTGGAAAATAGACCATCATAAAGACCCGATGTTGTGAGTGAATCGTTGGTACCGCCATAAATGTGTGACGCCGTCACCTTCAATAATAACGTTAGAACTCACAACCGACTTGGCTCTTATATAACGAGTAGTTATCGCCCTCGTTAACCCCGCCCGCCTTGGAAATCACCATCATAAAGACTCGCCGTGAGTGAAACGTTGATACACGCCAGATAATGTGTGACGCCGCCTCAATAATAACGTTAGAATCTCGGGGATAGAAACTCGTCACACCCCGAAAATCGGACAAGTGGATCGTGCCTTACCTCGCACCTAGCGATACATACATCGAGAAAATCAGCGGAACATAAAACATGAGTCATTAAACAAGAGATATAATAAATAAACAAAGCAACCAAAAGCCGCTTTTCAAGAAAAACATAAAACCCGAATAGCTTTAATCCTTTTACAACCCCGCCACACAACAAGACTACTGCACTTAAGATTTACAACGACTATGACGGACAGGCCCCGCCATACCCCGAATATACAAGAACCTACAACTCGTGGAACACATACCAAAAGATAAGCCTCCTGAGAAACGGAGCTTCCTAACGCTACCGAACGGTGATCCTATGAGCGAGGATCCACGATCGACGTACCTTACTGCGGCATGAACGCAGCCCCGGAGGTCGACAACAGTACAAGTATGTGAATCGCATAATGTCAGAATGAAATCATAACACTATACAAAGCGAGACATGTATGATAGCCAAACTACAAAGACACCACATATAACGCTTATATCAAGTCGTGGTCTCACGCCACAACATCAATCATGCCCGTGGAATACCTTCCTCATCACGGCAATCGATGATATGATAACAACAAGACAAGAATCCAAATGGAAGCATACCCGTGCGCTACGATCGTGTCGTGATGTCCAAAGGGAAACAATAAGACAACTTTCCAAATGGACGATACCCGCGGCGCTACGATCGTGTCGTGATGTCCAAAGGGAAACAATAGACAAGATTCCAAATGGACGATACCCGCGCGCTACGCATCGTGTCAAGATGTCCAAAAGGAAATCACAAGGCGATAATCAAATGGAAACATACCCGCGCGCTACGCATCGCGGTCGAGATATCCAAAGCGATTAACCACAAGACCTTAACCAAAATGAAGCATACCCGCGCGCTACGATCGTGTCGTGATGTCCAAAGCGATTAACAACAATAATACTATCACCGAACGCACTGCGGAATTTCTCCGCCACCGCCGCGACGCCCAAGTAAGTTCTCAACTACCAACCGACTCTATCGAGACGCGTAACACGAAACACAACGCTTGTACAATAAAGGCTATCATCACAAGCATAGGCAAGTTTCACAACAACAAGCATAGCAAGTTTCACACAACTCAAAGTACTTTCATTTTATGCCAAAGTCCGGTTTTTAACCCCAAAGTACTACATACGTTAAGTTCTTTTAAAAGAGATCCATTACTTTTATAAAAGTCACCCGATACCCGTAGTATTAGAATGACCAACCCACCTTCCTTTTCAAAATCAAGTAACAACATTCTTTTCCTAAGTTCCGCTTGCCTAGTTTCAATTACTCAAGCTTCTCATTTTTCAAATGGTTTCATAGTTCCCAAACTTAATCACTGATTCCTTTTAGAACAATCGAGTAACATATGTCATATACGTGAGTAGTTTATTCTTGTTTATAACGATCTTATTACAAAGAATCATGATCTAGAAAATGTAATATCATTTTGTCTCATCTTAGCTTCTATGCAGATGGAGGTTTCTACCGGTTTTAATACAACACATCATTATTCAATACATTTTCCTTTATTAACGCCGCAGCGGTCCTGTCGATACACATTCTCGATTCCCAAATCAAGAAACATTATCCCTTTAAAAACCAAGTACTCATTACTCACGAATGAGGTTTCACACAAACATCCACATTAAAACAAATAAGTTAAGTCTCTTAACTTCTAACATCAGTAAACCATTTTCACTTACATAAGGTCGTTATAACTAACTTCCCATAAAGCTATTATAACACCCTATGTTTTAAACCAACCAAATCACTTAGCACATGTACGTCTACCGTACTACATAGTTCACAACAATCATGCTAGAAAAGATAGGAAGAGGTTCACATACCTCGCGACGATTTATCGACAATAAGCAAAATGCTCCAAGTACTACAACCTTGCTAGCCCTTTCCACTCCTCGAGTAGAATACGCTACTCTTAGTACTTTCACCTAAAAAGGCCACAACTTCTATTAACCTCAAAACACAAGGTTCCATTTCTCTACATAAAATTCGGCAGCACCTCCCCCCCCCGCAACAGCGTAAATCTCCTCCTCTATCGAGGCCGGCTACCAAGCCAACCAGGGGGGGGGGGGGTTTACACGTCTAACCGGACGTGTACAATTCTACTCAGCAATACTACACAAGTTCATCGCAATACACCCTATGTAAATACATCGCTTCTTTTCTTTATTCTTCAGCTTAAGTCAAAAGACATTGCGAATACTAAGTATAGTTCCATATACAATGTACTTCAACTATATATTCTAACAAACATGTAATTTCCAATTACAATAGAGGACAAGATAATTACCTCGACAAGCCCAAAATTATCCAAGTTATAATGTCGATCCTGAGCAAGGTTTAGCTCCAATTCGTGCGCTCAAACCACTCCAAACAACCCTTAGAAGTTCTAACTAACTTCTACTCAAATACTTCAACCAACTGAAGATTTCCTTAGGGTTTCGGTTTGAGACTAAAGGACAAAAGGTAGTATTTCCGACTCTACGTAAAGAGGTATCTTTGGAATACTACAAGGTACAAGGCTAAGGTATTTTGGGCATTATAACAATACTAGGGGAGTATTTCAATACCACAAGGGAGGGGTATTATACGAAAACAACTAGGCTAGGGGGGGGTACCCCACGGCTAGCACCACAAAGGGGGGAGGGGGACTCCTCGGCCAAAGGCCTTAACTAGGGAGGGGGGGGCTCTTGGACGAGAGTCAAACAAGAGGAGAGGGGAAGGATAGCAAGACTTGGAACATTTTGACGAATGAAGTCTTGCCAAGGGGTAAATATAGCAAAACCAAAAGCCAACCAATGGCCAAGATCAAGCCATGTGCAAGGCAAGTGTAAGGCCAAGATCAAGCCAAGTGCACCCTAGACCCTACTCCTTAAAACCCTCACAAATATCTACACAAATATCTACCACAACTTGTCCCCTCGGCCAAGTCTGCCGCCCACATCTTTCCATTGTGAGGTGACACGTCACCCTCCCGTTGGCCAATAATGTTTGGTCTCTCGTAAAAATCCGCAAAAATACAAAACCACATCGCCGTAATTTTCCCTTCGCACGCTACGCAAAACGTTTCGTCGAAAAACGACTCTAACCGGGTGTTGTGCACAATTGTAAAATCGGCCAAGGGTGCCACATGGGGGTGACACGTGTCGCCCGATTCGCCTAATATTTCGTCTTCCAAAATATCCAAAATACCGGAAATCTCAAAAACAAAGCGGGCCCAAAACCAGAATTTCTCCCGTGGGCCCCACGTGACCATTTCCGAAAATAAAATCTCAAAATTCTAATATAATCTATGAAGTCCAAATACCAAATCTGGGAATCCAATTCCCATTAACGAACCTTTTTCTTCACAAATAACCGGAAACTTTTCCGTCGAAAACTCACATCTTTCTTTCTTTTCAACATTTTCTGCCGTACTCTCGTACGTACGTCCTCACATACATACCCTGCAACTACGGGGTATAACAAAACCCCTTCGTATCCCACGTCTGACCTTGATCCTTGCATAGAGTGCATACTCCTAGTTTCATTATTATCCTCCTGACCCGCCTTAGCCTTCTGACCTAAGCCCCGACCCGTAATAGGAGGAGTCACAACGTTTCCCGGGGCATTAAAGTTTGTTCTCTTGACACCCGCGTTAAACTTCTTGGGGATAGGAGTACCATCAATGCTTTCAACTGACTTTGAGTCAAACAAGACGTGATTACTCTTGGACCCATGTACACCTGCCCGACCCGTCATGAACTTCTGACCCACGCCCTGACCCGGTTTAGACCCGAGTATGCCATCGTGTCTTATTTCTCCAATTGCAATGTCTGGCCCCGAATTTAACCCTTTTCCTGCTAACCTGAGTGAATTTCCAGGTAGTGTCGGGGTACTAATGTCGAGCGATCGCCCCGTTTCTTCCGAAATGATCCCGCTACCAACTAATTGGCCCGTGGAATGATCGACCACCATAGTAGCTTTAGGGTGTCAATGGCTATCGGTAAAGGACCCTGCCTGCCGAAAGTTCTGCCTTCAAATTCACTTATATCCAAGCTTTCAATTTCAATATTTTTGCCCCATTCATGTATCCTTTGTAGCATAGAATCGTCTACTACATCTTCTAATGGAAAGCGAGTCCAGGTGACATGAACCAACACGAAGGGTCCGAGATTGATTAATAAGATTTTCCTCGGCAATTGTTGGATCGCTCCACTCTTTTTTTCTTCCTTGTTCTAGCTTTAGCCGAACTGCCTGAACCTCCTGAATCATTGCTAGAACGTGTGTAACGCTTAGACTTTTTCATATTGTGAACAATAACAATTAAACCATAGTGAAACAAACGAAAATCTTAGGGGGGGGAAGAAGAGGAAAAAACCGAAGGAGCAACTAAGGGAAACGTTGAGAGCGTTTTCTTAGTGAGAGAAACTTCTGTCTAACTCCTTTTAAAATGGTAACTTGAAAGATAAGAGACTTAAGCTTGAGATTGTTGACCAAGTCAACTTGTCCACTTGGCTTTACATTAATTGCTCTTCATCCTAGACCACAAGTGTAATAATCTAAGCCCTTCTTTGTGTTATATAAGCATACTACTAGTGCAAGACTAGTCTTCAACACTTAGAAAAATCACAACACTTTGTTCTTCACAAGGAGCTCTCGGGTTTGTGTAAGGTTCCACACAAAAAATTTGTAGTTTCGATCCATTGTTCACAAGACTTAAACCCAATGTCCCTAAGGGTATTGTAAGGATATCTCAATAGAAAGATTTCGGAAAAATGACGTTTTCGTATTAGTCGCAAGGCGGATACTTAAGGAGTTCTTCAACTTTGAAGTTGGAACTTGAAGATGGGTTCTTCATGCTTCTAGGAGTGCTTGGAGCGGATTGGAACATAAGGAAAGGAGCTAAGAATTTGCTAAGGAGCGACTTTGAATCTTGGAATTTTTAAGGGCTTGTTAAGGTATAATCTTGTCGTTTTAGCAATTAAGGTTTACTTATTGTTGTAGTTATGGATATTAGCAAGCATGAGTTATATATTATGAGGTTTGATAGGTTTATTGGCTATTGGAACCCTAATCCGAAAACTAGCATGTTTAGCCTTAAGATTGGAATTCAAGTTGATTATTAGTTTAAGTCGTCGCATGTTGTATAAGAAAGAATTGTAGTTGTTGAAGTTGTTTATGACTATGTAACATGTTAGACCTTAGAACTTGGAATATAAAAAGGATTGGAAAAGACTTTGAATTGTTGGTTATGTTGTTGGCCGAGAATGGCTTGAATATGGAACTACTTCGTATTAATTGTGGGGCGGAATTTTACACGTATTGTAAGGCGTGTAATCCCATTTGTTTGGTTGTTGTTTTGAGACTTAAATATGGCGTGTTGGTTATTGTATTCGGCCTTGAAAAAGGTGGCAAAGTGAGTAGAAACAAAGGAAGTGCTGCCCGATTTTCCGTAGAATTAGAGACCAAATACTTAGTATTATTCTACGTTAGAGACTAGAAGTTGATAGTCTTGTTGTGACCATTATAGGTTGACACTTCTACGTACGGCGTATTCGGCTTAGCTTGTGGATTTAGTCGAAAGGGTATGTGAACTATCTCCTCTTCTAGCATGATTCCTTAAGATAAAGAAAGTATGTCCTACTCCTTAAATGATCCATTCCTTGGTTGTATTTGGATTGCCTAAAATAGAATTTGTTCTATGTACTTCCTTGATTGTACTTTGATGTTTAAATTGTAAGTTGTATAATCCATTTCCTTAGTGAAGTTTGGATTCTTAAAAGTGAAAGTATTTTACATAAAGTACATAGAGTCTTGAAAAGGAAGTGGTTTCCAAACCTTTTGGCTAGTGCCTTAGTTCCAAAACCTAATGGTCGTTTTAATGACTTTAGGGGAGTTAAAGGAGTGATTTACTTAATTGTTTTAAGAGAGGAGAAATGACATGATTTAAGAGAAGTAACTTGTTTTAAAGGTGTGAGTTACTTGAGGTTTAAAAGTAGAAGAAACTTGTTTTCTAAATATTAAGAGAATTGAAGTATTTTGAAAGTTAAGAAACTTGTTTTGTAAGTATGTGATACTTGGTTTTAAGTATAAGCCTCTTGGTTATAAAAAAGGAATGAATATGTCTAAAACCATAAAGGGTTATAACGACTTTATGGGAAGTTGGTTATAACGGCTTTATGGAAGGTTAAGAAAGTTGTCTATTTTGATTATTAGGCATAAGTTGCCTAGATTGTGAAAATTTGAAGTTACTTGATTTCAAGCTCTGAAAAGAGTTTTCTAAAAGTGTAGTAACTTACTTTGAAAAATAGACATACATTGATACTACTGGTGTTAGTATCTTGGGGATTTGCATAAAAAGGAGTCTTTTGAAAAGAATGTACGTACGTAGTACTTTATCTTGTTTAATTGAGAATTATTCTATGTATGCCTTGATAAGTACTTTGGCTTGTTTAATTGAGAATTATTCTATGTGTGCCTTGATAAGTACTTTGGCTTGTTTAATTGAGAATTATTTTATGTGTGCCTTGATAAGTACTTTGGCTTGTTTAATTGAGAATTATTCGATGGGTGCCTTGATAAGTACTTTGGCTTGTTTAATTGAGAATTATTCTATAAGTACCTTGAGTTTATAAAATGAAAGTCTATAGATTTTATGAACTTGCCTATGTGTGCTGGTGAAAGCCTTTGAGTGCAAGTATTATGTTTTATTACGTTGCCGCGACTCTCGGTTGGAGAAGTGTTTGTCTTGTGAGTTTACTTGGGCGACAAGCGGTGATGTGGGATTCCACGG
Organism: Przewalskia tangutica; assembly: GCA_029844215.1. Taxonomy (NCBI): domain Eukaryota; kingdom Viridiplantae; phylum Streptophyta; class Magnoliopsida; order Solanales; family Solanaceae; genus Przewalskia; species Przewalskia tangutica. Next base: position 33,822,168 of record CM056725.1, read on the forward strand.
GTATGCTTCCATTATTTGTGTTACTCCTTGGACATGCTTACGATGTGGGATTCCGGGGCATGTGACCAGGAGGCGGGTTAGATTCCCGGATTTATAATGTCATGTTAGTGCCTTAAGTAAACTAAAATGAGAGTGTATATGAAAAAGACTAATAAGAAGTTAGGGGGATTTATTAACTTGCTTATTTATTGTGTGACGGCCGGTTGAGATGGGGTAAGAGTATAAATGAGGGGTAAACCCCCAAGACGTTATACCACCTTCTCCAGGGTAAGAGTATAAATGAGGGGTAAACCCCCAAGACGTTATACCACCTGCTTTACCACCTTCTCCAGGATAAGAGTATAAATGAGGGGTAAACCCCCAAGACGTTATACCACCTGCCTCAGGGTAAGAGTATAAATGAGGGGTAAACCCCCAAGACGTTATACCACCTGTTTCCATGGATTTGCTACCCATGATTTGATCGTGAGTGTCCTATTTTATATTGTAAGTATACTACTATTTACTCTCATTTTTAGTAAGGCACTGTGTACTGTTATTTGAGTAGTGACTTTGAGGGCATGCGCCCCTGACTTGATATGACTGCTTATGTATTGTGTACTGTAGGTTGGCAATCATACATGTCTCCTATTTTGTTTAGACGGTTATGATTTCATTACAGTACTTACTGTTTCACATACTTGGTACATTCTTCGTACTGACCTCCTTCGGGGGGCTGCGTTCATGCCGCATGATTAGGTACGCTGTTTGGTGATCGACAGGTGTAGGATCCTGCTCAGAGTTTTTGGATAGCTCATTTGTTCGGGAGTTTATCTTTTTGGTATAAGTTCTTTCGATGTGCTTTTGTACGATTATGGGTACGGCGGGCCTTGTCCGTCATAGTTCAATATAACTCTTAAGTCAGTATTCATATGGGATTGGACTCATGTATGCAGTGTAGTGTCTTTTTATTATGTATATTATATGGCACTTTGCCGGCTTTGCTCGTACGTATGTTGGTTTTGAAAAAAATTGAGGTGTTATTTAATTTCCGCAGTTTACTTAGTTGTTAAGGTAGAAGGGTGCCCAGGTAGGGCACCAGTCACGGGCCCGGGGTTCGGGGCGTGACAGAGTGGTATCAGAGCAGTCAGTCCTCGGAATGTTTATAGACCGTGTCTAGTAGAGTCTTGATTATCGGTGTGTTGCGTTCCACACCCATAAGCAGGAGGCTACATGACATTTAGGAGTTGGTTTCTATTCTTCTCACTTTAAGATCGTGCCATAGAGTGTGTTAGTAAGATAATTCCTCTCGACGTGATTTTGTGTTACGATTATGCCTCGAGAGGCAACAACGGCCTTGAAGGGCAAAGGAGTAGCGAGGAGCTACTAGTCGACTCGAGAGTTGATAGGGCTTATGCCCGTGGTATACCGGATGATGTTCGCGATCGGCGAGTTCTTCGCGCGAGTTTTGAGACCCCAAGACGAGCCTCCGGCTCAGTTAGGAGAAAACTATAGGGTCATGAGGGAAGCAGTTATGTTATTGACCAAGATAGCGGTGCTACAGTTTCATCTGCAGGAGGTTATTCGGCCAGTACAGACAGGTGTGCAGAGGGTAGAAGGCCAAAGTGGAGATCAGCGTAGGAGGGCTAGACCGGTTGGTTATCCCGGTGAGTTTTTGGACGAGCTGCCTCAGCAGCGAGTGAGATATTCGTCCCAGCCTACCCAGTACATACCCCCGCAGCTCACAGGTGGGAGATTTGATCCCACAAGGTATTTAGGAGCCGGTCCAAGCTCCGAGGTCGAGGTTCTCGAGGAAGCAGGACTTTCTCGGTCGAGGCCACCTATTCCTCAGTGTTTCAGATGTAGTAAGCATCATTCGGGGAAGTGCCGTTATGGCACAGGTGTTTGTTTTTGTTGTGGGCGTCCGGGCCATATACGGAGGGTATGTCCTTTTAGAAAGGGCACCGGTGAGGTGGCTCAGCCTATGAGGCCGATGGTTGATTCCCTTTCTTCCACGGTATCGTCCCCTGCGGCGGTGTTCGGATGTCCACCACCGTGGTAGAGGTCGGGTGGTTTTATGGTTCTGCGGTCCTTCAACCGCATAGCCGACGTGACTACGGACAGATCAGAGGCGACATCGCATGGCGTTACAGGTATATTTCGATTCTTTGAATCATACGTGCATTGTTAGATTCAGATTTTGCCCTAGCGTATATGTTTTCCCTTTGTTGCTAGCAGTTGTAAGTGATAGTACCCCCAGAGGTAGGAATACTTTGATTAGTAAGGTGAAAAGTTAAGAATGTTGAAAAGAATGGTAAGTGAACTGAGACTATAGTTGTGTAGAGTTCACAAGTTGTAGTTATCCCGTAACAGTGTAAAGACCAATAGGGAAGGATGTACGGTAGAAATACTTTGGTTTATGTGTCGAACCTCTAGTGAATAGGGGGGGGGGGTAGGGTGAGAAGTACCTTGAGATAAGAGAAATATTTATTTCAGACTAAGAATGAGAAGTTAACTATGACGATGGGTCAGGTTATGGACTCATTTCGGGTCAACTGGTAGTATGGATTGGGGTGATGTCAGTTAGAAATGGTCCCGTTATGTGATAGGGTCCCGAGGATGCAAGGCCCAAGTTTAGTTAATCGTTGTACGAGTTCGTGGATGCGTTCCACCGGAATCAGGTCGTAAGGACCGAGAAGAGCCTTAGCGGAAATTCTAGTAACATAATGGCCAAGTTTGGATAGTAACTCCAAGGATTGGAGAACAGAAACAATATTTGAGATTTTTGTACGTGTACTAGATAAGTTTGAAAGTACGAGAAAGTATGACAAGTAAGAAATAAAGGAACCTCTAAGGATCCCGTGTTTTGGAAGACTGTAACCTTCGAGTTTTGTGAGAAGGGGTCGCGGACGGAAGGTCCATTGATATGTTTACGTATGTTATGTGGTGGCCATGTGTGGCATCGTTGGTCTTGTGGAGTATTAATTGATAGGCATAGTATAGAGTTTATGCCGGAGTTTGTATAGCTTGGCAACCGACTAAGAACATTCGGGGACGAATGTTTCTAAGGGGGGAAGAATGTTACACCCCGTAAGTCCAGGACATGTATAAGAGAATGTACGTAAGGAATCAAGACTTGGAAATTGGTACGAAAGGAAGAATTGTTTTTCCGACGGAAAATCTTCCGAACGCCGGAAAGGAAAAATGTTCGTTGTTGAGAATTGGATTCTCAAAATGCATTATTTGAAGAGTATGGAACTTTTTAACATTATGGAAATTTATTTTTACGGATTTGGTCATGTGGGGCCCACCCGAGGAATTTTACATTTTTGTGGGGCCCACGAGGTTTACGGAAATCTTATGGACGAATGATGGGGCGACACGTGACACCCCCACATATGGTCTTGGTCGAAATAGAAAGGGGTAAAATGGTCATTGACCATCTTGGAAGATAAGTCTTCAAGCTTGAGATTGTTGACCAAGTCAACTTGTCCACTTGGCTTTACATTAATTGCTCTTCATCCTAGCCCACAAGTGTAATAATCTAAGCCCTTCTTTGTGTTATATAAGCATACTACTAGTTCAAGACTAGTCTTCAACACTTAGAAAAATCACAACACTTTGTTCTTCACAAGGAGCTCTCGGGTTTGTGTAAGGTTCCACACAAAAAATTTGTAGTTTCGATCCATTGTTCACAAGACTTAAACCCAATGTCCCTAAGGGTATTGTAAGGATATCTCAATAGAAAGATTTCGGAAAAATGACGTTTTCGTATTAGTCGCAAGGCGGATACTTAAGGAGTTCTTCAACTTTGAAGTTGGAACTTGAAGATGGGTTCTTCATAGGCTTCTAAGGAGTGCTTGGAGCGGATTGGAACATAGGGAAAGGAGCTAAGAATTTGCTAAGGAGCGACTTTGAATCTTGGAATTTTTAAGGGCTTGTTAAGGTATAATCTTGTCGTTTTAGCAATTAAGGTTTACTTATTATTGTAGTTATGGATATTAGCAAGCATGAGTTATATATTATGAGGTTTGATAGGTTTATTGGCTATTGGAACCCTTGTTATACCCCGTATTTCCAGAGTATGTACGTGGGGGACGTACGTAGAAATTTTCGAACTTCATTAGGCTTGGCCGAATTCATTTTGGGCACAAGTGCCGATTTGAGTCGTTTTTCGACGAAACGTTTCCACAACTTACGTTGGAAAAATTCCGGCTATGTCATTTATATTTTTTGCGGATTTTTCCGAGAGACGAAACATTTTGGATTAACGGGAGGTGACACTTGTCACCCTCATCGACTGTTTGGAGGCGGCCAAGGTTGGTCGCCTTGGCCGATCGCCCCTTGATTTGTGCCTTGCTTTGTGGCTTGTTTTGTGGAGTGTTTTGTGGAGTAGGGTTTAGGTGCACTTGGCTTAATCTTGTCCTTACACTTGCTATACACTTGGAAGGATCTTCGCCCTCGTTGGCCTTTGGTTTTGCTATAAATACCCCTAAGTGTGAAGACTTCATCCATTCCAAAACCTTCCAAGTCTTGAAAACCCTCCTCTCCCTCTTGCTTGTGATTCGTCCAAAAGCCATCCTCCCCTTTGTGGAGCTTTGGCCGAGGCCACCCTCCCCTTTGTGGTGCCTCGTGGGGTACCCCAGCCTAGTTGTTTTCAGATAATACCCCTTGTTGTGGTATAGAAATACTCTCCTAGTATTGTTATAATGTCCAAATGCCTCGCCCAAATACCTTGTAGTATTCCCAAGGTTACACTTATACAAAAGCCCGTAAAATACGATTATACTTCCTTTAGCCACAAAAACGAAACCCTAAGGAAATCTTCACCCGTTGTTGAAGTTGTAAGTAGAAGTTGGTTAGAACTTCTAAGGGTTGTATGAGCGCCTGAGTAGGAGCTAAGCGTTGCTCGTGATCGACTTTATACTTGGATAATTTTGGGCTTATCGAGGTAAACACTATCGTTCTTCTATTGTAATTGGAAATTACATGTTTGTTAGAATATATAGTTGAAGTATACTATATATGGAACTATACTTAGTATTCGCAATGTCTTTTGACTTAAGCTGAAGAATAAAGAAAAGAATCGAATCAGATTTACATAGATCAGACATTGCAGAGACTTGTAGAGTTATCGAGTAGGATGGTACACGTCCGTTAGGCGGTAAACCCCCTCGGTTGGCTTCGTAGCCGGCCTCGATAGAGGAGATTTACGCTGTCATGTGGGTGTGAGGTCGAATTTTCTCAGTAGAAAGATAGAAACTTGTGTTTTGGGGTTAATAGACGTTTGTGACCTTTATAGGTGAAAGTACTAAGAGTAGCGTATTCTACCGAGGAGTGGAAAGTGGCCAGCGTTGTAGTACTTGGAGCATTTTGCTTATTGTCGATAAATCGTCGCGAGGTATGTGAACCTCTTCCTATCTCTTCTAGCATGATATGTGAACTATGTAGTACGGTAGACGCATACGTGTTAATCGTGTTTGATTGTTTTAAAACATAAAGTGTTATAACGACTTTATGGGAAGTCAAGTTATAATACTTTATGTAGGTAAGAAAATACTTTGTGGTTTTAAAAGGTAATCGATGTGAATTATAAATCGCTAGTTATAATAAAGAACTTGATGTATTTCAAAAGATTTATAAATCGCTTTAAGGGAGAGTAACACTTGGTTTTAAAGGTTTTAAAAAGAGTTATACTAGCTTTATGGGAGTTAGGTATAATGTCTTAAGAGAGGTAAAGAAAATGGTTTATCGATGTTAGAAGTTAAGAGACTTGATCTTATAAGATAAGAGACTTAACTTATTTGTTTTAATGTGGATGTTTGTGCGAAACCTCATTCGTGAGTAATGAGTACCTGGTTTTATTTAAAGGGATAATGTTTTACTGATTTCGGAAATCAGAATGTGTATCGACGCACCACCGCAAATGCTAATAAAGGAAAATGTATTGAATAATGATGTATCGTATTAAAACCAGTAGAAACCTCCATCTGCATAGAAACTAAGATGAGACAAAATGATATTACATTTTCTAGATCATGGCTGCTGTAATAAGAATGTTGTAAACAAGAATAACCTACTCTCACGTGAGACATATATTACTCAATTGTTCTAAAAAGGAATCAAGTGATTAAGTTTATGAACTATGAAACCATTTGAAAATGAGAAGCTTGAGTAATTGAAACTAGGCAACCGGAACTTAGGAAAGAATGTTGTTACTTGATTTTGAAAAGGAATGTGGGTTGGTCATTCTAATACTACGTATCGGGTGACTTTATAAAAGTAATGGATCTCTTTTAAAAGAACTTAACGTATGTAGTACTTTGGGGTTAAAAACCCGGACTTTGGCATAAAATGAAAGTACTTTGAGTTGTGTGAAACTTGCCTATGCTTGTGATGATAGCCTTTGTTGTGCAAGTGTGGTATTTCTGTGTTACCGCGTCTCTCGATAGAGGGCCGGTTGACTTGTTGAGAACTTACTTGGACGCGTCCGGGCGGTGATGGAGAATTCCACGTATGTTTCCATTTTGATTACCGCTTGTCATTGTTGATGTCACATGGACATGTCTACACCGATGCAGTATTCCGGGGGCATGCGGCCATGCGGCCGGGTTGATTACCCGATATATGGTTATTACTGCAACATGGACGTGTCTACACCGATGCAGTATTCCGGGGGCATGTGGCCATGCGGCAGGGTTGACCACCCAGTATATTGTTATTGAGGTTACATGGGCATGTCTACACCGGCGCAGATTCCGGTACGTGGCCACGCGCCTTGTTATTATTGTCGCATCACGACACGCCTACACCGGCGCAGATTCGGCACGTGGGCCATGATGCGAACATGATGGATGTGGTGGCGTGAGACCCATAGTTATATTTTGAGTGGTGACTTTGAGGCGCGAGTCCCCGACGGATCGCTTTATGTTGCGTGATCGCACTTTGGTTATCATACATGTCTCCTCGCTTTATATAGATCAAGTATGATTTAATCGCAGATTTACGCTTTCACATACTTGGTACTGTTATCGACTCCTTCGGGCTGCGTTCATGTCACGACCCGATCCTGCCCGCGTGATCGTGCCTTACCCGCACCCTAGTGATACAAAATCGAGTAATCACGAACATAAACGATACAAGACATATTATGAAATATGAAACAATGATTCGAGAAAACTTGCCTTTCTGCATATATAAAAATGACAACTTTTTCAAGATGAACAGTTTAATCCTTTTTACAACCCCGCCCACAACAAGATTACTGCACTTCACGAAAGATATGATAACAACGACGGACAGTGGCCCCGCCATACCCCCGAATGTAAGCACCTACGACAACAGGGACTATACCAAGATAAGCCTCCGAGAAACGGAGCTTCCCAAACGCCAAACCGTGACCGAGAGCTAGGATCAACGATCGTGTACCTCAACTCGCGGCATGAACGCACCTCGGGCGAGGTCGATAACAAAATTTAGTATGTGAAACTGAAAATACATATCGTAAATGAAATCATAGCGATCATATAAAGCAAGAGACAATGTATGATAACCAAACTACGCTTACAACCAAGCCGCTATGTCAAGTTAGTGGACTCACGCCTCAAGTCATCACTCAAGTATAACAATGGGTCTCGTGCCCACAACATCAATCATGCCCGTGGAATACCTTCCTCACCGCCAGCCTATGATATAAAAGCACCATGGAACACACATGAACACCGTGTCCCACTGTGTCATAATATCTCAGACGGTAAGTAAAGGCATAGCCGACTACTAAAAACCCACGCATCAACAAGGTCACGAATCAGATCATAAGATCTGTCTGAGACCGTCACATGATCAAAGCCGCCACTTGCCCGCAGATCAATGTACGCTGCCTAACCTCGAACTCCCGCAGCCCGCATAGGCCAATCTCATCGCCCGCATGCAGGTATTCCCCGCATCGAGGGTAGCTACTCCAAGATCGCCCCGACTTCGCAGTCCGCATGGCCACACGGACCGCATGCCCATAAAGGACGACACTAACTCGAACTCGTAGCTCGCATAGGCCCCCGGGACCTTAATGAGGTATTCTCGTATCATAGGTACATCGACACTCCTGAGTCTACGCCTCATCGGAGGGCAGCTTAACCCCCGAAATCATCTCAAGAGGTGAATGCCACAATACTATCATAACGACCGATAGTTAATAAGCACAATCGCGGAAACCCTTTACCCAAACATCACAAGATACTAACACACGTATCCTAACACGCTTTATCAAAGCAATCAAGAAAGTATTACAAGGCTATCACAAACCAATACAATCAAGTTGTTCACACAAGGTACCTTCTACTATACGATTAACAAGATCGGTTTTATCCCCAAAGTACTTCATACATTAACTCTTTAAAAGATACGCTACATTCACAAAAGTCACACAATACCCGTAGTATATGAAAATAGAGTGATTATCTTTTACAAGAAATCAATTACTTCTCTTTGTAAAATCAAGTAGCAACATTCTTTTCCAATGTTCAAGTTTGCCTAATTTCCAATGTTCAAGTTTCTCATTTTTTGAAAGGGTTCGTAGTTCATAGTCTTATTCATTTAAGAATATAATTCTCCTTTAAACAACTGAGAAACATAAGCCTTATATGAGTAGGATATCTTGTTTATAACAATCTTATTACAAAGAACATGATCTAGAAATATCATTTTGTCTCATCTTAGCTTCTATGCAGATGGAAGTTTCTACCGTTTTAATAATACTTAATTATTCAAAACATTTCCTTTTATTAACGCCGCAGTTGGTTTGTCGATACACATTCTCGATTTCCAAATCAAGAAACATTCTTAAGCCGTTATACCTAACTTCCCATAAAGCTAGTATAACTCTTAAGTTTTCAAAACCAAATATTACTTCTTCTTTCAAATGATTCAAAATCTTTCAAATACTTCAAGTTCTTTATTAACACATAACAAGCCGCTTATAGTTCAAATCGCTTACCTTTTCAAGACCACAAGTACTTTCTACCAACATAAAGTCGTTATAACCAACTTCCCATAAAGCCGTTATAACACTTTATGTTTTAAACCAATCAAATACGCTTAGCACACGTACGCCTACCGCACTACATAGTTCACACATATCATGCTGAAGAGGTAGGAAAAGGTTCACATACCGCGACGAGTATCGACTAATAGCAAAACGCTCCAAGTACTTCAAACCGTCGGCTACTCCTTAGCCAGCAGATCGCGCCATACGTAGTACTTCAACCTATAAGGCCACAAGGCGCTTATTAACATTTAGACCTTATCGCAGAACATTCTACCGAAAATTCTAAGAAGACTCTCCCCGCAACAGAAATCTCCTCCTTTAACGAGGCCGGCTACCAAGCCAACCAGGGTGGGGTTGCACATCTAACCCGAACGGGTACAATTCGACGACACAGAAAAGCTCCACCAGCCTATCAGAATACACCCCATGTAAAAACAGTCGAGCTTCTTCAGCTTAAGTCGCAAGACATTGCCGATAACTACGTTCAGTTCTATATATAGTATACTTCAACTATATATTCTAACAATATGTAATTTCCAATTACAATAGAGGGACAAGATAATTACCTCGATAAGCCCATAATTATCCGAGTTTAAAGTCGATCCCGCAATCGCTTAGCTCCAACTCCGAGCGCCCAACCCGCTCTAAACCACCCTTAGAAGTTCTAACCAACTTCTACACAATACTCCAACTGACTATGGAGATTTTCCTAGGGTTTCGGTTTTGGACCGACTGAAGTATAATAGTATTTCTGGCTTTTCAGATAGTATAACCTTAGAATACAACAAGGTATACCTAAGGTAATTGGGCATTATAACAATACTTTTGAGAGTATTTCTACACCACAAAGTGGGTATTATACTAAAGCAACTAGGCAGTGGGGTTACACTCTGGCTAGCACCCCTAGAGGGGTGCTCGGCCACAAGGGGAGGCCCTGGCCGAACTCAACACAAGTGGAGGGAGAAGGAGAGCTTTCAAGACTTAGGCAAATTTATGGACGGAAGAAGTTCATCAAAGGAGGGTATTTATACTACAAGCCAAGGCCAACCAATGGCCAAGATCTAGCCAAGTGCTACACAAGTGTAAGGCCAAGATTCACCCAAGTGCCCCTAGACCCTACTCCTTAAAACCCTCACAAATATCTACACAAAAATATCTACCACTGACACCCCAAAGTCGCCCAAGCCGCCCACCTTGCCCACCAACGGCAGGTGCTGCCGCCTCTCGTTGGTCCAAAATGTTCCGCCTCTCTAAAAATCCGCAAAAATAAGAAAAGACATAGCCGAATTTTCCTCGCAAGTTATGTAAAACGCTTCGCCGAAAACGACTCTAACCTGTCAGGCACAAATGCCATTCTACCAAGCCACTAGGCGGGGTGACACGTGTCACCTCATATTGGCCCAAAATAAAACATCTTCCAAAATATCCACAATGGCCAAAATCTCAAAACAAAGGGCCCCACAAAACCAGAATTTCTCCCGTGGCCCCACGTGACCATTTCCAAAAATAAAATTCCATAATTCTCTAATATTCCAGAAGTCCGAATACCAAACTGGGAATCCACCCCATTAACGAACCTTTTTCCTTCACAAAACCTAAACTTTTCCGTGGAGAAATCACCTCTTTCTTCCTTTCCAATCTTTCTGTCGATTCTCGCACGCACGCCCTCGCATACATACCGTGAACTACGGGTATAACATTATTCCTTAGAAACATTCGTCCAATGTTCCTTCTAAGTCTCAAAACATACGCGCGCCAAAGATAGTCTTCACTTTTATACTTACGAAACAATCCCGCCATACCGCCACGTAAAATACTACGCAACATACTTATATCCAAGTCTACGAGGAAACACCTCTAACATCACCACTTTTGTCACTTTGTCGCGAGCCTTGTTCGACGACTCCAACAAATGGTACCGCCGCATGCGATCATCAAGCCGCCGACACTCGAACCCTTACCACATTTCGACATCGCTTTAGTTTCCAAAACTCTGGTTACTATCTCTTTACGCGGCATCATTAATCGAACACTGATGGATCTTCGATATTTCCCAACATCACAATACGAAAGATCGACGCCCCGCCTCCTAAGTCGGACGGCAAAGCTAACATATAGGCAACCCGCCTATTCTTCACATGAACTCTTAAAGGCCCAAAGTAACTCGCTAAGTTCCTTCGCTTTCCAAAACTCGCCACACCGTCCGGTGGTACTTTCAAGAAGACCGACCGCCAACTCGAACTCTGCGCCGCCGCCGATTATCCGCACGATTCCTCCGAGCCGCCGTAACTTCTTCTAGACGAAGCTTTACCCTATCCACACACCGAACAAGCTCGATCCAACTATCTGAACCTTGCCAACATCGAACCAATCGACCGGCAACTTACACTTCTGCCCCTACAAGGCTTCGTAAGGCGACATCCGAACACTGAAATGGTAGATCAAACACTACCTCCACAGGAGACAACAATCCCCACAACTATCCCTGAAATCCAAACACTGGCCCGAGGGCGAATGCGATTCTGAGACTCACCTGAGTTCCTAACCCTGCCTGGTAAACTTTTAGAAAACGAAAATAGCCACAACCTGGGCTTCACTGCCTGACATAAGGTGAAGGTAGGCACCCCGTGCAGCCTTTCAACCCTTCAGATAACTCAACACAGCCGAGTAAACGGTTCCGAATCGAAGAACACGATGGGCTGCCCCATCGACCGACCACCGGCCGAACGATCCACGAACTCAGCACGTTAATCGAATACGGGCCTAACACCCTCGTGACTTACCACAAGGCGACCACCACAAACCGACCCCACCACCAAAATCGCCGCGTTGACCCGCAACGTGGCCTCAACCCGACCCGCAACGCCGCATCATACTAGCTTCCCGAACCGAACAATCTCACTAATCACGCTACGAAAACCCTAGGAAATCTTCTTAGCTCAACTACCCTCTTTCATTCCACACTACTAGGACCTGTCCCAACATAACTCACGGCACTATGCACTCCGATAAGGGTCAAACATAACCCTACACCTTTTCTCGAGATGGCCTCACCTCTAAGGTCTCTACGATAAAGCTCTAAGGCTCACACTTTCTATCCCCAAAATCTTACTCTGCTAAACAACCATGATTTCAAATCACAACTAACACACCGCTATCGTAACATAGCACTTAAGGTATACTCACCTTGAAAGTTACCGCGACCTCACGCCTCGCCCTCTTCGCCCCTTGGTTAACCCGCCGATCTCTACGCTTTTTCGGCCGCGCATAAGCCCGCATACGTGCCATGCTCAAGCCCAATCAAGAATTACTCTTGCACACCCCTCTCTTAGGTAGTCATCAAGACTCGTGGTACATCGGTATAATCTCCGTAGCCAAATCCATAACTAGTAACAGGTCGCTTTGCAATCTATATTCACTGCTCCTGGCCGTGGAACCAAGGTTCAAATATCATGGACGCAGAGAATCGCCGCCGCCGGTTAAACTCAGGCTAGCGACGCCGCAGAAAATCCCGAACGAAGCACTACCCTAGGTAATGATTGGGCATGTGCCTCGCAACCCTCGAACTCAACTCGCAGCCTCCTCGGCCGCTTTGCCCTCCCGGCCCGGCTGCCCTACACGAGGCATAACGAGCAAGTGGAATGAATTTCGCCGAGGGTCCAACTTACAACACGCCTCTAAGGCACGATCTCAGAGTGAGAAGAATAGAAACCAATCCTAAATATCCTATAGCCTCCGACATCAGGTGCACAACACACCGATAATCAAGACTCATCGATACGGTCAGACACTTTCCGAGGATTAATCGCTCGATACCACTTTTGTCACGACCCGATCCTGCCCGTGATCGTGCCTTACCCCGCACCCTAGTGATACAACATCGAGTAATCAATGAACATAAACGATACAAGACATATTATGAAATATGAAACAATGATTCGAGAAAACTTGCTTTTCAAGATATATAAAAATGACAACTTTTTCAACATGAACGCTTTAATCCTTTTTACAACCCCGCCCACAACAAGATTACATGCACTTCTACGAAAGATATGATGACAACAACGACGGACAGTGGCCCGCCATACCCTCAATGTAAGCACCTACGACAACAGGGACTATACCAAGATAAGCCTCCGAGAAACGGAGCTTCCCAAACGCTAAATCGTGACTCGAGAGCTGTGATCAACGATCGTGTACCTCAACTCGCGGATGAACGCACTTCGGGCGAGGTCAAGACAACAAAAATTTAGTATGTGAAATCAAAATACATACCGTAAATGAAATCATAGCGCTATATAAAGCAAGAGACAATGTATGATAACCAAACTACGCTTACAACCAAGCCGCTATGTCAAGTTGTGACTCACGCCCTCAAGTCATCACTCAAGTATAACAATGGGTCTCAGGCCCACAACATCAATCATGCCCGTGGAATACCTTCCTCACTGCCGGCAGTCTATGATATAAAAGCACCATGGAACACACATGAACACCAGTCCCACTCGTGTCATAATATCTCTCAGACGGTAAGTACGAAGGCATAGCCGACTACTAAAAACCCACGCATCAACAAGGTCGAATCAGATTATAAGATCTGCTCTGCACCGCCACATGATCAAAGCCGCCACTTGCCCGCAGATCATGTACGCTGCCTAACCTCGAACTCCCGCACCCGCGATAGGCCAATCTCATCGCCCGCATGAGGTATTCCCCGCATCGAGGGTAGCTACTCCCGCATCGCCCCGACTTCGCACCGCACGCCACATGGACCGCATGCCCATAAAGGACGACACTAACTCGAACTCGTAGCCCGCGATAGCCCCGGACTCGCATGAGGTATTCTCGAATCATAGTCCATCGACCCGCCTGAGTCTACCTCAGACGGAGGGCCTTAACCCCTAATCATCTCAAGAGGCGAACGCCACAATACTATCATAACGACCGATAGTTAATAAGCATAATCAAGGGAAACCCTTTACCCAAACATCACAAGATACTAACACACGTAGATCCTAACACGCTTACTTATCAAAGCAATCAAGAAAGTATTACAAGGCTATCACAAACCAATACAATCAAGTTGTTCACACAAGGTACCTTCTACTATACGATTAACAAGATCGGTTTTATCCCCAAAGTACTTCATACATTAACTCTTTAAAAGATACGCTATATCTACAAAAGTCACACAATACCCGTAGTATATGAAAATAGAGTGATTATCTTTTTACAAGAAATCAATTACTTCTCTTTGTAAAATCAAGTAGCAACATTCTTTCCAATGTTCAAGTTTGCCTAATTTCCAATGTTCAAGTTTCTCATTTTTGAAAGGGTTCGTAGTTCATAGTCTTATTCATTTAAGAATATAATTCTCCTTTAAACAACTGAGAAACATAAGCCTTATATGCGAGTAGATATCTTGTTTATAACAATCTTATTACAGCAATTATGATCTAGAAATATCATTTTGTCTCATCTTAGCTTCTACGCAGATGGAAGTTTCTACCGTTTTAATAATACTTAATTATTCAAAACATTTCCTTTTATTAACGCCGCAGTTGGTTTGTCGATACACATTCGATTCAAATCAAGAAACATTCTTAAGCCGTTATACCTAACTTCCCATAAAGCTAGTATAACTCTTAAGTTTTCAAAACCAAATATTACTTCTTCTTTCAAATGATTCAAAAATCTTTGAAATACTTCAAGTTCTTTATTAACACATAACAAGCCGCTTATAGTTCAAATCGCTTACCTTTTCAAGACCACAAGTACTTTCTACCAACATAAAGTCGTTATAACCAACTTCCCATAAAGCCGTTATAACACTTTATGTTTTAAACCAATCAAATACGCTTAGCACACGACGCTCACCGCACTACATAGTTCACACATATCATGCTAGAAGAGGTAGGAAAAGGTTCACATACCTCGCGACGAGTATCGACTAATAGCAAAACGCCCAAGTACTTCAAACCGCCGGCTACTCCTTAGCCGAGATCGCCATACGTAGTACTTCAACCTATAAGGCCACAAGGCGCTTTATTAACATTTAGACCTTATCGCAGAACATTCTACCGAAAATTCGCAAAGACTCTCCCCGCAACAGAAATCTCCTCCTTTAACGAGGCCGCTACCAAGCCAACCGTGGGTTACACATCTAACCCGAACGGTACAATTCTACTTCACGTAAAAGCTACACAAGCCTCATCAGAATACACCCTATGTAAAAACAATCACTGGGCTTCTTCAGCTTAAGTCGCAAGACATTGCCGATAACTACGCTCGCTTCTATATATAGTATACTTCAACTATATATTCTAACAATATGTAATTTCCAATTACAATAGAGGACAAGATAATTACCTCGATAAGCCCATAATTATCCGAAGTTTAAAGTCGATCCCGCAATCGCTTAGCTCCAACTCCGAGCGCCCAACCCGCTCTAAACCACCCTTAGAAGCTTCTAACCAACTTCTACACAATACTCCAACTGACTACGGAGATTTTCCTAGTGGTTTCGGTTTGGATCGACTGAAGTATAATAGTATTTCGGCTTTTCAGATAGGTATAACCTTAGAATACAACAAGGTATACTACTAAGGTAATTGGGCATTATAACAATACTTTGAGAGTATTTCTACACCACAGCTGGTATTATACTAAAGCAACTAGGCTAGTGGGTTACACTCTGGCTAGCACCCCTAGAGGGGTGCTCTCGCCACAAGGGAGGCCCTTGGCCGAACTCAACACAAGGGAGGGAGTAGGAGAGCTTTCAAGACTTAGGCAAATTTATGGACGGAAGTTCATCAAAGGGAGGGTATTTATACTACAAGCCAAGGCCAACCAATGGCCAAGATCTAGCCAAGTGCTACACAAGTGTAAGGCCAAGATTCACCCAAGTGCCCCTAGACCCTACTCCTTAAAACCTCACAAATATCTACACAAAAATATCTACCACTGACACCCCAAAGTCGTCCAAGCCGCCCACCTTGCCCACCAACGAGAGGTGCCAAGCGCCGCCTCTCGCTGGTCCAAAATGTTCCGCCTCTCTAAAAATCCGCAAAAATAAAAAGACATAGCCGAATTTTCCTCGCAGTTATGTAAAACGCTTCAAAAAAACGACTCTAACCAAAGGTCAGGCACAAATGCCATTCTACTAAGCCATTTCAGGCGTGGTGACACGTGTCACCCTCATATTCGACCAAAATAAAACATCTTCCAAAATATCCACAATGGCCAAAATCTCAAAACAAAGCTGGCCCCACAAAACCAGAATTTCTCCCGTGGCCCCACGTGACCATTTCCAAAAATAAAATTCCATAATTTCTAATATTCCAGAAGTCCGAATACCAAACTGGGAATCCAATTCCCATTAACGAACCTTTTTCCTTCACAAAAACCGGAAACTTTTCCGTGGAGAAATCACCTCTTTCTTCCTTTCCAATCTTTCTGTCGTATTCTCGTACGTACGTCCTCGCATACATACCCAGGAACTACGGGGTATAACAGTTCATGCCGCAGGTAGAGGTACATCGGTCGTGGATCCTCGCTCATAGGATCACGCCAACAGATTGGAAGCTCCGCTTTCTCCGAGGCTTATCTTTTGCATGTGTTTCCGAGTTGTAGGTTCTGTACATTCGTGGTATGGCGGGCCCCGTCCCGCCATAGTCGTTGTAAATCTTAGAGGTCTGTAGTATCGCAAGCGTGGTTGTAAAAGGATTGAACTGCTCGTGTTTTATGATATACCAAGGCAACTGCTTTCGGCCTGCTTATTATTATAACTATTGTTGCATGTCTAAGTTTTTATTTCCGCTGGTTTTTCTCTGATGTTGTATCACTAGGGTGCCCGGGGTAAGGCACCAGTCACGGGCCCGAATTTCGGGGTGTGACATAGTGGTATCGTGAGCGCTTAGTCCTCGAAAGTTGTCTACGCACCGTGTCTAGTATCTGATTATCGACGTGTTGTGCACCACATCTATAATCGTGGAGGCTATAGGACATTTAGGATTGGTTTCTATTCTTCTCATTCGAGATCGTGCCTCAGTAGCCGTGTTATAAGTCGACCTCTCGACGTGTCTCGCTTTTACCGCTATGCCTCCACGCAGCGCAACCCGCCCAGTGGGCAAGACACCGAGGAGCCGCAATGAGACGCAGAGGAGTCCGAGGCGCAGCCCTGGCCAAGACTGAGACAAGCTTCCGACGGCGAAGCTCGCGACGCCGCAAAGACCAAAGGGTTTAGAGCGCAGCCGGCCGATGACTACAAGACTGAGCCTCCACCCACACCGGAGCAGGGAGACGGGTCACAAGGAGATGGCCCGCCATCGCCGTGGTCAGGCGATACGAGGACAGCCGGATGCGCGCCTGGCTCCAAAGAAGACCGTGGTGCACCCGAGAGCGTATAGCTTGAGGCTACGAGATTTTCGAGTCAGAGCCCGCCAGTTCTACGGTCGAGGCTCGAGGATGATCCGCAGGAGTTCATCCGCCGCCATGCAGGATCACGCGGTGATCAAGGCTTCAGAGACCGAAGTCCGCGACCTTCGGTTCGCGACGGCCGCGTGATACCGCAGCCGATTCGTTTGATTCGCGGAGCTTTCCCGGGAGAGCATGCACCTCCAGCAGATGGAATGAGTTTTCGGGCTTTCTCACGCACTTCTTGCCTCCGCAGAGGAGGGCACGCCGGCGATTTTTGTTATCGAGACAGCAGAGGCGACCGCCGTGAGTACAATGTCGAAGTTCGATTCTTTCGCTCGAGCATGTCCCTCGCGCTTAGTCAGATATGGAAGATAGGTGCATCGCCACGCCACCGCTAGATGATTATATGGCCGAAGTCTTGCGCGGTGTTTCTTCACCGCATGGACATTGCCCGCATTCGTGCTCATGACTGGGTGCGGCGAGCGCAGAGATCGACGCAGCGGACCGCCAGCAGGTTAGGCCAAGACGGCGATATTTCGGCGACTTTCGAGGCGGACCGCCTCGAGCGCATCAGTTATGTACTCCGCCATTGCAGAGTGGTCCTCCGCAGCCTTCGACCCTTGGGATATTCAGGAGCAGTCGTGGCTCCTGTGTTTCGGATGTTCGCGAGTAGGGTGTTGGCCGACGCAATACCCCTACCCTGTGGTCGATGGTAGACCGTGATTTCGTGAGTGTCGTAGTACCAAGGAGCTTGTTATTCTTGCACCAAATGGCCATATGACGAGAGACTGTCCGACTGGGTAGCGCTGGTAGATAGCACAGACTACTGTGAGCAAGTGCCACTAGAGGTCGCGCTGAAGTTCCTGGGCTTAGCGGTCCTTAAACCGCCTAGTTTCGTATATCCTTAACCTCGTAGATACTTGTATGTATTGATGTTAATGATGTGTTAAGTGTTATGTTCGGATAGCCTTGTGCTATAGTGTGATTTAAAAATCGATAGTGTGAGACGGAAGTGGTAGCTTCCATGACGTGTTCCGTGTCGGCGAGCGGAGTCGGGCGCCACAGCTGGTCGGGTTGGGGCCATGTTGCGGGCCAACCCGCCCCGCTTCGGCGGCGGTCACCGGGTGGTCCCGCCAGTGGCAGGTCACGAGGGTGCTAGGCCCAAGTTTAGATGACCATCGATGAGTTCATAGATATGTTCGACTGCATCAGCTTCAAGGCCGAGAATGGCCTTAGAGGAAATCGAGGGTAGTAAGATGACCGAGTTCGAGGTAGTAACTCCAAGGGTTGGAAACGTAAACGCTGACTAAGTGTGGTACGGATACTAGAAAGAGCTCGAGTGTTCGTGGCGGCACGACGAGATAGAGGAGGTCAACGCACGTGATCATTTCTTTTGTGAAATATAGGTGCGGAGTATATTTTAGACTCGCGGGACTTTTGTGCTAATCGAGGTGGTTCCTCGTTGGCGTGGATTTGGGTTTCGCGCATGTTATTTTGTGCAGCGTGGCATGTTTGATTCTCGTAAGTATAGTAGAAGACTATAATCGGCGCACGCTTGTTTTGAGATTCTTGAAGGAACATTCGACGAATGTTTCTGCGAGGAGAATGTTATACCGTATTTCCGCAGTATGTACGTGGGGACGACGAAATTTTCGAACTTCATTAGGCTCGCCGACTCATTTTGGGCACAAGTGCCGATTTGAGTCGCTTTTTCGACTAAACGCTTCCATTAGCTTACGCTGGAAAAATTCCGCCATGTCATTTATATTTTTTTGGGAATTTTCCGAGAGACGAAACATTTTTGGAACAACCGGAGGGTGACACATGTCACCCTCATCGACGCTTTGGAGGCGGTCAAGGTTGGTGGCCTTGGCCGATTGGCCCCTTTGATTTGTGCCTCGCTTTGCTTGTTTTGGAGTGTTTTGTGGAGTAGGGTTTAGGTGCACTTGGCTTAATCTTGTCCTTACACTTGCTATACACTTGAAGGATCTTCGCCCTTCGTTGGCCTTTGGTTTTGCTATAAATACTTCTAAGTGTGAAGACTTCATCCATTCCAAAACTTCCAAGTCTTGAAAACCTCCTCTCCTCTTGCCAGGATTCGCCCAAAGCCATCCTCCCTTTGTGGAGCTTTGGCCGAGAGGCCACCCTCCCCTCAGGTGCTCGGCATGGTACCCCTAGCCTAGTTGTTTTCAGATAATACCCTTGTTGTGGTATAGAAATACTCTCCTAGTATTGTTATAATGTCCAAATGCTCGCCCAAATACCTTGTAGTATTCCCAAGGTTACACTTATACAAAAGCCCGTAAAATACGATTATACTTCCTTTAGCCACAAAAACGAAACCCTAAGGAAATCTTCACCCGTTGTTGAAGTTGTAAGTGAAGTTGGTTAGAACTTCTAAGGGTCAGATGAGCGCTGAGTAGAGCTAAGCGCTGCTCAGATCGACTTTATACTTGGATAATTTTGGGCTTATCGAGGTAAACACTATCGTTCTTCTATTGTAATTGAAATTACATGCTTGTTAGAATATATAGTCAAGTATACTATATACGAACTATACTTAGTATTCGCAATGTCTTTTGACTTAAGCCCAAGAATAAAGAAAAGAATCGAATCAGATTTACATAGGATCAGACAGCAGACTTGTGTAGAGTTAATGAGTAGATGGTACACATCCTGTTAGACGGTAAACCCCCGTTGGCTTCGTAGCCGAATTTCGATAGAGAGAGATTTACGCTGTCATGGGTGTGAGGTCACAATTTTCTGTAGAAAGATGTAAACTTGTGTTTTGGGGTTAATAGACGCCATGACCTTTATAGTGAAAGTACTAAGAGTAGCGTATTCTACTCGATGAAAGTGGCTAGCAGTGCGTTGTAGATTGGAGCATTTTGCTTATTGTCGATAAATTGTCGCGAGGTATGTGAACCTCTTCCTATCTCTTCTAGCATGATATGGAACTATGTAGTACGGTAGACGCATACGTGTTAACCGTGGTTTGATTGTTTTAAAACATAAAGTGTTATAACGCTTTACGGGAAGTCGTTATACACTTTACGAGGTAAGAAAATACTTTGTGGTTTTAAAAGGTAATCGATGTGAATTATAACCGGCTAGTTATAATAAAGAACTTGATGTATTTCAAAAGATTTATAAATCGCTTTTGAGAGTAACACTTGGTTTTAAAGGTTTTAAAAAGAGTTATACTAGCTTTACGAGTTAGGTATAATGTCTTAAGAGAGGTAAAGAAAATGGTTTATCACGTTGAAGTTAAGAGACTTGATCTTATAAGATAAGAGACTTAACTTATTTGTTTTAATGTGGATGTTTATACGAAACCTCATTCGTGAGTAATGAAAACCGGTTTTATTTAAAGTGATAATGTTTTACCGATTTCGAAATCGAACGTATCGGCTGCACCACCGCGCTAATAAAGGAAAATGTATCAATAATGACGATCGTATTAAAAACCAGTAGAAACCTCCATCCGCATAGAAACTAAGATGAGACAAAATGATATTACATTTTCTAGATCATGGTCACGTAATAATAATGTTGTAAACAAGAATAACCTACTCTCACGATAGACATATAGTACTCAATTGTTCTAAAAAGGAATCAAGTGAATAAGTTTATTAACTATGAAACCATTTGAAAACGGTTTGAGTAATCAAACTAGTAAACCGAACTTAGGAAAAGAATGTTGTTACTTGATTTTGAAAAGGAACGGGTTGGTCATTCTAATACTACTGTATCGTGACTTTTATAAAAGTAATGGATCTCTTTTAAAAGAACTTAACGATGTAGTACTTGGGGTTAAAACCCGACTTTGGCATAAAATGAAAGTACTTTGAGTCAGGTGAAACTTGCTTATGCTTGTTGTTGGAAACTTGCCTACGCTTGTGACGATAGCCTTTGCTGCGTGTGGTATTTCGTGTTACCGCCTCGATGAGGGCCGCTGACTTGTCGAGAACTTACTGACGTGGCCGCTGACGGAGAATTCCACGTATGTTTCCATTTTGATTACGTCTTGTTGTTGATGTCACACGGACATGTCTACACCGACGCAAGATTCCGGTACGCGCCACGCGCGTTGATTACCCGATATATGGTTATTATCGCAACATGGACGCGTCTACACCGACGCAAAGATTCCGGGGCACGTGGCCACGCGCGTGGTTGACCACCCAAGATATTGTTATCGAGGTTACGGGCATGTCTACACCGGCGCAAGATTCGGTACGCGCTACGCGCTTGTTATTGTTGCATCATGGACATGTCTACACCGACGCAAGATTCCGGCACGTGGCCATGATGCGAACATGATGGATGCGCGGGCGAGACCCATAGTTATATTTTCGAGCGGTGACTTTGAGGCGCGAGTCCTCGACTGATCGCTTTATGTCGCTGATCGCATTTCGTTATCATACATGTCTCCCGCTTTATATAGATCGTTATGATTTAACCGCAGATTTACGCCACATACTTGGTACCTGTCAGATCGACTTCCTTCGGGCCGCGCTCACGCCGCAGTAGAGGTACATCGGCCGTGATCCTCGCCATGTGATCACGTCAACAGATTGGAAGCTCCGCCTCGAGGCTTATCTTTTGCATGTGTTTCCGAGTCAGAGGTTCTTGTACATTCGTGGTACGGCGGCCCCGCCCCGCCATAGTCGCCAGAAATCTTAGGTCCGTAGCATCGCTGGGTGGTTGTAAAAGGATCGAATCGCTCGTGTTTTACGATATACCAAGGCAACGCTGGTTGGCGCTTATTATTATAACTATTGTTGCATGTCTAAGTTTTTATTTCCGCTGGTTTTTCTCGATGTTGTATCACTAGGTGCCCGGTGCACTACCACGCCCGACTTTCAGCGTGACAACCCTAATCCAAAACTAGCATGTTTAGCCTTAAGATTGGAATTCAAGTTGATTATTAGTTTAAGTCGCCGCATGTTGTATAAGAAAGAATTGTAGTTGCTGAAGTTGTTTAAGACTATGTAACATGTTAGACCTTAGAACTTGGAATTTAAAAAGGATTGGAAAAGACTTTGAATTGTCTGTTATGTTGTTGTCGAGAATGGCTTCAATACGGAACTACTTCAGATTAATTGGGGCAGAATTTTACACGTAAGGCGGTAATCCCCTTTGTTTGGTTGTTGTTTGAGCCTTAAACGTGGCGTGTTGGTTATTGTATTCGCTTTGAAAAAGGTGGCAAAGTGAGTAGAAACAAAGGAAGTGTCGCCCGATTTTCCGTAGAATTGTAGACCAAATACTTAGTATTATTCTACGTTAGAGACTAGAAGTCGATAGTCTTGTTGCGACCATTATAGGTTGACACTTCTACGCACGCGATTCGGCTTAGCTTGTGGATTTAGCCGAAAAGGTATGTGAACTATCTCCTCTTCTAGCATGATTCCTTAAGATAAAAAGTATGTCCTACTCCTTAAATGATCCATTCCTCGTTGTATTTGGATTGCCTAAAATAGAATTTGTTCTATGTACTTCCTTGATTGTACTTTGATGTTTAAATTGTGTTGTATAATCCATTTCCTTAGTGAAGTTTGGATTCTTAAAAGTGAAAGTATTTTACATAAAGTACATGTAGTCTTGAAAAGGAAGTGGTTTCAAACCTTTGGCTAGGCCTTAGTTCCAAAACCTAATGGTCGCTTTAATGACTTTAGGAGTTAAAGGAGTGATTTACTTAATTGTTTTAAGAGAGGAGAAATGACATGATTTAAGAGAAGTAACTTGTTTTAAAGGTGTGAGTTACTTGAGGTTTAAAAGTGTAAGAAACTTGTTTTCTAAATATTAAGAGACTTCAAGTATTTTGAAAGTTAAGAAACTTGTTTTGTAAGTATGTGATACTTGGTTTTAAGTATAAGCCTCTTGGTTATAAAAAGGAATGAATATGTCTAAAACTACAAAGCGGTTATAACGACTTTATGGGAAGCTGGTTATAACGCTTTATGGAAGGTTAAGAAAGTCATTTATTTTGATTATTAGGCATAAGTTGCCTAGATTGTGAAAATTTGAAGTTACTTGATTTCAAGCTCAAAAGAGTTTTCTAAAAGTGTAGTAACTTACTTTGAAAAATAGACATACATTGATACTACTGGTGTTAGTATCTTGGGGATTTGCATAAAAAGGAGTCTTTTGAAAAGAATGTACGTACGTAGTACTTTATCTTGTTTAATTGAGAATTATTCTATGTATGCCTTGATAAGTACTTTGGCTTGTTTAATTGAGAATTATTCTACGTGCCTTGATAAGTACTTTGGCTTGTTTAATTGAGAATTATTTTACGTGTGCCTCGATAAGTACTTTGGCTTGTTTAATCGAGAATTATTCGATGGGTGCCTCGATAAGTACTTTGGCTTGTTTAATCGAGAATTATTCTATAAGTACCTTGAGTTTATAAACGAAAGTCTATAGATTTTATGAACTTGCCTACGTGCCTGGTGAAAGCCTTTGAGTGCAAGTATTATGTTTTATTACGCCGCGACTCTGGCCGGAGGGTCACCGCCTTGTCGTGAGTTTACTCGACGCATCGACGCTGACGCGATTCCACGCATGCTTCCATTATTTGTATTACCTCGACATGCTTACGATGTGATTCCGGCACGTGACCAGAGGCGTTAGATTCCCGAATTTATAATGTCATGTTAGTGCCTTAAGTAAACTAAAATGAGAGTGTATATGAAAAGACTAATAAAGTTGTGATTTATTAACTTGCTTATTTATCGCGACGCCGGCTGAGACGGGTAAGAGTATAAACGGCGGGTAAACCCCAAGACGTTATACCACATTCTCCAGTAAGAGTATAAACGGCGGTAAACCCCAAGACGTTATACCACCGCTTACCACCTTCTCCGTGATAAGAGTATAAACGGCGGGTAAACCCCAAGACGTTATACCACCCGCCTCGTGGTAAGAGTATAAATGAGGGGTAAACCCCCAAGACGTTATACCACCGGTTTCCATGGATTTGATACCCATGATTTGATCGTGAGTTTCCTATTTTATATTGTAAGTATACTACTATTTCGTCTCATTGTTAGTAAGACACTGTGTACTGTTATTTGAGTAGTGACTTTGAGGCACGCCCGACTTGATATGATCGCTATGTATTGTATCGTAGGTCAGCAATCATACATGTCTCCTATTTTGTTTGACGGTTATGATTTCATTACAAGATTTCATCGCTTCACATACTTGGTACATTCTTCAGATCGACTTCCTTCGGGCCGCTCATGCCGCATGATTAGGTACGCTGCTTGGTGATCGATCAGTGTGATCCCGCCGTAGTTTTTGGATAGCTCATTTGTTCTGAGTTTATCTTTTGGTATAAGTTCTTTCAAGCTTTTGTACAGCTTACGGGTACCATGGGCCTCATTCCACATAGTTCAAGATAACTCTTAGAGGTCCGTATTCATACGCTGGATCGACTCACGTTGTTATACCGATTTCCAGTATGTACGTAAGGCGTGCATATACAAAAGTTTAGTCTTAAAGTTAGGTCGACGAAAATACTTGGGCACAACTCACTAAAAGAATCGCTTTTCCGACTAAACGCTTTACCAACTTCGCAGGGAAAATTCCGCTATGTCATTTATAATTTTTGCGGATTTTTCCAATAGATTTAAACATTTTGGACCAACGAGAGGCGACACTTGTCACCTCTAATCGAGGATGTTTGGGCTAAAGCGGACGATTCGTGGCTTGTTTTGTCAAGGAGTTGGTATGATATTTTTGTGTAGTAGATGGATAAGGTCACTTGCCTAAATCCTCACCCTACACTTGCATAGCACTTGGCTTCATCTTCGCCATCGGTCAGCCTATAAATACCCCCTAACTCAAGGTTTTCTTCATCCACAAATCAATTCTCAAAGTCTTGAAAAAATCCTCCTCTCTTATAAGCTTTCGCCCAAGGCTCTCCCTTCCTCGAGCCCTTAGCCAAACCTACCCCTCCCTTGGTAGAAAAGTTGTCTTCCAAGTTTAAGTTACTATTCCAAAATACCCTAGCCCAAATCCCTTATAGAAGTTAAGTAGGTTGTTAGAAACTTCTAAGGTTTCTCGAGCTATCTGAGCGCAATTGTGAGCTAACCTCGCTCAGAGCGACATTTAACTTGGATAATTTTGGGCTTACCGAGGTAAATACTCGTCCTTCTATTGTAATTCGATATTACATATAAGAATAGTTAAGACTCGAGTATAAGATATGAAAGAATATTAATGAATAGAATTGAATTGTTATCACAAAGGGCGGTATAAAAGAAGAATAATTGAACCGATTTACATGGATCGCTTTCACAAAGAGACTCGAGTAGCTCGACGGTAGGAAGTGCTGCCCAATTTTCCGTAGAATAGAGAACCTCTACTTAGAACTATTTACGTAATAGTCTAGACGCTGATAGACATATTTGACTATTATAGTCGATTCTCATACGCACATATTCGACTCGCAGTGGATTTCGGTATGTATGTGATTCTTCCTATACTCGAGCATGATATTTTAATATATATATAGTACTAGACGACGGTGTTAATCGAATAATAATTACGCAATGTCTTTTGACTTAAGCCCTAATAATACTTACGAATGTCTCGTGACTTAAGCCCGAATAATAAGGATCTTCAAGATTTCAAAAGAATACCGAATCATTTTTAATGTAAGAGAAATATTTGGTTTTAAACAAAAGCTTAAGAGTTATACTAGCTTTACGAGAAGTTATGTATAACAACTTAAGAAAGATAAAAGGAACGGTTTACTTATTTGTTTATAAAAACCTTGTATTGATTTCTGTATGCGTAGTAAGATTGTTTGAAAAGTAGACATATTACGACGCCACGCTGTTAGTGTCTTGTGACGCGTGAAAGGGGTCATTCTTGTTGGCTTACGCTAAACGGTAAGTCGCTTGTATCGTTATTATATCACCTACCCTCGACTTGTTATACCGAGGGCTTGCCACCCTCGACGCGGTCTATACGCCTACGCGGTCCGCGTGACTACGCGAGTCGCGGAGTTCCGTGATTGATCATTCCGGTGTTTTAGCCCGACGCGGATGCCCTACGCGTCCAGTGCGACTACGCGTCTATCGATACTATGCGATCAAGGAGTCCGCGAGGGTACCGGTTAGCTACCCCGACGCGAGGAATACCTCACGCGGTCAGGCGTGACCCACGCGATCGCGAAGTCCGTGATTAGGCACGATAATGATACTATGGAGATCGCCTTGCCGATCATTCGCGCCTAGAAAAGACCTGCTTTACCTATTATTGTTCTTGCTTGTGATACGGCGCTATGCGCAATTGAACCGATTGTATTTGCAAATGGTTTTAAATACTTTGATTTCATTTAAGTACTTTACGCTTCACATACTTGGTACCGTTGTATCGACCTCCTTCGGGCCGCGCTCATGCCGCAGGGCAAAGAGTGCTAGATCCACATCCTTAGGATCTTTTGCTTTGGTGTACGGAGCTCCATCTTCTCCGAGGCTCGACTTTGGGTATGATCTCCCGTTGTATATAGTTTTGTACATTCAGGTATGGCGGCCCTATCCCGCCATAGTTGTTTATCTTCTGAGGTCTGTAGTCCTATTGTACACTGGGATGTAATCGCAAAACTATGATTATATATATATGCCGAAGGCTTACATTTTCTCACATAAACCGTGTCTCATTTTACAAATCAAGTTTCATGTCTTATTTTTATATTCACTGACACTGATGTATGACTACTGGGTGCCCGGTAAGGTACTACCACTGCCCCTAACGGTCGTGACACATGTACGTGTAGTGTCTTTTATTATGTATATTATATGGCATCCTTGTCGCTTGCCCTTGCACGCATGCTGGTTGTGAAAAATCGGTGTTATTTAATTTTCGCAGCTTACTTAGTTGTTATGCAGGCGGTGCCTGTGTAGGCACCGCCACGCCCGGTTCGGGCGTGACACAGATGGAGCTATCCAAAACTCGAAAGGTGGTCCTACACCTACAGATCACCAAATCATGCACCTAAACTCGCAGATTTAACGCACTCGGGCGAGGTCAAGACGTAAGAATGTACCAAGTATGTGAAACAAGAATATCAGAATGAAATCATAACAATAACAAAATAGGAGACATGTATAATAGCCAACCTACAGTACACAATACATACGCAGTCATATCAAGTCAGGGACGCATGCCCTCAAAGTCATTACTCAAATATAACCACGGGTCTCACGCTCAAAATATCACTCATGCCCGTGGAATCCTTCCTCATCGCTTCTAGTCCATGATATAATACAACATCGAAGCACACCGAACCTTGCAATCACGCAGAGTAATGCAATCCTTTTTATCTTTTAAGTTATGTCTTTAACAATGAGAATTACTGCTCCACTTTAAATCATACACACACCGCACTTTTCATTAATGAAATCACTACCGCTTCAAAACACGGCGTCGCGCATCGTGGTCAACCACCCTCCGTGGTTATAATGCAACCTATCATAAGACTATTTCACCCGTAGTGACTATTTCACCGCTAGGTCATGTGGACTCGCAATGAGTCATCTAGACATCGATAATCGCATCACGGATAGCTAATCCATGACTTATATATATCCCGAAATTTAACCCGCCCGAGTCAAATATCGACGCCGCGAGCGCAGTACTACACTCACCTACGGGAGCTAACCCATGGTATCCTTGAAACAAGTTGCCGGGCGCTATGGCGGACGCCAGATGTGGAAATATGACAGTTGCACGAATGTCTATATGAGCAACCCATATGCAAGCAAACAAAGGCAAAACCATGCCTTTACACAAATCAAAACAATTACCATGCCTTTCTTTTTGTCATAAACCAAGACAATACCATGCCTTTCCTTTTTACAAAAACCAAGACAATACTATGCCTTTACACAAACCAAGACAATTACCATGCCTTCTTTTTACATAAACCAAGACAATTACCATGCCTTCTTTTTACATAAACCAAGAGAAATACTTATTCAAGCAAGCCAAAATACTATCAAGGCACAAATAGAATAATTCTCATTTAACAAGACAAAGTACTTATCAAGGCACAAATAGAATAATTCTCTTTTAACAAGCCAAAGTACTACGTACATACATTCTTTTCAAAAGA
The DNA here is from genome assembly GCA_029844215.1 of Przewalskia tangutica. NCBI lineage: Eukaryota > Viridiplantae > Streptophyta > Magnoliopsida > Solanales > Solanaceae > Przewalskia > Przewalskia tangutica. The sequence goes on from CM056725.1 coordinate 33,850,739, forward strand.
CTCTTTTTTATGTAAAACCCCAAGATACTAACACCCGTAGTATCAAGGCGTGTCTATTTTTCAAAGTAAGTTACTACACTTTTAGAAAACTCATTTCAAAGCTTGAAACCAAGTAACTTCAAATTTTCACAATCTAGGCAACTTATGCCCATTAATCAAAATAGACAATTTTCTTAACCTTCCATAAAGCCGTTATAACCAACTTCCCATAAAGCCGTTATAACCCTTTATGGTTTTAGACCAATTCATTCCTTTTTATATCCAAGAGACTTACACTTTTAAAACCAAGTATCACATACTTTCAATTCAAGTTTCTTAACTTTCAAAATACTTTAAGTCTCTTAATATTCAGAAATCAAGTTTCTTAACTTTAGAAATCAAGTTTCTTCTACTTTTAAATCTCAAGTAACTCATACCTTTCAAACAAGTTACTTCTCTTTAAATCATGTCATTTCTCCTCTTTTAAATCAATTAAGTAAATCACTCCTTTTACTCCCCTAAAATCATTATAACAACCTTTAGGTTTTGGAACTAAGGAACTAGCCAAAAGATTTGGACACCACTTCCTTTTCAAGACTCTATGTACTTTAAGTAAAATACTTTCACCTTTGAGAATCCAAACTTCACTAAGGAAATGGATTATAACAACTTACAATTTAAACATCAAAGTATAATCAATGAAGTATATAGAACCAATTCTATATTAGGCAATCCAAGTACAACCAAGGAATGGATCATTTAAGGAGTAGGACTTACTTTCTTTATCTTAAGGAATCATGCTAGAAGGTTATGAGATGGTTCACATACCTTTCGCTTAATCCACAAGCTAAGTCGAATACGCACACGAGAAGTGTCAACTCATAATGGTCACAACATGACTATCAATTTCTAGTTTCTATCGTGAATAATACTAAGTATACGGCCTCTTATTCTACTAACATCGCAACACCTCCTTTGTTTCTACATACTTTTCCACCTTTTTCAAGGCCCGATAATCAATAACCAACATGCCACATTTAAGGCTCAATACCACAACCAATCAAAGGGGATTACACGCCTTACAATACATGTAAAATTCTGCCCCACAATTAATACGAAGTAGTTCAATACTCAAAAGCCATTCTCGGCTAACAATAAACCAATCCTAAGTCCTTTCCAATTCTTTTTCAATCCAAGTTCTTAGGTCTAACATGTTATATAGTCATAGATAACTTCAACAACTACAATTTCCTTCTTTATATAACATGTGACGACTTATACTAATAATCAAATTGAATTGTAATCTTAAGGCTAAACATGCTAGTTTTCGGATTAGGGTTCCAATAGTCAATACACTTATCAAACTTCATAATATATACCTCATGCTTGCTAATATCCATAACTACAATGATAAGTAAGCTTTAATTGCTAAAACTACAAGATTTATACCTTTACAAGCCCTTATAATTTCCAAGATTCAAAGTCGCTCCTTAGCAATTCTTAGCTCCTTTCCTTTACGCTCCAATCCGCTTATTCAAGCCTTTAAGCTCACAACCAACTTCTCTTCCATTTCCAATCCAAACTTGTGAAAACGACTTAGGTTTTCGCCATGACTAACGTGGAAAACATCGCTTTTTCCAAATCTTCTATTGAGAGATCCTTACAATACCCTTAGGACCTTGGGTTAAAATCTTGTGAATAATGGATCAAAACTACAAAATTTTCGATAAGAGTCGACAAACCCGTGAGCTCTTCCAATGAACAAGAATGTTGTGATTTTTCTAAGTGTCGAGACCTTGTCTTGCACTAGTGTAGTGTATATATAACACAACGGAGGGCTTAGATTGCAACACTTGAGTGGCTAGGATGAAGAACACTGATAACTACACAGCGGGCAAGTCGACAAGTCAACAATCTCAAGCCAGCAAGACTTATTCATCTACCACGGTCAATGACCATTTTACCCTTGCAGATTTCATCCAAGACCATGGGGAGGTGCCACGGTCGCCTCCCATTCGTCCATAAAATTCAGAACCCTCGGCCTCACAAAACGAAATTCCTCGAGTGGGCCCCACGTGACCAAATCCGTAAAAATAAATTTCCATAATGTTAATAAGTTCCATACTCTTCAAATAATGCATTTTGAGAATCTAATTCTCCTCAACGAACATTTTTCCTTTCCGACGCTCTAAGATTTTCTCATTTAAAACAATTATTCCTTTCGCACTAATTTCAAGTCTTCGTTCCTTATGCACCTTCTCTTATACATGTCCCGACTTACTGGTGTAACAACAACTATGACGGACAGGCCCGCCATACCCCTCAATGTACAAGAACTTACAATCTCGTGGAATCATACCAAAAGATAAGCCTCCGAGAAACGAGCTTCCCAAAACGCAGTAATCCACGACCCAAGAGCGAGGATCAACAACCTGGCATTCTTACACGCGCATTTAACGCTGTTACACCCCGTAAATTCAGATATAAGATAAGTTGACAAACATGTATTGAACGAATTTCGAGCCTAGTATAAGTTGGATTTAGTCTAGTTCCAACGCACCAAACCGCCGCCGATAGACATCTGGAGCGGCGGTACGGGCGTTGTTCAATGACAGCGCAGAGGTAGGATTTTTCGTGAGCAGCGCTTGCGCCGCGCGCCATCCGTAGGGTCGCAGCGCCATAAATCCCGAAATCCTTCGAGGTTTCAGCCGCGCCAAGCGCGGATTTTTCTCATGAAAGTGCTAAAATCGTGGATATTGAAAGCGGCCTTTAGGGTGACAAGTGTCCCTCCCATCTTGTTGACCAAGAAAAGGGCCCTATTTTAGGACCAAGTCTTGAAAGACTTGGTCATTTCACCTTAAGAACTCTTAAGAGCTTCTCTCTCTTTTCTCTCAAGGTTTTTGTAACGCCCCGAACCCGGGCCCGTTACTGGTGCCTTACCCCGGGCACCCTAGTGATACAACATCAGAGAAAACCAGCGGAAAATAAAACACGAGTCATGAAACAAGAGATATAATAAATAAACAAAGCAACCAAAACAGCTTGCCTTCAAGATATACATAAAAACCCAACAGCTTATCCTTACAAACCCCGCCACAACAAAGCATGCACTTCTAAGATTTACAACAACTATGACGGACAGTGGCTTCGCCATACCCCTCGAATGCATACAATAACCTACAACTCAGTGGAAACATACCAAAGATAAGCCTCAAGGAACTGAGCTTTCCAACACGCGAAATGAGATCCTCGTGAGCGGATCCACGATCGACGTACTCTACCGCGCAGATGAACGCAGCCTCGGGCGAGGTCAAGACAACAGTACCAAGTATGTGAAATCACAACATCAGAATGAAATCATAATAGCTTAAAAAGCAGAGACATGTATGATAACCAAAATACAAGACGCAACATAAAAGTTAGCCAAGTCGTGACTCACGCCTCAAAGTCACCACTCAAATATAATTACGTCTCACGCCCACAACATCCATCATGTTCGTGATCATGGCCGCATGCTCCCTAACATCGTGACGGTAGACATGTCCATGATGCAACACACAACAAGGCCGCATGGCCACATGCCCCGGACATCGTGACGGTAGACATGCCCATGTAACTCAATAACAATATATCGGGTCAACCCCGCCGCACGCCACATGCCCCTAATATCGTGACGGCAGACACGCCCATGTTGCAAGCATAACCATATATCGTAATCAACTCCACCGCATGGCCGCGATGCCCTGGATATCGTGACGGCAGACATACGCCCATGTGACATCAACAACAAGACAAGAATCAAAATGGAAACGCACTGCGGAATTCTCCATCACCGCCAAAGACGCCCAAGTAAGTTCTCAATAAGTCAACCGCCTCTATCGAGACGCCAGAATACGTAAATACCACACTTGCACAACAAAGGCTATCATCACAAGCATAGGCAAGTTTCACAACAACAAGCATAGGCAAGTTTCACAACAACAAGCATAGTAAGTTTCACAACAACTCAAAGTACTTTCATTTTATGCCAAAGTCCGTTTTTAACCCCAAAGTACTACATACGTTAAGTTCTTTTTAAAAGAGATCCATTACTTTTATAAAAGTCACCCGATACCGTGAGCCTTAGAATGACCGACCCACATTCCTTTCCAAAATCAAGTAACAACATTCTTTTCCTAAGTTCCAGCTTTGCCTAGTTTCAATTACTCAAGCTTCTCATTTTCAAATGGTTTCATAGTTCATAAACTTAATCACTTGATTCCTTTTAGAACAATTGAGTAATATATGTCTCACGCGAGAGTAGGTTATTCTTGTTTACAACATTCTTATTACAAAGAATCATGATCTAGAAAATGTAATATCATTTTGTCTCATCTTAGTTTCTATGCAGATTGAGGTTTCTACCGTTTTAATACGATACATCATTATTCAATACATTTTCCTTTATTAACGCCGCAGCTGGTCCTGTCGATACACATTCTGATTTCAAATCAAGAAACATTATCCCTTTAAATAAAACCAAGTACTCATTACTCACGAATGAGGTTTCACACAAACATCCACATTAAAACAAATAAGTTAAGTCTCTTATCTTATAAGATCAAGTCTCTTAACTTCTAACATCAGTAAACCATTTTCTTTACTTCTTAAGACATTATACCTAACTCCCCATAAAGCTAGTATAACTCTTTTTAAATCCTTTAAAACCAAGTGTTACTCTCGATTTATAAATCTTTGAAATACATCAAGTTCTTTATTATAACTAGCCAGTTATAGTTCACATCAGTTACCTTTTAAAACCACAAAGTATTTTCTTACCTACATAAAGTCGTTATAACCAACTTCCCATAAAGCCGTTATAACACTTTATGTTTTAAGAACAATCAAACACGCTTAACACACGACGCCTACCGCATTACATAGTTCACACATATCATGCTGTAAGAGATGCGAAGAGGTTCACATACCGCGACGATTGTCGACTAATAGCAAAACGCCCAAGTACTTCAAACCGCCGGCCACTTCCTGCCATGCCGATCACTCCACACGTAGTACTTCAACCTATAAGGCCACGCGCGCTTATTAACATCTAGATCTCAACGCTCCATAATCTACGTAAAATTCGCAAAGACTCTCCCCGCAATAACAGAAATCTCCTCCTCTCTATCGAGGCCGCCACCAAGCCAACCAGTGGGGTTTTACACGCCTAACCGGACGTACAATTCTACTACACAAGAATGCTATACAAGTTCATCGTAATACACCCTATGTAATTACAGCTCATTTCGCTTTATTCTTCAAAGCTTAAGTCAAAAGACATTGCCACAATACTATGTTCATTCTATATATAGTATACTTCAACTATATATTCTAACAACATGTAATTTCCAATTACAATAGAAGGACAAGAGTGTTTACCTCGATAAGCCCAAAATTATCCAAGTATAATGTCGCTTCCCGAGCAACGCTTAGCTCCTACTCCGAGTGCTCCAATCCGCCTCCAAACAACCCTTAGAAGTTCTAACCAACTTCTACTTACAACTTCAACTACGTGAAGATTTCAGTGGTTTCGCAGAGGCTAAAGGAAAGTATAATCGTATTTTCCGGCTTTTCAGACAAAGGGTACTTTGGAAAGTACTACAAGGTATTTGGGCTAAAGTATTTCGACATTATAACAATACTAGAGAGTATTTCATACCACAACAAAGCGGTATTATACTAAACAACTAGGCTATGGGGTACCCCACGCCAAACACCACAGTGGAGGGTGGCTCTCGCCAAGGCTCACTCATGGGCAGTGTGGCTGATTTAATTGCTCACAAGAGGGAGGAGTATTTTTCTGAATTTCACAAGTGTGGACGAAGAATAACTCTTGCATTGTGGCGGGTATTTATAGTCATGGACGGCCAACCAATGGCCAAGATTATGCCAAGTGCAAGGCAAGTGTAAGGCCAAGATTTGGGCAAGTGTCCTAAGCCAACTTGCACACAAAATATCCTACCAACTCCAAGACAAAACAAGCCACCTTGTTCGTCCCTTTGTCCCACTCATGCCAATGCGAGGTGACACT